>LR990649.1:16950750-18150750 GCA_905147715.2 Xestia xanthographa | reverse complement strand
ACCATGGCTTGCACCAGGGCCGGACGCGAGAGGTTACCGCCGCCAATCGCCGCTTCGAGGACACGGCGGTGCTTCGCTCACGCGGGGCACACCTCCACCGTGTCCTCCGGTCGATCCTCACAATGAAAGCACCCGGGAGTTTCCTCCCGCCCGATTCGGTGCAGGAACCTCCCGAAACAACCGTGTCCGGTGAGGACCTGCGTCAGGCGGAAGGTGAGGACGCCGTGGCGTCTCTCAAGCCACTCCTCAAAGAGGGGACTTATCGCCACTATTGTGGCGTGCCCTGCACGGGGTTGCGACCGTCGCTCTCTCCATGTCGCCTTGAGATCCCGCCGGAAGTCTGTCCGCTGAGCGACCGTCCGGTGGTGGTGGGTGGTGGTGGCGTAAACGCTCTCATATCATGTTTGAATTGAAAGCGAGCCGCGCCGCACAACGCACCGTGCGACGCGCCGCGTCTCCGCAATTGGTTAGCCTATTGTCGATATTGCTTCGCCACACTCGTCGCTCACGTCACGCAGTCGAGTCGAATATTTTACCGAGTAATGGTGTATTGTTAACAACAACTAAAATTTATGGTACTACTTTAAATACTTATATTTTCTGTTTTATTTATTTTTATTTTTTGAATAGTTTTTAATAAATAGATAGTGCTCTGATTAAAAAAACTCGGTTTCACTTCAATTCAAAATGCTGAAATGATTATTTTTCAGTTAACGTGATTTAGAAGACTGTAAACTTTTTTTGGTACCTAACACCAATATGGTTTTCTTTGTTCTTTTTAAGAAATCTCTCTCTGATAAAGAGACTTCGCGCGCAACGTTATCACCTGCCCGTACGGGCGACGAATCGAGTGACGCGGGAGCGGCAGACAGCGGGGGCGCGGGAGCGGGCGCGCGGGGCGCGCCGCTCGCAGCCGGCGGCAGCGCCGGCGCGGGCGGCGCGGGCCGCGCGCACAGCGGAGACCGCGCGGAACCATGTTCAACTACCCGATTGTTTAAATTGTTGAAGTTGTCTATATGTAATAATGAGTGATGTTTACGGTGGCAAATCGAACATGTATTTGTTGACTTGCACATTTTAATATCATGAAATCCTAAACAGTTACGACAAAACTTATGTTTGTTTACAAGATCTGATCTATCTTTAGCGTTTTGATTCATAAAAGGAGAACATCTATAAAGTGGATGTGAATCTGGGGATCCACATACCTTGCAGGAACGCACTGGGGAGTCCTGGGTAGTACTCGCGAAGGCTTGGCTATTTTTAGATTTAGATGAGAATTTATTATTTTCGTTATTATAATTACGACCTTTAGAGGGATTAGAGTGATTACGAAGCGTTATTATTTTACTTTGTTCTTTTAAAAATTGCGAAAGATGATCGAAAGTAGGTATTGCCATATGACTATGCGATCGTTCGAAGAGGTTAACGACCTCTTTATCGAGTTTACTGAGTGCAATATCAGTTATTATAAAATCTGACAAATCTTTTATGTTTAAGCGACGTAAAGCGGCTTGTGCCGAGTGAAACTGCTCAAGAAATGTATCAATAGATTGATATGGTTTAAATTGAATCATTTGATGTAAATACATGGAAGCTTGTACGCGCGTATCTTGATATTTTTCTATTAAAGCATTCCAAATGAGTAGGTAATTATTAGCGGTAGGTAAGATACCTGAGCAAACAGTTAATGCGTTGCCCGAGAGACAACCTATTAAATACTGAACCTTTTCGGCGTCAGTTAGATGCGAATTATCATGAATAAGACTTTTGAAATTTTCATGAAAAGTTGTCCATTTGCTGGGCGTGCCATCAAATGAAACAAGTTTTAAAGGCGGTAATTTACGATTTAAAAACTCGAATTTATTATTAGTGTTATCATTACTCGTATTTTGAGACTTATGAATGTTAGATTCTATTGCTTTAACTTGACAATAGATTTCATCAAATGCGGAAAGTGGGCCATAGTTCGGCTTTGTCGTCGAACCACATTCTAATAAAGCTAAATTATAAGCATCAAGAGTTTCCATAAAGTTTGTTCTAATTTGCTCAAGGGAGCTAATTCGAGCTAGAAATTGAGATTTTAATGAATTATTTACGGAAACTTGTAGGCCGAGATCGTAAATGGATTGCAAAATTTGGAATAAATTTTCTTTTTTCGACTCAAATAAAAGAACTTTAGGATCTTCCTCGGTAGAAGCATAGGATTCTTTATCCGATTCCTTATCCCTACTACGCGTGGAAGTCATTTTTATGCGTTGAGAAATACCTATTCGAGTTTTTAATCGTTAATGAAAATAGATGAGTGAATGTAGGTATGCGGGCTTGCGTGAACAAAATGGACTTGTCTGTGTGCGTTATGTTTTGAGAAATATGCGAAAATATGCGAGAGCTGAATAAAATATAGTTATAATATTTTAGTTAAAGGGTGTTTATATTGAAATAAGATGCGTTTATATAAAAAGAACTTAGCGTTGATGAGAGATTGAGCGGGAAATGTGCCTCGTGGGCGCGTCTCGTGTGTTACGTAGACGTAATGGCGGATGCGTAATTGAGCGTTTTTATGCGAATAAATAGATAAATGCGATAAATATGATGTGTGTGATGAGTGTAGCGTAAATGCGTAGTAGATATGCGTTTTTTATTGGGTGAGAAGGACCAGAACACTTGGAGGAAAAAGGGACTTACAGGAGGATGTAAATCATGCGTTCCTTCGATAACAGCCTTCAGCACGCCGGTTCAGGCGATATTTCCACCAAGCGTCACGAGAGGAGAGAGTTTGAGGATTCACCACACAGCACCAATAACTTGTCACTTTTTGAGTTTTTTGAAGGTATAGCGCGGGCGCACAGACATACGTGTCGCCAGTAAGCGAGCGGATTTTGGAGTGTATGAGGGCGGGGGTTGTTCTATTGAACGGAAGCGGAAAAGAGTGGGAGTAAGGAAGGAATCGATTTTGATTGGAAGATCCTTCTCGAATGAGCTAATAGGTGAAGTGTAATACAGTGTTGCAAGTATGCGTTTCTGATTTCAACAGATAATTAGATAAAATTATTAATAATAATAAGTATAGATAAAATAATGCGAATGGCGCAGACAATTAATAAACATCAATAAGTAGGTAACGAGGTAGGTACTATTATTATCGAGATGTGAATCAGTAGACACTCAAAACAATTAATACTGATACTGCAAACTCATCGATTACGATAAAACAGCCAACACAATCATAACATTACTTACCTCATCATTGTTTTGCCCTCAACCCAATTCATTTGGGGTCGGCGGCTCGGCACAGCATATCTTCCTCTTCCATGCTTCTCTATTTTTCGTCATCTCATCAAACACTTCTTTTCTTGCCATATCATTCTTAAGAGGGCCCTTCCCGGCTCGCCTTTCGTCAACGCGAGCATGGTCGAAATGCTTGTTGTTTCATCCAGAATTCCAGAGCCACAGCGGTGGTATTCTTTCAACTCCCCTGTCTTACCTAGCCCCGAACCCGCACTACTTGCCTCCCGCGTACCTCATACTGCCTAACGCGAGGACATCGAACGAAAAATATTGTTCGAAAATTTATAAAACTTGTTTCAGGAAATACGTGTTTTTTGAATTAGTCTTACAAGTAGGTATGTGAAATAAGTATTTGTTTTTTAGAATCTCCACTTCATTTGCAAGGCTTCTATCAGGATGCTTTCTTTACTTTTACAATTTATAAGTACATTATGAACGGCCAAAGTTGAGGTAAAAGTTGTGAAAAACAGCAGTTTTTGGAGGCTTATACTGAATTTGTTTCTACAAATTTTTATTTTCTGTTTCGATAGAAGCCTAGATATAGTCCACAAGATACATATTAGTTCAAAAAATTCAAAGATATATGTCTAACAACGGCATAATCACGCACGAGCTATAGTCAAAATTCTCGCGAAAAGTATGGCGGGTTGGCCGCTCTTAACACAGTCCATCCATCGTTTCCATTCATCCATTCATCCATCGTCCATTCATCGGTCTTCCTCTACTCATATACCACCCATCAAATGACGTTAGTTGCCATGGCTTATTTGAATGTTTATTTTTAAATTGTATTTTTTGTTTTTACTATGGACACTTCTAACGTGCACATCTTCCTACACTGTTCTCACATAATATACCATCTTAACATGAATGATGTAGGTAACCAAGATTTTGTAACAACATTTTGATTTAAAAGAGTGTCCATGGAGTTTCTTGCCCGTTCTTCTCCATAGAGATCTACGCTAGGGAATGGGCAACTACAGTACTTTCACAGTTTTTATGTCTTGTGACTGGGACTGTAGCTACATTTAATTTTCATCTTTGTTTCGACAATTCAAAAGTGCCTGTAACTGGCCTACTTGAAATAAATGCTTTGATTTTGATTTTGACATTACTTACAAAAGTCACTGGCAAGGTAATACATAAATTAAAAAAAAAAATTGCAAGTTAAATATACCAGGGCTTACCAGGCCATATTAGAAACAATGTAAATAATAGTCATACTGATAAAATCTGTACCGGCAGAGATAATTTATCTCTGTTTAGTGATGTCGCATAATTGGTCAGTTGGTCACTAATCACCATGAAGAACACTTAATTTTAAACACCATGTATAATTAATTGGTCATATTTTACAATTGGTCATGTCCGGATGACCAACGTATCTTGGCCGTGATTCTGAGACCAAAAAAACTTATTTGCCAAGGTGCGACTGTAAATTGGCTGAATTTTACGCACCATATCAACTTCCTGTCGATACGGTTACGTGGTGGTTACGTTAACTACAAACATTACATGGAGATATTTTATTTTTGCCATAGTAATTTAATCATGACAGTTACATTATTCCCCACGAAGGGTGGCAGACGTGTCAATATTGCGTACCTATTTAATTTGCTTCATATTGTTGTCTTTTATTTACTTTTCCATTTTCTATCCTCAGCAAAACACTCATGGCCAGGAAAAACACACAACTGCATAACATTGATATTGATTTATTCTCATTTACCGAAACCATCAGATTCCTTATGCCTAGGTATATTATATGACGTATGAATATCAACCTACTTATCGACTGAAAGAATTATCATATAGTGGCGAGTCGCGTGCGCAATTACACACGCTGCACGTGTTGATTAAACTCAACACTGCCGTTACGTGACACCATAGGCACATAGGTCCATAGTACAAAAGTCCACACCGCTCATAGGTCAGGTATTGTACCAAATTATTATTTTTCTTTTCGAATCCATGATTCATGTTCGACCAATATATGCGGCGACCTGGTTAGACCTCATTCAAATTTAAAAGGTTGGATAGGTCACTATCACTACGACTTCCGGTAGGAAGTACTCATTGTGAGGATTGCTTACTACTGGCAAAGAATATAAAAACCGGTTTATGTATAGACTGAAGAGGCGAGGGGAAGTCAGGCCGCCCTGTCTCACTCCACACTCCAGCCTGTACACATCCGATAACGAGCCTGCCCACCTCAAGGCACAAATACTGATCAAACTCTACAAATTCTACAATACGCATCTGCCTAGAAAGGTACAAGTTCCGGCCTCTCGTTAAGGGAATGTGGACTATTGGTGCTTAGAATAGAAGGTGACTTTTCTATTTCAAACACTTTCTTTTAACACTGTAGGAACTTAGGTAACGCATAAGGTGTCGAACTTCAAAACCCGAAATAACTCAACTCGTTTTGAGATCAAGTTTTAGCTATTGGGTGCTTGAGGATAATTTCTGTGAACTTTTTCAAGGTAAAGCTATACAAAAATAAGTTTTCTGAGAACAGAACAAAAAAACTTTTTTGCGAGAAAATGCCACACTAAAAACGATTTTTAAATGATTGTTTTCGATACATAGCGGCCAATGACGTCATTCTATAGGTACTTGACTTGCGGTGACACCAAGAAGTCTGAATAAATAAATCAATATTAGGTGTAGGTATGTTTATATACGCTCCTTCCTCCTACCTACATACAGATTTATTAGTTTATTTATTCAATCTTCATGCCACTTGTGGTATTGTTAACTCTATATTGGATGTTGTCAAACAAAGATTTTAAATCCACGATGCACGATGTATCAAAAACAACACTTTTGATGGTATACTATAGGTCCTATCAACCTACCTACATCATCATCATCATCATCATTTCAGCCGAAAGACGTCCACTGCTGGACATAGGCCTCCCCCAAGGGGGGTTTTGCCATAATCGCCACGCTTGGCAGGCGGGTTGGCTATCGCAGTGCGGTTGTTACAAAAGCACCGAGAACGCTGCTGCCTATTCTCTGCTAAGTCCATTAGGTCACCTCTTACGACACCCACGGGAAGATATGGGTGGTGCTATTCTTTACGTCCGACACCATACAGACACGACCTACATGAACCTATGTTATATTAGCCAAGTTATGATTTTCGCATCTTCCATAAAAGCCACTATAAAGAATGGTAGTATCATTAAGGACAATAGGTTCTTATTTCTTACAACCTGATTCATAATTACCTATTATTGAAATTAATTTCATTTAAATTGGCGTAGACAAGACACAATTAGCGCTAATTAATAACAATCAACTAAGAATTACACATGAAGCTGAAAAAATGTGTCAGCAATGAGAACTAATTATAAAAGATAATCATAAATCCTGTTCTGTTCTTTCAGAAGTTTCTAGTACCTCTACCTATGCAAAAATATGGTAACGTTTTACACGATCATGTTTTGTTATTTATTCATGCACCACAATTTTTATGATTCTGACTTTTGAGCTCATTATGAGAATTTTAAAATGGTATATCTAAATAACTAAAAAGTGAAAATAAAGAAAAAAAAATTAAAAAAAACCCGGCTGCATAGGTATAAAATAACGAATAACTTTAAAAAATTAAAAGAAAAAAAACAAGTTCAGGAAACAAGACATATTGACTGCAACATTCGGGACCTAATTAACAATCTAGACTAAAATCATTACATCCAATATGGGTCCCGACTGTTGCAGTCAATATGTCCTGTTTCCTGAACTTGTTTTTGAAGTGAAAACTTCTTTAGGCGCGCTGAGCACATTGAACTCATCGTCACGTAACGTAACGTGCGGTCACGCTTGGTAGCCGTTCGTAGCACTCGTAGCATCCGCTACGGCGTAGCACCACATAGGCATGCGCGGGGCACAACCACTGCTACGAGTGGGGCGGGGCCTGTGTACATTTTGTTTTCACTTCTATCGGCAGTCCCCAAAGACTGCTCCGATTTTTTTTCTTTTCAGTTTTTCTTACTTACCTATAAACTCCCTTCTTGCCCTTGTGCCATGTTACTTTGTACTTGTGGTCGGCGCAACACGTTTTATTCCTTGAATTCTCTGTCAACCGTCACGCTATAACATTGACTCCTTTTTCTTCCATATCATTCCTCACACAATCCATCCATCGTTTCCTTGGTCTTCCTCTCCCTCTCCATCCATGAACATTTATAATCATAACTCTTTTAGTCACATGCGATTCGTCCTTCGCTCCCTCCTCATCACATGCCAAACCATGACAATCGATGCCCTTTCAACTTTTCTGTAACTGGCACAACTTTCAAACCTTACCTACCTTATGCTTCCTTACCTATCATTTTGATATAAGTAGCTACCTAAATCTAATAGATTTGTAGCGTAACTGCTATAACAAACAATAGATACGTATATATATAGATTCTAGTTAGCATAATTTATTATTATCACGCGCTAAACGTTGCCATGATTTATGAAGATCGATAAACATCTTAGACTAACTGGTACTTTATACTTCATTTGAGTAGACATCTTGGCTAGCCCGTGTAAGGACTTATCTAAAACAGCTGCATCGCCTTATCATCAACACGTTGTGAGTGAAATGCGTCGCCATGTGAGGAGGTGACACCTAGGGAACTCCGATATCTTTGACCTTTATACATTTTAAACTTTTAACAGCTGTAAGATGTTTACAAGATATGAAGAGTTAAAGACCTATGTCGTCAGTTCGATCTTCGACCCATGATTGCACTCAAACGCCAGCATAGACTATAATTTTAGCAACATGAAGATTGCGATATTACAATCAATCTTAGTGACCCCGAATTGGATCGTAAACTCGTTGGTATTATGTATATCTTACGAGTTGAACAGCTTATGTACTAAATAGAAATATATTTCTGCAAGTGTCTATTCTCAAGGATGAGATGTTAATAGCAGACCCAAAAAAAGGAAATGCAATTATTTCCATCTATGCTTCTATTGCATGTTCCGATAACTATAGCGATAAGATTCTCAATTTGAAACGCCAATCAATCTTTGCAAATAAACGCTAAATTAAGTCAGACGTTAAATTTCCTTTGCTCTTGTTTTACCCTTAAAACAGTCACTGAAAATACGCGGTAGATAATACATAATCCATGACTTGTTTCATACACAATCCACGCGACAAAGCAAGAAAACATTAAACTTTCGATTACATTTGTTGATAAATTACGAGTATTTTGAATTCAATCAATGACAATCAATAATGAATTAATGAAGCATGCGCGGTACTAAAAATATTGACAAAATTTTCTGTAATCCATACCGATTCGATCGACGCGTGACTAAGCTGTTACATGAAATGTAACCGATTCTTGTTGCTAAAATAATTGTCATAATTTATCATTCTCCTGCGCAGCAAGTCTTCTTCTTCCATACTTCTCTATTATTCGTTATTTCACCAGACACCTCGTTGTTTCTAATTATATTACATAGAAAATAAATGTAATACTAGCCATTGAGCTATTACTACTACGTACTAGTACCTACGTAGTAGTAATAGCTCAATGATACTAGCCAATTATGATCATAATAGAACTTTACGACTTGCTTTAGCTACCTATTACCCGAGATCAACGAGAACACGAAACTAAAAAAACTCTTACCTAGACCTACCAAACTTTATTTTTTCCCCTATAAGCAATCAGACAGAATTCAGACACTATAATCTCGTAGATGGATGTTGGAAGCGCTTTGAAGATTATTTATTACCTACTTAACACAAAAGATTCACGGTAGGTACGATAAGTAAGGCTACCCTACCCCCATGGAAAAAAGGTGTGACCTCCTCGACTATCAGGCCAGACATTTCAGTCCATTGCCCTGTGTGCGAATGTTACGCTCTCTTTTCCTTTTCATTTCAGCTGCTGAACGTATTTCAGCTCTTTAAAAAATATCATCATCATCAGCCTAATAATGTTCCCATTGCTGGGACACAGGCCTCCTCGCTATGAGAGGGAATGGGCTATAATCCACCACCCGGGCCCAGTGCGGATTGGTAGATGTCACATGTCTTCGAATTTTTTGGTTCTAGGACGTAGGTATCGGTTTCCTCACGATGTTTTCCTTCACCGTTTTGAGAGCAGTGGCGATGAAATAAATTACACAAAGTAATGCGCCTGTCTGGTTTCGAACCCACGACTTACTGTTCGTAACTCGGGGCCGCCACCACTGGGCCACCGTGGGGCCACCGCTGCTCTTAGGTCACACTCACCTAAAATTATCATCACAATTTCGTAAAGATATACATCTCAATTTCATGCCCCTCTTCCCTTTTTTTTTTAATAGAGGTATCGGGCAATGCAATGCACAGACAATAAGGTAACCTACAAGAGTCAGCCAGGTTGACCCCAAGAGGATCAGCTGATATGAAAACTTGTTTAATGGGTACCTACTTACGTAACCTTGTACGACACGATTGTGTAACGTGCCATGTAGAGCCAAAGTCCATAATTATACACACCTACTAAACTCGTAATATGTATCCGCCCGCGAATTGCGAAGCCTTATGTTACTAATCGATGTTACAAGTAAATAAAGATCAAAGTTCAATATAAAATGCTCCAACGACCAGTATCAGCGTAATACTTGAGCATGTTTGTAGTTTTTTGTGGTAGATACTTACCTACCTAATTGAGGATAAATTTAATTATGCACCCACAAAAAGTATAATAAAACGTGGTGTTTGCAAAAAAAATGATGGTCATCATTATAACTTAATCAGTCAGGGTCACAAATCAGACGTCCTAACATGGACACAGTTACCTATCCGACCTGAATCAGAATCAGAATCAGACTCAGAATGCTTTATTTGTAAACATAGGTTAAATTACAATAATGGTGTTACAGATAGGTAGGTCCTCTATGTTTTGCCCAGAGGCGTACAAATATATTTAATTACATTGTCTTTACTTCTAGCAACAATTTAACTTTTAAAATAATTATCATGAAGTGGTAGAATAATATAAAATTATGTAGACTTTCACATTGGTAATAAAATCAATTAATAGATAGGTACATGCATGTCAATATAAATAAATAAAGAATATAATCAATTATGGCGTCCATCCATACTCCGTCTAATGTTGCTACTTAATAATGTAATTTTTTAATGATTATGGATCTGATTAGAAAACAGAGACAGACAGCCGATATAGTAATAGGTAGAAACAATAGAACTCGAAGCAATAATTTTGTATTGTATATCGGGCATTTTACCCGTTTTTTTTTTTTTTTTTTAATTTTTTTTTCGGGTTCTTTTTTATCGGGCATTAGTTTCCGAGTCATGGATGTTTATATGTATAATAAGTATGTATTTACAAACAAAAAAAAAGTATATATGTAGTATATCAACTATCTGGTGTCCACGACACAAGCCTCGTTGCTTAGTGTGGCACTAGATGGCGCTGTGTGTTAATGTCCAGCGATATATATATATATATTTTTTTTTTTCGGATGGTATATCATCAAATGACTCCCGCTCTGGGCCGAGCAGGAGGGAGTGTCAGACTTTTACTAACTAAAACCCACCCATGTTCCTTCATCGCCCTTTGTGTTCCGGGGCCACGGTATCTCTTTCTAACAGTCCCGCAACCCCGGCAGGCCCTTGTATATCGGGCTGGTGTGAGCAATAGGTTTGTGTACTGAAAAAATCTAATTAGTCCGTCAGTTAAATTATCAAAAAATATTAGACCCGTATTTTTTCTTTTGTTACGTAAACCAAAATTGACGAAGATACGACGCTTTTAAAATTCTCAATACGTCACGCGATATTATTTTTAGTACGTGCTGACGTCACGACTTCACGAGCCCCCACTCCCGAGTTTTGATGCGTTTTATCATTGTAAATATTCATTGATTTACAAAAACAAAAAAATACGTGTCCATTATTTCTAACTCACGGACTAAATAGATTTGCAATTTATTGATGGTGGAAACTAGCCTATTCCACGTCAAAGTCGCATATTTTGCATACACAGATCTTCTAACCATAAACCTCTTTTGTCCACAGCAAGTATCCACTCAGCAGCGACACCTCTCGGGTCAATGCTGTCGGGTCCAATCATGGAGGCCATAGGCCGGAAGCGGACGCTACAGACATGCACGCTGCCTCTCATCATCGGCTGGATCATTATAGGCACGGCCTCCCATCACGCCCTGCTTCTCCTCGGCAGAGTCGTGTGCGGATTCGCCGTTGGCATCATGGCAGCACCTTCACAGGTAATTTCAAATATGTACCGTCTCGTTGATTTTGAAATAGGTCTCACTCACGTTTTGTATAATGACTTCTCGACAAGAAATCCATTTATAGAAGATATCGATATTTTGCAAGTACTTTTAGATTACATCCACTCTTGCCTTTCTAGACATACTTATGTAACCATGTTTAAAGATACGTTTGTCATGTACAAACCTACCTAGATCATAAGGAAGTTGTTTGAAATTACAGTCATTTATATTTTTACAGGTGTACTTAGGAGAAATTTCAGAGCCAAGACTGAGAGGATTGATGATAGGCACTCCATTCGTGGCATACTCACTGGGAGTATTGTACGTGTACGCACTGGGGGGTGCGTTGCCGTGGCGGTCAGTGGCCCATCTGTCCACAGTCCTGCCAGCTCTTGCCTTCATCGCCCTGTGCCTGTCACCGGAGAGCCCCACGTGGTTGGCGCGGCGAGGGCGCTTCCACGACGCCATGGCCGCCATGGCACGCCTGCGCGGAGACCCCGACACCGTGAGTATCCACTTACTTATTAATGAACAAAAGCGAGGTCATTATCAAAACTCAGACGGCCATAATCGATTCGGACACGTGACGCGACTCCCTTGCCAGCGAAGAAAGCGGTTGTAAGTAATGCATTCGAATTACCGTTGCCTAATGTTGCGCCTAAGTCAGAACTTCAGAAGCTCTAGAAATGGCGGAATATAGGCATTATTAAGCCCTACCTATTTAACTCAAAAGATCCATAATAGATTATTTTTATATTAGGGAAAGCTAAGGATTAGAGATGAAACAAGCGAGCTAGCTATTAGCTTTGTAAAGTTAAACATACTTAAGCAGTAATATGAAACGTGTTTAATGCACTTGAGAACTGCAAGTCATACATTATTATGAGATTATCGATTGTCGTCATAACACTTGCACATACGTTTACGTAGTAATCAGCAACTTGATTGGAGTTGAGTAGATACGTATATCCTACCTACGTCATTACGTCCGTTTATTTACTTATTTTGGATTGTAAATACATGCAACTTGATGCATTACGGCGAGCTAATCGACGTCTCGTAAGGCCGACAGAATACGTAGATGTTAGCTTTGCGATAGATTATTACGTCTTGTCCTAACTTAAGGGCCTATACTACCTCAAATGGCTTAGCATGATCCTCCGTTACGCCTAAAATACTTTTTAAAAGGCTTTTCAAACCAAACACGAATCAAAAGAATTATTTTAGCAACAATGTGGAGGTCGATATCCTCACGAGGATAGTGTAGCGAGGACATACGAAAAGGAAACAAGGTCTTACTGACATTTTCGTGTGGATCTACTTCGCGATGCGATATTATGGCAAACTATATTGCTAGGTCTTGCGAAACTTTTGGAATCCAATCAGGCGCGGATACAGGGGGGGGGGCAATGGGTGCAATTGCCCCCCCCCTGAACCGGACCAAATACGTCATTAGCCAAGCTTGAACTAGTTTGACGGAATTTAAACTAAATATTCTAGTTGTAGGTATAATATCTTGTCATGGGCGTCGCCAGGAGGAGGCAGCTGCCCCTGCCCCTAGAAGCTCAGAATTTTTAAAAGTTATAGCTTTTCCTGCCGGATGCCATAGATTATACATAATAAATTGTAGCGTAAAATGGAATCACTTAAATTAAAATATTGTTTAACCCTGCGAACAAAACATTTATCAAAACCGGCCAAGAGCGTGTCGGGCCACGCTCAGTGTAGGGTTCCGTAGTTTCCCGTCCGTCACAATAAGTGTTCCCACTTATGAGTTTAAAGGTGGGTATCCATTATGTAAAAATGCTTGCATATACGAATATACTACAAACTTAGTCCAGAAATTATTTTGTACAACTTTTTGTCTTTTTTGTACAAAAACTGTTGTTTCCATCAAGTTCAAAATGATTTTCCTAGAAAGTCTTTATAAAGTTCTACTTTTCAGATTTTTTTCATATTTTCTAAACTTATGGTTCAAAAGTTAGAGGGGGGGACACATTGTTTTTTACTTTTGGAGCGATTATTTCCGAAATTATTGACATTATCAAAAAATGATTTTAGGAAACCCCTATTCATTTTTAAATACCTTTCCAACAATATATTACACGTTAGGGTAGAAATTAAAAAAAAATCTCTTCCCACTTTACATTTAGGGGGGCTACCCTAATAAAACATTTTATTCCAATTTTTATTTTACCACTTTGTCGGCGTGATTGATATACATATTGGTACCAAATTTCAGCTTTTTAGTGCTAACGGTCACAGAGATTAAGCGAGGACGGACAGACGGACGGACAGACATGGCGAAACTATAAGGGTTCCTAGTTGACTACGGAACCCTAAAAAGGCTCCTTTTTTCTACCTCTGGATTGGCACTCCTATTGGATTTTGCATGATCGATCTGTACAATAGACAGAGCCTGAAATAAATTAGGAGCCCCCTTGCCCCGATGCCTTATGTATAAATGCAATTATAGTATTTATCTGAGGCAGTTTTGTAAAAAATGTCGAGCTCGCTACGCTCGCTCTAGAAGCCTAGTTTTTCATGAGTCTTATCTTTGTCTATAAGAGGGCCAGGTAACTCCAGTAGGTCGGTAGGAAGTTTTAAAATTTTCGAGCTCGCTTCGCTCACTCTACAGACTACTTTCTCTTAAATTTGTCCAAAATTCGGCCAAGTAACTCTTATATGAACGTTCGAAACCATTCTAACCTGTCGATAGGCAAGGTGACATAAGAATTTCTCGCTAGGGGAGCGTAGCGAGAAATTCTCCCTGGCCCAAAAGCTGGCGACCCCCTTGAAAGTAGGTAACACCCATTTATTATCACACTATCAATTTTTTTTATGATTTTTCCAAAAATTGCCCCCCCTTAAAGGAAATCCTGTATCCGCGCCTGAATCCAATTGATACTGGAAGAGTATTTTTATAGGTATTTATAAAATAAAAATTCAAATTTGTTTCTTTCAGACTAGGTAATGTCCATATTCTGTTAAATTATCTTAAGACTAAGTTAGTAGCAATTTATGTAGGTAGTCCAGATGAATACGAATTAAAAATAACTTGATTGAGAATAAATTAAATAAAATTTAAACAAATTATGTCAAGTTTTATTGAAACAAACAATTTATAAAAAAATAACTAAAACTCTCAATTAAGTAATGATTTTAGATGGAAATATTTTTCAAGCAGGTACAATAATTGTCATCTGTTTTTATTGAACTACTAAATAACCTGAAGCATTCGTATCCAGACCGTTAAGCACGTAAACATCCTCTGTAGAACAATTGATCATAATCTGTAAATTAGTTTCGACAAGCGCACTGAACCCTTGCTCGAGTAGCGAGAATGATTGTAAAATTACATTGTCGAATGTGCATTCGATAAAATCGTCCTGAAAATCTGCAACCTCTCAGTATAAAAATACCGTTTCGTAGCAAAAGGGAAGGTCTACAAAAAGTCCCTAGCTACGGGCGCCGGCGTAGGGAGCTTGTACTTTGCTACGAGTGCTACGACCGCGTAGTCGCTACGCTTTGCATGTTTTGCAGTACATTTTTTCTAGTCTTATGCAAGACATCATAAAATAGTAACATATGTATTTAAAAAAAAATAAGAGGATATAAGTAGGTACGTGCGTGCTTTTAACACCATGACGTAGTGATCACGCTACGACAAACTAATTTTAAAATGTAGATTTACAACTACCACAACAACTAAGTAACTGGATCTGACAGCAACAAGACAAAACACTAGTTCTACGACTTTTATTTTGCATTTTAAATTAGCTTAACGTTATTTACGTCGTCACTCGTCACTACATAGATAGGTACTTTTAATAGCGACCGCTTCCTTTACTGCGAGAGTGCGAGCAACCTTGTCAACATTATAGTTCATTTCTACGCGTAGGTACACCTATATACAAAGATGTATAATACCTTCTAGATAATTCACTCATACATAATATAACAATAATAACAACAGGTATGTAGGTACAGTCACGGTCACTAATATGCATGAATCACCTAATTAACTTTCAAAAGTTGTTTGACAAAACTAACGACCCAAATGTATGGGACAGCTGATTTTTATTTTCGCGTTTTCGATGGTGGTCTCATGGAATGAGTTGTTCAGTTTGGTGGTCTGAACTCTGAATCACACCCTGAAAATGACCACAGCTTTCTGGTGCACGCTGTATATTAAACCCATACAGTTGTAAAACAGATCTGATCTCCAGTTATTTTTTTAATTTTGCTGTGTAGGTACTTATTAGTGTTCGTGATTGTACAATATGTTGCTACGACATCTCAGTTCTCGAACAATCGTAGTCGTCAGGCAGACTCTTCTAAATTAATGACTACAGCTGTTTGGAACTCTGCTCATGTTTGTTTATATCTCTCCCGCTATATTGATATTGTAGCGTCGAAAGGCGGCCGCCATGTGATTGCCTGTAAAATGGCCTCTTAATGAGCTCAACAAGGAAGGAGGCACACGACAAATTGATATGTCATTTTCTCGAACATGTGCCGACACAAACAAATTCAGGCAATGAACGAACAACACTTGCAAAAAGCTGTTTGTTTCAAATTCATTGTTGATAGGTTTTGTGTTTCTAATTTAGATTGGGGGGGTCGGAATTCGAATAAACAAATTAGTTAAGTAGGATTTATTATCCTAGTAAGTACTTATAGTAACATTCATGAAAATCGATGTTATTTTGTGGAAGTTTCATTATAATTAACAAATTTGCTAATTGAGGGCATGCCTACCTATATATACCTATCTAGTTCTTATCTTTCACCCTACAAAACATAGATCGTAAAGACCTTCAACAATGCCCTTACCCCTAGGTAAGCTAGGTAGCTTACCTAGGGGTAAGGGCTCACTAAATTGGCTCACCTACTTGGCAACTCGCCTGATGTGAAGCGATGGTGCGGTCTAGGGTGGAGCACACTTACCTACCCAGAAAAAAAAAATTAAACAGAATCTTTTTTTTTAATTATTGTCGCCGTCCGCATATTTATACAGAGTTTGACGACTTGTCCACCATGATGGTTCCACATTATGGTAACTAATTAAAGCCGTACGTCCACAGGCCCAACGTGAGCTCCACGAATTGATATCAGCCCGGGAGAAAGAGAAGGCAAGAGGTGAAGAGAAGATAAACTTCCTAGAGACCGTGAGACGAGCGCCCGTGCTGAAACCACTGTTGCTCATCAACGCGTTCAACATACTTCAGATATTGTCCGGCAGTTATGTGGTCATCTTCTACGCTGTCGACATTGTCAAGGACTCCGGTGGCTCTCTTCAGCCTACTGTGAGTATATATATCTTCTCCTAGCTTTCGTCCATTTCACGACCTATCCAGCCTTTTTTGCTTGTAGAAGTCCTGCGACCTGAGACGGAACTAATTTAGGTTTTCGTTGAGAAATGCCAATATACTTTAGTATCAGTCTATCATCTAACAGAGTTATGTAGGTATCCAATTGATGGTAAGTAAATGAACAATTAGACTAGCTTCAAACAATTACATTTTTTTTAGAAGAGTTTTCATTTTAAAGATAACTTACTAAACATGAGATGATATTGTTGACAGATGGCAGCAAACGCAAGTGCCCTCGTGCGGCTTGTAGTGACCGTGCTGGCGTGCATCCTGCTGCTGCGCATCACGCGGCGCGCGCTGGTGCTGGTGTCGGGCGTGGGCACGGCCGTGTGCACGCTCGCGCTCGCCGCGCTGCTGTCCCAAGGGCCCGGCTCCGGAGTCACACCCCCCCTCCTCATCCTCAGCTACGTCGCCTTCAACACTCTCGGCTTCTTCCTCCTACCCGGACTCATGATCGGGGAACTTCTCCCCACCAAAGTACGAGGCCTTTGCGGAGGATACATCTTCTGCCTCTTCAACTCTGTCCTATTCGGATTCACCAAACTTTACCCCGTCATGAAAAACGCTATCGGCATCGCTGGAGTATTCGGACTCTTTGGTGCCTCTTCCCTACTCGCTACAGTAGTCCTATTCCTTCTACTACCAGAGACGAAAGGCAAGTCTCTCCTTCAAATAGAGCAGTATTACCAAAAACCTAATATATTGTGGATGAGGCGCAGCAAAACTACGACGGAAATCCAAAGGGTCTGAAGGAACTTGTTAAAATGATATTGTACTTAAGCATATGTCCGACTACTAGCTACACAGAAAGGTCGTTGGATACAACTGTATGCAAGTATACTAAACTAACAATAGTGTAGATAAAATGTCAAAATCTCGACCGATACCTCAAAATAAAAGGACATTTTTAAACTAAGTAATTGCCGTCGCATGAACTCGATGGAGCTGGTCAGCTGGCATATTGTAATCTGTGATAAAAGAATAATTTCCTTTATAGCATTCATTAAAAACAACTTGTGCCTTTATTGATCAGTAAGAGGCAACTGCTCGATGAACCGATAATCATTATTTTGTTATAATTCAATCAAAATCCATGAGAAACTGGAAGAGCGGGAAAATTTTAAACTATAGTTTCTATTAAAATCATATTAATATTTTATTTTTATTTAATATTTAAAATTACTATTATATCCTACTATTACAAGTAGAACAACGCGTCAAGTGATATTTAAACGTATTTACAGTAAGAAACTGTAACGTGCCTGAGAGGCGCGAATAAACTTATCTCAAATAAATAAATACAATAATAAAATCACTAGTTATAAGTAAATCTCACTAAACACGGTTATTCCGTATACAAGAGGAATGCCTTTTATAATATTTTTATAA
Source organism: Xestia xanthographa (assembly GCA_905147715.2). Classification (NCBI taxonomy): domain Eukaryota; kingdom Metazoa; phylum Arthropoda; class Insecta; order Lepidoptera; family Noctuidae; genus Xestia; species Xestia xanthographa. The sequence continues at coordinate 18,132,424 of LR990649.1, read as the reverse complement.
ATATGAATTAAAACCAAATACAAGAGCTGTTGGTATCAAATACCATTGTAATGTAGCAATGAGAGATTTTTATCTGTGATTTATGTAATGGACCGCTTATGAGATTTAGGTACTCGCAGATGTTTATTTAAGGTTATAAATAAAATAAAATATTTATGTACTTATCAATGTATAAACAAGGTATTTAATAATTATCCTGTTTTCAATGTACAATGATCGCAAGAAAACTATTCAAAGCCATTCGTTTGTTACGATTACTAGGATTGTTAGAATTTCAGGAGTGAGCTTGAAATGAAGTATGACGTTACAATACGGCCGATGTATCTTGGCGAGTCTGAACATAGGCTCTGCGAACTTTAGCGCATGTACACTCGTGAAGAAAACTGTTATTGTCTTTATTTTTTATAAACCAATGTACGAATAAAATATGCTTTGATTGGCATATTTGGCGAATAATATAAGTGCCAACTGACACTTGCAAATACCGCAAATAGAACAAACTTAACACTAAACAAAAAAACTAAACAATAATAATAACCAATAATAAATAATTCACAACAATAACAACGAAAACTTTTATAACCGACTGTACTCAAGACAGAGATAGTGACACGAAAACGACACCAATGCTAACGTGTGAGTGAGACATATTACCGTGTACCGAGCATTGCCGAATAAGCACGAAGCTTCACGAAGTAATCAAATAGGGATGTCCAATACGCGTTCCTGAGGGTGCTGTTTAATCGATTTTTATTCAAATCGATTAAAATTAAGTAAAAAAATATATTTATTTTTAATTTTTTAAGGAGATTTTAAATTTTCTCAAATAGTCGTTACTCAAGTAGTCGTTAATAGATAACTGATATTTTATGTAAATCATGTCTTTCAACCGAGAAAATAAAATTTAATGAGTTTTTTTTTTTTTTTCATTCGAAATCCCGTTTATTCACAAACAAAATACACTATATTTGTAAATCTATTTCGTTTAATATCCTAAATAAACAAAAATCAGTTAATTCTAAATAAAACTAATCGATTACGATATTAGATTGAATAAAGGATCGATTGTGTTTATTTTTGGTCAATCTCTAGCCTAGACCACCGCCCCCCGCACGTCGCCTCATGCCACCATTTGGTTCCTCAAAACGGTGATTGCGCAACCTTCTGCGCGAAGTTCAGACTCGCCAAGATACATCGGCCGTATTGTACATCTGCATGTTATACTACAGCTTGGAAAAAACGTATGGAAACAGATCTACATTTTTTAGGTACCTAAAAGTAGACTAATTACAGGGATTAAAAATGTTGATCTGGATAAATATGGTTTGCAGAAGATACCGCTTCACAAAGCGCGCCTTATTTACCTATACTTTTTTGCCAAGCTGTAATGTTATTCGACATAATATAAGTTGCTAACGTTTACATTATGTAACGTTATTATTACATAAATAACTTATGTACTTACAAATAAATGTAAACGAAGTATATACGTCAGCAAAATAATGACATGATAGAATAAAAACCATGTTTAGTGTAAAAGCAGTTATTTTTCTATAGCCACATAGAAAATTCCAAATTGTGATATGAATAAACAATTTAAATTAACATTGTTTTTTATTTGTATATTTTACCAATAAAATCGATTTGAACACATAATGAGAGGTTTTCAGAGGTTTTCTTTTTGAGGTATTAAAAAAAAACTTAGTTTCCAAGAACTCTATAGATGGCGTTGTACTTACTATGATAGTTGGTGCCAAAGCCAAAACGCTTGGAAAAAAAAAACATTGTGTCGTCACATACTCTCGTTGACTAACACTTTCATTTGCCTAACCTTCCGAATATAACCTAGTTTTCTCGCGCTTTGTTAAAATAAGTTTTTTTAGGTTCCGTTCCGTGCATTATCATACTAACTCCTAGCGCCATCTATCCAGCGCCTAGGGAAGAGCTAAAAAGAAAATCCCTCGTTATATCATAATGAAAAATAATATGGCTAGAAAGGAGGTGACTGCTGAGATGACAAGTAATAGAGATAAAATGGAAGCTATTGCGCCGAGAATGTAGAATTTTCCAGTGTTTTTACGAACGAACTAGATGGCGCTGATCAACCTTGGGAATAATAAAATGGCTCGTTTTTATGTCTACAAAGCCTTAACTGAAGTACAGAGGAATCTAAGCTCGACTCGACGCACCAGGAGTTTAGACGTAACGCAAAAACACTCAGAAGAACAATAGCATAAAAATAAAAACCATGCAAAAACTTTTAAGTACTTCAGTTCAGTGATGCAGTGACTTTTTAGGTTAAAAATGTTTGACAGAAAAAAGGTTCTTTACAGTTCTCACTAAACAACAACAACGACTAACACGACGACGAATAATAAAGCTCGATTTTAATATTTTTTACTATACAATGAGTTTGACATGCGTCTGAGAGTTTTATTTTTTTGCCCTGCTAAAAGATTTTACCATTGACCTAGAAAATAATTTCTAGTACATTCTTTTTTCACTGATTTTACAAGAACGCCGCTTACAAAATATTCCTAAGACTGATCAGCGCCATCTATTGATATATACTGAAGCGTTGTGACAAACGTCAGTGGAAATTTCCCCATTGGGATAAGGGCAGGTAAATGATGATGATGATTTCAAATGAAAACAGTTTTTAACCGTAACAGTATTTTATTTAATTAATCGCAGTTCTCACTACACATACAAAATATCCTCGTGTGATAGTGTCCGGCTGTTACAGTTTTTTCAGTTACTTTACCCTCTGACTGACAGCAATCAAACGGCAACCTTAAGGCAATGCGAATAAAGATCACTGAGACGTAATATCTACACTATTAATATTATAAAGAGGAAAGATTTGTATGTTTGTACTGAATACACTCAAAATCTACTGCGCCGATTTCAAAAATTCTTTCACCATTAAAAAGCAACATTCACCCTGAGTACCATAGGCTATATTTTATCCCCGTACTCCCACGGGAGCGGGCACTACGCGGGTGAAACCGCGTGATGTCCGCTAGTCAGAGATAAAATAACTGAAATTAGAGACTTCGAGCTTAATAAAAAGTCTGTGTTACATAATTAGCTTAGACAACCGATTTTTTTTTTAAACTCAGTGTACTTTCAGTCCTTCATGTTTGATAGGTCACGATGAGTCGGGCAGTCGTTGGTAGAGATGTGGTCGGGAGGCGCAGCCGGGGCACACGTGTAGTGTCGTGCACACCACGCTCTCGCACGCCCAGCAGTAGAACTCGTGGCATCGTGTGCAGCGATACACCTGGGAATATATCACGCATGTACACACATCAAAAAAGTTTGATCACTAGCATAAGCTTATTGATCGAAGCATAAGCTGTTTTTTTTTTTTTTAATTGAACTTTATCAAGAAAAAATCTTTGTTGTGTGTTTTCTTTAAATAGAAATACCCTGTTTGAAATTAAAAAATTAAACTATTTTTTATCTACACTTCTACAGTCATATTTTAAAGAGGAAAGATTTGTATTTTTGTGTGTATGTTTGTAATGAATAAACTCAAAAACTACTGCGTCGATTTCAAAAATTCTTTTACCATTAGAAAGCTACATTCACTTTGAGTAACATAAGCTATATTTTATATCCCCGTACTACCACGGAAACGGAAATTACGCGGGTTCAACCGCGTGACGTCCGCTAGTTTGTTTTATGAAAACGTAACAAAAAAAGATTTCGGATTTTCAGTGATCACAAACTTTTTTTGATGTGTGTATACCGGATGACTTTTTTATCACTTTCCAAAAAAAATAGGTATATTAGATGAACGGAGTAGAAGCTTATGGCATACCTAGTTTTTTTTTCTTTTTTCCACAGTTTAGAAAAAAATCGATCCGCGTATGATTTGAATTTCAAATATTTTTTTTTTGCAAAAAATTAAAATACTACTCTGTCAAGAAAGTACCGGGAAAAGATCAATAAAACACAAAATGTCTGTTATTCATCCAAATTTATTTTATCGCCTTCAAAGTATGCTCCTTTAGAAACGATACACTTGCGCCAACGAATAATCCATTCATCACAACATTTTTTAAACGCTGCTTCCGGAATTGAGTTCAGTTCTCGCCGCGAATTCTCCTTTATGTCTTCTATCGATTGAAAACGGGTGCCACGAAGTGGTAATTTGAGTTTAGGAAAAAGAAAAAAGTCAGCAGGAGCCATATCTGGTGAATATGGTGGTTGCTGGATGGTATTTGTTGAGTGTTTGGTCAAAAATTCGTTCACAATGATAGCCTTGTGCGAAGGCGCATTGTCGTGGTGCTAAATCCAAGAATTTTCTTTCCACAAATCTGGCCTTTTTCGTCGAATTTGCTCTCTTAAACGCCGCATAACGCTCAAATAATATTCTTTATTTACCGTTAGACCTTCCGGTGAGAATTCAGAGTGCACAACACCGCGTTAGTCAAAGAAAACAGTCAACATGACTTTGACTTTTGATCGACTTTGGCGTGGTTTTTTCGGTTTCGGTTCAGTTGGAAGGCGCCACTCCGAAGCTTGTTGACTAGTTTGCATGTCAAACTCGTAAACCCACGTCTCGTCACAGTAACAATGCGTTTCATGAATGTTGGGTCCGAACTGACTCGTTCTAGCATGTCCTCAGCGACTTTCATGCGATTGAGTTTTTGGAGAAAATTCAGATCTTTTGGGACTAGCCGAGCAGCAACATGTTTCATACCCAAATGATTAGTTAAAATGGTACGGATCGACTCGTGAGATACAGAAAGTTCGGCGGCTATCTCTCTCAGAGTTGAATGGGGATTTTCAGTCACTATTTTCTTCACTTTTGCGATGTTAACTTCAGTTGCAGACGTTGACGGCCTACCAGAGCGAGGCAAATCTTCCATCACATCTCGACCGCTTTTGAACGCTTTGAACCACTCATAAGCACGAGTTTTTGATAAAGTCGATTCACCATAAGCCTTCTGCTGTAACATTTTCAGTGAACACGAAATTCCATTGGCGATGCAAAATTTAAGACAAACTGTTCGATATTTTTGTCCATTATGAAATTCGCAATACACACTATATATGATATTACTAAAACCAGCACTGTTTTTAATATAAATAACAGATGCAACTCAAACTCCGCGCCAAAATGGAAAACAGTTGTGCCAATCTAACAACTACAAAAAAACAAAAATTTGAATTTGGAACCATAAACAAATCATCCATTCCCGATACTTTTTTGACTGAATGACTAAGTATGCCAATTTGCTTCTACTCCGTTCACTTATTATACCCTATTTTTTTGGAAAGTGATAAAAAAGTCATCTGTATAAGGTGTATCTGTTCTACACGAAATCTCTTAAGGTGAAAGCGTCAGGGTAGCCCGCGAAATTCAAATTTTCTTACGTTTTTTGCAATTTGCCGACCAGTGCTAGGTTGTATGTTGATTAAAATATTGTTCGCGATTGTAAGACGCATGTAGTTACAGAATTACAATCATCAAAATCATCAATACAACCCTCCAAGTTCATAAAGGTCTAGCAATGACTTTGACCTTGAAAAAATCGTTCCTCGACTTATATGAACTTAGAGGGTTGTTTTGATGATTTTGATGATTATAATTCTGTAACTACATACGTCTTACAACCGCGAACAATATTTTAATTAACATACAACTTAACACTGGCCTGAAAATTGCAAAAAACGTAAGAAAATTTGAATTTCGCGGACTGGTTGGAGCATTCACCTTAAGGGGTCATTGTACTCATCATTATGAACAACTTTTACCATGGGACCAAACCCTGAATCGCGAAAAAAAAATTAGCTTAGCCATACATTTTGACGAGCTATGGGTGCTTACATAAAGAAGCAGGTTTCCGATACGGGCGAGTCGGTACCGATCGGTGCAGGTATTCATTTCTATGTTGTCTTATGCGCTCGCTTATAAAGAAGCAGGTTTCCGGTACGGGCGAGTCGGTACCGATCGGTGCAGGTATTCATTTCTATGTTGTCTTATGCGCTCGCTTATAAAGAAGCAGGTTTCCGGTACGGGCGAGTCGGTACCGATCGGTGCAGGTATTCATTTCTATGTTGTCTTATGCGCTCGCTTATAAAGAAGCAGGTTTCCGGTACGGGCGAGTCGGTACCGATCGGTGCAGGTATTCATTTCTGTTGTCTTATGCGCTCGCTTATAAAGAAGCAGGTTTAAACTATATGCAAGTGAAACCAGCACCGATCGGTACCGACTCGCCCGCACCGGAAACCTGCTTCTTTATGTAAGCACCCTAAGCAAACATATTGTAGGGAACAGCTGATTTTTTTATTTACGATTAATGGTTTAGTCCAAGGTGGAGTAAAAGTTGTTCATAATGATGAGTACAATGAGGGTCTAAGAGATTTCGTGTATGAATAGATACACCTTATATATACCTTATATACCCGAAGCGAAAATTTAGGCAGAGGTTTACTTTTAGCTTTGCCACATTTCACCAGTTATATGTAAGTTACGAAAAAAACATTGCCATGAACCAGGCATAAATAAAGACTGGGCTACTACTGAGAAATCCGGATAAAAATACGCAATAGTATATTGCCTGTTCAGGGAATCGAAACCAGGACCTCATGCTTAACACAAGCCATTCTGACCACTATACCAACGAAGCAGTTATGCGATCTTGGGTTAATGTGATGATAACTTCACTTTAAATGTGAAATAGATATTGCCAGGCTATCTATTCTAATATTATAAAGAGGAAATATTTGATTTCTTGTTTGTTTGTGTGTTTGTTACGATCTCTATCAACGGATTTTAAAAATTCTTTCACCATTAGAAAACTACATCTTTACCGAGTAAGATAAGCTATAAATTATATTGATATCATGCAAATTAGCCGAGCTATCACAATTTTCGCGGACGAAGTCGCGGGCGAAGTGCTAGTCTACACGAATATTATAAAGAGGAAAGATTTGTATTTTTGTGTGTATGTTTGTAATGAATAAACTCAAAACTACTGCGCCGATTTCAAAAAACTTTTCACCATTAGAAAGCTACATTCACCCTGAGTAACATAGGCCATATTTTATCCCCGTACTCCCACGGGAACGGGAACTACGCGGGTGAAACCGGGTGATGTCCGCTAGTAATTTATAAAGAGAACAACTGGGAACCCGATGAGAAAGAAACATTAGACCTATCTATTTTGAGCTGTAGCACATTCTACTGTAAGACCTGTTTAAGTACAATGAGTCACACCACCACATCAAAGTATTACTGTTGTATATGAGAATGGAATGGATGCCCTACCCTACCCTATGGGTTGTATGCACAGCATGATGCCAAGAACTTTAGAAACTATATTTATATTTAATCTGGTACTTTAATAGGTACCTCTGCACAAAATTAAGTTCTTTTATGTTTTATTCTTTGTTTTCTATTTGTAAGGGGAGAGAACCTGTACCTAGCACGGTAGCATGTCAGGTGTAATTAAATTGAGATCCAATTTAAGTACTTATTTAGTTTCTAAGTTTAAAAATAAGAGTTTGGCTTTTTTTGTCGAAGACAATTCTCATATCCAACACTCTCCGTGTTGGATATGAGAATTGTCTGTGGTCTAGCCCCCTCCCTCTTGTTCTGTTGGCTTTGACTGTGCTTTGTTTCAGAGATCCAATAAACCTATATTAATTAATTATAGTGTTTAATTTCAAGATAATAATATAACAATTACTACTATAAAAGTTACTGCATTTTTTTTCTTCATCGAAATTTGGCCAGGATTTCCAAAGTTACAGCGTTGTACCGCTTTTTAACCCGACGGGTTTTTGCGTTCCTTCGCGAGCTACTGCGATGACGTCACGCCGATCAGCCTGTCATGTCAGATTACGGGTGATCCGGCGTGTTTACGTTCATAAAAAAATGATTTATATAGTGGTTTCCACTTATTATTTTAAGTGTTTGTGTTTAAATATTATTGTTAATTATTAATTATTTTTTTAATAACAATAATATTAATTATAATTCAATATTATAATTCAATAATATTCATTCATTAAAATTATTCGCAGCTCGCGGCGTGACGTCACACGTCAGCGCGGTCGCTTTGTCGGATTATACCGCAGAGGCCATACTTTAAGGTATAATATCTCTGGTCATTTTTTGAAGAGATAGGAAACTTTCTCGATTTACCTATTTTTTAGACATGCTGATAACAAAAAACGTTGGTGTGACTCATTCTGAACATTGTTACTAATACTATCGACTCACCTGTTTATCTAAATCTGTGAAGTTCCTCAGGCATGCAAAACAGTATTGTGCTTGTCCTTCATTCGCCAATTCTTCGTACGGTTCAACAGGAAACAGGTGATGGTATGATCTAGAAAAAGAAACGACATAATATATCTAAGCAATAAGGGTACTTTATTTGCGGTGTCGCATTACATCTCCCTCCCTAAAATAACCATTGCACATTAATAATACATTCGAGAAATATTTACACTGACTCCTAAGTCACAGGATCTCCTAGTTTGGGAGTCAGGCTTACTCTATCTGTATTACCTTTATTCACTGAAATTCATGTGACCTAGTCTTAAATCAATGTTGGAAGTTTTTGTATAAATAACTATTTTTATTATTATTATTATATATTATTGTGATTTCTGAAAACACTCTGTATTAAAGCGAAAGTATCATACGCCCCGAAACTAGTCTAATAGAATGCAAATGAACACCAGTACTGTCCGTTTGACATTTTGCTTACAGACGGTTAGAAACAAAACGTCACAGAAAATCTTTCTTTGATTTTTCTATTAAACAAGTGACAGGTAGGTGACGCGAATAGGATAGTTCAAGCTAACTTTGTTTATAGAAACACCGATAGCTACGAGACTTGGCATATTAACTGAAAGTTATTCGTAAGTAAGTTATAGAAAACGGGCCTTACAGGGTTACTATTAAGGGCGGGCGTTTTGGAGGACTGTCTGTAAGTAAACATTGACACTCGAAAAGTGCTGATTATCAGCGTAATTTGAATAAATTACTTTTGATTTTGGTTAACACGAAACATACACCCCGAAACTGCAGGCGCTATAATGACCGCTTTCGGTTCTATTCAAAATAGTACGTATTTCATTTTCCATACTAAAGTCGTACGTACCTGGCTAGATGTGGAGCTGAAGCGAGTGTCAGTCCACAGGTGCGACACTGAGCCGGCAGCGAACAGTACTTGCTGCGACACTGCGGACACAAGTGTCCCTCTCCACCCACACCTTCACCGTCTTCTAGATGGCTGAAAAAGAACATTTTGGTTGCATTTTATTTTTCCGTAGAGGCAATTTTTTTTTTTTTAATAAATATCTCTGGACATTACATACATCGCCATCTAGTGCCACCCTAAGCAACAAGGCGTGTGTTGTGGACACCAGATAGTTGATATACTACATAGATACTTTTCTTTTGTAAATACATACTTATCTATACTAATAATATTATAAAGAGGAAAGAATTATATTTTTATATGTTTGTAACGAATAAACTCAAAAACGACTGGACTGATTTCAAAAATTCTTTCACCATTACAATGCTACATTATGCCTGAGTAACATAGGCCTGGGTGAAACCGCGTGACGTCCGCTAGTTATAAATATAAACAAAAACATCCATGATTCGGAAACAAATGTCCAGAGACAGCAGCCCACGTGCTTCTGCACTGCCCAGTGGTTGCAACATACAGGGCAAAGTACTTCGGTAACCCAGGTACTCTCCGCGAGATAGTCAGCAACATTGGGGCGTTGCTGGCCTTTCTCGGGGAATTGGGATGGATCGAATAGTTTCCCGCCCGCACGCAAAATACGCTCTTGACGTGGAGTTGCAGACACCAGCCCGTTATACAATACAATAAATGTCCATGCTCATCACACAAAGATTTGCCCGTACCGGGGTTCGAACCCGAGACCCTAAGAACGTAAGGCAGCCTCACTACCACTGCGCCAATCGGGTTGTCAATTATTAGCCGTCATCATCATCATCAGCCGATTAATGTTCCCACTGCTGGGACACAGGCCTCCTCTCTATGAGAGGGAATGGGCTATAATCCACGACGCGGGCCCAGTTCGGATTGGTAGATATCACATGTCTTCGATTTTTTGTTTCTAGGACATGCCGGTTTCCTCACGATGTTTTCCTTCACCGTTTTGAGTGCTGTGGTGATGAAATATATTACACAAAGTAATGCACCTGTCTGGGTTCGAACCCACGACTTACAGTTCGTAAGTCGGGGCCGCCACCACTGGGCCACTGCTGCTCTCAATCAACCAACCAACTATTATTAGCCGTTAAGTATTCTTTAATCATTAACTGCCAAGCTTTTTCCTAACCATTTTGACTGCCTGTCAGACTTGCACCTGTACGTTCTGTACAACTCAGTCACTTGGTAACAAAATACCCCTTGATAAGACTGGTTATATCAGTTTTCTGACTACCCGGAATGAAAGTCAAAAATATTTGAATAGTCAACCAGCCCGCTTAGCATAACCACCGTAGAAACGAAAGAGAACCGACAAATCTTTTGTTTGAATTGAATCGACAAAATGACAGATGAACAATAGTACATTTTGATACAAGTGGAGAATAGTAGATTGTATGACAAGGGAGCAAAATAGGGCGAACTATCTGCAACTCTTAATTTGATATTTTTCATCCCTTCTATTCGAAAAGTGTCGTTTTGTTCCCCTTTTAGCGGGAGCAAAGTAGCTCTTTTCTCCACTAGACTTTTTAGCGGGCAGTAATGAGATTTGAATTTGGAACATGAATCGTTCATTGCAATCGAACGAAAATTGTATAAATTACTGGCTGTAAGTGTTTTTTGTACGGTGCGGGGGTCAGCACCCGCATTGTACATACCATTATCGCCGCGCCCTTCTAAATCAAAGGAATCAATGCCATTTCCTGAGCACCAGCAAGATACTGAGATCACAAATACTCAAAATAACGGATGACTTTTTTATCACTTTCCGAAAAAAATGGGTATATTAGGTGAACGGCGTAGAAGCTTATGGCATACCTAGTTTTGTTTGTTTTTTTCCACAGCTTAGAAAAGAATTGATCTATCATCAAAAAACGCTACAAATTTCAAGTAAACTTTTCATATTGGAACAAAGAAAGAGAAATTAAAAAAAAACAAAAAATGTAAAATATCGAATTTCAAATCATAGGTTTTTTTTTTCGAATTAAAAAATAAACTAAGTATGCCATTTGCTTTTACTCCGTTCACCTATTATACCCATTTTTTGTTGGAAAGTGATAAAAATGTCATCCTGTACAAATAAATCCACAATTATATCAATCCCAAATAAAACACACACACAGTGACAATACATTTTCAAAATTTCGCCAGTATATATTAGATATAAATATAAATTTGTAATTGACCTTTTTTACATTCATGTCTTTTTTTAAATTAAACTTATTCATTAATTACTTAAAAGTGTCTCTTATTTATTTTCTCATAGAACGAGATGAAAAGTAGAGTATATGACTCGAGAGCAAACATATTTTTCCCTCAGGCGATGTACTTTGAATCCCTCGCTACGGTCAGGATTCAAAATAGCGCCCTCGCCGTATAAATACTATTTTGCTCCCTTGTCATACTACCTACTATTCTACAATGCGAGTGCTGATCCCCGCACCGGACAAACACTAATTTAATGTTCAATAAAAATGCGTGTTGTTTTTTGATTGGTAGATTTGCAAACTAACAAATTTATTTAGAATTTAGAATTATGCAAACTAACAAAACACACATGCACCGAAGTTTTAACACAAGCGTAAGTAGGTAGGTACCTACCGTATCATGATTCATTCAGAACCGCATATAACTACCTATTTCACTCGTCTCAATAACTTTCCGTTACTCTATTCGCTTTATTTATTAATCCAAACACCTTTTTTTCGTGAGATAAAAGGAAATACTTATCCATTAAAAAGACACACATTATGTACCTATCTACTAGTAAGTAAAATTATTTTATAGTCTTACGTTTCAGAGTTTCCAGGTAATTTAAAAAAACTTATGTCTGGATGCGTTATTGACGAATTCATACAACCAAAAACAGCACAATATTTCCTACTCGTCATATTAAGGCTAGGTGGCCCCGAATTTAAGTTTTTTATAACAATCTGAGACAAAGAATATAGTGTTTTAAATTAAAAAAAATATATATGTATTAGTTAAGGATTTTATCTAGTCAAAATCGCATTCAGTTGCAAGACCTGATGAACTTCACTCGATAGAAAAAAATCGCAAAGTTGCCCCTTTTTATACCGTTTTTTCAATATTATGACTATATTACTGATTTTTTACATTTAATTTTTGTACTATATTAAAGAAACTAATTAGTTATAGACAAATTCGCAGAGTTTGACTTGATAAAATGATTTTCTTAATTACTACGATTAAATATGAATTAAAAGCGCCCGCGGCGGCTCCGACAGGCCCGTTCAGTCGCGTGCTGGCGCTTATGGACGACGGACCTGTGTCAGTTTTTTCCGCGACAACTTCGCGCACCTTATCATCTGTTTTTGAGAGTTTTTTTGTTAGTTATAATGGGCAATAAATAACGCAAGCGAAAAAAGTCGGGTAAAGCAATAGAAGAAACAAATATGTAGAAACATATCCACAGTATAAAAATATCAGTACTACTAGAGAACGCTAAGATTTTTGATAAAATTAAATCATATTTTGTCTAGGTATAAGTATCGATGTCTCAGCCTGGCGTTTGCAAACGAAAAGTAAATACTAATACTATAATATCTACCTATCAATTTCATCTGTGAAATAGGTACTTCATTTACTTTTTGTCATAGGTCAGTGGGGCAGCCTCAAGAATTGCAACCGCCAATTTTAAGATGACTAAAGTACTATCGAGGACACTCCCGCCTGACCACCAACCACTAAGCCAATTTTTGCTTGCACTCGCAAAATAGAAACGCTCCGACCCGTTGACTATAAAAAAAAAAAAATAATGAATATACAAATAATGAATGAAAAGATACCGAATCGGCCGAGCGCACGGATGACGCACGCCAAACGAGAGTTATTGTTATTTTGCGCGGCAAAGTTGACGTTTTCCTAATACGCCCAAACTTTAAGGGGGCGGGACTCGGCGCCTCTGCATGTTTTAAGCGAAAAAAAATTAAAATGGTCAGACGGAAAAGACCACGATAGTACATGAAAATATTTAAAACTAGCTGTCCCGGCATGCGTTGCAATGCGACTTTTCCTACTACCTACCTACCGACTACCGACCGCCTACCTACCTACGTACTACCTACCATCTACCTACCTACGTACTACCTACCATCTACCTACTTCCTATCTACTACCTACAGTACCTACCTGCCCACTACCTACTATGTACCTACTACCTACCAACCACCTACCTACTGCCTACCCCCTATTTTTTATCTTTTATACAAACCTTGACCTATTGTTGAGTTTTAGCGAGACTAACGAAAAGTAATTAATTTTTATATTATTATATAGATTTTTTTTATAAATTTGTTTTATTTGACACCCTAGGTTATTTTTATGCAAATCTATCTTTGAAGTAAATAACCGTAGTTGAAATTGAAATACTTTCCTCAAATATAATTATTTTGAAAAAAAAAAAACAATAATACAAAAACATAAACAAATCAAAATTTTATCTTTACAGTTCTCAAACTTGCGAACTGGCTGTTTATTTTCAATTAATTATTCCAACTGCCCAACTATGACTACCTATTTTATATTCTAATATTTTATAGACAATTATTTTATATCGAAGTTCTAATTTATCGCTACTACGAGTAACAAATTTTGATCATAAAAATATATTTCATAAAAGTCAACTAATATTACATAACCTACTGCATATTTCTATACTGTGTCGCCGCGCGGAGTCATGAGAGTTCTCTGACGCGCTGTGTCCACGCGAAGTATTTCGCACGTAGCCTACAGCGCTAAATGCCTACTTTTGCAAAACTACCTAGCCTTAACTGATTTTTAGAGAAAAAATCGCGCGGTTATTGTTAAAAAAACAACACACCGTCCGTTCGACACTGCGGTACAGCCGTGACTGTCTGCGCCCCAAGTGCACCCTTAGATCGAGGCGCGTAGGTATAGCTCGCGTTTCGTCCGTTTCTATGAAGTCGGAACACTGTATCATAATACTACTGTGCTATAGGCATTGAACCAATTTGGACTAAGTATAGGTATAGTTATCCGTAGCAATTTTCATTCCCGCACACGTGCGGGAAAATGGAAAAAAACGCACGCGTGTGAAACACATTGCATGTTGTACCTAATCGTAGTGCGTTATGGACCAGTTTTCGAGGAAGTGTATTGAAAAAGATTTGTCGATTCTATTTCGTTTCTACAGTGGCCGAGCTATTGCACTCCGTGTGTAGGCATGAGATAATTACCTACCGCTTCGAGCATATTGAATATGCAAGCTATCTAGGGCTGTCGCGCTCCAGCCGTACGTAACTGCGTACGTATGCCGCGTTAATTTTTCGCGCTCTTTTGACCTTGCGTCGCGTACCTACCTACTCGTACTTCGTGTTTGTTAACTGGCTGATTTATTGATCATTAATCATTACTAGTGAAAATGACAAGCCGGATAAACTGTTGCTGTTAATAAATGTAGAAAAAAAATGTTTTTTTATATAAATTTCTCTGCTCCATGTCCATGCTTCCCATCAGAGTTTACTTTGAAATTACCTATTTGTTAGATTTCGCATTTATGCTGCTATTCAATTTAATAAGTAATCGTAATTATAGAGAAGGCAAGATATATATGAGACATTATTATAATAGAGTAAAACAATTGTAATTATAAAAGTTTTAATTAACATTTAAATAATAATACATTAAAATACAAAAATGTTGGTAGTATTTTATTTTGAGTACTTGAGGCGACCCTACCGACTGACCATTAAGCAGTGAGACGCCGAATAACATACGCTAACGCGTGGCGTCAAGGCACATTTTAGATCGAGCGGGCCCAGTTTAGGTATTTAGAATGTCGGCTTTCTTCAAGATCAAAGGAGTGCAACTTCTGTACGCTAGTACTATTATCTATTCTGTGACAGTGGTCATACTACGCGGGCTGGGAGAATTAATATATTTTCAATACACTTCCTCAGAAACTGGTCCATAACGCACTACGATTAGGCACAACATGCAATGTATTTCACACGCGTGCGTTTTTTTCTACTTTCCCGCACGTGTGCGGGAATGAAAATTGCCACAGATAACTATACGTATACTTAGTCCAAATTGGTTCAATGCCTATAGTCTGAGGTGAATGTTTTTTTTTTTTAATTTCGGCAACGCACTACGCGTCTCTACGGCATAAATATTTTTTGAATATTAAAATTGTGTTTATAAATAGCATATCATAGATAAACATGATTATTAAAAACTAATAGTTATTTTTATATACAAATTAACATTTATTTGTGTTCTGTATTCAAAAATATAAAATAAATCTATTTTTTATATTAGGCTGTTTAACGGCTTCATACCTTTGCCTCTCCTTCAACCTGGCAAGAGTAGAGCGCGAAAAAAAAAAGAAAATTAAAATCATAGTTTCTTTGTTCGTGACAAAAATATTTTTCGTTCGTTTTCGTGTTTTGCACCCAGCATATGCTGAGTTGGTGACCCTTTCGTTATGGGCATGCTCAGCGCAGTTGAGCTGATTAATTAATTGTTAAGCTGTTTGTTGTTATATTTATATGTATGTGCTGCTCTATTGTGTTGCTGCTGTCCATTAACGAATAAATGATTATTCTATTCTATTCTATTCTTTATATTTTATTTTATACCTGGCCAAAGTTGAGCGCGAAAAAAAAAATTAAAATCATAGTTTCTTAGTTCGTGACAAAAATATTTTTGTTATATTTTATTTGATTTCTTCAAAAGTGTATTGAAAAACGTCGTTTGATCCACGTGGACATTTGTTATTGCAGTTCTCGGCTCAAAAACACCCCCGCCTGCGGCTCGTGTGTTATAATTCCGCCTCGAATGCAATAACAAACTTTCCCCACTTGTATCAAAATGTACTATTGTAATGGATAGTGACGAATCCATGGAGAAGATCGACGCGTGCGGCTATTCATATTTAGAGTCCGCCGTATAAAATCCACTCGCTAGAGTTTAGGCAAATTCGTTGCGATCCTATGTTTGTGTGCATTGTTCATGCAGATACACGCACACACGGGTTAAGATCGAGTGTAGTGATCGCTTAAACCATTTTGATCTTTTAGTTATTTTTAAGTACCTAACATATTAAGTAGTAAGTACGGTTTAGAAATAAAAGTCATGAATTTGTGTGCTTATCACAATCAATATGTCGTCTTATTGGATTTTCCATCAGGAATTTCTCAGTAGCAGCCATGGAGTCAGGATTTGTGCCCGGTTGATGGCAATAGTCTCGGCCCCTGTTACATGGGATTTCCACAGAACTCGCGAAATGTGGGTGTACTGTACTGTTAGGTGCATCGCTGCCTATACCTTCGGGGATTAAAGGCGTGATGTTATGATGGTTAAGTCATAATTATTAGATCCACGCAGATTAATATCTAAGATGATTTTGAGGAAAGAACCGTACACATTTGAGGGGACCTGGGGGTCTAAAATGGCCGCTTTAGCAGAATCGTAATATGAATCACGTTAAAAAGTTAAAATTCTTAAAATAGACTTTATAACCATAACTATAAAGTCCATTTTAAGAATTTTATTTTTTTAACGTGATTCATGCTAAGATTCTGCGTGGATTCTGCTAAAGCGGCCATTTTAGATTGCAAACATTTGACAGTTATCGTGTACGTCGACTCATCAACAATACAATAGGGTAGATGACAAACAAAAAATTAACGTCAGAAAGATTTGCAAAAAATATTGGACACAGATTTTTTTTATTTTTTCACGTAATCTAAAAATGAAGACGATACAGTGCGTCGAAAACTCGTGTGACGTCACATTTGAGTACAGTTTTTACCGGAAAGTGACGTCACAAGCCTCTCTCTATCTTTGACGCGTATTATCTTCGTCAATTTTATTAATTTGATGAAACAAAAAACATGTATCCAATATTATATCGATAATCTAATACGGACGGACTAAACAGAATCATATTTTATTAGTCAGGATCATCCCTAAAAAAAAAACATTGTGGTGTTCAACTTGTAACCCGCATAAAGTACCGAAACTGTCAGACATTAGTTAAAAACTAAGTGAAAAGAAAGAAAGAAAATGGTCATATTAATGTCGTAGACAATTTGTATATGTATGACGCGCCATTATTATGTATGGCGCGCCGTTATTATGTATGGTTGAAAAACG
Source organism: Xestia xanthographa (assembly GCA_905147715.2). Classification (NCBI taxonomy): domain Eukaryota; kingdom Metazoa; phylum Arthropoda; class Insecta; order Lepidoptera; family Noctuidae; genus Xestia; species Xestia xanthographa. The sequence goes on along the minus strand of LR990649.1, from coordinate 18,115,064 downwards.
CCGCCATTATGTAATACGACGTCCTCACGTTCAGCTGGATTACAATTCGGCTGAAATAAAGTACGCCGCATTGAATGAGCTCTTCGCGTTCGTCAAAGCGGCGTAATAACGTGCCGCCGTTATACAAACTGGCGCATCGTCGATACCGCTTTGAAAGTTTTAGTTCCATTTATCACCGCAAGTGGCGCTGCATGATCATGGCGTCACAATCGACAACGATGTCACAATGAAATGGCCGCTTTTCCCGCTTTTCAGTTTTTTTTTCTCATTTTTTATTTCGTTTTTTTTTCATTTTTTTTTTTACCTACATGTTGAGAATTACGTGGCACGGGGTTTCTAAAAGGGGAGTGAATTTTTCATTATTTTTGCGATTGGACGCACCGTTTTCGAGATATAAGCAAATTTAGAACCTGCTACGACTCCATGACGCGCGCTCGCTACGACTAGCATTTTACTTTACACATCCACTTTTTGTCACAAATGTCATCGTCGCTCCACCGGCCTTCGGCCTACACTCCTCATGCCAGCTAGCAAGACTTTTAGGACAATTTTAGTAGGTTATTTGGGGTATCGGAATTGCTGACAATACGGCTAAACGTTGGACGCCGCTTATCAAACGTATCGCCACCACAATCCGGCTGAACGTGATGGCGCCGTATTACATAACGACGGCGTTTTACAATCCGGCGCGCCATTATGTAAAACAGCGTATTATACGAATTGGCTGCGAAATTTATACAAGCAAATTTTGTTGGGTACATAATCTTCTAAAGCGTCACGTTTCAGAAATATGAGCTATGAAAGCTAAAGTCCATTCATTCATGGTGGTCCATTAACACATTCATTATGTCTGAGACAGCAACGTTAGCTACGTTTTCGAATATATAATAGCGTTGTGATCGCTACCAGTACAACTTTGATAGCTTAAGTAAACATCGCCGTGTATTTTAAAACTCAAAATAAATAGTAAACCATAGTATCAGTGATGTGTATTGTAGTGAATCTTAATAGACGTATCGAACTACATAAGTGAAATTGTTGGTGACTTCTATAAACCAAGACATGCAATAAAAACATTGTGTTTAATATTTGGACTTTTGAACGTTATTGTGCTTCAAAAAGTGCTAATCACGGACAAAAACAAGTATACTGGACCTATACAAAGGTACTCTCATCATTAGAACATTTAAAAACATAATAAGTGGCGAGTTAATTACTAGCAAATGTTTATAAAATAATAAAACGGTTAAGTACAATGTTTTTTTTTAAAAAGTGAACTTTGTACCATAAGTGGCGCCCCTAGTAGTGAGTAGCGAAACAAATATTGATATTGACGTTTTTAAAAATTTACATTAACATTAGGGTTGCTACTACTAATAATAAATACTTCATGGCAAACAGCGCCATCTAGTGTCAAGGAGCGGAAATGAAATTGACACACTGACCAGTGTTGCTATTATAAAAAAATAGAAAAGTGTTGCTACAAAAAAACTTGTGATACCAGAATAGGAAAATTAAGTCTTTTGGTAGAAAATAAAAATGTTCACTTATGTGTATTTTTGGAATTACTTAAAATTTAAATTAGGTACAATTTAAGAAAAATAAATTGACTTAAAAGAATGAATTTCTTTGGAAATATAACTCATCGAAGAAAACGCACCCAATCGGAACCGGATAAGGATGACAGCGACATAATTTCGCAAACGATGGATTGTACCTCAAATTCTATGCCAGATATATCTGAGGACGAGGATGATAACCGAATTACTATTTATAAGAAAGAGATAGAAGAACTAAAAAATCAATTGCTAAGTGCGCATAGGGAAATTGAAATATTATCGCTAGAAAATAGTAAGTTGAAGCAAAGTAATGACGACCTATTGGAAAAAAATAAAACATACAAAGTAATTGTCAGTAGTCCACTTAAGTCCAGAGTTCAAACACCAAAGAAGGACATTCATACTCCTTATACAAAAACAAAACAGACGCAGACATCGGAAAGTTTGACAAGAGCGCCAAGCGGACATGAAGTTAACATTGACGCTGGATGTACTCAAGGTGTCGCCTCATTGAATAATATTGTTAGCGCGAAATCTCATGTTCCATCACCTCCACCTGTGAAGAATAACATTTGTATTTTGAGTAGTGAAACATCCAACAGAATACAAACATTGTGTGAAAGAACTCATTTTGGGAACTTTAATATGTGTCACTACCGTACTCTCCCAGATGCGGAATGAAATATTTGTTAAAGGACATTGATCTAAAAGTACGTAACTTCTCTCGATTAGATTATTGTATTATATTTATTGGTGAAGACGACTTTACAAAAACGCATAATTATATTGAGTTTGTTACTTATATTAGAGATAAATTATTACCACTTAATCATACTAACCTCATAATATGTCTGCCAACTTTTAAATTTATGGACAATACGAATATAATGTTTAACAGCAGAGTTGATACTTTCAATAATCTAATTTACATGGATATTGAGACTTACAATTATGCATTTATACTAGATTCAAATCTTAATCTTCCATACACGTGGGATACGTATAACCAACGGCATGCACACCTGAATAACAAAGGCTTTATGAAAGTTTTGTCAGACCTGCATGATTTAATCTTAGACCTAGATTTTGTAAATACCAAAGACCATATACACTCACAAGTTGGTTGCTCTTAAGAAGATAAAACTGAACCGCTAATATTAACAAAAACAATAGAGAATCAGTTTTTTCTATAACTATCACCTTACCATCCTCCATCAGAACATAGCAGGGCTTATGAATAAATCAGATCTGTTAGTAGTTAAATTAGACGAGCTTTCTAGTAAGGGAACAAAGGTAGATATTATCTGTATAACAGAGCATTTTATAGAGGCAGGCTATGAATGTATATTGCAAATACCTAATTTCTGCCCAGCTGCCTTTTTTACCAGAAGTGTCAAACGTGGAGGAACTTGCATTTTTGTAAGAGCAGGGCTGCAATTCAGAGAATTGACTGATATTGCAAAACAGTCGATCTCAGGTGTTTTCGAATGTTGCGGTATTGAACTGACATCTTATAATATTGTTGTGATATGCATTTACAGGATTCCAAAATATAATTATAATGTATTTTATGAAAAACTGGACAATATATTGAGAAGACTTTGCGTATCTACAAATAAAAAAATTATATTAACCGGAGACTTTAATATTGACGTGTTAAAGAGAAATAAAATCACAATAGAATTTGAAAACTTTCTCTTGCAATATAATCTCAAATTAGAACTTGATAAACCAACCAGATTGGCTAGTAACTCTTGCTTAGATAATTTTGCACATTCTTACCGTAAAGGTTGTAAAGCTGAAATAATAGATTTACTTCTATCTGACCACACATCACAACTACTGCAAGTTCCTATTAAAAAAACCTGTATTATTAAATATTGGAAAACAACTAAACAGGAAATATCAGCAGATAACTTAATGAAATTTAAAAATCATCTAAAAAACCTAACTTTTCGACGAGTATACGAAGCTAAAGACGCAAATGAATCCTACGAAAATTTTATAGATGACTTTATATTGCTATACAAATTGTGTTTCCCAGAAAAAATAGTAACCATTTATACTTGTAAAAAAACCAAATGGATTTCGAATGGGATAAAAATATGTAGCAGAAAACAGAGGCAACTACTTTGGACATATAGGCATAATCCGAACACAAAAAATAGACTTGCTTTTAAAAAGTATTCCAAGCTTTATAGAAGAATAGTAAATCTAACACAGAAGGCCCAAAACAACTACTTCATAAAGACGTCTCAAAATAAATCAAAAGCTGCTTGGCAAGTTATTAACAAATCCGAAGTATGTCTGCCGCAAGAACCAATATTGACCATACAAAATGATAAATCAACTCTTACACATCCCCTTGACATTGCGAATGAATTCAATAAATATTTTATAAAGATTATAGAAAATAATTCAAAAACAAACCTTAATAATACCCCATTAACAAATTCGTGTAGAAATGTTATTGAAAACTCAACTTCGCAGTCTCTATTTATGCTACCAGTTTCAGATACTGACATTATAAAAGTGATAAGTAGCTTAAAAAATACTAGTACAGTAGGATACGACGGTATTTCAACTAGAGTAATAAAAGATGTGAAGGAGGTCATAGCGACACCGTTATCGCACATAATTAATCTTTGCATTTCCGATGGTATATTCCCTACTAGTCTCAAGAAGGTAGTTATAAAACCCATTTACAAAAATAATGACAAGACTGATGTTAAAAATTACAGGCCTATTGCAAAAATACCAGTTTTTGCAAAAGTTATTGAAAAAATAATATATAATTCCATTTACACGTATTTCGAGAAGTTTCAGTTATTTTGCAATGAACAAAAAGGATTTAGGAAAAATACTAATATTAATATGGCACTATTTGACCTGCTATCAAGTATAATGACTTCTGTGGATAAAAAAAATCCTGTGTGCTCCATCTTCACGGATATGTCAAAAGCTTTTGACTTCGTAGATCATCAGATCTTGCTGCAAAAGTTACACGGGTACGGCATTCGAGGAAACATTCATAAACTCCTAGAATCATACCTAAGTGATAGGACACAGTGTACTGAGATTTCCAGAATCTGTCCTATAAGCAAATTAGAAACTACATATGTCTCTGAAGCGAGGTCCGTGAAGTATGGTGTGCCTCAGGGCACTGTACTCGGGCCCCCACTTTTTTTAATATATATCAATGATCTCCCAAGAAATTTGAGAAACAAAATGGTACTTTTTGCAGATGACAGTACGGCTATCATAGAATGCACTGATCCAAACGAATATCGAAATGAGATCAATAACTCGCTAAATAACATTATTAATTGGCTAAATAATAATAATCTTGTGATCAATTTGAATAAAACTAAAATTATACAGTTTCATCAACGACGTGAGAATCCACCCCTTAATATTACCTACGATGAGTGTAAAATAGACGAAGTTACGAGTACAAAATTCTTAGGCATAACTGTAGACCATAAGTTGACTTGGAAACCTCACCTGGAAGTGGTTTGTAAACGACTGAGTAAATCTGCGTATCTATTGTTTCAATTATCTAAGAGAGTTAATTCTGAGACACTGTTAACAGCCTATCATGGACTTGTAGTCTCTATTCTCCGTTATGGTGTTGTTTTCTGGGGGCAATCAACAAATAGGGAACTGGTATTTAGGATGCAAAGAAGGTGTGTAAGATCCATGTGTAATTTAAAGTCAACAGATAGTTGCGTTCCCTACTTCAAGAAAAATAAAAATATTAACGTTACCAGCTATATATATATTAGAAACTGCATTATTTATAAAATCAAATCCACATTTATTTACAAAATTTTCATCAGTTAAGAAGACCCCCATTCGGAGTCAATATGAAAATCAACTATGTACGTTGAAATGTAATACTGCGTTAATGAAAAAGAGCTTCTTTGGTGTTGCACCAAAGATTTTTAATAAAATACCTGATGCTATAAAATGTATGCCATTAAAGAAATTCAAAAAGTGTCTTCACAAGTTATTAGTTGAGAAATGTTATTATACCTTGGATGACTATTTTAATGATAATACTATTTGATTAAATTATGATATGATGAATTATGAGATTATGTAATTTTATAAATCTATATTATTAATGTTGACTTGGATGACTATTTTTAATTTTGGATGACTATTTGATTAAATTCTGTAATTTCATTAATTCATATTATTAATGTAACGGACGAATAGTTTCTCGCATGTTCTTTTGTTATGATCTTCTTGTGTGTGTTTTTTATTTTTTCTTTCTTGTAGTGGACATTATTAAATTTATTATTTTAATGTATTTGTATAAAATTGATAGAAAATTTTGTTAACTTTGATAAACCTGACTTTAATATTTGTATGTCAACAATGACAAAGCATAGTGCAACACTTATCTATTTAAGACCTTGACATGTATGATTAATGTATATATGTTCTTCACCTATGTTTTAGAAATAAATAATTCTGATTCTGATTCTGATTCTGATTCTTAAATCTCGGAAACGTGACGCTTCTATCTATCCCACGGGAACGTCCTGCAAATAGCCTTTGACACTCGACGATAATATAATTAAAAAATATATATAAAGAGTTTTTGTAATCGGATCAGTAGTTCCGAATTACCCTCTACATCTAAACTTGCAAACACGCAAACCAAACATAGAATACAAACTTTACGCCGTCATCATAACATTAGTATTGAATCTGAACAAAATTTGAACAATCTCAGAAAACAAGCAAAGTTCTTTGTATAAAAAATGAAAATATAAAAAAAAACTTTTCAGATCAAAATATGGTAGTCGGCGTACAATCTCCGGAATATAATTTACGTAGAACACGTGACCGCGCGCAGCTAAGTCATACGTCCTCACTCTGGGATGGCCCGTTCGTTACTGAAGGGAACGGTTGAAAAGGATAGCGCTATTACTACCGCGTGCAAAACAAGGGACAGAAAGAGTGCGTGCTCGCTTAGAATAAAATAACGTAAGCGCCAAATCACATATTGCTAATTACGAGAAAACCAAGTAGAAAAATAAAAAATTAAGTCAACACGATGTTATATAATATTGTTACCTATCTATTAGGCTAAAAATCATCATTAAATTCCTTAGGGTTTCAGAGATCCAACACAAAATAAGTGCAAAACGAGTATTTTTTGTATTTTTTTTCAATCGTGATTTTTTTATCCAATCGTGTTTTCGCTTCAACAGATTTAATCATTATAAGTCCAAGTTTAATGGTGTCCAAATAGCGAACTCTTAGGTCTTATAGATACCGAGATCTAGATCGCCCAATATCACCAAAACAGCAAATACAGGCTCTTAATATCACTATCACTACATTATTATAAAACAAACTCCCCCGCCGCGTCTGTTTGTCCCTATGTATGCTTAGATCTTTAAAACTACGTAACGGATTTTAATGCGGTTTTTTTTAACAGATAGGAGTAATTCAAGAGGAAGGTTTGTATATAATTTGCAGGCGGACGAAGCCGCGGGCATCAGCTAGTGCTTTTATGAAGGATAATAATTCAAGCTTATATGTATAAACTAGTATAATAAAGCTAGAGATAAAGTTCTAGAGATTTGTAATCTCTAGAACTTTAAAAAAATCTTCTATTTGTCACTTTTTTTTTCAATTGAAAGCCCAAATCTTAAAGAAATTATAGGCTACTTATTATCACGCTACAACCGTTAGAACCCGAGCAAAACGAGAAACTGAAAAACGCGGGGCACGGTTAATTGCAAATAAAAAGATAATAACAACACATAGAGTCTACTAACCACATGCAAACAGTGATGGGTGGATCAGCATTAGTGCCCTGATCCGTCTGGTTGGTCTGCGGCGCCGAGTGTGGGAAGCCCATCTTCACGAGGCCAGCGTCCAGGGCCCGCGCGCGAGGTGGTGGGCTGGTTGAGTCGAGTAGTAAGGTGCGGTAGTGGACATCGTCTAGAACGACCTGTATAAAGAATAGATTCTTCTTATTTACAGACAAGCAGTTTAAAAAAAAAGTGAGCCGCCGCGGGACGCCTGGCAGATGTGAAACAACGAAATTATTTTGTACAAGTAATATGCTTAAAAAAAAGTAAATATAAAAGACAAACACATATAATAAAATTACTCGATTCACAAAAAGAAAATCCTTATGCTGGAATTAAATTCGAAGTCACGAGATTATAACCCAGCACTCTGTGCCCCAAGACCAGCTGGCTTGTTGTAAATCGTGGCGAATATGTAGATCTTATGCTGCTTCAACAGGTCGGTAATGTTCGGGATTGTTCGGGCCGGGTTCGATCGCCACGCTCGCCACCAATTCTTCATTTGTTTTTTGGTTTACCCGCGCCTATAGACGTTTCACATCAAAAATCTTCTCTTTACTCACTTTTGCCTGGACGCAGCTAAACAGCTGGGTCTAAAAGGTCTAAAGGCTGTGCATTTTCTGTCAGTGAATGAATGATTTTTACATTATTCTGCCGTCCTTTAACTAGAAGGCCGTTAAGCCCAAAAAGTTGTTTCTGAGAAAATGGCAAAAAACGTGGGAATCGTTGTTTCTTAAAAACTATAATACTTAGGTTAATGATTGTTGCACACATCGATTGATATTTCTTTCTACTTATCCTAAAGAATCCATTCCGTCCAGAACCTCTTATTAATTAGTTTTAAAATGATTTTTTCTAATTTTGTTAAGCATTTAATCTAGTTACTGCATCTTATTACTGTACTAAAAGGCCGTTAACCATACCGCAGCGGCTTTTTAGTGAAGTAATTTATTTAAAATTTTAATCTTCAAAATGTTTGCAAATTTTTTTTAGAAATACTTAACTAAAAAGTGGTTAAGTCACATAACTGCTTTATAGCCCTGACATTAATTTCAATTTAAATTTGAATAACTTTCCTAATGAGCGGTTACGGGACTTTAGATGCTTTTAAGCTAATGGTTGCCAATGTTATATGGAACTTTTATAAAATCTTAACTACTTTACTTAACTAAAAGGTGGCTAAACATGAATCGCTTGGGGTTAACGTCTTTATAGTTTAGCATTCAAAGGGAATATGTGACAAATTAAAGACATAATAAATTATGTTTGTTTAAAAATCAAAAGTATATTTCAAAATTAAAAAGGTGAACTGAAAAGGTGAACTGAACATAATTTTAGTAGGCTAATTTTAGTAGAATCAACTAATACCTAATTAAGATCTTACAGATCATGAGATCACTATTTAGTATGGCAATATACTTAATTTCAAAGCAAGTTGCTGGTGTATAATCCTGGCAACGAGGTAGTGCCCAAAAATAATGTGTCGTCAACTGTACCACCCTTCACAATGTATTTCCGGTAGTTATTCGTCATCATAACTTCATCCATTATTGCACAGACAAAACCGTCGGTTTCCCCGAAGAGGTCAACGAGGCGCAGCCAGGATACGGACGCTAAGAAGTCTACATCGGGCCCATATAAAAGCGTCCGTGAAGCTCCTTGCCTTGCCATTCCTCCCTGCGGTCATTAGTGTCTTATACTTTAGGCTTGCGCCAGCTCTCGTTAGCCAAGGAAAGCGGGGTGAGGCCCTTGTTCACTGAGACCACATCTCGATGCGATGCATTTCCACGTCAGCTTCTAGGAAATATTCCCTGAGACTGCATACCTCACGGTTGTGCAGGGTCTTAGCATTTAAAAACCCACGACCACTGCACTTCCGCGGGATATACAGTCTCATTACCGATGAACGTGGGTGATGCATTCGATTTGCGGTCAGCAGCGTGCTAACCCTCTTATCCAGGGCATCAAGTTCCATCTGAGTCCATTTAAGTATGCCGAAAGAATACATCAAAACCGACATGACCCAACCAATGAAGGCGCGCACCTTGTTTTCTTCTGACAAAAGACTGTACAGCACCTTATTGAGGTGGCCAAAAAAGCGCTCCCTCAACGATTGCTCCTTGTCGGCAGTATGATACTTAATGCTTCCGACATACCCAAATACTTGTAGGTTTCTTTTTTTGAGGTTTCTTTCTATTGAGGAGAGGGATTTAAGGTGTATGGAATCCGAGAGTTGAGTTCCCATGGATTTCATAATCGCCCCTTGCTTCACATGCATGACTGCATATTTATCTACACCAAATTCCATCTTGATGGTGCTACTGAAAGAAGTTTCTGTAGCGCCTGTTACCTTCAGTAGCTTAATCAGTTGCGAATTGTTGGGGGCAAAGAGTTTCAGATCATCCATGTGAAGAAGGTGAGGTATGACCTGATCATCTTTCGTCAACCGATAGCCTAGACCTGAACCCTCCAGCAGTGTGCTGAGAGGATTCAAAGCTAGACAAAACCACAATGGACTCAGACTGTCACCCTGGAATATACCGCGCTCGATCTTTATTGGTTCGCTGTTCCCCTGAATCTGTCGACATCCTGGATAGCGAAGGACCTTTCCCCACTACCTCAAATATGACATCAGGAAGGTACGCAGAGTTGCATCTACTTTAAACAACTCTAGCACCCTCATGAGCTATTTATGAGGCACAGAATCGTAGGCCTTATTATCTCTTAAATCTTAAAATCCAACATGTAGAGAGATCCCGTCGGGAGCGGCAAACCTGTTGGCTTATGGCTATATCAATGAGGAGCAGCTTCTTATTACTGCGGGACCGGTTCCTACATCCATACATCCATTCTGAGAGGCAGACATGATAGAATTACTCTCGTTGGTTCGTCGTACTCATGTTGGTTGATTTTAGCTCTCAAAATCGATGTAAGAACTTTATAGACCGTTGATAGACAAGCGATTGGTCTATAATTTTAGGCTTCGCAGAACCTGATTATGGAGTAGGTGGGTAATTCCCGTCGTCAAGAACTGGGGTAGCGACCCTGACTCTAAGGCTGATTGAAACTGGGACGCCAAGCGAGCGTGCGATATTTGGAATCACTTGATCCAGAAGTTGTGCAGTTCGTAGGCCTGGTGAACGGCCACTGCCCTGGAGATTTCCAGTTAGGCACCGGACAGACTTCACGATCTACGTCTTGGGGGATGATTGCCCCCATTTCTGGTATTGGATCACACGCTTGTTGCACCTCGGGTCCAATGACCCTCAGTGTGATTGTCAGGCACCGACCAGATGTTACGCCAGAATGAACACATGGCGTCATCATCCGCTCCGGTCGCCCCAAACCATTATACCCACCTTTCATTGCTTTGCAATGTGTGATTCTGAGTGTAGACTCGCCACTTGTACCAATGAATTCGGCTTGCCCATGCACAGATCTTCTGTTTCAGGAAGTCGATACGCTCTGTGACGCGTGCCAAGTAATCTCGAAAACTAATATAAGTTCCCGAGAACGCTTGCCTCACAAAGCGCATCACGCTAGGATGAGTTTTACCCTGGGATGAAGCAGATTAACTTGCCGATGAGTTCTCTATCTTCACCGATACGCCGCTCAATCCTGCACTGCCAAGCTGGAACAGCTAAGTTTGGTAGTGTAGCTCTGTTGGTGTTGGGTAATTAGACGTGTGCTACACGACATGCCACTACAGCTCCACAGTACAACATTGAGTGGGTATCGGCGAGGTCTTTGCTGCTGTCAAAGAAGTTTGACAGCTGCAAATCTAGAGCACACATAAGTGCCTTGTTTTTCTTCTGGATAGGCAAACGAGGTAGACGTGGTCTACTAATAAGTTGGTCGCTCACCCCCGGAATGAACCCAGCGTGAGAGTCGGCAAACTGCCTTTTAGTTAAGTAATGAGGCTTAGCTGCTTTGTAGTTAAGCATTATTAAATTTTTTTTCACCCTTTTCATCTAACAGGTAAGCATTATTTTCAAGATTAATTAAAATGCTTAGCTAAAATAGCGTTAAGGGCGGGTAGCTGCAAATAAGTTAAGTTTTTCACTGAAACTGTTCTTTAAATGCTTCACATTACAGTAGTTATAGTCCTTTTACGTCTCTTTAGTCAAGAATAATCAGATAACGTTTTTTAAGTTAAGTAGAAGACCAGAAAATAATCACCACATCCGGCAGTTAAGGTATTTTAACGTACATTAAGTGAAGAAGTGCGGGTTAGACGCTATCAAGTGATGGAATCTTCATAAATTATGTGCTGGCTTAACGGCCTACAAAATTTTCATATCTCTGGAACTATTTATACTGTAAAAGTGTTTCTTAGACAGAAAGATAGAGAATTTTGAACTCTATCGCTTTGTATTAAAAAGTAAAAAAACACCATTTGAGGGTTAACGGCTTTCTAGTTAGAGGACGGCAGTATTATTAAAGTAGATTTACAAGTAAGTACAGTACGCAGACATTATAGGGCGCAGTCTCGTGGTTTAAACACATACGAATTTTGGAATAATTTCTACACTATAGATAGAGCAAAAATTTTTACCATAGGAACAGCTGGGTGCTGTGCAATTATCTACAACAAAGTCAATACTCTGCACTATACTTACACCATATTCTCCACCTGTGTCTTGACATAGCTTCTTGCAGATTCTCACTTCTGCAGCCAAACCAATTACTGAACATCTTATTCCTTCTGTTTTTAGTGCCTTCAAAAAGAAAGTTTTTTTTTAATATTTAAAAAGGTGAAAAAAAACTACTATTAGTACAACAGCAGCAAAACTAATATATTACAGTTTTTCCTCACCTGAATAGTAGTATTAATATCACCTGGATCACAAGTAGTGAGTGATGCAAACAACACCAGAAGTTCTCTAGAGGCATGTGCAGGAAGAGGTTTGAGGACCCGTCCAGCAAACTCCAGGGTGTTTTGCAATGAAGGCTCTCCAGTTAGAACCATGTCTGTTAAGCTGTGACAAGAAACAAAGATGGATAGGCAACATATCTCAAGAATCTTCTATTACTTAACTTATGAGAACATAAACAACAGCAACGCAACGTCAATTTCAAGGCGTTTGTGGTGCGCATCCCAATATGTATGCTCCATTTGGTGATGAAAGAAAGTTTTTGGCAGCAGGATGTGGTGAGCAAGTGAAGTGCTACTAACATAGTTTTAAGTTACATTATACTAACAAAAATTGTTAATAGTATGTATTTTTAAGTTGCGGTATTTATGTATGGGTCTTTGTTACGTGAAATTAATGGATTATTATTATTATAAAGGCCGAGAAGCCTTTATGTTCTCTCAATGGATTAGAGCCCATATCGTTTATGGAATAGAGGCCATTTTGAATGAAGTGGGCTGTCTGGTATAATCCTCAATTTACAAATCCCATGAAGTATTTGGAAATTGGGGATGATACCATATTATTACGACTCCTATAACAAACTTTACTATGCTACTTTTATTTTAATAGTTCTTCATAACTTGATTTGATTTTTACATACCCCTGTAAAGACTTGATATGTTTTCTGACATTCCCGGAGAGCTCTGTAAGCCTTTCTGCTCTTTTATTCTTCATCAAAACTAAGCCAAGTTGACTTAAAGGATTCTGGTCAAAGTATTCCTCTATAAACTTTTCAAGTAGCTGAAATATGTAAATATGCATCATTACAGGATTGCCACAATGAATGTCATAATTATGCATGTATGCAATGATATTATAAAGAAGATACGCCATGTTCATACTGAATGGCGTTCAGATATCGTTGCGAGTAATTTATAACTACGACAGCGATAGATAATACGGAACGTATAAGATAGAAAGAGATAGCTAGCTATCAAAGAGCAACAATTGTCTCACTTTGTCGTCAACAATTTGTGCGGGCTAGTGCGATATCTACCTCTTTTTACTATATAATATCATTGCATGTATGAACAAAGCTTGGCTTTTGTATTTTATTCAGATCTATCACATTTTACTGTTCATGAAGCAGACAACCAATTTTCTTGACTGTCAATCAATAAGTAAACAAGAAAATTGTTGCTCTATTGCAAAAAAGAAATAATGTTAACCCACCTTGAGTGTACAAAGAAATCTAGATGGCTTCAGATCTTGCGAGTTCATAGCTTCAGAACAGTCTACTGCCACAAGGACATGCCTCATCATGCCCAGCCTCACTGGTCCTCGCCGAGCAACAACGGCCTTCCGAGCCGCTTTTTGCGCGAACTCCGCCACCAAGCCTTCCACCAAACCATCCTCATCCTCTTTGATGGCCTCCCTGAGCAAGTAACGACAAGTTTACAAACAAAAATTGGCAATGTTGGTACCTATGGGTTAGAATGTTTCAATGTCTTTTGAGTGTTCAAGATTTAATAAGATAGGAAATAAATCATGTAAATTATAAAAGTATCACTCAAAAATTAATCAAACTTACCAAGTTTTCTCATAACCTGTCTCCCACCGGTACTCTTTGGAATCTTGATCATCATCAGCCATTTTAAATTAAACAAAACCTAAATTCAATAACTGAAAGTGTAACAACAACAAATTATTAAATAACCCAACTCATTAACTCCTGTTTTCAACTAGAACCTTTGCGACATTTTGACATTATAGTAAACAACAAGATTACAAGAACAACTTACGGAGATTCGTGGAAATCAACGATAAGTCAGCTGTCACTCTGTCACAGTGTGACCAACTTTAAATTAGAGATCCTGCCCCACTTATGCAAGAAAACTGACAAATCCTGCCAAAATCGAAAGCACAAAATGCCAAAATAATGCCAATATAATTTAAAAATCACTCCCACTCTACACGATATAATCGTTCATATTTACGTTTCATGTTAAATCAGGAATGGAAAACATTCACACTCACACCGCACGAAATCCGAAACAAAATAGTTTTTCCGACAGTTTTTATTCTAGTCCGACTAATAAGAAACAACTGACACACACAAAAGCAAAGATATTATAATTATTAATATAAACATTTTGCTCCGCACTTTAAGGTTTACAATGGAATGAACTACAAATCCAATTTATTAGAGGTGTTAATGGAAATCCCCGATTTCCCCGAACCAAAGGTCTTTGCGTTGCCAGTACTTGCCAGTGTTGCCATAGGCATTTTAAAATTCCCACTTACTTTTTTTCCTTTCTCGATACTGCATCCTACTCTTTTTATGGGCTGTAGCGGCTATACTGCCAAATCTGCCTGCTTAAATTGCTAATACTGCCAAATACTGCCAGATTTCTAAAACGTCAAACAAAAGTGCCAGAGAGTAAAATAAAGGGCTAAACCTGCCAAAAAGGCAGGATCCTGCCACATATGGTCACACTGCTCTGTCAGGCATGAGGCAAGACAATTTTACCGTCACTTGACATGACACTCTGCAGCACAGAGTACATTATGCTCTGCAGTCTGCACTCTGTCTGATGACATTGACTTGATGCCCGATCCAGACTCTCGCGAGGCGCCTCCTAGAGGCTCTTGGCACGAGTCTTGGCGAGTGGAGGCTGTACGAGTGCTAGCAATCCACACTCTCGATTTTTTCACTTGCCCGCTACGTCTACTACAAGATGGATGTGATTGAAGTGACTGCATTAGCTACTTTAAGTGCCTACTAATATTATCTATTTATTTATTTGATAACATGTAAAACACTGGTTATTGGGCATGCATTAAAATTTCATGTCGACATGCACTCTCTATGGGCACTGCAAATATTTTATTCTTGTATCAAATTATTAGATTACATAATAAAATATTGATTCTAATTTTTACAATTATATTGCATTAAAATTGTTTACATGACAAATATTACATTAATTAATTAAACAAAACATTAATCATTTATTTATTATTTTAAAATTAATCATTATTATCAGTTTGTTCAATCATTTTTGTCATAGGTAGTAATGCAGCATCTATTATTATTTTACATTTACGTCAAGTTAATATTATTACAGGATTGATCGATTTACAATTTGTCAGTTTTAAATTCATCAACGCTATTTAGAGAAAATTGAGTCATTTGGCCTTATTCAGCAGCAGTTACAACGAAGTGAGCGAGCGCGAGAGTGTGGATGATTCCCTCGCCTCACCCCTCGCGTCCTTTGACTCGCGTCCGAAAAACCGACACAAAACGGAGCGACAGCGAGGCGAGGCGAGGGAAGACGAGAGGACACGAGCGCACCGTCCACACTCTCGTACTCGCGTTCCCTCGTGTAGCTTCGTGGAGAGTCTGGATCGGGCATGAGAAGTAGAGTCTCTGACAAGTGACAAGACATCTCACAGCACAAATAACATCATATACATATAAAATACTGGCAACATCTTCTATAACAAAGTCACTTGTTTGTACGAATGCTTCGACCAGCCCGCGAAATTCAAATTGTCTTAAGTTTTTGGCAAATTGCAAGCCAGTGCAAGGTTGTATGTTGATTAAAATATTGGACGCGATTGTAAGACGTATGTAGTTACAGAATTATAATCATCAAAACCATCAATACAACCCTCCCAGTTCATAAAGGTCTAGCAATGACTTTGACCTTGAAAAAATCGTTTCTCAATTGCAATGGGTGCAATTGCCCCCCCCTGAACCGGACCGAATACGTCATTAGCCAAGCTTGAAGCTGGTTTGACGGAATTGAAACTAAATATTCTAGTTGTACATCTTGTCATGGGCGTCGCAAGGAGGAGGCAGCTGCCCCTAGCCTAGAGGATTATATGATTTTTTTTTCCCATGGCCTCATGATTTTTAAAGTTTAGCTTTTCCTGCCTGCAGTGCAAGTACGTAGCACTCGATTCGATACGATTCGATAAATCTGACAGTTATTCTCGATAAAATGAGTTTTTATCCAATCGAAAAGTCGGATTTATCGAATCGTATCGATTCGATCGTTATCGATTGCTACGTACTTGCAGTGCTGATGCCATAGAATGGTATTATACGTAATAAATTGTAGCGTAAAATGGAATCACTTAAATTAAGATATTGTTTAACTTTGCGAAAAAACATAAAAATGGCCCCTTTTTTCTACCTCTGGATTAGCACTCCTATTGGATTTTTGAATGATCGATCTATACAATAGACAGCCTGAAATAAATTGGGAGCCCCTTGCCTCGAGACCTTATTTAAATATGCAATTATAGCATAATTATCTGAGGCAATGTTGTAAAAAATTTCGAGCTCGCTGCGCTCGCTCTTGAAGCCTAGGTTTTCATGAGTCTTAACTTTTTGTTTACGAGGCCCAGGTAACTGCAGTAGGTCGGTAGGAAAAGTGTTAAAATTTTCGAGCTCGCTCCGCTCGCTCTACAAACTACTTTCTCTTGAATTTATCTAAAATTCGACCTCATAACTCCTATAGGAACGTTCGAAACCATTCTAACCTGTCCAAGGCAAGGTGTCGTAAGAATTTCTCGCTACGCTCCCCCCCCCTGGCCCAAAAACTGGCGGCCCCCTTGTATCTTGCATATCATGGATTTCTATAAAGTAACACCCATAATATAATATCATAAAAATATATATAAGTAAATTTTTAATGAATTTTCCAAAAATTGCCCCCCCTTAAAGGAAATCCTGTATCCGCGCCTGTCTTTATGAGAGGGAATGGGCTATAATCCACCACGCGAGCCCAGTGCGGATTGGTAGATGTCACATGTCTTCGAATTTTTTGTTTCTCGTCACCGTTTCAATCGAGAACTCAAACGCAACGAACTGAGCAAATTAAAAAAAAAATACGTTGAAAATAACGTCATGGCTTGCGAGCGACTATGCGAGCGACGGACGGTCATGTCATACAATTTGAACTGTAAGTAAAGTGTTACAAACAATGATATTCTAACAAAGTTAGAAGAGAGAGTTGGTTACAGAGTTGATTTTCGAAATATTAATTTAAGAATAGTACCTAAGACGAATTGACGTTAGTGGTGGAATGGCGCGCTCCGCTCGTGCCGCCCGAGAGAAACAGGTTAATTAATACTAGTTTGTTTGTTTACATTTTTATAGATAATTGTAATTCAGTCAGTCCTAAGCCTGATGAAAAAGTATGAAGGGAAGGACACGAAGTAGAACCATCAAACGTTTTCTATTACATACATTGAATCAAATTGTTTTCATTGAACTACGCAGCGTTGAATAAAAACCGTTCAATTAATGACGTTGCAAGTTGACATTAGTGGTAAGTGTAGTTAACAAAATTATTTTCATCAAAATCATCAAAACAACCCTCCAAGTACTTAGAGGTGCAGCAATGAGTTTGACCTTGCATTATTAGATTGTATCATACGGGAGCAAAATAATATTTTTACGGCGAGAGCGCTTATTTGAATCCAGAGTGAAGTGAGGTTTTCTAGAGTAGAATCCCGAGCGCAGCGAGGGATTCTTTAGTAGAATCCTGAACTTAGCGAGGGATTCAAAGTAGGCCACCCGAGCCAAAAATATATTTTTCATTACTCATACTCTGAAAGTGGGTCTGAAGTTGCCTGAGGAGCGGGTTGAAAGTAATACTTTTCAGCCCTAGGGAGAATCGTTTTCAACTGACAGCTGTCAAATTATATAAAAAAAATTGTTCATTTTTCTATTGAACCATGTTCCAACCTTCTATACAGCCACGATGTAAAATGGAAATAACATAAAGTTAAGTAAAGATTTATATTTTTTAAATATTTGTTTTACCTTTGGTATAATTAAGTTTGAACTATTTCTTTAAAATAACATAGATTTGAGCAACATATTTACCATTTTTTCTATGATGAAAATGAAAAATAGGTAATGGCTGAATAGCTGGCCGGCCACACGAAAAAAGCAAATAGGCGGGAAAGCGTCAAACCGACCTTCATTTGTCTTTTCGACTTGATTCATGTTTTTATTAAGTATTAATTATTAATTAGAGAATGTATCTTTTTTTAAATAACTTTATTATAATTAGGTAAGTTTCAACTATTTCTTTGAAATAACATAGATTTCGGCAAAATATTTACCATTTTTTCGATGATGAAAATGAAAAATAGGTAATGGCTGAATAGCTGGCCGGTCACAGAAAAAAAAAGCAAAATAGGCGGGAAAGCGGTCTTCCGTGGTCCGATCTTCATTTGTTGATTGAATGTTTTTATTTTCCTTGTATTCGTAATGAAAAGCACAGTGTTTACCTCGGGTTAAAGACTTATTTAGTCCCTCGAACTATTAGCGCCCTCGCTTGCGCTCGGGCACCAAACCCCGTCTCGGGACTAAATAAGTTACTTTCACCCCTAGGGTAACAATGTACTATTGCGCCCGAGTGATACACTCTACTTTTCATCACCCACTATGAGAAAATAAAAGACACCTCATATTTTTTTTATAACTGTCACTTGAATAACTCATTTTTCAAAACAAAACCATGAATTTCTAACAATCCGTGAAAATTGACGAAATCGCGGGCTGTTTCTAGCACGTTTTTAATTTGATTAGAGTAGAATCCCGAGCGCAGCGAGGGATTCTTTAGTAGAATCCTGAACTTAGCGAGGGATTCAAAGTAGGCCACCCGAGCCAAAAATATATTTTGCGCCCGAGTGATACACTCTACTTTTCATCACCCACTATGAGAAAATAAAAGACACCTCATATTTTTTTTATAACTGTCACTTGAATAACTCATTTTTCAAAACAAAACCATGAATTTCTAACAATCCGTGAAAATTGACGAAATCGCGGGCTGTTTCTAGCACGTTTTTAATTTGATTTCATTTTTTTTATTCAGCCGGCGCGGCGCGACTATGAGCCGTCGTACCAGCCAGTCTATATTCAAACAATATTTGCGTTCGATTTCTTTGGCGCTGAACACTAAGATGTTCCAAATTCAAAAAGTGCGTGGCAAAAATAATTGCGGCGCACTTATAAAGAGGATTAAAAACTCATTATTGCCCGCTAAAAGTTTCTTAATATGTGAAATTCAAAAAGTGCGTGGCAAAGATATGCGGCGCACTTATAAAGAGGATTAAAAACTCATTACTGCCGGCTAAAAGTTTCTTATAGAAAACACCACCTTTGCGTGCACTTATAGGCGAACCAAGCCGTCCTTTTCGAATGGAATTTCGCGGGCTACCCTGGAGCATCAGCCTTAGGCATTGAGGTATAATAGTAATAGCTCAATGGCCAAGGTGGATGCTCAAGGGTAGCCCGCGAAATTCAAATTTTCTTACGTTTTTTGCAATTTGCAGGCCAGTGCTAGGTTGTACAGTGTTGACTGTATGGTGTCGGACGTAAAGAATAGCACCATCCCATATCTTCCCGTGGGTGTCGTAAGAGGCGACTAAGGGACTTGCCAGAGAATGGGCAGCAGTGTTCTCTGTGCTTTTGTAACAACCGTACTGCGATCGCCAACCCGCCTGCCAAGCGTGGCGATTACGGCAAAACCCCCCCTTGGGGAGGCCTATGTCCAGCAGTGGACGTCTTTCGGCTGATATGATGATGATGATGATATGATGCTAGGTTGTATGTTGATTAAAATATTGTTTGCGACTGTAAGACGTATGTAGTAACACAATTATAATCATCAAAATCATCAATACAACCCTCCAAGTTCTTATAGGTGCAAGAATGATTTTGACCTTGGAAAAGTAATTTTTAGGGTTCCGTACCCAAAGGGTAAAAACGGAACCCTATTACTAAGACTTCGCTGTCTGTCCGTCTGTCTGTCACCAGGCTGTATCTCATGAACCGTGACAGCTAGACAGTTGAAATTTTCACAGATGATGTATTTCTGTTGCCGCTATAACAACAAATACTAAAAACAGAATAAAATTAATATTTAAGGGGGGCTCCCATACAACAAACGTGTTATTTTTGCCGTTTTGTCTAATGTATAGATAATGGTACGGAACCCTTCGTGCGCGAGTCCGACTCGCACTTGGCCGGTTTTTTTCCACCTTTATGAACTTTGAGGGTTGTATTGATGATTTTGATGAATATAATTCTGTAACTACATACGTCTTACAGTCGCAAACAAAATTTTAATCAACATACAACCTAGCACTGGCCTGCAAATTGCAGAAAACGTAAGAAAATTTGAATTTCGCGGGCTACCCTTGAGCATCCACCTTAAGCAACGGATTTTTCAGCAATAGACGGTGATTTAAGAGGAAGGTTTATAATATGTAAATGCTACATTGCACCCGTGCGAAGCCGGGGTGGGTCGCTAATTAAGATAGAGCGTTTGACACGGTTTCAAATGAGAACTCACTTCGCGTCATGCAGTGTCAGGGTCACCAAAAAGATGACTGACTGGAGTGACTGGTGAAGAACAGTGATGCCAACCGTACGATTTAAATCGTATTTATACGACTTTTTTGGCCCTTGTACGATGTACGGTCGAGTAATCGAAACCGTACGCAAAATATATGATCATATCTCTGCTCTAAATATTATACCCATCATCATAACGAAGTAAAAATAGATGACAAATTAAATTAAAATTAATATTATAAAAAAAACAAGTAGAAGACTTGAACGAGCTAAACTTTTTTGTATTTTTTATGATATGTAAGCTCTGATGCTAACATCAGAGCTTACATATCAAAGTAGAGGACAACTTTTATCCGTATACAAATTCGAGATTTTAAATCTGCATCTATGGATAGTCAGCTCGGTCTTACCTAGAGGACGGACGTGCCTCTCGCGATCGCGTGTTCTAGATAGCAAAGTGCATACGCATCACAACAGTGTGGCCGATCTGTGCGTCATCAGTTCGCGCGGAGTGGTCGCGATGACCCAGATACTGTTTGTGCGAAACATGCCTGATCATCATATCATTTGTTAAGGCGAAGACATCTTTCACCGACATGGCTTCGCAAACGCAGACAATAAAATTAACTACCAATTTGGAACATGAGCTGTTTAAGTACTACAACGAAGAAAAAGCAAAACGACAAGAATTACAATGTCAAGTAACGGAGCTAAAAACCGAAATGGAAAACCTACGGGAAATTTTGAAACACCAAAGTGATCAAGAGAAAAATAAGGCCACTGAAAAGGCTAACAAAGAAAGTTCACCCAAACCTATCGAATATGAGACGGATGAGGAGGAACTAGCCAGAGAAACGGAGTGGATTAGGATAGAAAATAAAAGGAAAAAAACGGAAACTGAACCGTACGCTGACTCCCCCTTCCCAAAACAATGCTAATAAAGAACAAGGGAACATAAATCCCAAAAAAACACCAAAGTCACCCCCAATAAATGTGCAGGGTGTTAAAGATTACCAGTCATTCTATGACTCAATAGCCAGTACTCAGGGCGACACGTTCACCATAAAAATGATGAACGGGGGATAGCGTCAGAGTAAATGCAACCAATGAAGATGCCTACATGGAGATTACGAAGTTACAAACTTCAAATAATTTACTCTGGCACACGTATGAGAACAAACAAACCAGACCTATACGAGTGATGGCCACAAAGCTGCATCATACATGCCAGCCAGAAAGAATTGTAGAGTACCTGAAAAACAAGGGCTACAAAATTGAAAATGCTGTAAGTAAATTGCGTTGGAAGAAAAAAGAACCACTCAACATGTTTATGTTGACATTTAAAAAAGATGAAGATATAAACAAAGTTCATGGAATCACCAATATTCTAGGGTGCAAAGTTGAAATCCACCCACATATAGCATCTAAGCTAGTTCCTCAGTGTAAAAGATGCCAAGCCTATGGACACACCCAGAAGTACTGTTCGAAAGAACCAAGGTGCGTCAAGTGCACGGGCAAACACCTCACAAGAGACTACGTGAAACCAGCCCAAGATAAACCAAAATGTGTCCACTGTGGTGAGCCACATCCAGCCAACTATAGAGGGTGTATAGTAGCAAAGGAGATGCAGGTATTAAAAAGTAAATACACTAAAAAGCAAACTGCATCCCAACCTAATAAGTATACCGAACCATCAGCTACCAGAGAAGCTCATGAAAAGAAGGGAATGACCCACCAACCACCCAAGCCGTCCTCGTACTCTCAAGTAGTCAAAAACAATATGGAGACAAGTTCGGAATCAAAGCTCGACCAAATTTTAAGTCTATTGTCAACATTTGATGAACGGCTTAAAAAACTAGAAATGATTGCCAAAAAGGCTCCTATTCATCTGCGAAAATAATTAATAACCTCAAGATCATGGCTTGGAATGCTAATGGACTGCTTCAACACCAACATAAGTTACAAGTAGTCCTAGATACAGAAAACATAGACATATGTTTAATTTCAGAATCACACTTTACACGACAATCATTTGTAAAATTTCAAGGCTACAAGATATATCATGCCCTGCATCCTGATAACGCCGCGAGAGGAGGCAGCAAGTGATCGGTGTAACTATTAAAATGAAAAGATACGACTCGGTTACTATAGCAGCTATATACATCCCCCCAAAATAAGCACTAAAAAAGAGCAATACAAGACAATCTTAGCTCTACTTGGAAATAGATTTATATTAGGTGGAGACTTTAATGCCAAGAATACCTATTGGGGCTCCAGACTAACTATAACAAAAGGCAGAGAGCTATTAAGTGCCATACAAGAAACCAAATCAGAGGTTCTATCAACTGGAAAACCGACATATTGGCCAACAGACTTAAGAAAAATTCCAGACTTAATTGATTTTTTTATATATAAAGAGCTATCCCCTGATTTTATAAGTGCCGAAGAAGGATTTAATATGAACTCTGATCAGTCACCAATAATCTTATACACTAGTGAACATGTCAAACATAGAGAAGGCAATCCGTTTCTCGTGAACAAGTTCACAGACTGGGAATCCTTTAAAATAGACTTATGTGTATTTATAAATGATAATCACCAACTTAATTTAGAATTACGCAAATTTATTGTAGATTTCCAACAAACTGCATGGGCTAATACACCCGAGAAAAAAAGAACTGTTAAGGTTAATACTTATCCAAAAGAAATAACAGATCTGATCAGAGAAAAGAGATCCTTGAGAAAAGTGGCAGCGAAACAGGTTTCCCCAAGATAAGACACTGTTAAATAGAATAACTAAACAAATTAGGAAGGCAATCAAGAAATTTCGGGTAACTATGCATCTTCTTCAACTGACTAATGATCGATCGACTGATTATTCACTATGGAAAGCCACAAGGAACCAAAAACTACCTATTGCTCACATACCGCCAATAAAAGAACTAAATGGACAATGGGCAATAAGTAACGAACAAAAAGCATCAAGGTTTGCCCAACACATAGAGGACACTTTTACACAAACCGAGAGTGCTGACCAAGATCTCCACTGGGAACAACCACAACAAGTAGACCAAGAGATGAAACTGGTAACACCAAAAGAAGTATCTAAAGAAATCAGAGATCACATCAGCCCGAAAAAATCCCCTGGTTATGACCTTATCACAGGGAAGATCCTAAAGAATTTGCCAAGAAAAGCCCTGGTAAAACTTACTAAGATACTCAATGCTTCTTTTAGACTAAAGCATGTTCCAGACCTATGGAAGGTTGCAGAAGTGATCTTGATCCCCAAATCGGGGAAACCACCTCAAGATGCATCATCATACAGGCCTATCTCCTTGCTGCCAGTGATGTCAAAGCTTTTTGAAAAACTACTTTTAATGACTGAAACCTATTATAGAAAATAGTAACATTATACCAGACTATCAATTTGCATTCAGAGAAAAACATTCAACAATAGATCAGGTGCATAGAATTACAACAGTAATTGAAGAAGCTCTTGAAGATAGAAAAGTATGTACTAATGTATTTTTAGATGTAGCCCAGGCTTTTGACAAAGTTTGGCACAAGGGATTTATTTATAAACTAAGAACTATGTTGCCAAAACAGTTCGCAGATATATTAGAATCATATATAACTGGTAGAGTCTTTAGAGTAAGGCAAGAAAATGCCTATTCTGAACTAAAAGAAATAAAAGCTGGTGTACCACAAGGAAGTGTTCTAGGCCCGGTCCTGTACCTATTGTACACATGTGATATACCAGAACTAGAAAATGCAACTATTGCTACTTTTGCTGATGATACCGCAATAATTTCCACAGCATCTAGTCACAAGGAAGCTGTGGTAAAAGTACAAACAGCGATAAATCAATTATATGATTGGACCAAAAAGTGGAAGATCAAGTTGAATGAAACAAAATCCATTCACATTGACTTCACTAACAAGAAACCAGAACACAACCCAGTGTACATAAACAACAAAATTGTACCGTACGAGAACACTGCCAAATATCTTGGTATGACCTTAGACGCAAAGCTTCGCTGGAAAGCCCATGTCAAAAAGAAACGAGAAGAATTAGAAATTCGTTACAGAAGCATGAACTGGCTATTATGAAGGCATTCCGCGTTGTCAGTTCCTAACAAAATCCTGCTCTACAAATCAGTCCTTATGCCAGTATGGACATAAGGTATACAACTATGGGGTTGCACCAAAGAAAGCAATATAGAAATTATACAAAAGTTCCAGAACAAGGTACTCAAGAACATCGTGAATGCGCCTTGGTATATAAGAATTGACGACATCCATCGGGACCTGAATATAGTGTTCGTAAACAGTATAATCCAAAAATATGCAGAAACTCATGAACATCGGCTTCATCATCATGTTAATGTCGATGCCATCCAGCTCCTCGATAACACGGACATAGTGAGAAGGCTCAAAAGGACTAAACCTTTTCCGTCTTATTATAAAACTTCCAATAAGTACCAGGTTTAAACCAGGACTAAAAGGTCTAGGATTGTTACGGTACTGACGTTTCGTATTACAAATCGTAGACCAACAAAGGACTACATAGTACCAAAGTAAACATAATCCACAGATTATAGGCAACAAAATATTTAAAACTATTCAATCATTCGTTCAGCGTTCTCTACACCGTTCCTTTTTACAGAATGTTGTTACGTAATTTAAAGAAAAAATATTTTATAAATTGTTATTTGTAGTGGTAAAATATAAAGTTTTGTTATTTAAAGGTATTTAAATATTCCGACTTGTATTTTTTTGAATGCATCAATCCAATTGTTCTGTTTTGGAACAACTATCGAGCTAGCGCGTATAATGGAATGAACTGGGCGGCGCGCGTAATTCGAGTAATGTTATCGAAAGTTTATGCTACATCTTCTAATAAACTTAATGTCCGGTTTCACTTCAAGAGTAATAATACAAGTAAAAGCACAGTTCTTTGGGCACAGTATACTTTGTGGTGAGATCGTGTGTGCATTCAATTAAAAAAAATGGATCAACCAAAGAAAAAAAGAGGTGAAAATTGGAGTTCAGAAGAAAAGGTTAGTGATAACTGACATGTTAGATTACGGACACAACTACACACAGTATTTGATGCAATAAGCTAAACCATGTACCTATGCCACATTACTTACATTAATACAAATTTCATTCTAGGATTTGTACTGCGTCAACTTATTGCCGAGTCCGCTAAAATACTTGAAGATAAGTCGACAAAAACCACTACTTATAAATATGTTTAAAAACGAGTTGACAATTTAGTACCATAGTTAAACTAGGGGTCACGATGGTCTAACTTTGGTACCATAGATAGTTCTAGGACTAGCGACAAACTTCGTTTTGTAATAACGTTTATTCAAGGTCATGGTTTAAACCTAGTACTAAAGCCGGTACTTTTTTAAGACCACGTTTTATAATAAGAGGGTTTGAGTTAGTGTAGTGTAATATAATTGTGACTTTACCGTGAGTGTGTGCTTTACCTAGCTATTTAAATGGTCACAAGAACAAAGTGACTTCGCCTTAATAGACGCTAAGTAAACGCAATGGACGTGCTCTTAGATATAATCAATGATATTCTAACAAACAGATATGTTATACACCTACAAAACCACCGAAAAAAGTGTGCCGCGGGGGAGAGCCAGCTCACATACACGCAGTGACGCAGAATAAAGGAAAAACAGGCCAATTGACACGTTTTCGAGTCTTCACGATTGCGCGCTCATAACATATCTGTTTAATTAAATATCATTGGATATAATTATACTTTTAGCAAATTAAGTTAGATTAAAATTGCCTATTTTATCAAAGTAGAGGACAACTTTTATCCGTATACAAATTCGAGATTTTAAATCTGCATCTATGGAAATGACATAATCACGGTTTCATCAGAGTTTCAGAATGTAAGTAACTTTCTCTTAGCTAAAAATATAAAAATTGTTTTAAATCTTAATGCTAAATGTTGATATAAGTTCCATGATAAATATCGATTCAAAATTATGATTACATTCCATTTTAAAATGATTTACGTTGTTTTATTGAAATTTCGTTACGTGCTATTTTTTTCCCTGTAATGTTGGCAAATTACGATATTTTCTAGTCCATGGTACGATCTTCTAAAAAATAATGTTTGCAACACTGGTGAAGAATGAAAGGGTGTAGCGTAGACAGTCTACGGGGAGTAGACTCCCAACCCAACAAGGCAAAGCCTGCGCAACGGGGGAGACACACTGTGGAACTAATGGCGCTAGCATAACTGGTTCCCAATATCGTCATTGGTTGAAAAAGTGGTAATGTCATTTTATTGGTCAGATCATTGACTTGCTTTCTATCTATATGGGTCAGATTGAGACCAGCTATGGTGGCGCCATCTTAGATTATCTTTGCCTGTGTATCCCCACTGAGGGTTCCGTACAAACTTAACTTTGCTGTTCGATCCATAGAGATAGAAAGAAATATGGAGGGGCCCCGATATTCTATACCTACATTTGCATAGACAAATGTGAGTGAAATACGAAACAGAATGTGAAATATCGTTTTGCTTCATTCTATCTAATGTGGTAATCGTATTTGATAAAAGAGACAACAATATTTCAGCTGCTGCTCATAATGACAACATTTTGTTGTGACGTACAAAACAGTTGTAGGTAAGTGCCGTATCCGCCATATTATGCGACGAGTTTTGTGGTAGTTCTGCTGTCAAATGATGAAATGAAATGTCAAATGTTTCTACTTCTCAAGTCAATGGTTCGATCACATGAAACCGGAAACGGCTATTGCACCAACCACAAATAATAAGTTTGTAATGTAGTATTAGCTCAATGTAGTTTACAATAATCGCTTTTTTTTTGTAGTTGGGTCACTGTTAGTGATGTGCCGGATCATTAAAAATGTAGAGCCGCAGATACGAATTCGGATACAGAACATTAGCGTCAAGATTCGCGCATACGGATCTTACTTTCTTACTCAATCAGTGTCGATGTCGGTGCGCGTGATCTTAAAACGATAGCTGACACCACTTGACGCTTTGCGTGACAGAACATGTTTCGACTTGCATTGCCCGGGTCTTGGTGTTTCTTTTGTCATAATTACACTTTCTATATAACGTTTGTGTTGGTGTTATTAACTCACTGCGACAAATGTTTGCAATCTAGAGATGACAAATAATTGATTTTTACCCACGACGACGGAACGGAGACTGTGTATGCGTTTGCGGTGAAAGGATGTTTGTTTGTTTGTGCAAATACATGTTGCCATTGTTCTCCAAAACTCCTAGTCCGATTTTGATGCAGTTTTCAGTTATGGGTTCGGGTGCATGTTCTTAGATAGGTGTTACGGTGACAACTCACCAGGGGACGCTGCAGCAAACATTTGTTTGTGCAAAACAAAAAAAAACGGTTTTGATGCAGTTTGTGGTTGATGAGTGAGGGTTTTTAAATAGATGTTACGGTAGTAACTCACGAGAGGGCGCTGCAGTAATAAAACTGTAGCAGAGGCGTATCTTCCATAGGGTCATACGGGCGAACGCCAGGAGCGGCGCGTTATGTACATAATCTATGCTCTCTAAAAAGTTTAAAATAAAAAAACATAATAAAAAATAAAAAAACCCACGACGCACATACGGCAAAATGACCACTCTAGAAGGTCAAAAATAAATTTTATTACTTTAATCTATGGACTAAAATTGCTTGTATTCTTCGAGTCAACTACCTGAGCCATCGTGCTGGCCCTAAACATCCTTCGTTATGCTTACAACAAAGGCGCCCGAGGGTCCGACAGATAAGCGTTGTGCATCGTAAAGCTAGTTGCATTCGAAACCGGAAGGCATTCAACGTATTATTTTTGTTTAATCGTGCAAAAATCTAAATATTAATTATGGACATTGAGGCCATAGGTATGTTTATCAATTAATTATTTTTTCACCCTAGTTATACAAGATATGTATTAATAAATGACGGTTTCATTCCGCTCTTACTTTTCATTAAAAAAAAATACTTACTTCCTTAAACTTTCAAAAAAAGTTCCGCTTAGTACCGCTTTCTGTCCTAATGAGGGATTTTCTTTTTAGCTCTTCCCTAGTCGCTGGATAGATGGCGCTAGGAGTAAGTATGATAATGCAAAGAATGGAACCTAAAAAAACTGATTTTAACAAAGCGCGAGAAATGTTGGTTATATTCGGAAGGTTAAGCAAATGAAAGTGTCAATCAACGAGAGTATGTGACGTGACACAATGTTTTTTTTTTCAAGCGTTTTGGCTTTGGCACCAAATATCATAGTAAGTTCAACGCCATCTATACAGTTCTTGGAAACTAAGTTTTTTTTAAAACCTCAAAAGAAAAACCTCTCATTATTTACACTTGTGTGTTTGTTGGCTACTAATACTGTGAATTCTAGGAACTCAAACCAACTCATTGTTGTGACACTAGACCCTTTTTTTCACAGGTAGTCGGAGGTGCTAGAAATGTTGGATGTGCCACTAATAGACAGGCGCGGATACAGGATTTCCTTTAACGGGGGGCAATTTTTTGAAAATTCTTAAAAAAAAAATTGATTAACTTTTGAATGGGTATTATTTTTCAGAAATCCATGATATGCAATATACAAGGGGGGCGCCAGCTTTTGGGCTGGGGGGAGCGTAGCGAAAAATTCTTACACCTTGCCTTAGACAGGTTAGAATGGTTTCGAACGTTCATAAAGGAGTTACTTGGTCGAATTTTAGATAAACCCAAAAGAAAGTAGTTTGTAGAGCGAGCGAAGCGAGTTTGAAAATTTTATCACTTGACCTACTGGAGTTACCTGAGCCTCTTATGGACAAAGTCAAGACTCATGAAAAACTAGGCTTCAAGAGCGAGCGTAGCGAGCTCGAAATTTTTTACAACATTGCCTCAGATAACTATGCTTAATTTGCACATATATATAAGGCCTTGGGGCAAAGGGCTCCTAATTTATTTCAGGCTCTGTCTATTGTATAGATCGATCATTCAAAAATCCAATAGGTAGGTAGGAGTGCCAATCCAGAGGTAGAAAAAAGGAGCCTTTTTGATAAATGATTTTCGCAGGGTAATATAAGTGATTGCATTTTACGCTAGAATTTATTACGTCATTCCATGGCATGGCATGCCATTCTATGGCATCAGGCAGGAAAAGCTATAACTTTAAAAAATCCTGAGCCTCTTGGGGCAGCTGCCTCGTCCTGGCGACGCCCATGACAAGATATACAACTAGAATATTTAGTTTCAATTCCGTCAAATTAATTCAAGCTTGGCTAATGACGTATTTGGTCCAGTTCAGGGGGGGGCAATTGCACCCATTGCCCCCCCCCCCCCCTGTATCCGCGCCTGCTAATAGAAACCATTGAAGACAATGATGGTAATGACGAAGAATCAATGGATGATCATGACGACAGTGATAGAATTAACTACATTGTTTACAACTTAATTGTGGTATAATTTATAATTATGTGTAATTTAACTTAAACAAATTTGATTTTCAATTCTTTTTTATTTTGACGTGACAACGTCTTATAAATTGGTTTGCCGGGTGACACTTCAAGAAACTGCGTTACGCTCCGCTCACGTTATGCGCTCACAATGAGAGCGAGTGAGAGGCACGCGTCCCTTCCACTCGGGCATGGTTAGCCCGCCTAAGAGCGAGAGAGACAGACATAAAAAGTGAAAGGCACGCGTCCCTTCCACTCGAGCACAGTTAGCCCGCCTAAGAGCGAGAGAGACAGAGCGAGAGAGAGAGAGTGAGAGAGATAGGCATACACACCACACCACCACCACCACCACCTAAACTCAAAGTCGTTGTCACGTAAAACTTTCGCCCGTATACCGACTTTACAGGCAACCAATTTTTTTTATAATTTAAAAATACCTTGTACGTAGTAGGTACTTAGAAATCTTCTCAAATCTCAATACAAAATAGCCCTATAAGTAAGAAACATATCTAAGCACAATTGCACATATTATTTCACATATTTCTTTTTTGACCTTCTAAAGTGGTCATTTTGCCGTATGTGCGACGGTTGAAAAATAATTGAAAAAGGAAAAAATAATTAAAAAAAACCCAAGAATATTCGTCGAGGGCTGCCATCACTACACAAGTATTATCATCAACTTCTGAAGGTCCCCACTGTAGGGGCACGGCCTACTCATTAAGGGTGTAATTATAGCGCTAAAAATCTCCAATTATTCACGTTGTGCCAATGATATTCTAACAAACAGATATGTTATACACCTACAAAACCACCGAAAAAAGTGCCGCGGGCCGCGGGGGAGAGCCAGCTCACATACACGCAGTGACGCAGAATAAAGGAAAAACAGGCCAATTGACACGTTTTCGAGTCTTCACGATTGCGCGCTCATAACATATCTGTTTAATTAAATATCATTGCGTTGTGCCGTTACTTTAAAACTGCAAAACTAGTACCTTAGCGGCTGCCCCCGACCAATATTCTTAGGTTTTTTTAATTATATTATCAGTTTTCAATTACTTCTCAACCGTCGTGGGTTTATCTAGAATTGTTTTTTTTTTTTAAATAAAAAATAATTTGATTGAAATTAAAAAGTAGGTACCTATTTTATTGCTACATAAATCACATAAAATCCTACATTATGTAAGAATTGACTCTATGTATTAAAAAATAACAATAATGAAGTAAAAGATTCGTCAAAAATGTAGGTAACGGATAGGTAGGGATACGGATCTTTTTTCTCCAGCGGATACGGATATCCGGAACATCACTAGTTTTCTACGGTTACTTGTTCGTAAATAATGAATTATTTGCCTAACAGTTTTTTAGAGATACGCCAACTAAATACGATATTCTTCACAAGTATTTAATTTGAACAAGTATTGTGTGGCACAAGGTGCAATGGTGGACCAGGACATCATGTAGTTATGATAGGCCTTATAACGTTACTTTCAATGAGAGGTTTTCCTTTTGAGGTTTTAAAAAAAAACTTAGTTTCCAAGAACACTATAGATGGCGTTGAACTTACTAAAGCCAAAGCCAAAACGCTTGAAAAAAAAAACATTGTGTCACGTCACATACTCTCGTTTACTGGCACTATCATTTGCTTAACCTTCCGAATATAACCAACATTTCTCGCGCTTTGTTAAAATCAGTTTTTTTAGGTTCCGTTCCTTGCATTATCATACTTACTCCTAGCGCCATCTATCCAGCGACTAGGGAAGAGCTAAAAAGAAAATCCCTCATTTCAATGATGCTACGCTACTATTATGTTCACGCATAATAAGCGCTAGTCAATTCTCAGCCTTACATTCAGCAGGTGACAGTGTGCAGTGAGCCTTAAGGTCAGCACACACCGAGATGCGACGCGACGCGATGCTGCGCGCAGAGCGACTCAAAATAGAACTCTATTTACTACAGGAAAAGATACACATTTCATTGTGAGAATTCAGAATACGTTGCACCATGCAGCACTGCGCCTCGACAAAGAAATGTGTATCTTTTCGTTTATTATAAAGTTACATTTTGATTGAGTCGCTATGCGCGCAGCGTCGCGTCGCGTCGCATCTCGGTGTGAACTGACCCTAAGCATTCCATTGAATCCCATGGCATTTACAACTGAAATTGACTGAATATCCATGATAGTTATTATTATATTATTAATGCACGGAAGTAATGTTTACAAATCTATAAACTTTATTTTACCCCTTTCAAAGATTCATAACATTTCACATGGTAGTTAATTGACAAGTCTTTTTGTTACAGATACTTTTGAGAAATTTATTACTGGGTTTCACTAACATAAAAATACAAAAATAGTTTAAAATTATAGTGTAGATCATCACAAAAACTTCTATGCGCAAATCAAGTCATGAGATTTTCATACAAGATGGCTGACACTCACTTAGGCATTACTAATGTTTAATCAATGCAGATAGTTTACATTACAATAATAAATAAAATAAAATGAGCCTTAAGAGTAACCATTAATTCTAGAATGTGAACAGCAATTAGAACAAATGGCTTTAAGTTTATTGGAATCTCTATATTAATAAAATCAGATGTACCGTTGAATTATTCATAGATAATTCATAATACTTGAAGTCATTGAACATTTCAACAATATCACCGACATGAACTTACTTGCCAAGCCTTATAGCAGAAAGCAGATGCATATTTTACATAGAAAGATTATCCAGACCATATCCTCACCAAAGAATTTATTTGATTGCTTTCTGAGTCAACTTCTACTTTAGTACAAATTTCTGCAAAAAGGATTAATATTATTTTTATGCATGGCTTTCTGCATCAAAGCAAGGAGATGGTAAGTAGCCCATTTAAGTGTATTGATATTTGATGTAATCAGCATCACTCTGTCGCTGCCATGGCACGTGCTTGTGCTCGAACTCTTTTGTCATATTCTAACCGATTTTGACTGTAAAAGAAATAAAATACTTGAGGTTACAACAATGTTTATTTAAACAACATGAGTATTTAGAGAATAATTCCAAGTTAACAATATATTTCAATGTGTTTACTAACCAGTAGATTGTGTAGGCTTCAGCTTGTGCCGGGTCTTTAACATTAGGTTCATTGAGGAGATCCTGAATACCAAGAAGGATCTGTTTGATTGTGATTGCAGGACGCCAATCTTTTTCCTCATCTAGTAGTGAAAGGCACACAGTGCCCGACGGATACACATTGGGATGGAAAAGTGGAGGTTCAAATTTGCACTTAGGTGGACTAGATGGATAATCATCTTTGAATATCATTCGCAGCTTATAAAGACCTCCCTCCCATGGTGTCTGCAAGAGTAA
Source organism: Xestia xanthographa (assembly GCA_905147715.2). NCBI lineage: Eukaryota > Metazoa > Arthropoda > Insecta > Lepidoptera > Noctuidae > Xestia > Xestia xanthographa. Next base: position 18,081,622 of record LR990649.1, on the reverse strand, counting down.
AAGCAATTTGTAAGGAACTTTATTTTATCATTTCTATCTATATCATTAGAAAATGCAATGAACACTATGTACCAGTACCAGTTCTAATGATAAAATGCCGATTCGAAAAGTTCTAGAAATACTAACCCCCTTTTTCCCAGGAATCGCACATTCCCATGTCATGAGATTTAAAGATCCATCAGGATTTTTCATGGGCCTGGCAACAAAGCCCTGAAACACAAAATGCTCTTGATTACGTACCTAATGCTAAACAAACAAGTGGACAATTCACAACAAAAATCATGTCGCTTACAAAGGGATGGTCCTTGCGCCAGGCTTTTCTTTCTTCGGCTAAACGTGCACTTGCTATTCCCGACATTTCCAAAAACTAATACACAAGAACAGTCAGAAAGCGATTGCCTCAGATTCTTCAACACAGGCACGAAATATCGTTGTCTTTCAGTGAAAAATACTAAGAAATCATACGAAAAAATAAATTATACGGCGCGAAGCGTCCCACGAAGTGATTATTTCACAGATGAAATAAAATACTAAAAAATAGAGGTCAAAATGACGCTCACCCGCTCACCATTCTTTATTTTAATTTATTACTAAACTATGGTTCCATTCTATTCGACTACATACTTTTCTCTATTTTGAAACGTAACTGTGACGGGTTTTGTATGAATCTGTGATTCACATTATGATGAATATTAATTCAGTGAAAATACTAAATTTTAACTGATTTTATTGAAAATTAGAATTTAAAAACACCATAAACGATTTAAATTATTGTTCATTGGCAATCGACTAATTAGCAAACTAAAATCGACTAAACATTCTAAGTAGGTAGGTAGCTGTGGTAAGGACTACACTAAAACTACGCCGAAGAGAAAAAAAATTATATTTGGCGAGTGGTCGGGTGTTTAGGCCATTTCACCAAAGAGTAAAGTAATCATTTCACGCATTGGATGGTATAGGACCATTGACATAATATAGGACTGACATTGGTTTTGATACTTTATCACTGAGTTTTATTGATACTTTGCCGAAGCAAAAATCTACATTATTATAGAAGACAAGTATACAATTTTATATAATCGACCAGCGTTTTATTTGACGTTGAGTTCTGGTTCTGACTCGAACTGGCCGACCATGACGCTCACTCAGCTACACGCGGCCACCGGCCACGAATAATATAGGTACTTACATGTCCAATGTCCATGTTTGCACGATTTACATAGCGGTAGGTGTACAATACCTTTAAGATAGGCTAGGGCATGTAACTCATGCAACACAATCAGGCAGTGGCGTAGCTACGGGGGCGCGGTGGGGGCCACGGCCCCAGGTGGCATACGAAAGGGGGCGGCATCGGCAGGAAGCGCCAATTTATTATTTGGAAAATGTAAAAAAAATATTCGATTTCGAATATTTTTTTTTTCATTCTAGCCATAGAAAACGATATAAATGTTGATATACAGGATGATTGGTAATTGGGTGCAGGCCTTCAAATGGGTGATACCATTAAACACCTTATTTGCTACAATTTTGACCCCGATAACTCGGGGTCCAAACTGGGTGGTTTTTGAGAAATCGAACTTTTAAAGTTATTTTGAAATTTTATCAACTCCACCATAAAGTGCTGATTGTGAGAAATCTAAGCTGTTCAGGATGTTAAACTGATACTTTTCTGATAGCAGAAAATAACAGCTTCAACTGTCTGCTAGGATATGTCAAAATACACCTGAGAGAGACAGATTTTACCTGATCTGCAGCCTTATTCAGAACCATTCGACTCGATTCCGTACCGAATCGAACGTCAAAGATATCGAAAATGTCCTCCAAACGCAATTCACAAATCCGAAACCGAATAATTTTGACAGTTCAAATTCGATTTGAAGACTCGAATCTTTCCGACAGCTGTTTGCTATCGGGAGTCATATCGATCAAAATTAAAACGAAGAAATAAACCATGTTTCCAGCTTATTTCTACTATAACTTATATTCTATAACTTTTTAAACACTGCCTAAAGTAAGTAAATGAAGTGTTATTATTGTATTGACCATATTTCATTGATGTATCCGCATTTACATAAATTCAAAGTGTTTACAGAAATGTGATATTCGTTCTAGATTTTAGTTAACATTATTTGATCTTTGGTAGATGGATTAAGTGATTGTGCGAGCCAGAGACCGTCGGCGTGCAGGACAACAGAGGACGAATCCTTTTGCCGAGCCGCGGTTTCAGTTGGTTTATAGACTAACACTCGACATGGCCCTTGGCCTCATTGAAGAAATAGGGCCCTATTTCCCTCACACGCAATCATCTGCCGTAATTCCCATAGAAATTTAATCATTGTTTGACAATGAGCAAATAGCAAGAATTGTATCATAGTGATATCAAATACTTGCAGTATTTTTTTCCTTTTTTAAACAAAGTTATTTCATTAAAGTTATCTATGAAAAAGAAAACTAGTTATACTTAAAAAAAAAAAGTTTTTCCGCTTTGCCCGTTTGACAGAGGCTGTTTACAAAGCAGGTTTATTCGAAATGAAATAAAGTTTATTTTAGTTACTAATACAGTGAAACTTGGTTAAGTGGGACCGATAAGTGAGAAACCTCCAAAGCTGGAACTCATGCTGAGGTCCCGACACTTTAGCACTGAATTACCTCTGTTAGTGGGACAAAGCAAACCTCTATATCTGGGATTCGTTTTTTCGATTTTATCGTCGTAGTTACCTCTATAATTGAGACAACGAATGAATTTTACCTCTTTTACTGAGAATAAGTATATTTTAAAGAATACTTTTTCCAATATTTTTTCTTTTTTTTATAGGCATTGACTGACTGACCTCTATCGTCAGAGTTACAAGTGAATTTTACCTCTTTTACTGAGACTATATTTTAAAGAATACTTTTTCCAATATTTTTTCTTTGTTTTTTTATAGGCATTGACTGACTGACCTCTGTAGCTGAGATAACATCAATTTATCACCTCTCTAACTTGCACTATATTGCATATTTTCCGTTTTGTTTACTAATTCTTGGTCTACCCAAAACTTGTCTGATTTTATGCCACAATGACCTCCAGTTTTCGTTTTGTTTTGCTATCACCCGAATGTTCATTTGAAAAATGCCGAAACGAAGGCTCAAAATTTTATCAGTAGGTACCTGAAAAACTAAAGTTAATATCCGTCTAAGAAAGTGGCAAGACACGCGTTGAAGTCTGTGTCCAATTTAATCATGTGCCAAAATCTACTGGTTGTAGAATCATTCAGATCATAAAGATAAAATTCAGTCGCAATGTTCAGAAGGACAAGGAAAACTAAAACTTTATTTTATTTAATAAGCGTACCTCTATAACTGAAATAACCTCTATTTTCACCTCTACTAATGGAACCCTCTGTAAATGAGACAGATATTTATTTATACCTGGATATCTGAGACACTGGGTAAGTGGAATACCTCTATAGGTGAGACAAATTTCCAGGGCCCCTAATGTCCCAGTTATCCAGGGTTTACTGTAAAATCATTTTGTATCGTTTGCTGTCTATTAAGTTACTAGCTGTATATTCCTTATTTAAACGGAACTAAATATTCAAATAAACCTATTTTATTTACTATTTTAAATTTTCTACCACGATCATCTATTTACTACCATTTTGTAGCGTTCCCCATAAACACAACGGTCTATCGGATAGAAAAAAACGCATCCGTTCGGATCTGTGAATAGCGTTTTGACAGTTCTTCGGCTCGGAAATGAGATTGTCGAATACGGTTCCTTACCGACACGGAAACTTATCGAATTGTTTAGAATACCCCTGCTGATCGACCAGGATCCGGCGCAATAAGTCAAATGGCATCACATAGCGGTAACAAGAAAATCTGCAACAAGGAAGACGTACATCGAAAAAACTGTACTATCCAGTTTTATTAAAATACTACCTTCTCAGGAACAATCGTTGTTTTCAGGTTATTCACTTACTAAAAAAAAGTATACTGTGGCACCATTTTGGAAAATTAGATGAGACAAGGCACTCGGTTCTGCAATTTGCAAGACAAGTGTTTTACATTTAAATTTTGAGAAACCTGCCTCGAAAAAGAAGGGAAGTTTCAAGAAGTTTTCAGAACATGACCTTTAAGCGCTTATTTTCCAAAGGCAGATGTCTTTTTTGACAAATTGGTTTTCGAAGGATACATTCGTTCATGAGCTATCAGAAAAGTATCAGTATAACATCCTGAACGGCGTAAATTTCTCATAATCAGCACTTTATGTTGAAGAGGTGACATAATTTCAAAAAAACTTTTATGGTTCGATTTCGCAAAAACCACCCAGTTTAGACCCCAAGTTATCGGGGTCAATAAAAAACAAGGGGTATTTCCGATCGCCCCCAAGTGGCGAAAACCCACGCTACACCACTGCAATCAGGTCAAATCGAAAAGACATTTCATGTACAATAAAATTAATTACATTGATTATTCTAAAAATTATTTACATGTTGCAGTGTTCCATCCTTGCTAAGAATTATAAATAAAATAAAATAAATTTAAATTATAATAAAATTTATAATTGCCTAGACGAGCAAATCGTTTGCCTGCTTCGAACAATGGAGTTTCTCGAATAGATTTTTTTGTAAGTAGGTACCTACCTACTTGAATTTTTTCATTTTACTAATTCTTACTCAGTTTTCCATCTGAAGAGCTGGTATGGTTTCCACTGCTCCAACAACCGTAATAGCGTATAAAGCTCATCGCGTGGGTTAGCTGTCTCACTTGCAATGCTTCGATTCAAAATGTTTACTTTGAACGCAGACCTAGCCGCACCGCAGTCACCGCATTCGAATTCGTCGTATTTATAAAGATCTATGCAATCTGTGTCTGTGTGCAATCTGTGTCTATGCCTGTGTGCGAGATTGCATAGAAGAATTCGAATGCAGCGGTGACTGCGGCGCGTGCGTTGCGGCTAGGTCTGCGTTCACCATAAAGCCGCAGGATATTTCCTCGATTCTTTGATTGGGCTTAGCTAAACTACGCCGTTTGTTCAATGGTTGAAACTCCAACTTAAGGCGATTACAAGAGCTAAACGCGAGTTTTATAATGCAAAAAAGCATATGATTCACTGCAATAAACAAAACCAGAAAAATATATGATATTTTTCAGGATATTATGCTAGTATGTTATTGTTTTGAAAACATAATACAACAAATTTCATTCGATAAAAAAAAATCACGAACTAATCTCTAAAAATTTCTTGTTAACGAGTAAAAACGATATTAAATTACATGCGATCATTCTGATGTTTTGGCAAATAATTCTACAAGCAACATATTAGCATCATAGTGTTTTACATTTTTAGTCCAATCAATAGATTTTTTGCAAATTGCAAAAAGCCACTAATTTCGCACTATTCGGCCGCAGTGACTGCAACCTGTTATAACTTTATTCTAACAGCATTTCAAACGAAGTTTGAACCACCACAAATAGAGTTGCTAATATAACTCATGTAATCGTCTTAAACTCAAAGCTTTATATCAAATAGACCCGTGACGGGTACTTGCATAGATAGTCAATAACACTCCTTTTGGGCTTCGCCGGGCGTAGGGTAAAAATAAGCTACTTACAGTCCAGCCACAGGCATAATAACTGTGAATGAGCAGCTGTTGTTGCTAATTCCATAAACGTAGGTACCTAGATCATGGAGAAGAATGGGCAAGAAACTGCATAGATAATCTTTTCAAATCAAGTTAGTTCGAACATACTGGTTACCTTATACCTACACTATCGTTGCTTCTTTAAGGCTGATGCTCCATGGTAGCCCGCGAAATTCAAATTTGCTTACGTTTTTTGCAATTTGCAGGCCCGTGCTAGGTCGTATGTTGATTAAATGTTATTCGCGGCTGTAAGACGTATGTAGTTACAGAATTAAAATCATCAAAATTATCAATACAACCCTCCAAGTTCATAAAGGTGTAGGAAACAAAAAAAAAAGCAGAAAAAGTCATTTTTACACCTTTATGAACGTGGAGGGTTGTATTGATGATTTTGATGATTTTGATTTGATGATACCCTGGAGCATTCACCTTAAGTGAGCACAGGAATAGAAAAAAAGACAATTTAAACCCATGGAACTTATAGATTAGGATACAAGCCCTACTTAACCTTAGTAGAAAGTCCACATGGTAGGTACTCACATTTACAAAAAAATAAATAGGTAATGCTTCTAATCTTTAAAAAACAATAAAATAGGTAATCAAAGAGAAAAGGAATAACCTTCTCCTTTTGGAAGCCAGTTAAAAAGAGAAATGAGGAAGCATAATAATATCTCCTCCAAACGTTAAAATCTTATTGCGAGAGCCCAAGTGGCTGTAGAGCAGGGGCCGGTAAAGGTAGCCAAATACCACTTTTCCTCATCCGACCAAAGCTTCGGTTTCGGCAAAAAAAAAACACTTTTGGCATCGGTTAAAATGGGCTGAAGTTTTGAGTCGAAGCAGAAAGTTTCTGCGCGAGACCGCGGAGGAAGAGACCAGTACCTATTATTATTTATATCAACGTGCCTAAACGTCTATTATTAATTTTGATAAAGTGTCAACTGAAGTTTTAATGGGGCACGATTGTGCCCCCACCAAGACGAGAGAAGCGAAGCGCAAGGGCACTACCTACCTTTTCTCGAAGCGCTTCGTCGTTTTTTTTAAACTTTGGGTTTGGATTATGCTAGATAAACAAAATTCTCGGGATATGTTGTCAATATAGCGAATGGCGCAGCGGTAGTGAGACTGCCTTACGTTCTTAGGGTCCCGGGTTCGAATCCCGGTCAGAGCAAATGTTTGTGTGATGAGCCTGGACATTCGTTTCCGAGTCATGGATGTTTATATGTATAATAAGTATGTATTTACAAACAAAAAGTGTCTATGTAGTATATCAACTATCTGGTGTCCACGACACAAGCCTCGTTGCTTAGTGTGGCACTAGATGGCGCTGTGTGTAATGTCCAGCAATATATAAATATATATATATATATATACAGGGTGGAATTTTTGCATGCCACCTGCCCGCTTAGCATGAACGCCGTAGAAACGAAAGAGAATCGACAAATCTTTTGTTCATTTGTCATTTTGTCGATTCAATGACAGATGAACAAAAGATTTGTCGATTCTCTTTCGTGTCTACGTCGTTCATGCTGGAGGGAAAGTACTCTAAATATCGGAGATAGCAAATTTTTCAAAGGAAACATTCCTTTATTTTTAATAAGAAATTAATCTGTATTCAAAGATTTTGAAAATTTGCGTGCCACACTCGGAAATCGGACCGGCTAAATTGCAAAGAAAACACCCTGTAGTTTTATGGCACCAATCGATAGGGTCAATCATAAAGGATCAAATCACTTTAACAAACATGATAAATTAAATAAAAAGAAAACCACGACATCTTAACTTATAAATTCAATGAGACAACATAAAGCACTTTTACTCAAAGGTCCGATCCTATTACTTACGTTAGAACCTAATAAACAATTATCTTTTGACGACATTTATTGATTAAAATGACGAAGAACTATATAAATAGGAACAATTTGCACAAACAAACACGTGCAAATTGCAATCTTCTTTCTTCAATTGTACAGGTCATGGACCTTTACGATTGAAGAAAGAAGATTGCAATTTGAATAAAAGTGCTTTATCGTATTGAATATTTTATCCCATTGAATTTATAACTTTAGATTTCATGGTTTTCCTTATATTTAAATTTATAATGTTTTTTAGAGTGATTTGATCCTTATGATTGACCCTATCGATTGGTGCCATAAAAGTACAGGATGTTATTTTTTTGGAATTTAGCCGGTTCGATTTCCGAGTGTGGCACGCGAATTTTCAAAATCTTTGAATGCAGATTAATTTCTTTTTAAAAATAAAGGAATGTTTCCTTTGAGTAAAATTTGATCTCCGGTATTTAGAGTACTTTCCCTCCAGGTGGCATGCAAAAATTCCACCCTGTATATATATATTTTTTTTTTATATTGCTGGACATTACACACAGCGCCATCTAGTGCCACACTAAGCAACGAGGCTTGTGTCGTGGACACCTGATAGTTGATATACTACATAGATACTTTTTGTTTGTAAATACATACTTATTATACATTTAGACATCCATGACTCGGAAACGAATGGCATGCAAAAATTCCACCTGTTTATAGCGGACTTAATAAGATTTAAAGATATTTGTTCTCAAAAAGACACAAAGTAACCTAAGAGAACAATGCTTAGTAAATTATAATTAAAAGTTCGTCACAAACGTCACGGTAGCAATTATGATAAATATTAGATATATTAGATACGTACTAGTTATTAAAAATATAAAGTTTTAATTGCATAGCTCAAACATTCTAAAAGTTTTGAAGTTTCTACGAGACTTCCGCAATTTTGACGCTAGACGTCTGAAAATAGATAGACAGTGGGCTTTAGAAAAGGCGCCTCTGATGTTCAAGAAAAATACACCCCAAAAAAAGAAAAAAAAAATGTCACAAGCAACGAATGATATTTTATTATACAGATAATATGTTGTGAGCGCGCAATCGTGAAGACTCGAAAACGGCCCAATTGGGCCGTATTGCCTTTAATCTGCAACACGCATGGCGACGAGCGGTACGCTGCTACGAATTGAAATAAAAATTGTAAAAATGCCATCGTGCGTTTTCAGAAAGTGTACCAATTATGATACCAGAGTAAATAAAACACAAGGGATCTCATACCAGTCATGCAACTACGCAATATACTTTTATTTAATATTAGTTTTCATTTATTTTCCTAATATTCTGATAAATAATGGAGGATAAAGAAAAGACAGAGATGGGAAACGCATTTTTGTCGTGAGTGCGACAAGGAACAACACTATAGCTGTCTCTTTTTTACCCGACTACGCCAGAAGGAGGGTAATGGTTTTCGAGAGTATGTATGTAGGTATCTATGTACGTATGTATGTAAATGTATAATAAAAAGTATGTATGTTAATATATAATATATTATACATAATACACAGATCCCACTTTCCAGCGTCGATAGCGCCAAAAGCGTATATTTTTTGCAACCAACCGCCTCCGACCGCGCGGTAACGATTTGCGAATTTTTCGCAAAAATTCGCCATTCTATAAAAACACTTGACGGTCGCAAACTACAAGAGATATAGCTATATAAACTCCACAATGAATAGCTGAATAGATATGGAACCTATTTAACCAAAAATAAAGATAAATAATTATAATTTGATACCCTAAAAATAATGTAGAACTTGATTCACACCGATAAAAACGGACATTTCGCTAATAAATTATTAATTTGTGGTTAAACTATTAACTTTTTTACAATTTTTTAATATTTAAAAATAAACTAGATTATATTACCTTTCCAATAAGACCTTAATCTCATTAATAGCTTATTAGCATCATATCAAAATAATTATATGAAACTAGGTACTCACTGTTTGTTTACATCTGGAACTAAAGTTGTCAGTCGCTGTTTGGACGAAAAAACACACAAAACTACTTGTTTTTTGGTGTAGATAGTTGAGCAATCTAATCACCTCACTAATTAAACACTAGTTTTCCTATTTCACACACGTTTTAATCACTAAATCACGTATTTCTTAACACTACACAATCACTGTAGGTACATATAACTACTGCATTTTCACAGGCGAAATACTGCAATTTTGCGATTCGGAACCTAATTTGTGTTCTCGTAATACGATAATACAACTTCTCACGAACATTTTAAGGTATAACACTGCATTCCAATAACAAATACGTAACTCGTAATTACTTGAAGTGTGACACTAACGCTAAAACGATGACGCAAAAAATGGCGCGCTCCGTTGACGTAAGTTTGTTACTTCATTGTGACACTTGTTGACGGATTATATCTATGGTTTTTGGTATGGAGTTGAGGAATATTGTAGAGATGGGAAGTAAATCAGCCTATTCACGAATAAAGCACGTTTAGTCGATTATTAAATGATTAATTGACGGGGTATTTTATAAATGTTAATGGGGAATTAAGGTACCCGGACGCGGTTAGGGGTACGCACCTCCTGGGTATGTAGGGTACCCGGACGCTGGAAGGTGGTAATAATTTATAAATTCATAAATAGATAAACAATAATACACATATAATAATTAACTTAAAATAATATTATTAAATTGCTACTTAGTCCTCTTCCTCTCTCCTAATGTTGCTGTGCCCGACAGGGTCCATATTGATTTTTTACTATTTGATTACACCATCTATGTATTACCTAAGAAGGAATGCAATAAAGAATTTGAGATTTGATTTGATTTGATTTGTATAATTGTTTGGCACGCTCTGCAGCCTGAACGGCTCGATGGATTTTAGATTGATTGATGTGTCGTTAGATTTGTATTTACTGTGAGAGTGACACTGGGTATATCTAATCTAAAAGAAAACAAAATGGCGGATTTTTGGCGCCAAATATCGGCCTGCAGCCTGAAAGACTCTCTATAGGGCTCATCATGAGGATTTTAATATGTAAGTATCTCATCATCTACCTAGCCTTTTCCCAACTATGTTGGGGTCGGCTTCCAGTCTAACCGGATGCAGCAGAATACCAGTATTTTACATGGAGCGACTGCCTATCTGACCTCCACAACCCAGTTAGTACTAGGCAATACGATACCCCTTGGTAAGACTGGTTGTGAGACTTTTTGGGTCATTGACTACCTGTAACGACTGGCAAAGATCTACAAATCTACAAATCTGGATCTACAAATGACAGCCGGGACCAACTACTTTACGTGCTTTCCGAGGCACGGAGGAAACTCGGTATGTAAGGGTGGTCTCCCATCCACATACCAACCTAGGCAAGCACGGCTTAACCTAAACATCTGAGCCCAGCCAATAAACAGCTTCATGCAGCAACGAGGAAACTACCCAAAGAAACTTCATATAAATTTGCCTGGATCCGTAACGGTAGAATCTTTGTTCGAAAGGACGTTAATCATGACTCCATTTTTATTCGTAACATAGATACATTGAAAAGAATGAGAAGTGAGTAAAACTTTTCTTTGCATTATAGCTTGAAATATTTTTTGGTGTTTAAAATTAATAATGCTTAACATGTATTATCAAAATGTGAGGGGTACTCGAACTAGGGCACGCCACGATAGTGGCGATAAGTCCCCTCTTTGAGGAGTGGCTTGAGGGACGCCACGGCGTCCTCACCTTCCGCCTGACGCAGGTCCTCACCGGACACGGAGTGTTCGGGAGGTTCCTGCACCGAATCGGGCGGGAGGAAACGCCCGGGTGTTTCCATTGCGAGGATCGACCGGAGGACACGGTGGAGCACACGGTGGAGGTGTGTCCCGCGTGGGCGGAGCACCACCGTGTCCTCGAAGCGGCGATTGGCGGCGGCGACCCCTCGCGTCCGGCCCTGGTGCAAGCCATGGTCCGGAGCGAGACGGAATGGGACGCCGTCACCTCCTTCTGCGAAGCAGTAATGCTAGAGAAGGAGGTGGCGGAACGTGAGAGGGAGCTTAGAGAACCTCTCAACGTCCCGGCCGCCGCGGGAGACGCCCCGGGCGTCGGGGGCCACCACCACGTGGCCCCCGGCCACCGTAGGCGCGGGCCTGTGGACGGTTAGCTATGGGCTAGCTCGCCGTCCGTCCGTCTCATGACGACAGGCCGTGTCGACGGCGCGGCGCGTTCGTGTTCCACGCGCGCCTCAAAGAGAGTCAGCAAAAAGGAAGGGGTCCGTAAGGACCGATGCCTGCCGGGGTTGCGGGACTATTCGAAAGAGATACCGTGGCCCCGGAACACAAAGGGCGATGAAGGAACATGAATGGGTTTTAGTCAGTAAAAGTCTGACACTCCCTCCTGCTCCGCCCAGAGCTGGAGGGGTTATTTGATGATTTCCCATCCGAAAAAAAAAAAAAAAAAAAAGGGGTACTCGAACTAAAACGAATTGTATACACCACAATATATTGTTAAATAACTACGACCTAATTGCCTTCACAGAAATATGGTTGAACTCAAGTATATCTAGCAGCGAAATTTTTGACAACAGATAGGTACATAACTTACCGTAGAGATCGAATCTGCACTGTAACTTCTAAAAGGGATGGAGGCGGAGTGTTGCTTGCTGTTTCAAAGGATATTAAATCTACACGTATGCTGAACTGGGAGACCAGTTCTGAAGACTTATGGATAACTATAGAAATCAAAGCCCATAAACACTATAAAAAAATTGCTATATGTATAGTATACCTTCCGCCTCCTATCAACAAGGAAAATCTAGCCTCATTCTTAGACAATGCAAATAATATAATTGCTAAGGTAGATGATGTCATAATTCTTGGTGATTTTAATTTGGGTTTTATAAAGTGGACTCAAGTGAATAAAGGTTTTCAACACACACTTCCAGAGAACTACAGCAACGCTTTGGGCTATTCACTAACCGACTTTATTTCATTAAATACTCTCTTTCAGTTCAATTGTGTAACAAATATTGACAATCGCATTTTGGATCTAGTAATAAGTAACTTGAATAACATTACGGTTACCGCTCCTCCTGATCAACTAAGTAAGCTCGACCCTCTACACCCAAGTTTACTAATAAATATATCTGATGCCATCCCCGAGACACTAAAAACCAACTATAAACTAGGTTATAATTTCTTTAAGGCCGATTATTCTAAAATTATTCCGAAACTGATAGAGGTAGACTGGATTAGCATGTTCTCTAAATGTCATGACGTGAATGAAATGATCTCTCACTTTTACAGTATTTTATCAAATACTAGCTGACCCACGCAACTTCGTCTGCGTCACATAAAAGAGAAACAGCTCACAAAAGGAATACATTTACCCCGTTTTTGCAAAAAAAAACATTTATGCTCCGCTTCTTTTGGTCGCAGCGTGATGTTATATAGCCTATAGCCTTTCTCGATAAATGGACTACCCAACACTGAAAGAATCATTCAAATCGGACCAGTCGTTCCAGAGATTAGCGCGTTCAAACAAACAAACAAACAAACAAACTGCAGCTTTATAATATTAGTATAGATTATTGACACGTCCAGGTACCGAAATATAATCGTCGAAAGCAAAAATATCCAGCTTGGTTCTCATTTAGGTTAATCAAATTGCTTAACCAGAAGGAAAAGATTAGGCAAAGATGTTGCAAATTTCAAAACCCTCGTGATATATTAGATTTCGAGATGTTACGTGGTCAATGTCATAAACTTGCAAGATCATGTTATCGTTCATATAAACAAAAAAATGAATCCGATATAATTGAAAATCCTAAGGCTTTTTGGAGTTTTATAAAGAACAAACGTAAGGAACAGTCAAAGTTTATATCCAGAATGCAGTTGGAGGGATCAGTTGCGGAAACTGGCACAGAAATCTCCAACTTGTTTGCCCAGCAATTCTCTTCAGTCTATAGCTCCAACCATGTAGGCATCACTAATCCTGAACTATCTTCTACCGTACAAAAAGTAATCAGTAAAATACAGTTCACAGAAAGAGAAGTTCTTATTAAGCTAAGGAAGTTGGACTTCTCGAAAGGTCCCGGTCCTGATTGCATCCCTCCCTTTTTTTATAAAACGATGTTGCAACGCGCTTGCCTTTCCTTTATGCATTATCTTTAATCGCTCATTGGCTGAAGGCATTTTTCCCGAGGCATGGAAACAGGCAAAAATAGTTCCTATCTACAAAAAAGACGATCCTGCAGATGTAAAGAACTATCGTCCAATTTCAATACTGTCGTGTTTTCCTAAAATATTTGAATCGCTTATATGTCCCATTATCACACATCACCTTGAATCAAAAATTTCACCTTGCCAACATGGTTTCAAAGCAGGTCGTTCAGTGGAAAGCAATCTGATTCAGTTTGTGTCCGACATATCTGAATCTCTAGATAAACGATTGGAGGTAGATGCTGTATACACAGACTTCAGCAGTGCTTTTGATAAACTGAGTCACTCACTACTTTTGTCAAAACTAGCAGCCAACGGTGTTCACGGATCACTTTTGAGATGGTTTACATCTTACTTACAACAACAGTCACAGACTGTTGTTTTGAATGGTTACACATCACAGCCATATGTTTCTATCTCGGGAGTACCGCAAGGATCCCATCTGGCACCAATGTTGTTCTTGTTGTTTATTAATGATATAGCTGATCAAATACAAAACTGCAAGTTTTTAATGTTCGCTGACGATTTAAAGATTTAAAAGACGTTAACTTCACCAAACGACTCGATCGCGGTTCAAAGTGACTTGGATCGAATACAAGATTGGTGCAATGAAAATGGCATGGCTCTGAACGTCAAGAAATGTTTCCACATTACATTCACAAAAAAGAAACAAGCTAGTGTAACATCATATAAAATCAATAGCGTAACACTAACTAAGGTTGATGAAATTCGGGATCTTGGAGTGATAATGGACAAAAAATTAACATTCAAGCAACATGTAGACAGTTGCGTTAAAAAAGCTGCGCAATTGTTAGGGTTTCTTAAACGTAATACGCAAGAATTTAGGTCTATTAAAACTAAAATGATCCTATACAATGCCTTAGTACGTAGCAGGCTGGAATATGCCAGTGTTGCCTGGGACCCTTTCTACGCAATACATTCTCAGCGACTGGAGAGCATACAACGGGCTTTCACCAGACACCTCGCATTTATATCTCCTGGCCTATCCCATAGGTGTCCCTATCAACAGCGTCTGAGTTGCTTTAAGATGAACCCTCTACGGCAACGGAGAATTATGCATAGCCTTATGTTCCTTCATAAACTAGTGAACGGTCGCATAGATTGTAGTGAACTGCTATCGCGCGTTCTATTGAAAGTTCCGCCTAGAATTCCACGCTTTCCCATAACCACAATTCTACAGCGCCCTACTACCTCTACAAACACAGGTCTCAACTCACCACTCGTTAAGATGTGTAGCAACCTTAATTCATTTAATAAGTTCGTACCCGAAGCAGGTATATTATTTAATGACCGTAAGGTGAAGTTTAAATCAAGAATCTTGGCCTCCCTACACACCAATGAAACGTAGTCAAAATTTACTTTACTGTTATTGTACTGTACTGTTGAATTAATTACCCTGTTTTCATTTTCTTTATAACGTTTATATCCCATTTTCTTTTCAAATCGATTGTACACCTAGACTTAAGTTAGCAACTAAGCGGTAATCTGGCGTCTTTGTTGTCAATGTTGTGTTTACCTGTAATTGGCATATATATTAGAACTAGTATTTGCGTGGGTGCGCGAGCTGCGCGCAGCTCGCGTGTTGTCGTGTTCTTGAGAAGTATTCCTTACCATCATAAAATTTTGAGAATCCATAGGAATCCTTAAAATAATTGGAAAATCCGTTACAACTACCCCTAAATCAGTATGAAAACCCTTAAGAACCCCTAAAACATTCTAAAAACCCATTAAAAAATACACTACCCTAAAGTTTGCTTGTCGTCGCCCTGAGTTACGCTTCACCCACTCAACCTTCGTTACGCTGCGGAGGTCGCCGGCTCGCTTCGCTCGCCACCTCCCCCCTCCGCTCCACTCGGTCTCGCAGGTTCGCTCCACTCAAAACCTACCACCACCAGACAGGTTTCGACGCCTACTATAATATTTGTTCAAACACATAATGGCTATCTCTGACCGTTACGAAGTTATAGCCCTTTTATTTTTAGGGGAGGTTGGGGAGGGGAGGATACCCTCCGTATACAAATTTAAACGCTCGCTCCTCAATAATAATTTATGGTAAAAATCAAAAAGCCGCTACGTGTCCTAGTTTCCGAGATACGATGGGGGGAGGGGTGAAGGGGGGGAGAGTGGGGAGTTTTGAAAAATGATTTTGACTAACTCTAGGCCCCTTCTTACGAATCTGAAAAAAAAATGTTCCAAGTCTCTCAACTTCGGAGATCCGCCTAAAGGGGGGAGAAGGGGGAAAAAAGGGTCAATTTTGAAAACTGGTTTTTACTTTCCCGAGCCTCCTCTATACGAATCTGAAAAAAAATATGTTCCAAGTCTCTTTGTTTCCGAGATACGATAGGGAGGGGGGGAAGGGGGGCGAAAAGGGGAGGTTTGGGACTTTTCCTATACTCACGGGAGTTACTTGTTTACGAATCTGTCAAAATATACCCCCCTCCCCATCCACCATCTGGGAGAACAATTCTGTCAGTGAGTGAGTCAGTCAGTCAGTGGTAATCGAGCTTTATATAGTATAATATTACCGTATGATTTAGTGTATGTATGTGCTGTAGGTGAACCTTAGTAAATAAAATAAAATAACATCGACCCGAGCGGCTGTTATTATTTAGCCACGCACGAGCTTTTAAAATATATCAGTGTAAAATAAAAATAAATAATATAAATATTAAAAAACCCGACTGCGTATAAAATAACTAATACTTAACTTTATATAAAAACTGAAAAGAGAAAAACAATTTCAGGAAACAGAACATATTGACTGCAATAGTCGGGGACCCATTTTGCATTATATAATCTAGACTAAAATCATTATATCCAATATGGGTCCCGACGTTGCCTGAACTTGTTTTTCTCTTTTCACTTCAGTTTTTAATAGCTTTATTTTATACACAGTCGTGTTTTTTTCTTTTTTTTTTTCTTATTGGTTTTATCGAGCTAACCAATGTTATTCTCTATACAGATACCTATATGTTGTGAGCTGTTGTGAGCGCGCAATCGTGAAGACTCGAAAACCGGCCAATTGGCCTGTTTTTCCTATATTCTGCGTCACTGCACACTGCTGCTTTTTTTCGGTGGTTTTGTAGGTGTTTATGTGTATAACATATCTGTTTATTAGAATATCATTGGAGCTACTTATCCCTTTTGTATCATTTGAAATGTAGAATTTGAATGAATTAAAAGTGTGGTGCCGCTGCTGCGTGGAACACTTTTTTCGGTGGTTTTGTAGGTGTTTAAATCTGTATAAATTAGAATATCATTGCAAGCAACTTACAAAGAGAAATGAAATCCCATCAAAAACATTATCATGTAAAATGTTGCTCAAAGAATGCTCAAAGGCTCAAAGGTTGCTCTTAAAATTTTACTTAGGTACCTACCCTACGGCCCTAGGCCAATGATGTTATATAAATGCTGTGTAATATACGTAGGCAGGTACCTACCTACAGCAAGGATTTATAATTTCATAGGTACCTACAGGGGCTACAGGGTATCTTTGGAAGGAAAGTTACTTCGTAGTCGGGTAAAAAGTCCAATCATATTTCATAAAAAGTCAACAAGCAAAAAATAAAATATACCTACCTAGTACGAAACTAGGTAGACTATATGTTTGCTTTAACTATGTATTTATTCGAAGCATTACATAGTAAGTTATTGAGGGGTTTGTAAGTATTATGACTGTAAGATAGACTAGTACTAATAATACAGAAATATTACACAAAATCCAAGGGGTGTCGGCGAAACATGATGGTAAAACATAAATGTCGGCCAAACAAAGTGGCGTCCATGAAACAGCAGGTATGTTACAGCATGCCAAAAACGTTGTTATTCGCTGATTGGCTTAAAAGTTGTGGTTCTGCGTCGTGATTGGCTGGTATTTTAAAATATGACAGTGAAAACAAAAAAATGTCGGCGACCACTAGGTGGCAGCTTAAGCTTGTCGGCGAAACGTTTTTTATCCTCATTATACATTCGATTGTTGATGTGATTTGTTCCGTTTTGCGTTGCATTCTCTGAAAAGTTTCATAATTTAGAAAAAAATATTGTTTTAGTAAGTGACATTGTCTTGATCGTGTAATGTATTTAAAATATATGTGAATTGAATTAGGTTATTATCTTTTATGAATGCATGTTTACTTAGATAATAGGACAGAAGCGTCTAATTTTATCGCTACGATGGCAGTGTAATTCAATGAGCGTTGATTTGTGTCAAGAGAGTACAAATATTATATTTTTGTAAAGTAATAAAAAGATAATAGTGTATTTTGGAAGCAGTTTGTGTTAGTGTTTAATGTTTCTTCCTTATTAATACAAAATGCGTAGTACATATTTAATAATTGTATGACGTGAGTTGGCGGGAATCTACCGGTGTTAAGGTTATCTTTGAGAATGTATTTTGGACTCCCGAAGTCCCGATGTGAATGTATGATCGTATAAAGTGTAGCTGGATATTGTTAGTTGCGTTTAATTTTTAGGTTAACCCGAAAAGCAACTATGACTTCAGTAGAGGAAGGCGAAGCACCACCGGAGGAAGTGCCGGCGGGAAATCCAGAAGAGTTGGCCAAAAACCCTACAGCTTTGAAAGGTATTTTTTTTTGTAACAACAGGCAATCCCCCAATTCCCCCCTATTATCTAGATGGCTTGTCTTCCTACCTGATACAATCGAAACATTTCAAATATTTGGACTTAATGTTGTGGCAGACCTCCTATAAGCTAAATTGTCTGAGGAAAGCTTTTAAAACATTTGTGTAATATCAAGCATATCAACACTTTGCAACTTTGAACAATATTATTCACTGATCTGCATGTGATAGTCCTCTTATTTATTTAATATGACTATATTCTTCATGGTCATGCTTAAACGGACTCACAGTTTTCTCATTAAACTATATTCTGCACCATTTAAGTAACAACTTCTGTTGTGAACGTTTCAGCAATCCATTGGCAGCATTGTTGTTTTGTCAATCAGTATTCGTTACTCATCGCATTGAGGAGGCCCGTGTTCAGTTGTGAATGTTCTTTAGCTAAAATAATGTTGATGATTTGTCTGTCTAACTGTAAACAACATCCTAAAACGTTTTTTTCTTCTATTTTAGAGGCTCATGAACAAATGGCAACCCTGGATGTTCTAGTGTGTGGCCTGTGCCACTCAGCATTCCACTTTGTTGAAGAGTTTAAGGAACATAAAGACGCAAACAACTGCACAGGAAAATCTCCTGTAAGAGATAGTGTGAGTATCTAAGTGTTTCATGAATAAATATTGCTAATCAGTCAGGGGTAACATTACCATGATACCCATACACATCGCAATATATAAAAAAGCTGTGTAACAAATTATGGGGTACATCATTTCTAACTTTAATATAGTTATCATTACAACACAAGTTGTGTCTGTTACATATTAAGTGATGAAAGAAATAAGTTAACAATGAAATTATAAGATAGATGATATCCTGTAAGAGTATGAAGAACAGGGTTTAAAGTTCCTCATCCCTGATTGTAGAGGGAGAACCACTCCACCAGACGGGGGTTGGGTCTGGTGGGCCACTGCTCCATGACTTTGATTGCACTATGCAAGATTTTTAGTTTACTTACTTGCATCTGTCTTTGATGTCGCTACTGGCCCCTAAGACTTTCTTTTATTGACATTTTGAGAATAGTTTGTTTTCTTAATAGTTGTTTTTAATATTATAAACAGGAAAGATCTATATGTTTGTGTTTGTAACAAATACATTTAAAAACGACTGGACCAATTTCAAAGATTCTTTCATCATTAGAATGCTACATTATCCCTGAGTAACATAGGCAGGTGCCTATCCGTCTGTATATTTGACGACCCGAATGGCGCAGCGGTAGTGAGACTGCCTCACGTTCTTAAGGTCACGGGTTCGAATCCGGGTAGGAGCAAATGTTTGTGTGATGAGCATGGACATTTTTTTCCGAGTCATGGATGTTTATATGTATTTAAAAACAAAAAGTATCTAAGTAGTATATCAACTATCTGGTGTCCACGACAAGCCTCGTTGCTTAGTGTGGCACTAGATGGTGCTGTGTGTAATGTCGAGCAATATATTTATTTATCTGCGGTCCGCTAGTCCACTATAAAGAAGCTATTATCATACAAGTATTTATTGGTTATTATTTTCATACACAGAATGAAAGTAAAGCCCAGGTCTGGGCTTTCCTGCTGTGGAAATGCTCATCAGTGCGAGATGGGTCTACGGTGAACACAGACAATAGCTGGAAGCTTTACCAGCAGTGGTGTCGGATGGCGGAGGCACAGCGGACTGCCTGGATCACTGCTGGATCAAATGTCCAGGCCTTATCCAAATTCGCACATGCTAAAGTCGTAAGTTATTGAGTTATTTTATTTTTAAATTACTATTATCTCTATCAACGAATCAGCTGTTGTTTATAATTATAAGGTGTATCTATTCATACACGAAATCTCTTAAGGGGTCAACCCTGAATCACGAAAAATAAAATCTGCTGTTCCCTACAATATGTTCGCATAACTTGTCAAAATGTATGGAATGGCAATTTTTTTTTTGCGATTCAGCGTTTGCCCCCATAGTAAAAGTTGTTCATAATGATGAGTACAATGACCCCTTAAGATATTTCGTGTATGAATATTTATATAATTAACTTTTACATACAGATGGAACTAAAGACTGAAGATCAACTGGTACCTGTTCAAATACCAGTTCAGCAAGAAGTGAAGAAACGTGGCAGACCAAGGAAGTTGGTCAAGACGGTATGGTTTTACTACAGTGTGATAACTCTCTGTTCATTTCACTTTTCCTAACACTCATTGCTAACTCACTGTTACAGGAGGACTCTGAGACACAGCCCTCAGGGGAGGATAGTGATGATATTGTTAAGGCTAGCCCTGGACTCAAGAATGTCCAAAAAGTACCAATACCACAAAATATTAACAAAACTAAGGTACTTTTTTTCATTCATTTGGATAATTTATTTTTATAGTTGTAGCCTTAGCCTTTTTTTTTTTCGGATGGTAAATCATCAAATGACTCCTCCAGCTCTGGGCGGAGCAGGAGGGAGTGTCAGACTTTTACTGACTAAAACCCATCCATGTTCCTTCATCGCCCGTTGTGTTCTGGGGCCACGGTTTCTCTTTCGAACAGTCTCGCAACCCCGGCAGGAATCAGTCCTTGCGGACCCTTCCTATTGCTGACTCTCTTTGAGGCGCGCGTGGAACACTCCTGCGCCGTCGACACGGCCTGTCGTCATGAGACGGACGGACGGCGAGCTAGCCCATAGCCCACCGTCCACAGGACCGCGCCTACGGTGGCCCCCGACGTCCGGGGCGTCTCCCGCTGTAGCCTTAACTATTGGTTTTGCAACTAGAAATTATTTGCAAACTTCAGTGCTTAAATTAAAATATAATCCTGCTTTCTGACAATCATACATGCACACACGTTATGGCTCACTGTGCTTCCCTTTGTCTGCATGGCTCTTTGTGATGTTACTTATAGGTACTTGATATCATTTACACATATTTTTGTTTTATTGTTAGGAGTTGAACGAATCTGTTCGCAACGCTCAAGAGCGCGTGCCACCTGAAGAAAGGATAGCGCGACGCACGGAGAGACAGGGAGACCCTACTGAAGCCGGAGAGTATGTCGTGGAGAAGATCTTAGCCAAGCGGTTTAACCCGCGCCGGAAGCAGTATGAATACTTGCTCAAGTGGGAGGGATATCCCCAGTAAGTAGTGTACCGATTTTACCAAGAAGGTTTTGTCATTTATCAAACTTGTCTAAAAAAGGAGCACATTTGTAGTCCTGTGTAAAATTAGACACTTTTCTCCTGGATACATATTTGTCAATGCGTTTATTGTTAAATCAGGGATTTTGCCTAAGCCAATGTTAACGTCAGATCAAAGAGTGAGCACACTAATCGACTCACATCGACTAGAGCCGATCAAAAGGAACTCATGTCCATGCAATAAAAGCGAAAAAAAAAAGTCTCTTCGTGGGTCTATGCACTTTATGCTGCAGCTTATATTTTATGCAACATTAATAAATGTTTGTTTAACTATTCTAAATAACGAAACTATTCAAATGATCACAGTGAACAGAACACATGGGAGCCTGTAGAAAATATGGAGACTTGCAAACATCTGTTGGAAGCATTCGAGAAGCAACTGGCGCGGCAGAAGGAGCTGAAGGCTCTGCGGGCGCAACAGCAGCAGCAACAACACCCAGTACAGGTATAATAATAATTAACCTTTAATACCATTGTGACCTTTTCTTTTTTTTCGGATGAGAATTCATCACTCCTCCCACTTTGGGCGGAGCAGGAGGGAGTGTCAGACTGTTACTGACTAAAACCCATCCATGTTCCTTCATCGCCCTTTGTGTTCTGGGGCCACGGTATCTCTTCCGAACAGTCCCACAACCCCGGCAGGCATCGCCCCTTGCAGACTCCTTCCTTTCTGCTGACATCTCTTTGAGGCGCGCGTGGAACACTCCTGCGCCGTCGACACGGCCTGTCGTCATGAGATGGACGGACGGCGAGCTAGCCCATAGTCAACGGTCCACAGACGCCCGGGGCGCCTCCCGCGGCGGCCGGGACGTGAGGTTCTCTCCCTCTCCCGTTCCGCGACCTCCTTCGCTAGCATGACTGCTTCGCAGGAGGTGGCGGCTTCCCAATCCATCTCGCTCCGGACCATGGATTGAACCCGGGAGCATTATGTGACCTAAGGATATGGAGATACAGTTTATATTACAACAACGTTTTGTCCATTCCTTCACCATACTGAGATCCTATGTCATAACCCAGGTCATTGTCTATCTGTGTGCCAAATGCCGAAATCTGTTTAGCTGTTTAAGGCATGCAATGTTAACAGATAGACAGAGTTACTTTATAATTTATGAAATGCCTCCTCTTAAATTATGTTTTATTTCTTTTTTAGGTGAAACAGATAAGCACGCCATTGCCTCAAGTTGTAAAGCAAGTGGTCAAGAAATCGGAGAGCCCTGCCATTACACCATCTGGGTAAGGATAATAACATGTTTTAAGATATTCGTAATTTCTCCCTTCCAGTGTGCTAAGTAATTTTAAAGGACAGAATCGGAATCTCAAAATATTGATACGAAGACTATAGGCTAGTTTCCACCATCAATAAATTGCAAATCTATTGTAGAGTATTGGAAAATAATGGACACTTATTTTTTTTTAAAGAATTATTCAATGAATATTGACAAAGATAAAACGCATCAAAACTCGGGAGTGGGGGCTCGTGACGTCAGATCGCACTAGAAATTATACCAAGGCGTGACGTATTGAGAATTTTAAAAGCATCGTATCTTCGTCAATTTTAGTTTACGTAACAAAAGAAAAATAAGGGTCAAATATTTGTTGATAATCTAACTGACGGACTAATTAGTTTTTATTCAGTTGACAAGCCTATTGCAAGCATATATCTAAACGCTTTGCATGTACAGTCGTCTCCAACGCACCAGCAAGGTCCGCGCTTTGGACCAGGTGAAGGCGTGGTGCGGCGCGGAGGACGGGGAGCCAGCTGCCAAGAAAGTGAAGAAGGAACTCTCCAGCGAAGACGAGGACTACTCCGACCCTGACTCCACCAAAGGTAGAGCAACTTGACCATAAACAGCTAGCACACTCATTGTTATAAAAACCTAGTCTCTTGTTATTGCTTAGCCCCTTTGGGTTGTAAACTTTGGGGAAGTCTAGGTGCTTCTTTTTAATAATATTTTAAACCAATAGCAAGGCCCAGTACTGACAATAATAAATATAGTAAACATTTCAGCTGACAAGAAAGTGCTGAATGGTCAATCTTCGCCCAAGTCCACTCTGGACCCTGAGCTGGTGAAATCACTCGGCCTCGCGGGAAAGGGCATGCCGAACATTAAGGGCGTCATTAAAGTTGACCCTAAACATATGCCTAACCTTACTACAGGTATTTGATTGTTTGGAATCACATGCTATGTTTGTGACAGCGATGTATGTGCTGGCTTTGCTGCTTATACTTACCCTTTGTATCATAATCAATCTCTTTGTGCCAGGTGTTTATATAATGTCGAAGAGCTCAGGAATTATGAAGATTGATTCACCTGGAAAATTAGGACCCGGTCTAAACATAGATCAGGACGTGATTCGGAAACAAATATTAGCTGCTAAACAGGTATTACTTGTTACAATATTGTGTACTATCGAGGACACTCCCGCCTGACCACC
This sequence comes from Xestia xanthographa, assembly GCA_905147715.2. Classification (NCBI taxonomy): domain Eukaryota; kingdom Metazoa; phylum Arthropoda; class Insecta; order Lepidoptera; family Noctuidae; genus Xestia; species Xestia xanthographa. Next base: position 18,057,698 of record LR990649.1, on the reverse strand, counting down.
ACTAAGCTAATTTTTGCTTGCACTCGCAACGTAGAAACGCTCTCTAGCCCCGCCCCGTTGACTTTGTATATAAATATAATGAATGAAAAGATACCGAATCGGCCGAGCGCACTGACGACGCACGCCAAACGAGAGTTACTGTTATTTGCGCGCCAAAGTTGACGCGTTCCTAATAGGCCTAAACTTTAAGGGGGCGTGGCTCAGCGCCTCCGCATGACGAAAAAAAATTTAACTGGTCAGGCGGAAAAGACCACGATAGTACAATGAAGTTCTCACATAAAAGTGCGAAATTTTGAACGTAAAGTATTTTTTCAGAAAAAGTTAGAAGAAGCCAAAAAGACTTCTCCTATCCGCACGCCTATGACGTCACAGGTAATATTAGAAGTTGTTTTCACTTTCCAGTATTTATAAAGCTTTTCTTTTTCTTTAATACTTATGTTTTTGGTACTCAAAATAATTTTAAATAGATAAAGAAAACTTATGGCTCGGGAGGACAGCAGGTGACAGAGAAGACTATAATAACTCCATCAGGACAAAAGATCATACAACGTACGATACAGAGACCATCAGGTCAGGGCGAAGGAAAGTCTCCCGTTACCATACTCAACAAGAAACTCGCTCAGGTAAGAACAATATTAATATGAAGTAGTTACAAAAGTGAATATTTGGCTGTTGTTGTATTTACTTTAAAGTGAATGCTTCAGGGTAGCCCGCGAAATTCAAATTTTCTTACGTTTTTTTGCAATTTGCAGGCCAGTGCTAGGTTGTATGTTGATTAAAATATTATTCGCAGTTGTAAGACATATGTAGTTACAGAATTATATTCATCAAAATCATCAATACAATCCTCAAAGTTCATAAAGGTGGAAAAATTATATTTCCTAGGTCAAAATCATTCTTGCACCTTTATGAACTTGGAGGGTTGTATTGATAATTTTTATGATTATAATTCTGTAACTACATACGTCTTACAGTCGCAAACAATATTTTTCATCCCTTCTATTCGAAAAGTGTCGATTTGTTCCCCTTTTAGCGGGAGCAAAGTAGCTCTTTTCTCCACTAGACTTTTTAGCGGGCAGTAATGAGATTTGAATTTGGAACATGAATCGTTCTTTGAAATCGAACGAAAATTGTATTTTCACTTCTCATGCTCTGAAAGTGCTTGTTTGTGCAGGATGTAGGCTGCACAAAATCGAATTTTGTGCACAAGGGCATTAATGTATCTACTCATAAATGTATCTATATTAAGGCAAAGAAAATGAGCCATACAGCCAAACGCAATAAGAAGTTCATAGATAGAGTTTGTTATTATAAAATATTTACTTTAATTTATTTGCCTTATGTGTTTTTTAAGACATAAAAGACATAAAAAATTAAATTCAAGTATCTACGCTATGTTATTTAATTAATTTAAGAAAATGATTATAAAAAAAATAATAATAGTAGGCTGTATAGGTCTGCAGCCCAAGTCTAATATCAATGTCGTAAGATTTCAAAAAAAGAAAGCGGCGGGAAACAGCTCTTGATTTTGCGTGTTTATTAATTTCTTCAATTTATACTACTGTTTTATTTCCTCGCAATCGAAGTGAAAAGCAGAGTTTATAACTCGTCCACAAAACCATTTTTATCCTCGACATTACTATCAGCCCTCGCCTTCGGCTCGGGCTGCTAAAAATCTCGGATAAAAATGGTTCGTTTTGTGCACTTGTTGTAAAATCTACTATTTCACTTCTCATGCTCTGAAAGTGCTTGTTTGTGCAGGATATAGGCTGCACAAAATCGAATTTTGTGCACAAGGGCATTAATGTATCTACTCATAAATGTATCTATATTAAGGCAAAGAAAATGAGCCATACAGCCAAACGCAATAAGAAGTTCATAGATAGAATTTGTTATTTTATAATATTTACTTTAATTTATTTGCCTTATGTGTTTTTTAAGACATAGAAGACATAAAAAAATAAATTCAAGTACCTACGGTAGGTTATTTAATTAATTTAAGAAAATTATTATTAAAAAAAAATATTTAATAGTAGGCTGTATAGGTCTGCAGCCCAAGTCTAATATCAATGTCGTAAGATTTCAAAAAAAGAAAGCGGCGGGAAACAGCTCTTGTTTTTGCGTGTTTATTAATTTCTTCAATTTATACTACTGTTTTATTTCCTCGCAATCGAAGTGAAAAGCAGAGTTTATAACTCGTCCACAAAACCATTTTTATCCTCGACATTACTATCAACCCTCGCCTTCGGCTCGGGCTGCTAAAAATCTCGGATAAAAATGGTTCGTTTTGTGCACTTGTTGTAAAATCTACTATTAATAAATGACTGGCTGTGTTTGCTGTGCGGTGCGGGGGTCAGCACCCGCATTGTACACACCATTGTCGCCGCGCCCTTCTACATCAAAGTAGGAATCAATGCCTTTTCCTGAGCACCAGCAAGATACTGAGATTACAAACACTCAAAATACCGGATGACTTTTTTATCACTTTCCAAAAAAAATGGGTATATTAGGTGAACGGAGTAGAAGCTTATGGCATACCTAGTTTTGTTTTTCTTTTTTCCACAGCTTAGAAAAGAATTGATCCATCATTAAAAAATCAAAACGCTACAAATTCCAAGTAAACTTTATATATTAGAACAAAGAAAGACAAAAAAAAATGTTAAATATCGAATTTCAAAAACAACGAAAAAAAAAATTTTATTTGAACTTCAGATTCAGATAACCTTTTTTTTCAGATAACTTCAAATTAAAAAGAAAATAAGTATGCCATTTGCTTCTACTCCGTTCACCTATTATACCCATTTTTTTTGGAGAGTGATAAAAATGTCACCTGTATAAATAAATCCACAACTACATACTTATATCAATCCCAAATAAAACAGACACAGTGACAATAAATTTTCAAAATTTCGCCAGTGTATTAGATATAAATATAAATTTGTAATTGACCGTTTTTTACATTCATGTCATTTTTTTAATTAGACTTTATTTAATTACTTAAAAGGGTCTCTTATTTATTTTCTCATAGAACGAGATGAAAAGTAGAGTATATGACTCGAGAGCAAACATATTTTTCCCTCAGGCGATGTACTTTGAATCCCTCGCTACGCTCAGGATTCTATTTTAGAATCCCTCGCTATGCTCGGGATTCTATTCTAGAATCCTTCGCTTCACTCTGGATTCAAAATAGCGCCCTCGCCGTAAAAATACTATTTTGCTCCCTTGTCATACAATCTACTATTAATCAAGATACAACCTAGCACTGGCCTGCAAAATGCAAAAAACGTAAGAAAATTTAAATTTCGCGGGCTACCCTGGAGCATCAGCCTTAAATTTTATTGGTGTTGTATCATACATTTTATAAATGTGTCTCTAAAGCCCTCTATTTGTTGCCTTCTCCAGTCAACCAAAAAAAAACAAAATCATGCTTGCGTTTTTCACTAAAAATAAAAAAAAATTAACTAAGTCCTTAAAATAAAAAAAAAACACATGGTTAGTAAATAACGAAGAGATTGACTGCACAGGGCGACAGTTTACTGCGGCGCGGCGGGTCGGGGAGAGGGCGCGGGCGCGGCGGGTACTCCGTCGCCACGGCCGCCGGGAACATCGTGCGCATCCGGGACAAGGTTCCCGTCGCCTTAGATTTCGAACAGGTTAGAATATTTACTGTGTCGACCATTTATCTTTTCAGCCCGCTTAGCATGAACGCCGTAGACGAAAGAGAAACAACAAATCTTTTGTTCATCTGTCATTGAATAGACAAAATGACAGATGAACAAAAGATTTGTCGATTCTCTGACGTGTCTATGGTGTTCATGCTAAGCGGGCTGGAGTGCAGTCTACGCGTTTCCGGTGTGGTGGTGATGGTTTATCAATTCTGCTGTGAGTGAATCTTCTTCAACTTTTTCAGGATTCATGTTGATCGGAAGTAGTTAGAATGTTTTTATTATATGCATGCTAGGACGCAAATGGCATGATGATCACTCTGTTTGTGAGTAATGTGCTTTTATACGCCAGAGAAATATAGTAGCCATACAGCATGTACCAGAATCATGCAGATGATGACCATGTGTAAGAAAGTGAGAAAGCAGTGGTCATATATCAGTGTGATTCAGAGCAACAAACTGAATCACTTCTCTCCGTGGCCGACCATCGTCGGCAAATTGTCTTCTCCAGGAAATCGACTAGTCACATAGCAGATCGATTGCAGAAATGGCAATTTGCGCAATATAACTTTTTAGTAGCATCCATCACAAGGGCTTTGGGTTGGTCGCGGTGAACGATGCAACTGTCAAAGAGTCAAAACTGGAAGTGAGGTATGTTTACAGTCGGACGCATCATCGGACACGTCGGACGGCATCGAAGACCCGTTCCCGTGCACGCTGGGCCCGCTGCCGCCGCCCAGCCCCGAGCGCGCCCTAACGCTGTGCCCGCAGTCGGGGCGGCGCCTGGCGCGGGCGGAGGGCGAGCCCACGCCGCCGCCCACGCCGTCCCCGCCGCCCACGCCGCCCTCGCCGCCCACGCCGCCGCCACAGTCCGACGCGATGCACGCCACCATGCTCATGAAGGTACCCAGCTCACTACGCTCAATAAGTCACTTTCTACAATCGGTGATGCATAGAAAAGTCAATGAAAGTATGGGGTTGACTTAGCAATGTGTGACTTATTGAGTAGTCTAAGTCAATCCCGTACGTTTCGTTGACTTTTCTATGTGTTCACGATTGCAGAAAGTGGCTTTCTGCACAAGGCGAGGCTTCGTCTTGATTGTACTTGATCACAAATTGTCATAGTGTAAATGTTTCTAAAAAAAAAAAATCTCCTGATCTTTTGACTTATCAGAGTTTTTGGAGATTCCAAATAAAAAACCAGCATCTATGGAAAAAAAATCCTGGATAAATATCATTAGACAGACACAAAATTATCAGCATCGCCTGTTTTGCACAAATACCTTCTGACAATCCAGTATAGTGTCTGAAAATTCTGACCAATGGGTTATAATAAGGGTATCATTTCAATGTAAAAGAATCCTTCGACGCAACTTCATACAATATTTAATTGTTTGATTTTTAGGTGGAAATGTCACCGGGTGGAACGACAGGTATGCTGGTACAAGGAGATGGCGCACAACACTCGTTGCCTGTGCTTACAGACGAAGATGGCGTAAGTATATCTTGTTACTACTATCATACCCGACATAAAGAATGTATTTATATTTGTATATGTAAGCAGTGGGGATATATTATTTGGAACAGTTTGTTAGCGAAGCAAGGAAGTGAAGATAGCTACAAAAGTATAATTGATCAAAAGTACAATAGTACAAAAGTATAAAGTAAAGTAATACCGTGGCGGGGGTGGCGGGCAATACCAATGCCACAGAATAGATAATTGTACTAGCGTACAGAAGTTGCACTCCTTTGATCTTGAAGAAAGCCGACATTATAAATACCTAAACTAGGCCCGCTCGATCTAAATTGTGCCTTGACGCCACGCGTTAGCGTATTATATTCGGCGTCTCACTGCTTAATGGTCAGTCGGTAGGGTTGCCTCAAGTAGGTACTCAAAATAGTCCCCAGCCGTGCCCGATTGGGCACGGTGCATTGTTATTTTAATTGTGTCTGTAATTGCGGCTATCTAAGTGATGTTAATTAAAACTTTTACAATTGTTTTACTCTATTAGAATGTCTCATTATATATCTTGCCTTCTCTAAAATTACGATTACTTATTAAATTTAATAGCAGCATAAATGCAAAATCTAACAAATAGGTAATTTTAAAATAAACTCTGATGGGAAGCATGGACATGTAGCAGTGAAATTTATATAAAAAAGACAATTTACACTTATTAACAGCAACAGTTTATCCGGCTTGTTATTTTCACTAGTAGGTAATGATTAATGATCAATAAATCAGTCAGTTAACAAACACGAAGTACGAGTAGGTAGGTACGCGACGCAAGGTCAAAAGAGCGCGAAAAATTAACGCGGCATACGTACGCAGTTACGCACGGCTGGAACGCGACAGCCCTAGAGAGCTTGCATATTGAATATGCGCGAAGCGGTAGGTAATTATCTCGTGCCTACAAAGGGAGTGCAATAGCTCTGCCAATGCCCAACTCAAAATACATTGAATAACATTATTGGATATGTGCTTCCTCTAAAGTAAATTCGTGCTATTTCAAAGTGATATTACCTTACATTACAAACAAAACCTTGTTACAGACGGAAGTGAAAGTGGAAGCCAGCGCCGTTAAGCAGTTGTTAGAAGGAGGCGTCGGCGTCGACGACGGCGACGAGGTCGGCCTACTGCACTCGGGACACACGCCCATCATGATCCGAGGAGAAGATGGAGTGCTTTATCAGGTATGCTGATTTTGTCGGCTCTAACGACTATTAACAATATTTTATAGACGTGTAGAAAAGGTTTTGGTGTGTGCCAAAATAAACTCTGAGGCAGTTAGTACAAAATATCTTATCAGGCAGGTTAATCGAAAAAATCCTCACGGCTTAGCTCGTCTTCGTAGCTTATTTTGCCGGACCGACTCGAACATGATTCAGCGATGACGTAGTGGTGCCTAACAGCCGATCGGCACGAGCCAACTAAATCCGAATATCCAAGTAACAAAACTTGCGGAATCCGATCGAATCTGCTAATTCGAATATTTCCTCATTTGTATGTTAGTACTGTTAGCGGCCGCCTCCTCGAGCGAGAGAATAGCGGCGATTCAACGTATTTCTATACGAAAATATCGCCGCGATTCTCTCGCTCGTGGAGACGATCCAAAAGGAGTGTATAGAAAAATGTGGCAAGGACGATAATATTGCCGCGATTCTCTCGCTCGTAGAGGCGGCCTAGTATAGTTAGGCTAGTAGAGAAGATATAGTTAGGCTAGGCTGTCAAATTGGCACTTGAAGTTCTGATTTCTAGAGATTAAACTCTGTTCGCATTAGTATGCCAGACAGTTCATATAACTGCTCATGGTTTTCTATTAAAGTTTATTCTTACTTCCCTTAGGTCGCGGGCGAGAATGAAGCAGGTCAAACGCTCCTGGTAGCGGCGGAAGGAGTGGAAGGCGCCGTCGAAGGCGTGGAAGGCGCAGTGGAGGGCGATGGTGACGTCATGTACGTCACCAGGGAGGATGGGCAGGTCAGAACACTCAATATGTTGAATTTACCCAACACCAAGTCATACAGTATTTAGTAAAAATGCTGTGCAGCTGCTTTTGAAGTCTCCCAGCAAGTTTGTTTAAAATCTTGTCTAACAGCAATATGTAGCCACCTGTACTGCTGTATAATTAGCTTCATGTGATTCTGGATTGATAGGAAAAGAGGCTGGGCTTCTCTTTTGTTATTTAAGTATGCGACCATTGATGAGACTCAGTATTTTTTATCATGTCTTTTCGTAACGAAAGGCTTCAGTTAAATTTTATATGAACCCTTTGATTACGAAAAGACATTTATGTTTTAAATTTACATGTCCAACCTATAAATTCGCCCTTGGCCGGCAGTAAACATAACATTTAAACACCCCACTCCCTATACCCTGATAGAGGGATAGCATAACTTGAAGTGAGTATTCCCCGTAGGTGCTGGCGATAGACCCGTCGCAGCTGGCGCAGCTGATGCCGGGCGGCGAGGCGGCGCCGGCGCTGCAGCAGGTGGCCGTGCAGGTGGAGGGCGAGCCCGGAGAGGACGCCACGCAGGTCATCGCGCAGCTGCTGCAGGCAGACCTGCCCTCGCCCGGTCAGTACACCATCCACTATCCACTGAGCCTAAGCTCAGCCCACCCCACCAGCCAAAAAACCGCCAGCTAATCCCTCCCACCTAAATGTACCAAACTCACTTCAAAAATTCTCCCACATTTCGAAGTCATTGTCATCTGTTCTAAGAGCCGAAAGGCACTTGTTCTCCCCGTCATTGCAATCATTTTTGTGTTCTACACCATACCTGGGAACCTTCTAGTTACGGAGATATTGGGGGTCAAAGTTCCAACTTTTTGACAAGTTTTTATTTTTAAATACATGTTTTTGATGTAAGATTTTTACTTTAAACATCTCCACGACCCCCGTACTATTCAATCCATCCATCAGCACAATGTTTTGAGTGCGTTACATTGAGTTCTACCACAAAACATGATTTTTCACCCCAAAAAAAAAAGTCGTTTCCCAGCAATAATTTTTGCGTAAAGTTACTTAGTTTGGTGTACAGAATGCTTGGTTCATGGTTGACGGCTTCGTGATGAGGTCTTTTACACCTTGTATATAGTTAGCTTTGAGGTCGCTAACAATCATCAAATATCAAGTTATCGGCAGATAGAAGTCACAAATTGCAGGTAAATTCCCTATTAATTATGATGGTATTGTTACAGGAGGTACGCGAAGAGTAGTACTTATGCTGCCGGACGGCAGCTTGACAATGACTGAACTTGACAGGGAGCAATATGAATCTATTACGGAGGCCAGCAAAGCGCAGGAATAAGGATTTTTGACGAATATGGAATGTGTGAACTCACAATTCAGAGTTATAAATGGGTAATGGAACTATGTAGTCATACTTAGCTTCATAAATGATTTCATGCAATTCTGAATTCCTTGAAACAATAGTATTGTTTTCTTCACAGACTCATTGAAATTTTAATTCAATAATGATGTGTATGAACATAAATGTAATATAGGCTGGTTGAGTTGCATCATGAAATACTATGTACACAAGCACATAGAATGTTATTTGCGTTTCTGTTGTCAATTTGTTCCTAAAACAACATCTATTTGCGTAAAAATATCAATGCATTTATTTTATGGACATTATGGTGAATTGACATTTCAAAATGGACTTGCTTTGTGGCGGAATCACTGCCGCTCGCCAAGTGGCTTATTGTGAGATAGCTCATCCCAAACCAAGACTGACTGCCACGAAACTAAGGCTGAATTCCGAATTAACCCGTATGCTCCCGGCCGTGCCTCCAGAGGCACGGTGCATTGTTATTTTAATTGTGTCTGTAATTGCCGGTATTGAAGTGTTAAGCTGTAATCGATTTGAGCGTCCATAAACCCGTTCTGAATTACCTTGAGCGCGATATCGATGTCCCTTGAATCATCATAGATGACGTCATGACTTGCGCCATCTTGCGATTACATCGACCATGCCCCGAATAAATATCACCGTGAGTGCTGTCAAAAATGACAGTTGTGTTCACGGTTGTGTTGTTTTGTTTGATTGAAAAAAAAATGAAATGAAATGAGTACTCATGAACATTATATTTAATTATCGTTGCGTCTATGTAATTTGTAATTCGTGGTATTTTTTTAAGGGGTAAATCTTTGCCGGGAACAAAATACGCTAATATAATCACTTCCCTCATCCTTTTCATCACTGGAAGAATCGTCGTTCTCTATCTCGAGATTCGATAAAGTCAACCAACAAATTTCCATTTTCAAAAATAGGTCTTGTGAAAGGTTTTGGTTTGGGGTTATGTTCACTGTGAACGCGTTCACGAGCGTTCCGAATTGATGACACCTCTTAGCTGTCATAATCGTGATATTTATGTAAAATCGGAACGCAAAATATAGATGTGAGCGCTGTGAGCAATTAATTCGGAATGCAGCCTAAATATTATAACTACAGTATGTGTCGTTCAGGAGTTTCTTGAAAAGAATAATTATTATGTTCTCAATGTGGACTAAGAAAATGTCATGAGGTTATATAGTAAAGAAATGTCTTAGAAATAGTTTTATAAAAGCTTATAGTAAGTTTTTACTTTTCTCTTTGACATTATTATTTGCAAAACCTTTTTTTTTTAATGTTTAGAATATTCACTCTATCATGAACTTTGAATTACAATAGCATTAGTTTCCTGTATTGTATAATATTATAGATATTTTGGAGATGACTTCATACCACATGGCTTAGCCATCACTGTAATAACTTTTTAAAAAGATATCTTTCTCATAATTGATGCAATATATATATATATATTTGAACTAATGTTGTAAGTATGAAGGCTTAATTCTTGATATCTGACAATTCGTTTTTAAATATCGTGTACGATGTCTTGTTGAGCCATTAATAAATAACTCATCACATGCGAAAAATAATAAAAAAACATTATTGAAATAATGCATATAACAAACACATTATAACAATGTAACTCATCAATCTTGGAACAATGGTTTTGTTAAAATGGCTTCAAGCAACGTCATACAAGATTATAATCAATAAGATGTTGGGGAGTTCGCGATCTATCGCGGCAGAACACCGTTTGACTTGCTGCGATCTTGTCCTTGTGATCTTGCAGGCACTCCGACCGAAACATCTTGTTTACAGTTTGGGTCAGACGGCCCGTCGTGCAACTTCCGGCCACCTAGTTCGCAAGCTAGAAACCTACTTTTACATACGACCTTAGTCTTTTGTTTATTGTTAATATGGACGTTTAACACAAAATTGGTTTCCAAGGCTTTTGAGACGAATGCAGCAGATTCTAGATTTTGCTATGGCATTTTATGGAAGTAAAAAAAGTCATACAAACTTGTCATAGACAACTCCAGTCATTATTAAATTCATTATTAAATTTAAAGCCTGTTACTGCAGAGCAGGTATGAGAAATCTATTTAACTAAGTTTATCTAATTTTCTTTCATTGAACATAAACATTTTCATGTATATATTTTGTCATCATAGAAAATTTTTAGACTTTATTTTACAAATTCATTGTAAATATCCATTACAGAAAATCAAAGTGCACGACACCAAACTCATTGTAAGTTCTTACAAAACGAGATTTAACGATAGTCTTGCTTTAACTGTCTCAAAACTATAGACTTAATTAATCGGAGACTTTCTAAATCACGTTTTGAACTGAGCGGGAGTAATATTCACTAGAGAAATCCAGTATGTATACTCAATGATAAAAAATACGCGAAAACGTAAAGAGCGTGTAAGAAATGAGGTATATTATAGTTTTCTTTATTTTAATTTTGTAATATAATGGTTTAATTAAATAGTGTCTTTAGTACTTTGTCTTTTGTTGTGTTACCCCAATATCCAGATCTACGCTTTGGAATGTGCAAGTACAGTAATTACTTTCTCATATGCTTTTTTTGACATTCAAAAGGTTTGACTTTGAGAGGAAGTTTGAAAGTGGGATAGAAACATTGAAAGGAAGTTGTTTGTGGACATGAATTTTGATGGATTGAGGGAGTGGCAGGCCAAAGAAAATTTGGATGGATTGTGTGATGAGGTATGAATCCATTTATCCTCATATCCATCCGTATTTTCTCATACCGTATTACATGAAAGATAACGGAGTAAATGATGCCGTAACGTCTGACAGGGAAGAATGGACGAAGAAAACGTGTTGCGCCGACCCAAAGTAGAATGGGTCAAGGACACTGACGGTCACCAATCATATTTTGTTTGAATTTCGCGGGCAGTCCTGCCACTTCCCCCTAAATCAAGATTTTAGTTCTGGCAACATTGATGAAGTTCTATTCTATTCATTATAGCGATGGGCGATTTCGAGATGTTTTAACCATCGAAAGAATCGCAGTCGTTAAAGTAAACCATCGAGTCGACTATCGACTCGCCGTTTTTCAAAACAATCGAGATGTTTTTCGATTGTTTCGAGTCAACGGAATCGACCGCTAGTTTTCGAATCCACTCTCACTAACCGAGTCTCGATCGATCACCGGGGTCAGTCGATTGCATGCATCGAGTCGAAGTGCATGTAAGGCGAGAGTGTGCCAGACTCGAGCTAAGTATTCGTACGTAAAGTTAACTACTTCCATTTTATTCCCGTCGAGGTTTTGATTATTTTCGATTGCTCTTGTTGAAAGAATTATGTAGTTTGAATTCGCAATCACAACGCAAGTCAAGAACTCGCGAAGTTCTAAACCATCGAGGAACAACTCTCGAATGAACGCGCCATGCGCCTTTCGCAATAACAGACCGAGTCGGACTCGAGCCCACTGCCCAAGTCAAAACAATCGAGAACCATAGAGATGTTTGAACAATCGAATAAAACCTCTCGCCATTGCGCATCGCTAATTCATTTTTCTATTCTCATGTCTATTCTATTTTTATTTATGGCAATTTATGCTGTCGATGCCAATGTCAGAAGTGAATTTTGACATTTTCATGACTATAATAATGCTATAATGTCAATTACTTGACACCACTGACGTATAAATCCTATGGACTTGGCATACCTACAAGAAAAACGTGGACATACCTACATTAGAGAGGGAAAATAAAATGGCGGCTAATAGGGTAGCCCATATCGATATTTCTCTACAATCGATGTTAGATAAAAGATTGTGAGAATGTTTTCACGTTGTCACGGGTCCAATATCAACGGATAAGTATTTTTAATACACTTTTCTTAACAAAATAACTATGTAAGCAAATCTTAAAAGTTATTTTTGACCCACTTCTCGGTTTTTGATTAAGCTAACATTTTGCATGTTTAGTTTGGATGATATTGCTGCCGACTCTCTGGTTCAGTAACTAATCTAAAATTAGAGAATCGCCATTTTTTACTAAAAGGGCAGTGTATGTGTTTATGCCTTGAGCTTCATCGTGTTTTTAGTCGACATCGACAATATTAGTTCAATTAAATGTGACAGCTCTAATTTACGTCCGTCTCTTTCCCGTTTTATTAGAGAGAAAAAGATAGCAATAGCCAAACAGCGGGAAAATAAAATGGCGACCCGGCCGCAAATAGGTATTTCAATGATGCTAGGAACGAAGGTTTGCTATTACAGTAACTGTCAAAAACACTGTTAGCCTTTATCACTTAGGCAAAATTCTAAAAGTTAAAAAGAGATAACAGTAGTTTTATGATTTCGGTGTCGATATGCCTCATATTTGTATAACTGTATTTTCTATAGTCAAACATTTCAAGTCCATATGATTTATACGTCAGTGCTTGACACAAACTTTGAAAGTGAAACTTTCTTTCCACAGAGTACCTACTGTTTCTTTCTAAGACAAAACGATGACCTTCGATTAGAAAATTAACAAAGTTTTTAATAATAAGTACTACATAATAATAACATTTTCTGTAGAAATTAAAATGGAAACAGATAGCTGCACTTTTTACTTTGAAGATGCAAGTACAAACCGCAAAAAACTTTTTGAAGAAGCCTTACTACATGCTAAAAATGGAAAAGTTTTATATATATTATCGGAAGAGTTAACTGAACTGCCAGAATTGTCTCAAGACTTGAGTTCACTAAACAAGTGTTATATGAAAATGATTACATTTATGTATGTTAAGAGTTTGGATTCATTAATAGAAATTATTTCTGCATTGCAAGATTGGCAAAGTATTCCTCTAACAATAATCCTAGATGATCTAAGTGCATACTGTAATCAACTGAATTTACAGAATGCGTGTGGTGTTGTTGGTCTACTTTGTGATTCCAGAAAATGTTGTTCTCAATTGTTAAAGGGAATGTGCAGACTGTTTATATCAGTGCCTAGAATTGTTGTAGGTGAAGACTATTGCAACATTTTAAAAGATTTTTATTGTGTATGAAACCACTTTTTTGTTTAGATATAATAAATGATTCTATAATTCTATTGTTCAGTATTCATTCATTTTACCCATGGCGTGTGATCATAGCAAAAAAACCTATGGTATTATTTCTTTAGCAGGGGTTGTTAAATATTTATAGTAGTAACAAAACTGAACTTGTATCAAGATCTTTATTTACACGGGAGTAACATTTTACATAAATACACAGGAATGAATTGTTATGGATAGTAGTAGTAGTTTGATAACAGCACATCACCTAAATTTTAACACAATATAGAGTAAAAAGAACACGAAAATAGCGAAGAGAAATAAGTAAAATATATAGTAGTTATGATTTCCCTTGCCCAATCTTAGAACTCGGCCCATTGTCTTGCCGAGGAAGCCTGAACTTCTGTCAGCCTCATCATCAAGACCACGTAGCAATTTTTCCTGATATCGTACTTCGTTGCCTAGCTCAATGGATATGTCTTTCAGTGAAGATATTTTCCCACTGAGCTCTTCTGCCATCCGGTTGTTGTCAAACTCCAGTGCATCTTCTGTTGCCACTTTTGGCACTGGCTGATACTGATACCCCTCCCGCGCTCGACGCATACTGTTTCGTCCCGCCGTTTTGTACTGTTATGATTAACTGGATAAAGTGTAAAACTGCTATGCAGTCACACTACACACTTGTATTTTGGCCAATGTATCAGTTCAAATGTTATAAAGTTATTCTCCGTTTACTGCTCAATCATACGGATATTACTGACTCAATTATGACGATGATTTGCAGCGCAATTACTACTTCTTTTTAACTAGAATGAAATGAATGTATTACATCTTACAAAACAAGTATTGCAAAATTGGCTGGCAGCGGATGACAGTGACAGTGACAGTTGACAACTCATCAATTCGTTTAATTGCTTTGTTTTCTGACCAAGTGATGAAGAAAAAGTTCAAGGTGTTCTCCACAATAAACTCACTAGTGGAATAAATAAAGCTTTTAATGCATTTTGGAGTGAATTACGTTTAAATTAAATGATTAACTCATCACTGGAGTGGCCCCCGGAATGGTGGCCAAAAGAAATGAAGAGAGGTTTATTATGATGAAAGTACCAACAGTTCTCTTTCAGTTATTGTCATGGATGATCATTGATCAATGATGAATCAAACAGCAAAATAACCAAGCTGCACCTTTTTACTGGACTATCATTTCCCATACATGAGAAGTTCAAGAATTGTTTTATTTTGAGAAGGTTTTGGACTCATTTACGGAGAGAGGCGACGCATGCAGCAGCCCGCGTTCATTATCATGCGAGCAACAAACATAATATGACGATGACGATGTTGGTTACGAAGACGCGGCGACGCTCTCCACGCCCTGTGCTCCCAAGCGGCTATCACTATACGTTTCACTCTCCGCTTTGCAACGACCGGAGTATTGCAGGAAACTGGCTGGCCGCGTGCGTTCGCCGGGTTATAGGCCACGTCAGCCACGGCCGTCGCGGCGATGTCATCTGTGGGCCCCGCTGCAAGTAGCGCTGCCAGCCATGGGCCTCAACAGGAGGGGGGGGGCTGCCTTAGGTACATCCTTTTGAATCTTGTCTGTAAGTCGATCAAGTAACTCCTTTATTTTGGTGCACAAGCCTGGCACCGATGAGGAACCCGTGGGGATTGGAACCTTTACAGCAGTATGGTGATGGTGACAGCTTGAGAAATGAAACCAGCCAGCACGATAGACGACGTATATTCTTCCAAAATATATTACATGAATCGATCGTCTTATACATCCAACTTATTATCGATACTTGATGCTTATTAATACAATGGATCACTTTGATAATATAAAATGCAATCAACTTAATAAATTATGTGCGTACACGTTCACAGGTCAAAGAGAAGAGGAGTGACAGATGACATAGACAAATAAAGTAGACAACATACAAACCGATGAGATTTAAAGGCATAGACAATAATTACTATTGCTTTAATACTTCCCCTTATGCCTTTAAAACTTATGTAAAGTTACAATAAAACTATCGACTCTACATACACATGGCTCTACATTCACATGGCTCTACATACACATGGCTCTACATACAACATGACTCTACATACACATGGCTCTACATATACAATAAGTCACATGCTAGTAAACACAACAATAATATTATCATTTAATTTAGTATCCTAATAATTGTACACATATTGATTAGGTAACTACAACTATAAAATTAGTTTTAACAAGGCCTAACACACAAATCATGCCTAAACATATTATGTTGTTTAGAATTCAAACACTTTGTTAATACATCTGCAAACATCTTTTCAGTACACAAATATTTAACAGACATGAAACCTTTCAAAACTAAATCTTTAATAAAATGGAAGCGCACATCAATGTGTTTTGTTCGCTTGTGACTAATTTCCTTATTCTCTATTATCTTATGAGCGCTTTGGTTGTCATTAAACACAATGATGTGCACCTTTACATTAGGTACTAATTCTGACAACAATTGCTTTACAAAACAAAGATCTTTAGATACATCAGCAATTGCCATATACTCAGCCTCTGTACTACTTAAGGCCACAGACCGTTGTTTTCTAGATTCCCAATTTACAATGTTATTTCCTAATTTAATTGCATAACCTGTATATGACTTTCTATCAAAACAATCATTAGCCCAATCGGCATCTGTATATGCATGTAATATCAATTCCTTACTTTTTACAAAATGTAAACCGCAATTAATTGTTCCTGCTAGATACCGTAGCAAATGCTTAGCAGCTAACCAATGCGTTTTTCCAAAGCAATTATTAAAGTGACTTAAATGGCTACAGGCAAACGCAATATCAGGACGAGTACAAACAGACAGATACATAAGAGAGCCTATTAACTGTCTGTACTGATACTGTTCGTCATTCAAACATTCATCTTCTTTTAACAATTTGTTACTGGGAACCATGGGAGTAGATACGGCTTTACAGTCTACCATATTATATCTTTTTAATATACTCTTTATATAAACAGACTGATCCAAAGTTAATGTTTTATTTTTCCTATCCCTAGTCACGCGTACTCCAAGATAGCTTTGTATTTGACCTAGATTTTTAATATTAAATTCTGATTCCAATACTACTATGAATTTCTTTTTACACTGGCTATCTTTACGGTAAAACAAATAGCAGTCATCGACATAAAGAGCTACAATCATAAAATCATTTTGTGACATCATGTAGTATACACAAGGTTCACTTTTACTTTGAATTAAGCCAATATTACATAAAACACTGTGTATACGAACATTCCACATGCGACTAGACTGTTTTAATCCATATATACTCTTTTGCAGTAAACAAACTTTTTCATCATTTTTACTGAAACCTTCAGGTTGTTCCATGTATATAGTTTCATTTAGATTACCATTAAGAAAAGCTGTGGTTACATCTACATGATCAATATTCAGATCAAATTCATTTGCTAAACTAAATAATATTCTCATTGTAGAGTGGCGTACAACAGGCGAGAATGTATCATGAAAATCGACACCTTCCTTTTGTGTGAATCCTCTCGCAACTAAACGTGCTTTATAACATATAAAATTACCTGAAGCGTCATTTTTAACTTTGTACACCCACTTACATTTTACAACATTTTTATATTTCGGCCTATCCACCAATTTCCACACTTGGTTAACCATTAATGAATCATACTCTTCTTTCATAGCCTTCAGCCACTCATCGGCTTCTCGACTAGACATAGCTTCTTTGTATGAAGCTGGTTCTAAACCATTATTGACCATAAGTGACCAATCAGTGTCACAATACCTTTTAGGTGGAACCGACCGTGTACTACGCACAGGACGACCTGTAGATGTCGACGGCGGGTCAAGCAGCTGCGTCACAGCTTCCCCTCGAACGGTGTCCGACACCGGTGACCAGTCCACGTCATCAGTAGGACAGTCAACAAGAGAATCACTCTCGCTCACCGTGCAGTAGTTCTCCTCATCTCCTGATCCTGGAAATGTCATAGAATAATCATGTTCATTTCGGATATAACCAAGATCGTTGTTACTTTCATTCACAACATTGATGTTACTGTCATTCATATCAAAATTTGTGGTACTATCATTCCCTACAAAATCCTTAGCAATACTCTCATTCTTGCCAGTAGTGTTATTATCATTCACACTTTTGCTATAGACAGTACTCTCATTCCTGTCAGTGTTACTATCATTCACACTTTTGTTATAGACAGTACTCTCATTCCTGTCAGTGTTACTATCATTCACACTTTTGTTATCGACAGTACTGTCATTCCTGTCAGTGTTACTATCATTCACACTTTTGCTGTCGACAGTACTCTCATTCCTGTCAGTAGACTCCGTGCTACTGTCATTCGCACTACCATAGTCAATATTATTAAAATCATTAAAAAACTCAAAATTATAATTCACATTATTAATAATATTACCATTATGTTTAAAATTATAAAAACTTTGCTCTAAGAATTCAACATCTCTAGACATAACAACTTTTCTAGGGTCATCACAGTCAGCCAATCTGTAACCTTTAGAAGTTTCTGAATATCTCACAAATACATATGGCTTACATTTTGCATCCAATTTCTTGCGATTCACGTTCTGAACCTTCACATACGCCACACAGCCAAAAACACGAAGATGGCTAAGGTCTAGCTTCGACCTAGTCCACACTTCCTCTGGAATTCGGCCTCCTAAAGCTGCTGTAGGAGATCTATTTTTAAGATATATGGCGGTCGTCACCGCCTCTCCCCAAAAACGCCGGTCCAGACCTGAATGCTGCAGCATACACCATACCTTGTTCATTAAAGTACGATTCAGCCTTTCAGAAATTGCATTCTGCTGCGGACAGTATGGAATTGTAGTTTGATGCAATATACCCTTCCGTTTCATAAACATAGAAAGTTGTTTGTTTACAAATTCTCCTCCATTATCAGATCTCAAACATTTAACCGGTAAACCCATCTGCCTTTCAACCATATTAACAAATTCTATAAAACGGTCACATACCTCAGATTTTCTCTTCAACAGGTAGCCAAACGATTTCCTTGTACAATCGTCAGTGAAAGTGAGTAGATATTTCGCACCACCCCAGCTGATCGGCAAAGGACCACACACATCAGAATGGATTAGGGCTAACGGCTCACCTGCAACTTTGCTTGGTCCTTTAGCAAAAGGTTTGGATGGCAACTTGCCCTCCAAACAAGGAATGCATTTGCTATGTTCCACTTGATTCTGAAACATAAAACCATTGGACACCCTATCCTTCATACTATATAGATCCCTATAGTTTATGTGCCCCAGCCTTTTATGCCACAAATCTACTGGCAATCCTTGGTCAGCAACTACGGAACTCATAGTCTCTTGCCCCTGCAAGAACATAGAGTTCACCCTATTGTGCGAAGGCTCACTCATTGTTACCTTTAACCTGTACATACCGTTAACAATAGAAGCAGATGCTATAATTTTACCCTTTGAATCTGTAATGATACAACCTTTCCTGCTGAACGTCACATCATAACCATTTTCAATTAATCTACTAACTGAAATTAAATTGCTGGAAAGTTCTGGTACAAGCATAACATTGCTTAGTTTGCGGAGCTTATTACCGAAATTTAAATTTACTTCACCAATGCCAATACACTCGAGTTCTTCATTATTTGCCACTTTTATTTTGCTACAACTTTGTCTAAAGTTCATAAAAATGTCTCTATTGTTACACATGTGAGCACTGGATCCAGAATCCACAAACCAACAATCTTTCGGGTATGCCATCAAAGCCGTAGTAATTAAAGCTTTTTCTTGATGTTTTTTATCGCGCTTCATCTTGAAACAATCACTTTTGATGTGGCCAGCCTTCTTGCAATAATGGCATTTGCCTCTGAAATCCCTCTTCTTTGTAACGAAAGCAGTATTGTCATCTGTTGACCTACGCGTCTCTTCTTGTAATAGTCGGGCCCTGACTACTTCACTTGTGAGCGTACTTGTCATGTTGACAGTTTCCAAGTTAGACACTAACGGATCATATTCAGATGTTAGTCCGCTTAAGAGAATCTCAGCAACTTCTTGATCTTCAATTGTTTTTCCAATGTCTGCCAATTGTTGCACTAACATCATTACAGCTTCAATGTAATCAGTCATGTTACTAAAATTGCTATAATCTACCCGATGTAACTGTCGTAGTAGCAAAACTCGGCGAACCAGTCCAGAGTCTTCAAACACATCAGCGAGATTTTTCCAAGCTTCCTTAGCACTCTTTGCGGTTCTTACATATTGGTACATGCTAGGCTTGACCGCGAGGCATATACGGGCGAGAGCACGCTGGTCACGAGCGTCACCCTCCGTCGCTCCGTTCACCACCAGATCCCACAATCCATCGTGCATCAATGACATGCGAGAAGCAAACTTCCACGCATAATAGTTGCGTGCGCCTTCCAAGCGTTCGATCTGCGTACCGAAAGAACTAGCAGGCGGTAGCAGCGTCGCTGTGCAAGCTGGTTGCGGCGGCATCGCGTCCACGTGCACGTCTTCAGGCATATTTTGGAGGTTAGAAAAAATAATTCTTACTGTGAGCTATCGGCAACTGATTCCTCAGTTTCTGTCAGCAAAACTCCTGGGCCAATAACCTTTTGGTGCACAAGCCTGGCACCGATGAGGAACCCGTGGGGATTGGAACCTTTACAGCAGTATGGTGATGGTGACAGCTTGAGAAATGAAACCAGCCAGCACGATAGACGACGTATATTCTTCCAAAATATATTACATGAATCGATCGTCTTATACATCCAACTTATTATCGATACTTGATGCTTATTAATACAATGGATCACTTTGATAATATAAAATGCAATCAACTTAATAAATTATGTGCGTACACGTTCACAGGTCAAAGAGAAGAGGAGTGACAGATGACATAGACAAATAAAGTAGACAACATACAAACCGATGAGATTTAAAGGCATAGACGTCTCGTTACGGCGTTCGTGCGAGGTAGTCGTTGGCTAATTACTCGAGCCGCGCGCGCACCAGTACGTTGTGTTTGTTATCTGCGCGTAGCTGCGGTAGCTATACCCAACGTGTATGTATATACCGTTGGGTTGACGCGCTGCGCGCAATATCTAACGAGGTATGGTTGTTAGCTTTACGCGATGACTGATATTAAAGAAGATCATGTGTATGCTACGTGTGATGCGACTATGGGGCCGAGCAGCAGCCCGTGGAGTGAGTTAGTAGTACAAGATTTAGAAGGGACACAATACCAAGAGGAAGTTAATATGCAGATGGAGGGTGAAACGAGATTGGAGAAGAGGAAAGGAGATGACGATGATACGGAATGGACTAAGGTAGACTCAAGGCAAAACAAGAAATACAAGACTAAGATAGATAAGATAGAGATATACATTTCATGTAATAAAGAACTGCCTAAACAATTTGCTTTGGCCAGATTATTTAAAGATAGCGGCATCACCGATATTTTAAGGGTAAAATATATAAACCCATACAAAGTCCGCCTTGATATGGATAATGAAATAAGCGCAGAAAGATTAGAGAACTGTGAACAATTACTTGAGAAGGGCTGGCACATACAACGGGCTATGGAAAAGAGTTTATCATATGGGGTTATAAGAGATGTGGATTTAGATTTAACCGATGAGGAGATACAAAATACAATATCATGCCCTACACCAGCTAAATTGGTGTCAACATTTCGACTTAATCGACGTAACTCGGAGGAAGGCTGGACAAGAAGTGAAGCCGTGCGTTTATGTTTCAAGGGTTCCTTTATACCACCGTATATATCTGTGGATGGTCTTAGAATTAAGGTGGATCCATACATCTTTCCTGTGTCACAGTGCACCCAGTGCTGGAGGTTGGGTCATCCAACTAAAAGGTGTTCAAGCAAAGTTACCTGTCCAAAGTGCGGAGAAAACCATGCTAACTGCGATACTACGTCATTTAAATGTGTCAACTGTAACGGTGCACACATGGCTTTATACAAAGGTTGCCCGGCATTCCTCAAAGAAAAAAGGTTACGAGACATTATGGCGGAGTTTAACTGCACGTATAGAAAGGCCCTCACTATTTATGTAGCACCAAGTTCTCCAACAGATGTCGCCCCTAAGATATCGTCAATCAAAACGTTCCCTACATTGGACACTAAACCCCCGCCTGAACAAGATTCGACTTCGTCGCGCCGTGATGCTACACCTTACGTTGATATCGTTAAGACAAAAGCACAAATACACAAAGGTGAACAGGTCAAACCAGCCCCACAATCTTCGTCCAAAAAACAGTGGAAACGTAAGGATGCTGCCCCTAACCGATCTGAATACGATCTTTTTTTGAATCCAGAACCACAGGATACCAAAAAACCGGAGGTGTTAAAGGAGGAGGTTGAAGAAAAGAGAGAGAGAGAAGTGAACTTTGGAGAATTAATTGTAAGATTAAAAGAAATAATATTTTTGAAAAATACATCTTTTATAAGTAAGATTACAAGCATTATAAAGTGTTGCGTCGAATGGATTATTTTAGTGGTGGTAGATAATATTTCAGATTGGCCTATATTAAAACAGACATTAGATTTTTTTTGTGTAAACAATGGCTAATAACAAGAAAAATGTAAAATTGAATATAGTCCAATGGAATGCGCAGAGTTTAAGGCCGAAGTTAATTACATTTCAAAATATTTTGCTACAGGAGAAGGTCCACATTGCCGCCGTTAGTGAAACCTGGTTAGAACCGGATAGCCATCTCAATGTGAAATTTTATAATATTTACCGTAAAGATAGGGAGGATGGTTACGGTGGGGTTGCTATCTTTGTGCATAGGTCGATTCAGTCATGTATCTGTGAAGTCCAAAGCACAACTCAGGGTATTGAACTCTTGTGTGTTAAAGTGTTCAATTGTGGTGAAATCGAACACATTATGGCGATATACTGTGCACCATCTGTGCGTACCAGCCAGCAAGACTGGGATTCAGTTTTTTCTTTAGTTAACAAAAAAAGTCTTGTTGTAGGGGATTTTAATGGGCACCACACCAATTGGTCTTACAAGACCGATTTAAGAGGATCTCAAATCTGTGAGGCTATTCTAGATAACGGTTTTGTAACCCTGAATGATGGCAAACCCACCCGTGTTAAGTTAGTTAATAACCAACTCCAACAATCCGCGCCCGATATTTCTTTAGTCTCCTCTGATTTAGCTTTGTCATTTAACTGGGACATTATGAACGAAACTCTTGGAAGTGATCACTTAATGATTAATATATCGACCAATTTTTATGTTACACCTAGAAACACTTATCGACGGAATTTTAAAAATGCGGATTGGGATAGTTACAAAAACTTACTTGAAAAATTATTTATTAACTTTAAGCAGTCAGGCAATCTTCAAACCGACTATGATAATTTTATTGAGTGTATTGATTTAGCAGCAGACGTTCATATACCTTATATCAAATTTAACATGAACCCTGATAACGTCTTTATTCCCAAACCCTACTGGAGTGCAGACCTATCTAAATCAGTTGCAAAACGTAGATTAGCCCTTTCAACCTTTAGACGTAATCCTTCACCGCACAATTTATCGCTTCTTAATAAAAAAATATGTGAGTCACAAAAGTTGATACGCAAAGCAAGGGATAAAGGTTGGCAGGATCTTTGCACTTCACTAGACGGAACCACTTCATCAAATCAGATGTGGAATAAAATGAAATGGTTTAAAGGGCGTCGAAGTGCAAGGCAACACGTTGATGGCGAGCGTGCCAATAATCTCCTTCGAAGTCTAACCCCCGATTATGCATCTCCTCACGACCTGTCATTTGTTTCGCATAACTCAAAGCTAGAGTCACCAATCACGAAACAAGAACTCAATTGTTGTATTCGAGCTAAGGACACGTCACCCGGTTGTGACAATATTTCGTACTCGATGATTAAATATCTCCCGGAGAACGGGAAATCTATTTTGTTATCGCTGTATAATGGTTCTTTGACAACCGGTTTTGTACCTAATCAGTGGCGTGACATCGCAGTCGTTCCAATCCCTAAGCCCGGGCGCGATCCGCAGTCTCACTCCTCGCTCAGACCAATATCAATGTTATCGTGTTTGTGTAAAATATTCCACAGTATTTTAAATAACCGAATAGAATGGTTCATCGAAAAAAATAACATCTTATCGCCTTTCACTACAGGATTCAGAAAAAATCGATCTACAATGGACAATTTAGTTAATTTAGTCTCTCATATTCAAACCGGTTTTACAGAAAATAAGACGACAATAGGTTGTTTCTTGGACATAGATAATGCGTACAATAACGTAAATATAATTTCATTATTGCAAACAATGGACTTAATTGGGGTAGGATCTAAAATATGTCAATATTTATGGCATTTTTTAAAAGAAAGAAAGTTGAAGATCTTAATAGATAGTGTCTACTTATGTCGTACTACTGGTCGTGGATTAGCTCAAGGTGACCCTATGTCCCCGTTACTTTTTAACATAGTAACTTCAGGTATCTGTGCAAGTATTATAAGCAGCGGAGTATTGATATCTCAGTACGCGGACGATTTTGTTCTTTATTCAGTAAGTAATAACATACAAGAAGGTGTTCAGCTAGTACAAAATTCTTTAAATATTTTAGTTAAATTACTTTCTAATATTGGCTTAGATATTTCATCTTCAAAGAGTAAAGTATGCATTTTTAAGAGAGGATACAGAAGAGAATGTATTGATCTGTTAATAAATGAAACAACGCTTCAAGTAGTAGATAACATAAAGTACTTAGGTATGTGGCTAGACCGCTCGCTTAGGTGGAAGAAACATATTGGGGAACTAGCCGAAAAATGTTTAAAATCCTTGAGAATCTTTCAAGTTCTTGCTGGGTCAGGGTGGGGCGTACATCCATATCACTTGAGGCTATTATATATTTCTATAATTCGTTCGAGACTGGACTATGGCAACTTTTTATACGATAACGGGTACATAAGCAACATAGGTAAATTGGACAGAATACAAAATCAATGTATGCGTGTTATTGGTGGTTTTGTGAGAACTACTGCAATACACGTGATGGAGTGTGAGCTTCACCTTCAACCTTTACATGTACGAAGATACTTCTTAGCCGGCAAATATTGGTTGAAGGTGAATTCATTCCGGGGTAGTCAAGTATTTCTCTTGGTAAACAGTCTTGCCGAGTCATGTCAAGGATTATATTGGAGACGTAAAAAAAAACCACTACTTGTGACGGTACATGAGTTTCTAATTGACTATCCAATGCTTTCATCGCAGGAATTAGAGAGATTTTCATTGAACACATGGGTCAGCAGTGTGGACCTATCCAATGTAGTAAAACCATATATAGATGTAATAGACAAACCGAAACATCAGTATAGATGTAGCAACATACTTGAAATTTGTGAGCAGTTTATAAACACGAATTATTTACATTTTTACTCGGTCTATACTGATGGATCACAGGAAGGTAACGAGTCGGGATGGGCTGTTTTTGATCCGCAAACGAAGTCATCTATAAAGTTTAGATCAAGTGCTAAAGTCTCAATAATGTACGTTGAATTACAAGCAATCTCAGAAGCTATCTCATACATTGAGTCATTCGAATCAGGTAGTTATGTAATACTGACAGATTCGAGGAGTGCTCTGCAACACCTGGCTCGATGCACCTCGAATTGTCGAGGTGCACCGATAGCCTATGAAATTCTGGACACCATTGGTAAGATACGAGACAAAAGAATTGTTCTTCAATGGGTACCATCCCATATTGGCTTGTATGGAAATGAGGAAGTAGATCGCTTAGCAAAAGAGGCTATCACGGATGGAATACCTGTTGTATGTCTTTCCCTATTCAGTGACCTCTTGTATCAAGTTCGCGACCAATGTCTAAAATTATGGAAAGAATACTTTGATGAGAGGTCGCTAAGTAAGGGAATTTGGTATAAAACTATTCAAAACAGCCTTTCCCGCCTTCCTTGGTTTGTAGGCACAGATATGCAACGAAAAGACATTGTTACTGCTTTCAGACTGCGTTCGGGACATGTCCCGTTGAATAGCTTTGCCTTTTTAATGAGAAAGAGTGATTCGCCCAATTGTACTGAGTGCGATAAGGTAGAGGATACCACTCATATTTTAGCGGAATGTGTCCGGAACGAGGTTGAGAGGAGTAACTTTTTCGTAGAAAATTGTTTAAATTCTATTGATGTTGGCATATATAATAGTATTTTGGCTGCGCCCTTGTCCAGGACAGCCAAAAAACTATACAAAATTGTAAATTTAGGTATTAAGCGTAGATAGACATAGAATGCCCCTATGAGGGTGGCATGGTCATTACTGATCAAACCTTCTATAAACTAATAAAGAGAAAAAAAAAAAAAAAAAGGCATAGACAATAATTACTATTGCTTTAATACTTTAATTAAGAAGGGATGAACTGGCTGGGTTGAACAATCTAGCATGTCTTGGAGCCTGTCGCCCTAGGGACGCTTTAACATTTTTCTACAAATAATTAACAGTGTTTTTCAGGTAGGGTAATTATTTCATTTGGTGTAAATCGGCTGTCCGCGATAATATCACCATAAATGAATTTAGATTTTTACTGTGGATTAAAGTAACTTGTAATATGGAATGATTTCTAACTGGCGATGGCGCTTCTTTTAAATTTTATATATATTAAGTAATTTAAAAGTTATTTTGTTCAAAAGGGCCAAAATGTCATCACCAAGGGGTGTCCGCTTTCCAGTTTTCGGTAAAACTTTAGCAAAATGTTTAATTATTTAATTATCAATTACGGCTAAAACTACTGTTTACCTAAAAAGTTCAATAGTTATGACATACATTATTGATTGCACAAATTAAAACGTATTGTAAAACACTGAACAACAACATCGTACATTTTGGTTCATAATAAACTCATCATTACCGTGGCACAACGTAACGCGACATGCAGCTCTTCACTAAATAGCTTTGCACAAACCCCGCCGCTGCCCCCAAGTGCCCCTAGCCACCATTCAGACGGCGAAGTGAACGCAGGTCGCACAGCGCAAAATTAAGAATTTTTATATATTTTACAAAGTCGTACCGTGGTTTTTGTCACAGTAATATTGTCTTTCCCGTGGGTATCATTCCTCAGTAAGTATACGAATTGTTTATATTAATCGTATTTTATCTTATAGCATAACTGATTTGTTATGTTATGACGTAATCAGTATAACATTCTGGAATATCTTATACGGTAAGTGTTAAAGTGGAAATTTCTGGATTTTGTCATTACCAAGGTGGTCATTACCATGGATTTCCTTGGACTTTTCTATCCACGGTAATGACAATGATTCCATGGTAATGACTATCTCCACTTATCCTGCATAGAGCTTGCCTTTTTAAATTTTTGCCTTGAGCCTAACTGATTTGTTATGACGTTATATGTAGAACGTTTTGGCATTACATGCTAATGTGAAAAATTCTGGTTTTTGTCATTACCATGCCCATGGATTGACGTGGACTTTCAATCCACGATAATGACAATGCTTCCATGGTAATGTCAATGATTCCATGGTAATGACAATGATTCCATGGTAATGAGTATCTCCACTTACCCGAAAAAGAGCTTGCATTCTAAAATTGTTGCCTTTTATATCTGTGCACACTTTGCGCTAATTTTAGTACTTGTCTGTATTTTGCGCAAAGTTTTATCGCATGATTATTTTGTTTTTTTATAATATTGATTGTTCCAGTGACTGAAGTAAATGAATATGCCGCGTAAAAAACAAGAAAATAAACAAGAATTGTTACGAAAAAAACGGATACTTATCTAAAAAGAAAAGGCACGAAAAAATTAAATCTAACCCTAAGCTGTTTATAGAATACCTAGATTTTTTTAATGAATACACATAGGTACTGATTGTAAAAAAAAGAGATTATTTTCTATTATATAGAATGCCAAATATATGTGTTTTATATTATATATTATTTCGAGAAGCAAAATGAAAATAATAAATTAATAATTACGATAATCATATTATTATGGTCTTATTATTCATTCCTTTAATAAGTTCTAATATTCTATTATTTTAGAAACACACACACACACACACAGACTAGAGATGGGTACTGCAATAGCTGTTCACTAATTGGAGATAGAAATATTTGTCATTACCATGTGCTATGGTCATTACCAAGCATATTAAATGTCATTACCATGTGCTATGGTCATTACCAAGCGTGAAACATGTCATTACCATGACGCTTAAAACTTTACGGGTCCATATCTTCACTAATATGGAACCTAAGAGATGGCCTTAATTTTTTTTATAATCCTTGAATAAGAAACTTCTAACTAAGATGAAGTTTGCGATTAAAAACAATTTTATTTTTATTTTTTTAACAAACCGCTCAATTTGCACCAAATGAAATAAATACCCTACAATGTCTAAGCAATCAGTGGAGATTTCATGGTCTTAATTTAAAGATAATATATTCATCTCCAGATCTCCATCTGAAAAATTGTATGTCGTCCAATGATAAAGTATTAATTAAACAGATATGCTAGGAGCGCGCAATCGTGAAGACTCGAAAACACGCCAATTGGCCTATTTTTCCTTTATTCTGCGTCACTGCGTGTACGTGAGCTGGCTCTCCCCCGCGGAACACTTTTTCCGGTGGTTTTGTAGGTGTATAACATATCTGTTTGTTAGAATATCATTGATGTCGTCATATAAAATTTTCGCACAAATACGTTTTTCCCATCACAATAATCGCAGAAAATTGTAAAAAGTAGGGTCAGAATAGGTGCAATTGTAGGTAAATATACAGCAAATTTTATCTTAAAAATTATAAAAAAATGCGATAATAACTAAATGTAGCTATTTTTTTGTATCAAAATCAACATATTTTCCGATTTTAAGGTAAAATAAAAACATTTGCCAATTTCTCCATACATTTTGCACTCGTCGCAGTTCATCATTCCAAGTATAATGTACTCTGTGATCATTCCGCGCTCAGAAGCGCTGCTAGAAGCTTAGAGTATTTATGTTCTGTGGCTAGAAGGATGGGTGTATCGTTACTATACTTTATGGGCGCTCTCTTGCAAAAAATAAATACGATAAAATTACTAGAAAATATTGCAGTGTGCATTCAGTGCATGCGTGTGTGAGTACTGTCCCCGTCGTATAACGTAATCGGAAGGTGTTGATACTTGCGAACTGAAATAAAAAAAAGTAAGCGCGAGGTTCATACTAATTTTATTATTACGTAGAATGTGATTTAGAAATTATGTTGCGTAAGATCGGGATTTCTATGGGTAAGGTGTGTGCGTTTCGATCGCGCGGCGTTTTTTTTTTATAAAAAACAATGCCAGATTTTGAAAAAAATTGTAAAAGTTATATGGTTAAAAAGTTTTATGAGGAGCGCGGAGAACCGCGCGGCCACAGAGATCTTTAAAACTAAGCGTTGCAGAGTCCTGAAATTTAGGTAAATAATAGATAGATTTTTTTGTAAAAATGTACAAAAAATTCCTAGGTTTATATCTTAGGAGCTGTAAGACTTAAAACCCTATGGCCGCACAATCGAAACGGTGAAAAATACGTTGTCGCCGACATCTCGCTGAAAAAGCATCGCAGAGGTCTGAAGTTTTTTGTAAAACACAGATTTGTATTTGACAAAACTTGTAAAATCCTAGGTTTATATTTTAGGAGCTGTAAGACTTGAAACCCTATGGCCGCGCCATCGAAACGGTGAAAAATACGTTATCGCCGAAATCTCGCTGAAAAAGCATCGCAGAGCTGAAGTTTTTTGTAAAACCTAAATTTGAATTTGTCAAAACGTGTGGCTGACACTGGCAGAGCCACCATCAGGGATTTTAATTTTGATAACACAAAAATTTAATCGCTAATTAGTCAAAATTAGTCGCCAAATATCAGATTTGGTTGGTCACTGGTTCAAAAGATATAAGGGTTTATAGGTGGCCCTGCTGGAAAGAGCCTACCCCAGCAGAGCCACATTAATATCTCAAAAACTAGGGCACCTAGCGAAGATCTGTTTTCTCCCATATTTACTCGCTAATTAGTCGCCAAATATCAGAATTGGTCGGTCACTGGTTCAAAAGATATAAGGGTTTATAGGTGGCCCTGCTGGAGAGAGCTTACCCCAGCAGGGCCACATTTATATCTCAAAAACTAGGGCACCTAGCGAAGATCTGTTTTCTCCCATATTTACTCGATAATTAGTCGAAATTAGTCGCCAAGTTACAGATTTAATCGGGTCCTAGTTCAGAAGATATAATGAATTCAATTATTAAGGTATAGTCCAAGAGCTAGATCGAAGAGTTCACGAAAAATTGCCAAGAAAAAATATTTCTATTAATATGTGTAATATACTTCTAGTTATAACCAATGACGTATTATATATAGACACGTCATGAACCAACATCGCGGCGCTTAAAAACGGCGAAAATACTAGAACTACTTATAAGCGTGAAGAAAGAGAAAGAAAATATGACACCGAACGGCGGGATGCCTGTTGCGAGAGGGAGATAAATATACATCTTCAGTCACGTCACAGGATTTATTAAATTATAAACAAACGTAGCGTCGCGCGACAGGTTGGTGGGTAACTAAGCGCGATGTGGCCAATTGGCTTCATTTCATGTTGTCATTTTAGAGTGCGGACAACGTATCTATAGTTTATATATCATTGGTTATAACGGTCTAAAGTCCTTAGAAATGACCGAGAGAGATAAATTCTCTATTAAATACATGTTTAATGTTTTTAATTATTAAGTTAGAGTGGCTTAAACTTCTTTGAAACCATTACCAACCTTGCTCTTGGTCTATTTAGTGTCAAGATGTACAGTCGGATGCAACTGTTTTACTAATTTACAATGTTGAGCTCTAATTTACAATAGAATAATAAATACGTTAAAATTATCGTATCTTTAGTAAAATGTAATACTTAAACGTTGAAAACGTATTGTATGTAGGTAAGTATCAACCTATTGCTTGAAATACACTACAAAAAAATACATACTTAAATCAAAGATACATACTATACCTACTAAGAGCATTAACGGCTCTAATTAAGGTTTAATAGGTAAGTGTATTTATTGTTCCTTAGAAATACAACATGTTAAACTGTATCTAAATTCCGGAAATAATATATAAATCTAAATCAAATTATTTTATAAAAATGAATTTCCAAAAAGTTGGTTTGATGTGTGTATTTTGAGGTGATTGTCAGTGTTGCGTTGTGGGTGTGTGTGTATTTGCGGAATACCTAAAGAAAACAACATTCGAGTTCCTAACTATTCTTTAAGTTCCACTTTAAACTGGCCGACTTTAACTTAGGTACGTCACGGGCAACCCGTTCTCTTTGTTACTTACCGTGTAAATGTAACGGAGCGCAGCGATCTATCTGCCAGCGACTAAATGCACACATTTTGTTCGATACCTAAATAATTACATATATTTATTGTAGATCTTGTTTTTAGGTAATGAATACTGCTTTCCTTTGGTGGGTTGAAGTTATAGAATTCCTCCAAGACGTCGTAGATACACCTGTCTAAAAACTACTTTAAGTATTTTGTACTTGGTTGTACCACTGTATGGGGAAATTGAATTCTATAATATCTTTTTGATGACACACCGACTGAATCTGTAACTTGGCGACTAATTTCGACTAATTAGCGAGTAAATATGGGAGAAAACAGATCTTCGCTAGGTGCCCTAGTTTTTGAGATATAAATGTGGCCCTGCTGGGCTAAGTGCTTTTTCAGCTATCAAGCAATGAAGGGGTCCATTGCTTAATAGTTGAAAAAGCATCTTAATTAAAAAAGTAATTGTTTTGAATTTGTCTAAAGGATTTGAAATATATGTATTAGGCCAGAAATAAGTGTCATTGCATTGCATGGTATTTCCAGAATGATTTGCTAGGACGATGGTAAAACCGAAATGCACGCAAGTTCTGAATAACCTATGACAAAACAATAATCTAACATTATGGTCTATATGATATATAGATGATTAAGAGGTTATAAGCGATACCGTACTACAGCTCCTGAAATATAAACCTAGGATTTTCTTGTGTATTTTTACAAGTTTTGACAAATTCAAATCTAGGTTTTACAAAAAACTTCAGACCTCTGCGATGCTTCTTCAGCAAGATATAGGCCGTAACGTATTTTTTCAATGGCTTTCGTTTCAATGGCGTGGCCATGGGGTTTTAGTCTTACAGCTCCTAAAATATAAACCTAGGATTCTTTTGTATATTTTTACAAATTAAATCCGTTAATTACCTAAATTTGAGGTCTCTGCAACGCTTAGTTTTAAAGATCTCCGTGGCCACGCGGTTCTCCGCGTTTCGATGGCGCGGCCACGTTCAAACCCTTATAACTTTTTAACCATAACTTTGACAAATTTATGGTTTTGGGAATCGTGTGACTGACACTGGCAGAGCCACCATCAGGGATTTTAATTTTGATAACACGAAAATTTAGTCGCTAGTTAGTTGAAATTAGTCGCCAAATATCAGATTTGGTCGGTCACTGGTTCAAAAGATATAAGGGTTTATAGGTGGCCCTTCTGAAGAGAGCCTACCCCAGCAGAGCCACATTTATATATCAAAAACTAGGGCACCTAGCGAAGATCTGTTTTCTCCCATATTTAATCGCTCATTAGTCGAAATGACTCGCCAAATATCAGAATTGGTCGGTCACTGGTTCAAAAAATATAAGGGTTTATAGGTGGCCCTTCTGGAGAGCGCCTACCCCAGCAGGGCCACATTTATATCTCAAAAACTAGGGCACCTAGCGAAGCGTGTTTTCTCCCATATTTAGTCGCTAATTAATCGAAATTAGTCGTCAAGTTACAGATTCAGTCGGTGTGTAATTAAAAATATATTAAAGAACTCAATTTCCCCATACAGTGGTACAAGCAAGTACAAAATACTTAGTTTCTAGACAGGTGTATCTACGACGTCTGGAGGAATTCTATAACTTCAACCCACCAAAGGAAAGCTGTATTCATGGCCTATAAACAAGATCTAAAATAAATATATGTAATTATTTAGGTATCGAACAAAATGTGTGCATTTAGTCGCTGCGCTCCGTTTCATTTACATTAAGTAAGAAAGATTAGAAAGAGATAGATGCGCGTGTACAGATGAGCTACATAAAACGAGATGCACGTGACGTAAGTTAAAGTCAGCCAGTTTAAAGTGTAACCATTGAAATTATTGAGAAACTAGCTGACCCATGCAACTTTGCGTCGAGTGAAAAAGCTTACAAAAGGAATAAAGAATTTTTTAAATCGGATCAGTGGTACCGAAGATTAGGTAGGTACCTACTTACCTTACATCCAAATTCACAAAATTTATCTCTTCAGATTATTGATTAAGTAGGTATTTGTAACATTTTCTGTTGGTACAATAATTTTAAGGTAAGTAATAAATCATTTTATATTTCCACAACAGAAGTTTTATTACCTATTCCATACCAAAATTAAAATTAAATAAAAACTCAACCCGTCCATACAAACCCTACATACACGACACAATACACACACACCCACAACACAACTCTCACAATCACCTCAAAATACACACACAAACAAAACAGACATCAAACCAACTTTTTGGAAATTCATTTTTTATAAAATAATCTGATTTGATTTTGGTTTATTTATTATTTCGAGTCCGCGTTACACTGGTCAGTTTCTGGCATTTAAATACAGTTCAACATGTTGTGTTTTTAAGAAGCAATAAATAAACTTACTATTAAACTTATAACCGCTCATATTAGGTATTTAAGTAAGTATTTACATCTTTGATTTAAGATTATTAAGTATGTATTTTTTTGTAGTGTATTTCAAGCAATGGGTTGATACTTACATATTTACAATACGTTTTCAACGTTTAAGTATCTAAACATTTGTATCCGTCAGGACCGCGGGTGTATAACTTGCAAATAGATCAAAAATAAACTATTTAAATGTACGTAAAATGTTCGTTTTTATACTAAAATAAGTATAAATGTACGAGTCTATATGCCTAGCAAACATCATTTTAAAGTGAGCCGCCATCCTGACGTCAGGTTGGCGGGTGTATTTTAATTCCAATAACTTATTTCAAATTTGACAATAGGAATTAAATGTTCGTCAAATGTACGTATAGGAACACTAATTAAAAACTTCTTAAATCTTATACAAGCTCTGATATTGTAAAATTAATGTGAGCCGCCATCCTGACGTCAGGTTGGCGGGTGTATTTTAATTCAATTAACTTTTTTCAAATTTGACATTCGTAATTAAATGTACGTCAAATGTACGTTATGGGACATTACTTAAAAACTTCTTAAATGTTATACAAGCTCTGATATTGTAATACGAATGTGAGCCGCCACCCTGGCCTCAGAATAGCGAGTTGATTCTAAACCAATCAAACTATTTTGATTTTCTGGACTTATATTTAATGTTGGCTTCAAATCATCAATCGTCTAATGTTTATTGAATCTTATACATACACTAAAATCTTAATAATACTGACTACTGGTCGAGAATTACGAAATAGGAATGATTTGCTATTATGCTGTCCCAACTCGGAATATAAGTACCTAATGCAATCATTATATTTAAACACACCATCTATATATAATATTTCGAAGTTTATAAATTCGACTATGGTAGTATACATATGAAATCCCTCATAGTGCCTGTTTAAACTGAATGGCCATTGCTATGAAGGCGTATTTCTTGTTATTTCGTCAGGAAAAACGTGGTAACATAACTAAGGTTTTTAATCTACTTATGAAGCTATAGTAATTACATATTTTTTCCTCATAAGCAGTTTCTACAAGCTACGAATCTGTTAATAGTCACTTTGTCTAACAATAGTTATGTGGCATTATTCTGAATAAAAACAATAACCACTATGCACGACGAGATTTTGACACATGACACATCAGCTGAATCGGTGGGGTTATGCAAATTGTCATGAAACTGAAAAAAAATCTTGAACTTTCAAGCAGCATTCGATTTCATATTGAAAAATTATTTTTACGATAAGTTTGTGGCTATTATCTCCAATAACGTGTTGAGGTCAGTAAATCGGCGTCAGTCTATTGCCAAATATGTATATCTACACTGTAACTACACCCTTCCAATAAATTGGTAATTAGATGCGCTGGAAATAATGTAGGTACATAGACAAGCTTCTCGTTTTCTAATAAAACTCAAAAAGCCAAATAAAAACAGTAACATTCTATCTGCGTTCTTATTTTTGTCATTATAACAAATACGTTAATAGTAAGTACTTAAAAATACTTTGATTGTGTCAAAGATTTACAAAAAAACAAAACACTTCGTAGTGCTGCCCGTAAACCCATGTTTTATCATTATTAAAAAGTTATATTCAGCCTAATCGATACACGCAATGGAATCGAGTTTGAAAAAAAAAAATTGACGGAATAAAAATCCCTTGGTATAGTTTCAAATAGTTATTTAATTTTCCTATTAATCATTTTACCAAATCAAACAAACCGAACTACAAAAAAAAAGACCAAATCAAATAAAACATAAAATCAAACAAAAAAACTAACAAACGTCAAACGAAACAAACTAAATTCACTAAAAACATCATTTATCATCATACATTTTTTTTTTACATTTGGCCTTATAGAATGCAATGGGCTATTACCATTTCAGGACTTCTATTTAGTCTTGGGTTTGAATCGTCATAGCACATCCATATACTATCATCACAACCATATGAATGCGTTTTAAAGTGCCCAACCACATCATAATAAGGAGTCTAGTCTAGCTTAGTATCTAAGCTTGAAGGTACATATTCAAGGACTCCTATTATGTTCTAACGGAATATTATTAATATTGACGAATGCCGATTGACTTCTAATGATACTGAACTATTTTTTCCTTGCTGCATTTCGAACAGTATTATTTTAAAGTATTCACTAGCACTGTATTAACTTAGTATTAGTAGTAAAGTAGTAGTACCTACTAAAACCAACCAAACATTATACAGCACACTAGCACAGATTAAATTTATAGCTAATTAAGCGCCAATTTTTTTCCACATCAAAATTTAAATTAGGAATGCACTCGCTGTTTAAGTTTATTAATGAATTTATTTAAACTCGTTCGATAATTTATTGTTTTTTTATTTGGTTGGATATCGATATACATCCAAGCAATCAAAAAATGCCGAGGATCTTGCTAGGTATAGTATAAAAATTGTTTGATCCGCCAAAGATTAATTATAATTATTCAAAAAAATTGTGTATGGGTGGGTTGTGTTAGGTTCAATGGTTAGGTTACACTGCTTGGCAAAGGACTCCCCATTCCCATCCAACTCTTTCGGTATTTTACTTTCAATGGCCAATCAGTGAAGAAAGAAGAGTCCAAATCGTCACGCTGCGCTGGCAGGCGGGTATTCTTTAAACAACCTTTTGATAAAACAAAAAAGTACACATAACATGATAAATAATATGGAAAATTAAAATACTTACTATAGAAATGTGAATTGCGAGCGCATTCCTTATTTAAATTTTAAACCAAAAAAATCGACGCGAATTTAGCCATAGGTTCTGCATGCATAGTTGAAAATTAATCCAGTTTCAGATTTTTTCTTACGCTGCTAGTTCAACGGTAATTTTCTCCTATCAATGAGTTTCAGATAGAGTAATAGGGAATATGCATGTAATTTAAATTTGGTTTTAATATTTTTATTCCGAATCTTTATTGGCAGGACATATAATCTAAACCATTATTTTAGTAATTAATGTCTTTATAATTATTTAAAATTAAAAATAAAAGTGCAAAATTTGCGAGCGAAATTCAAATTTTTAAAACGCATCACCATTGGTTGAAACGAAACGTGACGTCAAACGCTCTATAAACAAGTTCGTACTGCTTACATTTGTATGGCATTCATGGCATTGCAGCTCTTTGATTCTAAAACTTAGTAATAACGTGAGTGTTGTGAATTAATTTATTGTATAAGTGAAATTTTAGCATCCTATTGAGATTAGAAATCATTACGACAATTACTGAAAGTGGTTTTGTAAAAGTACAATCGGATAATCTACCGAGAATAGATGCATTCATGCAGTCGGCTTTTATTCAATGAAATCCTACGTCCGCTGAAGTAAAAGGATTAAAAGCTGCAAGGTAATTATTTTATACCACAGTATGTTAGCTATTCTAATTATGTTATTATGATAAGCAGTAAACATAACCTATAATTTTTGATTTTTGTAAAACAAACAAATGTTAAACGAAACTGCCTACCTAGACACTGTATGTTATTGCTAAAACTAATCACATGTGATGTTAATAGCGGTATGTCTAGTTTATTACTATATTTTCCATGTTATTTGGCAGAAAATTATATGTATAAGTTATAATTGATACTTTTTGTTCAAGATCTGAATGTGAATCCTATGGAAATTCAGCATTAGGATATGTACAAGTAAAAAAAGAAGAGATGGGATTTGTGTGATTAGAGCTCGAATAGCACCTGAGCATAACGTGGGACAGAAATGTTATGCTGTAACAGCTGTTTGCTATGAAACTGAAGGAAATATCCTATCTGTTAACTGTGAAGATTGTTCAGCACACAGAGGTAGGTGGATCATCTCTTCTCATTATGTGGCCGTACCATCATTCCTGCATTCCTTTTACCTGTTTAAATAATATAATCTAAATTTAGTACAATGGAAATATCAAATGATAGCAGCTGTGATTTACATACATACTTAGCACTAATTAGTCAATGCTATTTATATATAAAATAATTATAATTGTTTTCTATTTAAGGAGGGTGTAAGCATGCTATTGCCTTTTTGGGGTTACTGCACAGGATAAGTGAAGACCCATCAACTACTTGCGTTGACTGCTATTGGAAGAAATCCAAACTGTCTTCAGTTGGTACAAGCCATAAACTTATAAAGGCTTAAATTTATAAATTGAAATAAGCTTTGAGTTCTAAAGTGTATTTGAAATAAAACAAAATTTAATTTGAATTTACTTTTTTATTAAATAAAACATCCTGCATTATATTAATTAATTTATAGTATTAAACCACAAACTATTATTATTACTTTATCTATCATTGGATTTAATGTGGTCTACACAAGCATGAGGTAGCATCATGTCATACTCCCTTAACCTATTACACGTTCCACATGTATCCTCAACGCCACAATCTGTTTTGATAGCTTACTACATGTTTAGTGCTCGGGGACAACTTTGAAACTGAAGGTGGTTGTATAAGTGTACATCTTTAACTTCAAGTAAACATGACAAATCTTTGAATCTTCTGTCTGCCATCACTGCTTGGTTAGATATTAAACACTCCAAATATCCAGTCTTGAACTATCATAACATCTGTAGCCCTTCCAGACATTGATATACGATCTTGGCTGTCGGCAAACAATTTTTTTGGCAACTGATTTTATTGGTGATGTTGCAGTATTTGCTAATGCACAGCTTTATCAATAAGTAGTTTATTTTCATTCTCCAATGAATTCATTTCTTCAATATGGGAAGAAATGAACCATTTTCTCATGATAGCACCCATTCTTATAACAGGAGGTTTGGCAATGGAATATGTGAGGCAGAACTGGCAGAACTCCTTTATTTAATAGTAGTATCACATTTACACCTTCTTATTTCATCATGTTGTATGTATTATACATAATTTTGTGTATCCTCATTTAGGTATCTGTAATTAAAGATAGATAGATACTTTAAATTGTAAATTAAACAAAACATGTACTTATGTAGGTATAACTTCAAGGGATGAAAGTGTCTGAAGGGATCTCTCGGTTCTGCTATGGTATAATTTAGGAACCGAGCTGAATAGTTGTTTTTTTTTTGTTTACTTACATAGAAAACAATAGACGAAATCACACAACTTTGTAAACTGGATTTAAATACAGTTATATAATGCTTGTGTGATTGACTTTCAATACAAAACTTACTTCTGACCTAACTGAAATCATATTATCGAAATACCTACATCATATACTTACATCAAAGTAATCTTCACAAGTTCACAACAATCACTCAGGGGCGCATGTTACTTTCATGCGCCCAACAGGACTTTGGAAGTGTCCTCCATAGAAACGGGCTCCGCAGTAGCGGGTCCAGGTATTGCCTCCGCCGTCAGGGGGCAAAGCCCTGAGACCGCTTGCCGCGCCACCACAAATTGTTGCTGATATAAATTTTTCTCTTCGCATAACCTTGACCGTTTCTTACGTATTTTTGCACCTACCGGGACTCGAAAAAACACTAATTATCAGGTGTACTTTTGATATTGTCTTTATTTCAGGCACAACGCAATACATAGAAGGTAGCTTTTGAGCTTTTTTCATGGTGAAATTAAGTTAACAACGAGAACACCTGTTAGTAAACAATGGACTGGGCTGTCATGTCTCAGCGCGACTGACGTCCAGGGTTGGATTTAGGTACGTTGAAAAAGATGGCACAAAAAAATTAAAAGGATAGTATTTATAAAAAATTATAGTACACTTTAATTTTTTTGTTAATTTAACGCAATAATCATTAAAATCAACACCAGTTAAGGCAAAATTTACTCCTCTTCTAAGTTTGTCAGTTCTAAAATATTTCTATCTTCATCCTTGGCATTTAATCTCATCAACATATCCTTAGTATGAATAAAATCAGTACAATTCCCACTTTTGCTACCGCTTTTGATCAACTTTGATGGCAACACAAGACAATAAAATCAAATAAAATGGTGTCTAAATATTCATCTAACGTAAAACTAAGCATTCGGAAGCAAATTTTAAATTATAGTATTTTAGCGTACTATCCATAGATGTGGATAATAAATAGTACAAAAGGCGAAATTAGAGTATAAATACTATAATTATAGTACAAAATCCAACCCTGCTGACGTCATCAACAGAGCGCGCGAAAATGGCGGCGTTTAAATAGCTCAAAATTATTGTCTATTTTTTTTTTTTTTTTTTACCTATTTAACTTCATTTTTAATCAGTATTTATATTTTTTACTATGTTAAAACGTTGTAAACTATGAATTAAAAATATAAAATAAATACATGCATATACCCTATTCAAGAGGAAGGTTTATATTATGTATACATGGGGACGGGGGGTGGAATTAGGGGAACCGTCCACCCGACCCACCCGTGCGAAGCCGGGACGGGCCGCTACTATAGTATAAAATGGTAATATCAAAATTAAATAAATATTAATTTGAAATTATACCAAGGAGTTTTTTTCCGTCTCATTTCTTTTTCCAAACTCGATTCCATTGCGAGTATCGATTAGGCTGAATATAACTTTTTAATCGTAATGATGAAACATGGGTTTAACGGGCAGCACCAGGGCCCCTTCACTCGGCCGTACGTTTTTAAAAACGTTAAACGTATACAATTTTATTTGCGAACAACACGATAATCTAAAATCTCTGCGCGCGAGCGGTGACAACCGACTGGCGGAGTGGCCACGAGGCCACGCGAAAGTGTAGGCATTTATCGCTGTAGGTACGGCCGAGTGAAGGGGCCCTGGTGCTGCCCGTTAAACCCATGTTTCATCATTACGATTAAAAAGTTATATTCAGCCTAATCGATACTCGCAATGGAATCGAGTTTGGAAAAAGAAATGAGACGGAAAAAAACTCCTTGGTATAATTTCAAATTAATATTTATTTAATTTTGATATTACCATTTTATACTATAGTAGCGGCCCGTCCCGGCTTCGCACGGGTGGGTCGGGTGGACGGTTCCCCTAATTCCACCCCCCGTCCCCATGTATACATAATATAAACCTTCCTCTTGAATTACTCTATCTGAAACTCATTGATAGGAGAAAATTACCGTTGAACTAGCAGCGTAAGAAAAAATCTGAAACTGGATTAATTTTCAACTATGCATGCAGAACCTATGGCTAAATTCGCGTCGATTTTTTTGGTTTAAAATTTAAATAAGGAATGCGCTCGCAATTCACATTTATAAAGTAAGTATTTTAATTTTCCATATTATTTATCATGTTAAGTGTACTTTTTTGTTTTATCAAAAGGTTGTTTAAAGAATACCCGCCTGCCAGCGCAGCGTGACGATTTGGACTCTTCTTTCTTCACTGATTGGCCATTGAAAGTAAAATACCGAAAGAGTTGGATGGGAATGGGGAGTCCTTTGCCAAGCAGTGTAACCTAACCATTGAACCTAACACAACCCACCCATACACAATTTTTTTGAATAATTATAATTAATCTTTGGCGGATCAAACAATTTTTATACTATACCTAGCAAGATCCTCGGCATTTTTTGATTGCTTGGATGTATATCGATATCCAACCAAATAAAAAAACAATAAATTATCGAACGAGTTTAAATAAATTCATTAATAAACTTAAACAGCGAGTGCATTCCTAATTTAAATTTTGATGTGGAAAAAAATTGGCGCTTAAGATAGTTTTAAAAAGAATTGATACGCGTAAATGAAAAACGAAAATGATTTTTTTGTTTGTTGAGATATCTTAACGATTTTGGTGTCAAATGAAAGGTTTAAAACCATTTTATCCGTTTTAATCGTGTAAATCGGTGTAGGCGTTTAGGAGATAATTAAGAATTAGGATAGTGAAAATGTAAACAACCAGAATTTTTGATGTTTTTGATCTGCGAACTATGTGAAAATATGTATTATTATTGTAAGTTAATGAGGAATGTTAAACAAAGAGGTATCTAGGTAGCCTAAAGATTAGTTTGTTTTCATTTTTTTAAATTAGGTACAAATGTACAAATGACGGACTTTAAATTCGTTGTTTAACTAACTAATTGACCGTGTAACCATACGCATCAAACTTATGATAGATTACGTGGTCAAGTACCTAGGTACAACTAGGTTGTAGATGGACGATGAATAATAGCAGCAGCCGCAAGCCGACAACCCTAGCGCCACAGCTAGCGCGTCACTCCGCGCCAGACAGCGACAGAGTTACGCGTTAAAAGAGAGCGGCAACGTTTAGGTGAATATCGCGATAGGCACTGAGCGCTTATGCGAGCAGAATTGCACTTTGTTGCTTAGTAGCAAGAGTCGCTATTCCTATTAATTGTTGCGCGAAGTGCCGCTTCTGTACTTATTCTGTGGCAGCACTAAGAAGTGACGTACTTTTTATAATGGCAAAAATAAGAACGCAGATAGAATGTTACTGTTTTTATTTTGACTTTTTGAGTTTTATTAGAAAACGAGAAGCTTGTCTATGTACATTATTTCCAGCGCATCTAATTACCATTTTTTTGAAAGGGTGTAGTTACTTACTTTATATATACATATTTGGCAATAGACTGACGCCGATTTACCGACCTCAACACGCTATTGGAGATAATAGCCACAAACTTATCGTAAAAATCATTTTTCAATATGAAATCGAATGCTGCATATGAAAGTTCACGAAAATTCTTCAGTTTCATGACAATTCGCATAACCCCACCGATTCAGCTGATGTGTCATGTGTCAAAATCTCGTCGTGCATAGTGGTTATGGTTTTTATTCAGAATAATGACACATAACTATTGTTAGCCAATGTGACTAATAACAGATTCGTAGCTTGTAGGAACTGCTTATGAGGAAAAAATATGTAATTACTATAGCTTCCTAAGTAGATTAAAAACCTTAGTTATGTTACCACGTTTTTCCTGACGAAATAACAAGAAATACGCCTTCATAGCAATGGCCATTCAGTCTAAACAGTCGAATTTATAAAATATTATATTTGTATGATGTGTTTAAATATAATTATTGTAATGGCATTGACATACCTATATATTACTGCGTAAGGACTGGGTGGACCGCATGTGACAATGACGCCTCGAACGTGGTCCCAAAATGGTCTTCCATAGAGCGAACTAAACTAGAACGCGTTCGGCTGTCTTCGGGAGCGGTCGTAAATTTTACAAGCAAAAATGCCAAGTTGTGTCGTGAAGGGATGCGTGAACTACGACAAAAAGC
Source organism: Xestia xanthographa (assembly GCA_905147715.2). NCBI lineage: Eukaryota > Metazoa > Arthropoda > Insecta > Lepidoptera > Noctuidae > Xestia > Xestia xanthographa. Next base: position 18,015,138 of record LR990649.1, on the reverse strand, counting down.
ACAATAAAATAAATGATAACATTTCTTATCACCGGTAAGTTAAAAAAAAATATTATAACATTATTTAAAACAATTTTCTTTCGTATTTGTCTCAACGCTTGGCAAAGACGACGGCGACGCGAAGCCGAGTAAAAGTTAGACATAACTTTGCAGCGGCGCGCGTTTTAGCCAGAGATATTGATCGACGGCGTAAAGTCAAGCTAGAGGCCGATGGGCAGCATTAAAACTCTGACACTAGGTTAGAAATGAAAAGATTTAATAACTTTAATTTCGGAAGTCGGTGTCTCTGGATCAGTATTTTAGTTTTTTGACACCGACTTCCGAAATTAAAGTTATTTTTCACGTTGTTGGAAAGTGTTCTTGAGTAGTTTTCACGTTGGGAAGTCGGTTGTGTTTTTTGTAAGAATTATTTTTTTCAGTTTTTAGTGGGTTGGTTTGTCTATCTATCTAAGTTACAATAGCTTATTGTCAACTGCTCATCAAAAATACCTAAATCGCTATAGATGTGCCTATAATGTTTGAAGAGTTCCCTCGATCTCCAAGATTTCATCATCAGATCGTGACCAAATGACAATGGGACCAACTTTGAAGTATAAAATCTCAGTATAAAGTCAAATCGGTCCAGCCGTCTTCGAGTTAGTAATCGGGGAAAATATCCCGACGAATTGAGAACCTCCTCCTTTTTTTCAAGTCGGTTAAAATACCCGCTCTTACAAGGTTACGTCTAGGGGCAGACCACGCCGATTGACATCGTAGTTCATAGTAGTTCTAATAGATGGCGTGAGTGTTTCTGTATGGCGACCGCGTTCGGCGAAACGTTCGGACGACCGTATCTTTACTATTTAAATCAATGTGTAATGGGTACTTACCTAAGCTAAGCTTTATTTGAAAACGCCAAAGTCAGGTATTCCGAGTTGGGACAACATAACAGCAAATCATTCCTATTTCGCAATTCTCGACGAGTAGTCAGTATTATTTATATTATCTGTGGTATTATTAAGATTTTAGTATATGTATAAGATTCAAGGAACATTAGACGATTGATGATTTGACATTAATAGAAGTCCAGAAAATCAAAATAGATTGATTGGTTTAGAATCAACTCGCCATTCTGAGGCCAGGGTGGCGGCTCACATTCGTATTACAATATCAGAGCTTGTATAACATTTAAGAAGTTTTTAAGTAGTGTCCCATAACGTACATTTGACGTACATTTAATTAAGAATGTCAATTTTGAAAAAAGTTAATTGAGTTAAAATACTAATAATATAATAATATCAGAGCTTGTATAAGATTTAAGAAGTTTTTAATTAGTGTTCCTATACGTACATTTGACGAACATTTAATTCCTATTGTCAAATTTGAAATAAGTTATTGGAATTAAAATACACCCGCCAACCTGACGTCAGGATGGCGGCTCACTTTAAAATGATGTTTGCTAGGCATACAGACTCGTACATTTATACTTATTTTAGTATAAAAACGAACATTTTACGTACATTTAAATAGTTTATTTTTGATCTATTTGCAAGTTATACACCCGCGGTCCTGACGGATACTAAACATTTTACTAAAGGTACGATAATTTTAACGTTCTTATTATTGTAACGTAAATTACAATAGAGCTCAACATTGTAAATTAGTAAAACAGTTGCATGCGACTGTACATCTTGACACTAAATAGACCAAGAGCAAGGTTTAATGGTTTCAAAGAAGTTTAAGCCACTCTAACCTAGTAATTTAAAACATAAAAACATGTATTAATAGATAATTTATCTCTCTCGGACATTTTTATGGACTTTAGACCGATAAAACTAGAAGTATATATTACACACATTAATAGAAATATTTTTTCCTGGCAATTTCCCGTGAACTCTTCGACCTAGCTCTTGGACTATACCTTAATAATTGAACTCATTATATCTTCTAAACAAAGACCCGATTAAACCTGTAACTTGGCGACTAATTAGCGACTAAATATGGGAGGCTCTCTCCAGAAGGGCCACCTATAAACCCTTATATCTTTTGAACCAGTGACCGACCAAATCTGATATTTGGCGACTAATTTCGACTAATTAGAGACTAAATTTTTGTGTTATCAAAATTAAAATCCCTGATGGTGGCTCTGCCAGTGTCAGCCACACTTACTATTCGTTTGTTAAAATGCTTCCTGTGTTACTTGGGAGGAGAAAGGAGTACCTAAATGATGCCGTGACGTCTGACAGGGGTGAATGGAAGAAGAAAACGTGTTGGGACGACCCTAGGTAGAATGAACGGCAGGAAGATGACATGACATGGGTTTCTGCAGATAAATAAATAAAGTCAAAATTAACGTAGTATCATACATAGACGTTTTATTCCAGTATATGTACAATGTATTTATTGATCCTCATTTTAAAACAAAGAACAGATTTCTTACATCAATTTAAGGCGTAACAGATTTCTTACATTTTCAGAAAGGCATACATACTACCATGCATTTTGGGGAATGTATTGCACAATGTATTTAATACTAGCTTAGATGTTATATGAAAATAAAATTTTGGATCGAATAGGTAATTAAAAAAACATGAATTTCTTAAACCAGATCAGTAGGACAAGGAATGAAAACATTTCATGACCATTACATGGCACAATTCTACAATAACTTGTTTATGTCGATATCACAATAAATTGATAAAAACCGTAAAAACCCCAAAAACATACAGTATTTGTACTAAACAATGAAAACTTTAAAATTGTCACAAATGTTAATTACATACACATTTCATGTACATAATTTTACAGTAGCATTATAATAAATTTATATTGAACTAATCAATAAATCAGTCAATTAGTATAATACAACAATACACTCGATACCCAACACACCTCGGTAATGTAATAGAACAGTCAATGGCCAAACAACAACGAACATGCGCAGGATTCGATGTGTAAATGTCGCAAGGTGATATGAAACAAAGACAAAGTTTATAGCTACATTAAATATACGTAATTGTTATTAACACATCGTAACTGAATTATTTCCACTTTTGAATCCTTCGTATTATTCGTGCATGTTGTGTTACAAATGTTTATATGCTGTAAATAATAATATGAGTAACCGGCAACCAATATAAAAATTCAAATTTATTTAGCCTCGAAAGTTCTTTTATATTTTATTTTTAAGTTTTATTATTTCCATAAGTGTTAAAAGCAAAATTAAAAGTTAATCCATAAACAACTTGCATTTATTTGGTGATCATTAAAACATGTTTAGGGAATAAGAAATGGCCATCTTATGAAATGGTTCATCTATCACAACAGACAGCTATATAATAAACATCAAATAATGGCTTCACATTAACATTAATATTTTATACAACATTTATAAGTATTCCATAATAATATAGTAAACTGTAAGATTTAATTTAATACAATTATGATGTTTAATGATTTTCTGGTTTACAAAGTCTTGCTAGTTCGAGTCACAGACTACGTCAAACGACGACAGAGTAAGTCACCAGCTTGCCTCAAGTGCGACGAGCGGACATGGGGTCACATGCACGACCGGACTGTTGTCAGGCCAGCGCCCGCGCTCTCTATCACCGGATCAAGATAAACAGTGGAGATTCATCGCACGACGATAGGCTTATATCGTTGACCCGGGGCTCGCAACACCGCGCCACTCGTAGTGCACCGACGCAAGGCACTCAGTCGCTGTAACTGAGCGACGACGAGCGGGCTGAACTGTGGCGCGACCGTCAAATGTGCACCGGCACGTGCAGCAGCAGCGCGTCGCGCCGCGGGAACTCCAGCGCGCACATCTCGCACTTGTACGGGCCGCCCGCGTCCGGCGCCGCCTCGGGCGCGCCGCGCGGCCGGATGGCGCGCAGGTCGTCGGCCGGGCGGCGCGGCGGGCGGCGCGGCCGGGTGGCGCGGCGCGGGGCCGCCCGCGCCTCCGTGTGGATCATGCGCGGGCGCGGCGCGGGCGACGCCGCGCGGCGCCGGCGCCGGGACGGCGGGGACGCGGGCGACAGCTGCGGGTCGGACAAGGGGGACGGGGAGCGCGACGCGGGCGGGGGCGAGGGGGAGGGGGAGGGGCGCTCCCACTCGCGCACCGGGGACTGCTCCGTCTTCAGTTTTCGTCGCCTCTTGTACTTGCGCGGCCCCGTCTATAAGCATAACGCCACAGTCAATGATATTCTACTATACAGATATGTTGTGAGCGCGCAATCGTGAAGACTCGAAAACGGGCCAATTGGGTCATTTTGCCTTTATTCTGCGTATATGTGAGCTGGCTCTGCCCCGCGGCACACTTTTTCCGTGGTTTTGTAGGTGTATAACATATCTGTTTGTTATAATATCATTGGCCACAGTTATAATTTTCAATACATTCCACTTGCCCTAGTTTGAGAATGCTTGCCGATGGCAAACCATTTCTGTTCATAAAAACCACTAACCCTCTGCCTACCATAACGGTGCAGGCTCCCAATAAAATCATTCACCTTAGACGCAGTCCTCACCTGGGGTTGTCTCTTGAGCGCCGTGTTGGCGTCACAGTGCTGTATGAGGTGCTGCACTAGCTCCGCGCTCGAGTGCAGCGTGCGGCCACACACTACACAGCAGTAGGCGGGACCGCCTAGCAACAAGAAAAAACAATATCATTTAGAACAGAGAAAGCACAATTATGCTGTCATAGCATGAAGCCACACGGGCATTTGCGGTGCGTTGCGTTTCGGTGTAGGATGTGTCGACCTTTGAACGGCAATGGACGTTGCATTGCGTCTGGGGTCTCGCCGCATCCCCCCTCTGCACTTCGTACCGGCTAAGCATCGTGTAACTTCTCTCATAGCGATGAGGAAACCTGCTCATAGAATGTAAGGCCGATGTGTGCAAGTGATGTGACTTACCGTTAGCCCGCCTGTCGGGAGCGGAGTGGTGTGAACGCACATGTTCCCGTAGAACCACGCGCTGGTTGAACGCGCGGGGACACACCGCGCATGCGTATGGTTTCTCGCCTGAAACATTACATAGTGATAGTTGACTACTTTTCAAGAGAATTTTGAATTTGAATTATCAAAATAAAAAAATACCATTTAAAGTGTAAATGGTAATTTTTATTATTATTATTTATAAATTTAATTATTATCTTAGTCGGAGTTACTGAGACGTAGCCGTCACGGGACGCCTGGCAGATGTGAAACATCGAAATTATTTTGTACAAGTACCTAATATACTTAAAAAAAAACAATATAAAAAACAAACACATAAAATAAAATAAAAACAAAATGGCTCCATTCACAATTGTAACCCAGCGCTGTGCCCCGAGACCAGCTGGCTTGTTGTAAACCGTGGCGAATGTAGATCTGATGCTGCTTCAACAGGTCGGTGATGTTCGTGCCAGGTTGACAACTTGACAGTTGGCGACGCGTCGCCACGCCATTTTTTTGGTTTTACCCACGCCTATAGATGTTGCACATCAAAACTTTTGCGCTAACAAAATAATTATGGCGTCAGTGGTGCGATGGCGGGGCAGTTGGCGCGGGACCGGGGGCTTGTGCTTTACAATGTTTACGTTAGAACTAGTTGGTATCACGATTCACGACGTACCTGTGTGTATTCTCTCATGCTTCCGTAGCGTGCCGCCGTCCGCGAAGGCTTTCCAGCAGAACCGACACGCATAGGGCCGCTCGCCCGTGTGGATCCGGATGTGAATCTGTTGCGAGCTCCGCGACCCAAACACCTTGCCTACGGGTACATTATAAAATTTTTTAGGAGGAAAGCGTAGCCCGTGAAATTCAAAATTCCCAAAATTTCGAATTTTAGTTAGCATAAGGATGTATGTTTATAAAATACTAGCGGACGTCCCGCGGTTTCACCCGCGTAGTTCCCGTTCCCGTGGGAGTACGGGGATAAAATATAGCCTATGTTACTCAGGGTGAATGTAGCTTTCTAATGGTGAAAGAATTTTTGAAATCGGTTCATTACTTCCGGAGATTACCCCCTACATACAAACTTACAAACAAATGTTACCTCTTGTTAATATTAGTATAGATTAGTATAGATGAATTGGCTACTTTACGTGCTTGCCTTGAGAAAAGGGAACATTACGGAGTGGACAGTCCTCATAAATTAGAACTTTTAGTATAAGGATACGTAAAATTCATGCCGAAGAATTCTACTTTCCTCTATGAGTATTGCTATGTTTTGGCTTGTATGGTACAGGTGCCATGTTACATGTTATTAGTAGTCTACTTCATCTTTTTACAGTCTACTTCTGATTTTTACAGTCTACTTCTTCTTTTTACAGTCTACTTCGTCTTTTTACAGGCTACTTCTTCTTTTTACATTCTACTTCTTTTTTTACAGTCTACTTCTTTTTACAGTCTACTTCGTCTTTTTACAGTCTACTTCTTCTTTTTACAGTCTACTTAATCTTTTTGCAGTCTACTTCTTCTTTTTAAAGTCTACTTCTTTTTATAGTCTACTTCGTCTTTTTACAGTCTACTTCTTCTTTTTACAGTCTACTTCGTCTTTTTACAGTCTACTTCATCTTTTTACAGTCTACTTCGTTTTTTTTAATAGATAAATTACATGAATAGAACATCCCCGGATCTGACCTACAAAATGTTGCAGTTTTTAGTCACTCAAGGAATCGAGGTAGATAATAATGCATATATTTTCTTTTTTTTATTTCGATTCGGAATGTTAAAGTACTATAAAATAGTCATAAAGCGAAAACAAGACTTAAATCGGCCAAAAAACACAAAAGTTATAACCATTTAAACTTTTGTTTCTATCTCTTTCTAGATAAACGGAATTTAGTATGGATTTTGTACGTCGATGCAGCTTTTGACGTCATTCGCTATATCGGATATCTCTGTCTAATCAGCAGTTTCAAATGCTTATAACTTAGTATTTTTTATAGACATTAAAAAAATTAATTTCACTTTGCTATTTCTGATGTTATTACGCTTTGTTTAGTGATAAAAAAAAATCATGCATATACCCTATTATAGTAGTACTCACCACAAACTCGACAAGGGAATTGCCGTGAATTATTTGATGATGACGCATTATTTCGACCTCGAGCCATTTTTTTTAACCTGCAACAGAGAAAGGTATTTATGTATTGTATTTTATAAGCTATTATAAATTTATAAGAGCAGTGGTGGCTCAGTGGTAAGGGCACCGACGTACATATTATACGTAATCAGCGTTGGTCTGACAACACACACAAGTTCACACAACTTGGAGATGAGAGTAATGAGACAACATCTACGATTTTTTTTTCACTCGGCGTGTGTCTCGGCGTGCGCCAGCAGCTGCAGCGCGTCCGCGAACCCCTCGCCGCACACGTCGTGTTGCTCGAGCTGTCGTGCCGCTTGTAACTGTCACACAGAACGTTACCTGGGCTGTGCGTGCGGCGCGCGGTGTCGCTCGGCGTGTGTCTCGGCGTGCGCCAGCAGCTGCAGCGCGTCCGCGAACCCCTCGCCGCACACGTCGCACGTGTGCTCCGCCCACGTGCTACTGGAGCTGTCGTGTCGCTTGTAACTGTCACACAAACCACCATCCATTACCGATTACGTCTACAAACACACAGTCATTCAGCAAGTTTAATAAATGTGTGAGAACGGACAACATCTAGACATTCGTATCGACGAATAAAGGCTCTAGAGTTGTCTATGCCATAGAAGGAACAGAAACTAAAGTTTGAAGTCAAATTAAAATCCATGATGGACGGAAAAGGGCTTGGAAGATTTTTGTATGAAGCGTGGCCGGATTAACTTCCGCCATTTTGTTTTTTTTTTTCAAAGTAGCGGCCATGCATTAGACATATATTCATCGATAGCTGGTATCATTAAAAACAAGTTTTGCATGAGGCAAAATGTTCTAAAGTGTCACGTTTCCGAGATATGAGCTATCAAAGTTAAAGTCTATGAATTCACTGGTGGCATCTTCAGCACAACTTTGACTTGATCAGAAAGGTGTATCAATCGATAGCTAGCATCAATACAAATAAGTTTTGTCTGAGACAAAATGTTCTAAAGTGTAAAGTTTCCTAAATATATTCGGACTAAGGATTCGTCGCGCGAACCGTAGCGAGCGGACGTGCGCGCGGAGCTCTCTCGCGGTCCGTGCCAATTGCCTCGAATGACTCAATATTTTTATAAGATTACCTATATCACTCGCATTCATATGAATGTGGAGACTAAGTCAGGCCATTCTGGCCCTCCCGAACATAGTGAAACTATTGAAATGGACATGGATAGTGCAATTGTGAACAATAAAAAGAAGTGACTATAAACTAGTGTAAGTGAATTTTCGCCGGACAATGAAGGACAATACGCAGTTGCATGTTGATACTGCGCAAAAATTAACGTAATTTAAAAATTCCATGAGTGGTAGGGACTGCAAACTTAAGATTAAACAATTAACTATCTATACTAATATTATAAAGCTGAAGAGTTTGTTTGTTTGTTTGAACTCGCTAATCTCAGGAACTACTGGTTTGAATTGAAAAAATATTTTTGTGTTGGATAACCCATTTATTGAGGAAGGTTATAGGGTATAATTCTATCATCACGCTACGACCAATAGGAGCGGAAATTTTTGAAAAATGTTGCAAAAACTGGGATTTATTTTTATTTTGGGAGCTTATTCTCTCTTATGTGACGCAGACGAAGTTGCGTGGGTCTGCTATGTTTTATAAAAACTTCAGCAAATATTTCAAACGAACACCTAGTGAACAGTGTAAACGAAATTAATATATATTCGTGTCATATAAACTTCTGCAAAATAAATAAAATAGACTGCCGCAAATGCAACGGACAGTTCAATGTTAAGTACATGCCAATTATTGGACTTGAAAGTGAAGAAAACGTGACCTGTGAATGTGGCACAGTGAACAAAATAGTATCGAAATATAAAGAGGTACCCAGCATCCAAAGTACTAGGGCTGAACTATCACTGTGTGGGTTGGGCCGCCCCACTCGTCGAATGCCGTGTCACGCCACGCTTTTGGTGGTGCGATTGTTGCGACAGAGCCCGGCGGAACGCTGACCGCGGGTGCCCACGAACGAAACCGAATGAAGCCATCGCTGCTACGCGAGCTAGCAATGTCGCCCCCTCTGCGCCCGCGCGCGAAGACATGACCGTCTCGACGCTTCTGCGCGCCAACTCCGCCACTCTGTTCGGTCACGCGACGGAGCAGGCGCCGCGCCGCTAGTCCGACCGTCGCCGCGTCGCCTCGCAGCGACACACGGCATAACAACAAGCAACCGCTTCTCCTCGCTCCCCACCGAATGAGACCACAAAAACGAGTTGGAAAGGGAAAAAGAATACGCACACGCGACTTTTACCTTACCCAAACCCAAGAAGAGAAAGAGAGGTGTCGTGATGTCCTCACTCCTAACGCGCAAGTCAACAGCGACCCAGCGACAACCGAGAGTGATCACACTATCCATTCACATCCCCGACATAATCACGTCAAGAAAATCAATGAACCGGAATACCTTAGCAAAATTTGAAAAATAACCACAAAGCATGGACCAAGACACGCCATGGGTAGTAACAAAAGAACCATCACGATCCGCGTGTACAACGCGGATATGAGGAAAATGATTATAGAAGAGTTGAGGAAACTTGACGACGGGCTCCGCTTGGAGGCACGCGTCTCTAAAGCCCAGCACACCCAGCAGACGAAAGTTGTGCTCAACACGAACATCTACGATGAGACGAATAAGAGATGCCGTGAGGAAATGTACAGGTGCATCGGTGTGAGACGGATCAAAATGAGAACAATTGAAGGTAACTTACAACTATTTATCTTTGATGGTGCCCACACTGGGCCATGGGGCCAACCAAGCCAAATGCAAGAAGTTCCAGAAGGCAGTGGACCGTCAATTGGCACAACATGAAGAATATGAAAAAAAAAAGAAGCAGCTGAACGCAGACACGCAGCATTGAGACACCGTCGGGAAAACGTCTCGTACGTGAACATAACCTTTACAATTTCCACCGCTGCCCAAACAGGAGCCCCAATCACAACCACAGTGCCAGCCAACAATGCAACTTCATGAACCCACAACAAACGAAGAAAACAGCCCACCTTGCCCTTAGGGCAAGAGCTGCAAACTATGAAACAAATATTACACCAGCTACAGCTAAAACACGAAATCCTCATCACCATCTGCCACAGGGCCGCGCCAACCCCCCCTTTTTTTTTTTTTTTTTTTTCGGATGGGAAATCATCAAATAACCCCTCCCGCTCTGGGCGGAGCAGGAGGGAGTGTCAGACTTTTACTGACTAAAACCCATCCATGTTCCTTCATCGCCCTTTGTGTTCCGGGGCCACGGTATCTCTTTCGAATAGTCCCGCAACCCCGGCAGGCATCGGTCCTTACGGACCCCTTCCTTTTTGCTGACTCTTTGAGGCGCGCGTGGAACACGAACGCGCCGTCGACACGGCCTGTCGTCATGTCATGAGACGGACGGACGGCGAGCTAGCCCATAGCTCACCGTCCACAGGCCCGCCACCACGTAGCCCGGGGGCTACGTGGTGGTGGCCCCCGACGCCCGGGGCGTCTCCCGCGGCGGCCGGGACGTTGAGAGGTTCTCTCCCTCTCACGTTCCGCCACCTCCTTCTCTAGCATTACTGCTTCGCAGAAGGAGGTGACGGCGTCCCATTCCGTCTCGCTCCGGACCATGGCTTGCACCAGGGCCGGACGCGAGAGGTCGCCGCCGCCGATCGCCGCTTCGAGGACACGGCGGTGCTCCGCCCACGCGGGGCACACCTCCACCGTGTTCCACCGTGTCCTCCGGTCGATCCTCACAATGGAAGCACCCGGGCGTTTCCTCCCGCCCGATTCGGTGCAGGAACCTCCCGAACACTCCGTGTCCGGTGAGGACCTGCGTCAGGCGGAAGGTGAGGACGCCGTGGCGTCTCTCAAGCCACTCCTCAAAGAGGGGACTTATCGCCACTATTGTGGCGTGCCCTGCACGGGGTTGCGACAGTCGCTCTCTCCATGTCGCCATGAGATCCCGCCGGAAGTCTGTCCGCTGAGCGACCATTTGTCGCTGCAGCGGAGTTTCCCCCCGGCGTAGCGCCTCCGCGCGCCATTCATGCAGGCGCGCGAGGACTATCGCCTCCAGATCCCATGGCGGCAATCCGGCAAGGAGGCTCGCCGCCTCGCGGGCAATCGTGCGGTAGCGCCAACCCCCCACAGCGCCTGTGTGCGAAACCTATGAAGCGCCTGTTTTTTTCACGAATCTTCATGTTTCAACTTATTTTTTTTTATTATTTTATATTTTTGACTGAAATAAATGTGAAAACAATCATTAACACACAAACTATATATTGTTTTTAGTGTTAGAACTTATTCTTAATTTATAAAAAAACAATGCGCACCTTGCACACACTTTCGATTGAATGATTGTTCAATTGTTTTGAACTTTTGGCTCTCTCTCGTTCCTTAAAGTTGGGAAATCCCCGTGACCCTGACCCTACCCCGCTTGCATCCAATCGCATCGGGTTGCGTTCATAAACGCTAAACGCATTCAAACAAACTCACGGCGGTTCTTTTGATTTTAACGCTGAGCTCGTAACTTATGTTAACTAAAATCCAAAGCGTAAAATTAAACCACAAACGTGAATATTATCTTTAGAGACTTTTACACTAGGCGCAATATATGTTTTGTTATTTACAAGGCGTAATTATGTTGCGCCTATTGTACCTACTTACTTATCGATATTCCACTACAAAGAATTTGTTGTAGTGTAAGTGTAATTCTACGGCTCCACCTGCGTGTTAACGTGTAAATTAGCACGTTAATTTTAGGCGTTACGTAGATGTGGCCAACAGAATTAACTCTTAACGGCATTGTAATCAACGCGCATTTTTAATGCCTTAATTATCGAGTAATTGGCCATTGCCATTAACGTTAACGCTAACCCAGATGTGGGAGTAGCATAACAGAAATAATTTTGATGGCGGAGCCCCTATTGTCTTGGCGCCTGTGTGCGCTGCACTCTTCGCACACAGGGGCGGCTCGGCCCTGTCTGCCTAGCCTTTTTCCCAAGTTTTATTGGGGTCGGCTTCCAGTCTAACCGGATGCAGCTGAATACCAGTATTTTACATGGAGCGCCTGCCTATCTGACCTCCACAACCCAGTTAGTAATGGGTAATACGACACCCCTTAGTAAGACTGGTTGTCCGACTTTTTGGGCCACTGACTACCTGTAACGACTGCCAAAGATCACAAATGACAGCCGGGACCAACGGCTTAACGTGCTTTCCGAGGCACGGAGGAAACTCGGTATGTAAAGGGTGGTCACTCATCCACAGACCAACCTAGGCAAGCACGGCTTAACCTAAAGATCGACCCGAGCGGCTGTTATTATTTAGCCACGAGCTCCTCATAAAATGCTTAACAAATAATCCGAGAAATCAATATCATAAGTTGCGTATACTGCACTTCAAAGCTGAAGGATTGAAAGGTAAATTCCTCGAGTTAAAATCCTTAGCCGACCGTCACAAACCACATATAATCGTAGTCAACGAGTGCCGGGTGGACTTTTCCAAAATCCGCATGAATCTCCTGAACTACGACAAGATCACTCACTCGATCGCGTCGCATCTAACTACAGTCATGTATGTGATGTGAGGAATACGCTGGAGTCAGACCGACGTAACCCCAGGTATCGAAGAAAGAGACCGCCTCATCGAAGGGGTCGCTATCAACCTCACTTATGATCATCAGACCGGAGATTCCATAAAAATTAAGGGCATATATATACCGCACAGATCACAGCACTTCGACGCCGCAGCGCTTAATGATGAGCTAGAAAACATAACCGAAGCTCCAAACATCACCATCGGGGATCTCAACCTTAAAATGACCGTCAACCAGACGAGAGACGAAGGGGCGGTAATACTGGTCCGCGACCTTTGTAACTCCCGACATCTGCACCATACACCATACTGGCCTAGCCTAGCGAGCTAACAGTGCGGGCTATGGCATCCTCGATGCAGTCATCTTCTCGCACGATGCGCAAGCTTTCAACACCATAAGATGCCGACAAACAACACTGGTTGGCTCCGATCATGTGCCCTGGCTACTGGACCTAAGCTTAGTGGTGGACAGAGAGAAAACACTGGTAAGAAATACCCGCGCTATTGCAAACAACGAAGCAACCAGACACTAATTCCAACAAACCCTATGGGATAAAACTACACAGGTAGGTCTGCAAGGAAATCACAACCGACGCAGAATACGAGGAATGTATAGAACAACTAGAAAAAGCATTCATAGAAACCATGGATGAGTATGCACCACTACATGATAACAACAGAAGAGATCAACTTCCAGAAGATATTAATGAATTGTGTGCGGGACATTGACAATATATAGTGTAAAGATACGTGATAGTGATACATAGACACTGCACAGACCGTATATAAAGTGATATAGTGGTAAATAAACTGATAGTTTTAGTGTTTTGTGTGCAGGACAATGATGACAGTGTACAGCTCTAGAAATAGATAGTATATAGGTGTTTAAGGTACCATGAGCTCGGACAAAATCTGCTCATTTTTTACGTGCACACGATCTCCACATGTTTGCCACCCAACAAATCATCAACACGAAGAAGAACAAAATCTATTGGTCTTATTTCTTTTTTTTTTCTATCAACCCTTTTTTTTCATTAACAACAAAAACAAGGGATCAGATGCTGCGATGCTATTGGTTGATGAGCTTAAATAAGTGCTCCAATAGCGGCCGAATGCTGCAAGCAAAAAGAGCCGTATTGGTGGTGAGAATTCTTCCGAGCTCATTGTACATAGGCACCGATAGGAATGTAAATAAGCATTACAAAATGTTAAATTAATAGTTTAGTTCATAGATTTATAGTTTTTTTGCATTTTGTTTTGTGTACTATCGAGGACACTCCCCGTATCGACTACTAAATCGCTAAACTCGTCACCTGCTGCTGCCGAGTCTTTACTAAGGGAAAACGTTTCAGTCTGTGATTCCGAATTTAATTTTGAATATGTCACCTGTAAAGATATAATTAAAACTTTTCACACCTTAAATGTTAAAAAGACCGCCGATCTATGGGGTCATTCTGTGGAAGTTGCTAAATCCATTATAAACATTGTAGCTCCTTCATTAGCTGTAATATTTAACGATTGTATTGACCGTGGTGAGTTTCCTGATCTAATGAAATATAGTAAAATAATACCATTGTTTAAATCGGGTAGTACATCAGACCCCACTAATTATAGACCCATTTCAGTACTACCCACGTTTAGTAAAATTTTTGAAAAATTAATTTTGGCACAAATGCAAAGTTTTTTCAATAAATATAAGTTATTACATAAAAAACAGTTTGGTTTTACAAGGGGTCGTTCAACTACTGATGCCGGTGTTGAACTTTTAGGACACATTTATAATGCCTGGGAGGACAAATGCGATGCTTTGGGCATTTTTTGCGATTTATCTAAAGCTTTCGATTGTGTTCTTCATGAAACATTAATCAGGAAACTACACCACTACGGAATCCGTAACGCCTCCCTGGCTCTTCTTATTTCATATTTGAGTGACAGGATTCAGAGAGTTGATGTTAAAGGGAAAAGATCTCCCGGATCCGTAGTAAGAATGGGGGTACCCCAGGGCTCAATTCTTGGTCCATTTTTGTTTCTTATTTATATAAATGACTTGCCTTACCTCATAAAGGATAATCATGACATAGTATTGTTTGCAGACGACACTTCTCTTTTATTTAAACTCAAACGTCAGCAGTTAGTTGCGGATGATGTTAATAGCGCCCTGGCGAAAGTCGTTAATTGGTTTAATGTTAATAATCTACTCCTAAATGAGAAAAAAACTAAGTGTATTAAGTTTACGATACCCCATGTAAGACAAGTGGAAACTACTGTACTAATTAAGGATGAAGAGCTAAAAGCGGAAGATAGCACAGTCTTCTTAGGCATAACTTTGGATGCCAAGCTTCAGTGGGGCCCGCATATAGACAAACTGTCGAAGAAACTTAGCTCTGCAGCATTCGCCGTTAGAAGAATTCGTGATTTAACTGACTTAGAGACAGCCCGTTTAGTTTACTTTAGTTATTTCCATAGCGTGATGTCGTACGGTATTCTCTTGTGGGGCAATGCCGCCGATATTCAGACAATATTTGTTTTGCAAAAAAGGGCAATTCGTTCAATTTATAAATTAAGTCCCAGATACTCCCTCAGAGAAAAATTTAAAGAGACTAATATTCTTACTGTGCCCTCTCAGTTTATTTATGAAAACCTTTTGTACGCCCACAAAAATATTAATTTATTTAAAAAATACAGTGATATCCACAACATAAACACGAGGAACAAACACAAATTTGTTGTTCCTGCAACGAGGCTCAAAAAAATAGGAGGTACGTTCAGATGCCAATGTATGCGCTTTTACAATAAACTTCCGAGCCAAATTCAAGCACTAAGCCTAAATAAATTCAAATCGTTTATAAAACGGAAGCTGTGCCTGAAAGCCTACTATCATGTTAATCACTATCTTGAAGATAAAAAAGCTTGGGATTAAGCTGCTCCAATGAAATTTGCTCTGTGAATGTCGAAATTTCGGACTTCGCTTGTTTATTATTGATTCCTTTCTTTTATACACTCTGACATTGAATTTTTTTTTGACATGTATTTTATTATTTTACTTTTATTTTTTTATTTTTTATTGTTTTATGTGACATTTACTGATTTGACATGAATACTTATTTTTTTAAGTATTTTACTTTTTTATCATTGCGACATTTAATGATTTTTGTGTTTTTTTTTTATTTACATTCATTTGAAAAGAATTTGTTATTAATTTTATTTGATTATTGTGAATGTGGGGACCATGTGGGTCACATTTTTATTTTTTGTTTGTTTTTTTCCCACAACTGTCTGGCAGTTTGAGTACTATAAGCGACCTTCCCAAATGTCCTTTCTTTGGTATTGTTCGTCGTTTCGTTGAGCTCCTTGAGTTATAAGTCGAGCTACACGTTAACTGACAAATGCTTGCACTGACTGGACAGGTCCACTCAAATCTGTATGGTTCTTTCTTCAAAAGACCATCTCAGACACTAATCTGCATAGTCCTCATGTGAATTAAGCAAGATTGTCTGGACTTTAAAAGAGACTATGACCTCTGAGTTTGTTTCGGCTGTTTCTTCTCAGAGTAGTCAGGTACGAAACACCGGCCCCATCTAGTTTTAAAAAATGACGTGTAAAAGTGTTTGTAAAAACCTACTTGCAAAATAAACATCATTTATCATTTATCATTTATTATCACTCCCACCTGACCTAAGCTAATTTTTGCTTGCACTCGCAACATAGAAACGCTCTCTAGCCCCGCCCCGTTGACTTTCTATAGAAATAATGAATGAAAAGATACCGAATCGGCCGAGCGCACTGACGACGCACGCCAATCGAGAGTTGTTATTTTGCGCGCCAAAGTTGACGCTTTCCTAAAAGGCCCAAACTTTAAGGGAGCGTGGCTCGGCGCCTCCGCATGATTTAAGCGAAAAAAAATTAAACTGGTCAGGCGGAAAAGACCCCCATAGTACATGGTAGACTTAGCGTTAGGAGTACATAAGTTTATTATGTTATGTTTTTTGTATTTTTTTTTTTTTTTCCTATATAGATAGTATTACATAGAAGCCAATAACATATAGTTTTGTATATGTTTACATAGGAAAAGATACTGAAAAAACGCGAATATTGTGAAGCGGTTCTCATTAAGTACATTAAAGTTTCTCAGTACTTAAGGTAACTTGCACAATGTTTTCCCGCTTTTTTGCCTAGTTTTCATAGGATTTTAGTTTTTCCCGCGTTTTTAGGAAATTTGTTATTGATTCTGATTGGTCAATCACTTTGGAAATTTTGTATAAAAACTTTTTTGCAAAAAATAAAACCGACTTCAAAAAACACGAAAACGTGAAAAATAACGTAAGCTTCAGAAGTCGGTGACCTTTGTTTGATTACCCAACTGTCGAAATCTGGGTGTATTGTACACATCTGTGTACCCCCTTTTTCTCTCCTAACTCCTCCCACTAACTCCTTCCGCTCTGGGCGGAGCAGGAGGGAGTGTCAGACTTTTACTGACTAAAACCCATCCATGTTCCTTCATCGCCCTTTGTGTTCCGAGGCCACGGTATCTCTTTCGAACAGTCCCGCAACCCCGGCAGGCATCGGTCCTTACGGACCCCTTCCTTTTTGCCGACTCTCTTTGAGGCGCGCGTGGAACACGAACGCGCCGTCGACACAGCCTGTCGTCATGAGACGGACGGACGGCGAGCTAGCCCATAGCCCACCGTCCACAGGCCCGCGCCTACGGTGGCCGGGGGCCACGTGGTGGTGGCCCCTGACGCCCGGGGCGTCTCCCGCGGCGGCCGGGACGTTGAGAGGTTCGCTCCCTCTCACGTTCCGCCACCTCTTTCTCTAGCATTACTGCTTCGCAGAAGGAGGTGACGGCGTCCCATTCCGTCTCGCTCCGGACCATGGCTTGCACCAGGGCCGGACGCGAGAGGTCGCCGCCGCCGATCGCCGCTTCGAGGACACGGCGGTGCTCCGCCCACGCGGGACACACCTCCACCGTGTGCTCCACCGTGTCCTCCGGTCGATCCTCGCAATGGAAACACCCGGGCGTTTCCTCCCGCCCGATTCGGTGCAGGAACCTCCCGAACACTCCATGTCCGGTGAGGACCTGCGTCAGGCGGAAGGTGAGGACGCCGTGGCGTCTCTCAAGCCACTCCTCAAAGAGGGGACTTATCGCCACTATCGTGGCGTGCCCTGCGCGGGGTTATCTGTGTACCCCCTCAGATCATACAGGCGTGATGTTACGTCATGATGTTGCATAAACAATAAACATCCAAGCGATTGCAACATTCACGGCAGATTTGCCGTCTATTTCTGAAGAGTTCCATTGTATATCTCCGAAGATCAGCATCAGATGTTCACAACATTTAAATGGGACCACACGGGAAGCACCAGCTTTCAAATAAAAAAAGAATCATCAAAATCGGTTCACCCAGTCGAAAGTTCTGAGGTAACAAACACAAAAAAAAAAGAAAAAAAAATACTGTCGAATTGAGAACCTCCTCTTTTTGGAAGTCGGTTGAAAATAGGGCCATTTTGTTCAGTCGACACAGTAGTCGGCAAGGTCTAGAAGAAAACACTCCTCCAAATAAAGAAGCAAGAAGCTCATCAGACAGAAAAAAAAGAACCTACAATCGTTTGAAACGAGCGAAAAATGGACCCGAATAATAAACGATCCACAGAACAACATAGCCCAGATGTGGCGAATCCAACGCAAACTGAAGGACTCCCTACAGTGACTCCCCCACATTGAAGGTTGCAACAGCGAGATAAGATACCATCGACGCCCTGGGTCGACACAGCGATCGTCACAGAAGCCGAGATAAACAACGAAGATAAGAGTACAGAGAAGACCACACCGTTTCAGCCTCTCGACCCCACCTCTATAGAGGAAATCAGATTCGCACTGAGACGTTTTAAAAATAAGAAGACGCCTGGCCCGGACAAAATCAAATCCGACGCCCTCAAACTCGGAGGCAACCCCTTCCTCATCAGGTACAAAGTGATAGCCGACTACCTGTTACTGACAGGTTACTATCCAAACAGATGGAAAATCGGAGAATGCATCTTATTTATTTATTTATTTATTTATTTATTCATGTACACACAAAATACTTTACAGGACAATATATTTACATAGAAGAGCACAAAGGTACTGCTTATTTCTTATGAAATTTCTTCCAGCAGACCTGCGAGAGGAAAGTTGGATATGAAATGTAGACACAGTGTGTAGACAAGTTAGACACAAAAATTTAAATTTAAACTTAAAACAAAACTATAACTATAATAATAAACGTACATACAAATACCTACACATATAATAAAATAAAAATAATATTGTAAATATTTGCCTATAATATACATACATATATATATGAAGAATATTACTGAGAAGAGAGGTAATGCTCTTTGACTTGTTTTTTAAAGAGAAATAAAGTTTTACAATCTCGAATGTTAGGCGGAAGTGAGTTCCACAAACGTACTGCGTGAACAGAGAAGGAGTAGGAATACAGTTCGGTTTTATGGGATGGGAAATTAAGATGATGCCTGAGGTGGGATCTACACAGAGCATCAGGAGGACGGGTAAAGGAAAATCGATCGCGCAGGTAGCTGGGATATGCAGGGTTATGAAGGATGTTGTAAAGGAGACATAATATCCGAGTGTTCCTGCGAAGACGGATAGGGAGCCACTTGAGTTCTTTGCGGAAGTGAGAAACATGGTCATATTTCCTCAGACCATACACAAAACGAATGCCGAGGTTCTGTAAGCGCTCAAGTTTGTTTAACAGCTCCTCGGTGGCATCCAAATAGCAGGCATCAGCGTAATCAATGATCGGCTGAATCAGAGTTTGAGCTAAGTAAATTTTAGTTTTGAATGGCAAGAAGCTCTGTAAGGATTTGAGCGAGTGAAAAGAAAAGTGAACCTTAGGACTAACCTCATTCACTTGAGCTCGCCAAGAAAGATTGCTGTCAATTAAGACACCAAGGTCCTTGGCTGTATCAGTATACGCAATGGTCGTGCAGCCCAGAGATAATGGAGTCAAAGTAGACAAGTCAAGTGCAGTGCGGTAGTATCTGCTGCCTATGATCATGGCCTGCGACTTAGCAGGGTTAATCTGTAAGCCGAACGACTTAGCCCATTGATAGATGCTTTCCAGGTCATGATTCATGGCATTGATTGCCGATTCTGCATCAGCCAGCAAGAAATGTCGATACAGCTGCAAATCGTCTGCGTAGAGATGGAAGCTGGAGGTGATAACCTTGGTAACAGTGTTAATAAATATAGAGAAAAGAAGAGGAGAGAGAACGCCACCCTGAGGCACACCAGCAGTAAGATCACACCAGTCAGAGTAGATCTCTGCAGTGCAGAGTGGAGAGTGGAGTGCATCTTCCTACGTAAAGCAGACAAGAATCACCTGGACGCCAAATCGTTTCGACCCATCACTCTCCTCAACATCATGGGTAAACTACACGAACGCCTGCTCTTGTCGCGCCTGCGACAGACGGCCGACAGACTCCAACCGCCGTTCCAACATGGCTTTACCAAAACCAGAGGGACAGGCACACAGATCCTTCGCACCGGCAAATTCACCACGGAAGCGCTGGAAACAAGGGAAAGTGTGGGAATGGTCCTGACGGATCTTTCGAAGGCCTTTGACTCAATAAACCACGAAGGTCTGACGAAGAAGCTTCAAACAGCTGACGTCCTAAACAACATCATCAAAGTAATAGAGAATTACCTCAGCGGTCGCAAAACCTACGGGCACTTCAGAACCATCAATGGCGAGCAAAAACCGGTGCCACACGGTGTCCCCCAGGGCTCTATACTGGGTCCGGTCTTCTTTAACCTGTACGTACACGTTCGGGACCAACGTGGCCGTATTCGCGGACTCCAAGCTCTTCCAATACGCCGATGATCTGTGCATCCTTAACAGGTCTCCCGACCCAAACTGCGCAACACACCGCGCGGGCTGGGCCGTCATCGACTACTACCATCGCTGGGGGCTACAACGTAGACAAACCGGAGTGTGCTATGTTCACTCACAAGAGAAATTACTATAGAACCATTCGCATCAAAAACGAGGCAATTGAATATCAAAATACCAAAAAATGTCTGAGCGTACACTTAGACAAGACCATGACCATGGGCAAACAGACAGATTACGTCGTGTAGAAGGAGCGACGAGCACGCGGCGCGCTATAGACCCTATCATAGGTTGGCACGCCAAGACAGATATCACTGTGAATCTTCCTGTCGTTCAGGCCTGCCTACTTCCTATATTGGATTATGGCGTGGTACAACTATTCTCACGTTACAGTAAGAGCCACCTACAAAAAATTGAACGCCAATATCGAATAGCTCTCAAGACCATCGGACAATTCCCAAGACGCCTAGAAACCACATTACTCTGGGATCCAAGGCACCACCGTGCACAAGACTTGAACATGCTGCGCCGACTCCGCGAAATGCACATCGATGATCTAGACACCGCTGGTGACGCCTACCTCCTAACATATGAACCAGAGAAATAAACATCTTTCTTTCTATTCTATTCCAGCACAACTTTGATAGCTTAAATCTCGGAAACGTGACATTTTAGATTTTAGAAGATTTTGACTCAGAAACAACATGTTTGTATTGATGCCAGCTATCGATTAATAAACGTTTTATGCGTGTCTGATCAAATCAAAGTTATGCCAGCTATCGATTAATAAACGTTTTATGCGTATCTGATCAAATCAAAGTTATGCTGAACATTGTGTGTCACATCATTGAATGGACTTTAACTTTGATAGCTCATATCTCGGAAACGTGACACTTTAGAACATTTTGCCTCATACAAATCTTGTTTGTATTGATACCAGCTATCGATTTATATAGGTCCTATGCGTGGCCGCTACTTTGAAAAAAAAAAAAAACAAAATGGCGGAAGTTAATCCGGCAAAAAAATGCAAACTCTTTTCGCAAGATATTGGTCATGGGTGTAATTTTCATGTTTGGGAGGTCATTATAGAGAAAAAGAGGTTGAAATCAGCTTACACATTTTTCAATGGGGAAAGCATTTCCAAAATTCCAAAATGGTCAAAGCTGATTGTAGATGGCGCGTCCACAGCTTAGACCCAATCTGACCAATAAGGTCAAACTATTTTGAAATATAAAATGACATTGACAGATTTTCAACCAATGACGATGTTTGATTCAAGCGATGCTAGCGCCATTAGTTCCACAGTTGCCATCCCCATTGCGCATCGTGACGCCCATCTCGAGTCTCCTGTACACTCAAGATGGGCGTCACGTTGCTCAATGGGCGACACGATGCGCTGTCATATGTACACTGTGTACATATGACAGCGCAGATAGACAGAACATCGTGACGTGTATCACGTACCTGTGTGCCGCAGCCACGTGTCTCCGCAGCAGGTCGGCCCGCTGGAAGGCGACGCCGCAGTCCTGACAGAACAGCTCGGGCCCGCGCATCGTGTCGTACACCGCGCGCTCAGACGGCCCGTGCGACAACGGAGACAGACGGAACTCCATGTCGTCTCCTGAATGGAATAATAACATTAAAATTATAGAACTTGCAATGACACATAAGATATTTTGTTTGCGTAAAACATGGTATACAAGGTGTTGTTGAAAAATATTAGATCGGATCATTTAGAGGTTCTCTGAAAACTCCCAAATGCCTTTGGTTTAATATCAATTAAGAGCCTTGCAACAGGCTTGTTCTAATGGTCAAATTGAATAAGCTAGCGAAACTGCAGAGGCGATGGGTATTGAACTCTACAAGAAAGAATGAGGTCAACGACCTTAGGTCAAGAAGTATGAGTTGAGGAAATCAGTTTATTTTTTGTTTGATCGTCTTTAGATATCGATAACCATCATTTTTTCAGTTTCTTTAAATCATTTTACCCTGTACTTCGTGGGATAAGCGAAATTGGTGACAAAATGTCTGCCTAATACTTTGGGGAATACAAGCAAAATGTAGTGTATACCCGAGTCGTCGTCTTCGTAGGGCGGGTCGGGCAGCGGGTCGCGCGGCAGGTGCGGGTGTCGCTGCGTGGCGTGCGCCGCCAGCGCCTCGCGCGACCAGCACAGCTCGCCGCACGCGCCGCACTCCACCGGGGAGTCGCCGCCGTGCACCTGGCGGAACATTACCGAACAGATAAGCGTTTTAAGGCGCGCTTTTTGCCACACGCGGAACACGTAACGAGTGTTGTTATTACTGGACTACTTTTATTCTATGCCGATAGCATGCTCCCGTAGGATAATTTTCGACTTTCATGCGACTGTAGCCGCGGCCAAAAACTAATGGAAACTAAGTACTTACCCTAGCATGTGATTGCAAAGCCTTCTCTCTAGCGAAGCCAACCCCGCAGTGCCTACAGACGAAGGGGCGCGAGGGGTCGCTGGGCGGCGGCGGAGGCGAGGGCGGCGGGGGCGCGGCCGGGGGCGAAGGCGGGGACGGCGGGGGCCGCGCCGGGGACCGCGCCCGCCGCGACCACTGCTGCGTGCGCGCAGACGTCATGTTCTCCCACATGCCGTTCTGTAAAAACAATACAAGAACAAATTGTATGTACTAAATGCGAGACACAAAACGAAAACAAGTTTTAATTTGTATTCTCTCTACAAATTGTTTTAATACTCCACATACCTCTTCCACCGGTACAGGATCCTTTCTCCGCCGACCGCGTCTCTTCTTTGGTTTCACAATTTGGTTATTGTCTAAAACATCCTCTGCAATAGAAATACATAAAAATAAGTCATGCGACTATTTGCAAACCTCCATGTTAGTCGAAACATTTGGCGCGAGCTAATTTCGACCCGCGTACCGCGCGGAAGTCGCCAGAGATTATAAAAATTTACATGACAGTCTCTTCACAGATAAAACCACTGATTTGACAACACTACCGGTGAACTTTATTTTCATTCAAAGAAGGTTGCTGCCACTGGCAAAATTGCTAAAAACCATAGTAATCTAATCTCTATTCTAGGAGGTACCTAGAATTTATACCTTTAAGTTGCTACTGTAGGTAAAATAAGTGAGAATGGACTGCATTATTAACTTTTTTAGTAGGTAGGTACCTACACTTACCATAATCTATAGAATCGGGGTTCTCAGGCACAAAGGCGTGAACTTTCAGATGGTTCATGAGGTCGCACTTGCGCACATATCGTACGCCACACAAGTTGCACGCGTGCGGCCGGTCGTTCTGATGGGCCACCATATGGTTCATGAGAGCGGCCTTCTTGCGGAATCGTCGGGAACAAAAGTCGCACGGCCAAGGACGCATCGCTGTGTATTCATCCTGCGAAAATAATTATGAATATAATGCATGCAAAAGCTTCAGGCCTCTTGTCACGTGTCTACTCACGTTTTTTCTCGTGAATATCTGCGAGCGATTCTAAGTGTAAATCGGCGCCTCGTCCACACAATTCATATACAGACTGTGGCTCAGTGTACAAAGTAACAAGTATGAATGCATTTGGTGTAAAAATTTAGGTTCACTCTCAAACAGCTAATAACTTTTTTTTTCCATGTACTATCGAGGACACTCCCGCCTGACCACCACTAAGCTTATTTTTGCTTGCACTTGCAACATAGAAACGCTCTCTAGCTGCGCCCTGTTGACTTTGTATAGAAATAATGAATGAAAAGATACCGAATCGGCCGAGAGCACTGACGACGCACGCCAAACGAGAGTTATTGTTATTTTGCGCGCCAAAGTTGACGCTTTCTTAATAGGCCCAAACTTTAAGGGGGCGTGGCTCGGCTCCTCCGCATGTTTTAAGCGAAAAATATTTAAAATGGTCAGGCGGAAAAGACCACGACTGTACGCACAGCGATGAATCAAGCTATACAATACCAAATTATGTGGGTCTCTCATCGTAAGGGAAATCTATACAAAGCGCGGCCATTTTATACTGCAAATATATAACTTGATGTGTCGCCGTGTGTAGAGGTGTTTGTAAAAAAGGCTCTTTAACATAGATTTTAATTTAATTAATTTAGAGAAACTGTATGAACTTTATACTTGGTCTGTTGGTAAAGGAACATCAAGGTCATTTTCTTCTTTCATAACAATTTCAGCATTATTCAGATGATCCATAGGAACTTCCACTCTGGAAATAAATGTTACAATTAAATGGAGTGATAACAAGAATCAGGATACAAAAAAAAATGTTTATGCTTTTGCCAAATAAAGAGATTCTTACACAAAGCTTGCATCTTGATTTTACATTCAAGACAAGCTTATTTTAATTATTACAAGTCATGGAAAACTTCAGAGAAATATTGAATAGGCCACCACATTGTTGATAGTTTTCTTATTATCTTAGAGGACACAATATCACTAAGTTGCAATTATATTTAAGAGAACTATTACTTAGAACTAAAAATAAATATCTGAGAGATCTTACTGGTACCTTTCCTGCCCACCAGGAATCACCCAATCGTCCGTAATGACCTCTTCTGTGACACACTCCACGCTAGGATCATCAGCAAGTTCAGCTGTCTCAGTATAGCTCACTACGTCTTGAGATAAAAACATTAAGTTCTCTGCAGCCATTTGGTCCGTGCTCATCATCTCTTCCGATGTCTGCGTGTACAATTGATTCTCAACCTTTATCTGAACATTAATATTATGAAAATTATTTGAGAAGTAACATACAATTTAAAGGACGCGTTGGCGACTTTTTGGGTGAACAAAAATTATGGAACTCGCGTGACCGTCACGTATGCTTTTCGTAGCACTCGTAGTCTATCCGCTACGGCGTAGTATTACCACGTAGGCGTGCGCGGGGCACAGCCCGTAGCAGTGCTACGATTGGGGCGGGGCCTGAGGGGGGAGGGGGAGGCGGAGGGAGGAGGGGAGGGGTAGGGGAAAAATTTACAAATGAACACAAATTAAAAAAAAGAATTGCACACACAGCTCGACGATACAATTCATAAGTTACTTATTTTTCACTTCTATCGGCAGTCCCCAAAGACTGCCCCACATGTTATTTTTTTTTCTTCTTTACACACACACGCATCATTATTTCAAACCACTCTGTGCATCAACTTCTAGTTATTAATAAGTTACTGCACAGAATTGAAAAGGAAAAGCCATGCTAGAGACCGAAAAACTGTTCTACTAAGTTTAACAAATTCTATTCCCAAAGTATTAAGCCTCACCATGTTGGTATATCCTGTGTGTTGCTCATTCTCTAGGCCTGTTATTACTTCCTCTGGCTCCACAGCACCTGGACTGTGCTGAAAGGCAAACATTTTCTTCAGTGGAGAAGAAAATAAAAAGAAAATGTAAGAAGAAAATATAAAGACAGTGACAAACTACTCTAGTAATTTAAAAAGTACACTAAAATGTTTTTATCGTTTTTATTTCGTTGTATAAGAATAAAAAAGGAGTTAGAAAAAAAACAAGAAAAGTGGAAAGAAAGGTAATACATACAATGACGTATTATATAGTTTATATATCATTGGATACATAGTTTTGTTTTATAGAAAACATTCGTTTTATCTTTATATACAGACTGTCCGGTAATTAATGGATAACCTTGAAATGGCTTATAGTAGAACTTATGGCCATTTAGAAAAAAATACGAAAACAAATCTATCGTAAGTAGTACCTGTAAGCAAGTTCATTTATTTTGGAAAATTAAAGTAAGTAAATTAATTTTTCCAAAATAAATTTTAAACATCTTGAGTAAAACGACAACCTCATTAGAGGTTTACCACCTACAAAAGATTGTCATCTAGTATGTAGTGTCCAATCTAAGGTTGATTTCTGGCTAAAGCCGATTAATCGGTATTCAGTTCAGGATTGGCTAGAAGTGTTTTTTAAACTTTCAAATATGTCGACGCCTACACCCGCGCGAGGCCTCTTCCTCTGCCCTCTCGCGCATGCGTAACAGTTCATTAAATTTCGGTGCTTGCTAGAAACCATCGGTTTCGGCCAAAAATTGGGCCAATTTTGACCGAAACCGAGGCCTCGGTGGAACACTACCTGTATGACATGACGTGTTAAAACAACTACAGTTTGGCCGCTGAGAGAATGCGTTTCTGACGTGTCAGTTGGTACATAAATTTAGCGCGAAATTATAACATTTACTTGTTACTTGATTTAATGATATCGTTTTTAATAATATTATTTGTTATTATGGCAAAAAAACGATAGTTATATGTTTATTGTAAATTCTTTGCTACTTCAAAGTTACATTGTCCTTTCGCTCACCTGTCAGGAACGCATTCTCTCCGCGGCCAAACTTTAGGTTTTATAATGCTCACAGATCAATATGACAGTTCAATAGTATCAACCTTATTATTCCTATTTTTTTTTCATATTTGTTTTAACACAAAACAATGAGAGATTTTCTTTTTAGCTCTTCCCTAGTCGCTGGATAGATGGCGCTGAACTTGGTAAGTTACTGCAAGGAACGGAACGTAAAAAAACTGATTTTAACAAAGCGCGAGAAAATTAAGTCACATGTTCTTTGATTGTGAGCCTGAAATTAACACGAAAGAAAAATAAAAGATGTACTGAAGACTTAGAAAAGACTAGCAAAATGTAGGTTTTGGAGAAACCATTATTCGGAAGCATAAGCAAACAAAAGTGTCAGTCAACGAGCATAAGTGACGTGAAGCAATGTTTATTTTTCCAAGCGTTTTGGCTATGGCACCAAGTAACGTAGTCAGTTCAACGCCATCTACAAAGTTCTTGGAAACTGTGTTTTTTTTTAATACCTCAAAAAGAAAACCTCTCATTAGCAAGGTTAACTACTTCACAGTAAAGCCTCTTTTTATTATTTACCTTCACTTCAACTTCCTCCTCCCATTGGAGGTTGAAGTCTTCAGCTTCCCCTTCCATAATAAGTTCTTGATATCAGTCCATTGATAGCATGGTGGATCCAGGAGCCACCTACAATTTGAAATTATTTTTTACAAGAGTTAAATAGTGATATTGGGTTTTCAGCAGCAGCCTGTGAGGACCCCTATGACATGAGAAAACATAACTGAAGTGAGAGTAAATTATATGTACAATAAGCTTGGACGAAATCTCACCACCAATATGGCTCTTTTTACCCGACTGCGCCAGAAGGAGGGTTATGTTTTTCAAGAGTATGTATGTATGTAAGTATGTCTGTATGTATACATATAATTGTTTCGCACGCTCTGTGGCCTGAACGGCTCGATGGATTTTAGCTTGAGAGGTGTTGTTAGATTCGTATTTACTGTGAGAGTGACACTGGGTACATCAAAATAAAAAAACAACAAAATGACAGATGTTTCGCACCTAATTGAAATGTTTGGCACGATCTGCAGCCTGAACGGCTTGATAGATTTTATCTTGAGAGGTCTCATTAGATTCGTATTTACTGTGAGAGTGACTCTGGGTATATCAAAACAAAAAAGAAAAAAGATGGCGGATTTCTGGCGCCAAATTGAAATGTTTGGCACGCTCTGCAGCCTGAACGGCTTGATAAAGGACTCATCATGAGGATTTTAAACTGGTATATTTATGTAACTAAAAAGTGTAAAATATAAAAAAGTCGGGTCCATTAAATAATCTAGACTAACATCAATACATCCAATATGGGTCCAGACAGTTGCAGTCAATATCTCCTGAACTTGTTTTATTATTTTCAGTTTTTATTTAAAATTATTATTTATTTTTACGCAGTCAGTTTTTTTTTAAATTTTTTAATTATTGGTTTTTTGCTTGCAGCATTCGGCCGCTATTGAAGCACTTATTTAAGCTCCATCGAACATCTGATCCCTTGTTTCTGTTAATGAAAAAAAGGGTTGAAAGAAAAAAATACAATACGGGTGGTAAACAGATGTGGACAGATTGTCCATGGGATTTTGTTTAAAACATGGTAAGTTTTCGTCCAAGCTAATGGTCTACCTAATCCTTTGGGAAAAAATGTTTGTCTTTATACTCCAGTCCTAAGTATAAAGTTCTAACTTTATACTTCATTCCTAAGTATATAGTTCCAACTTTATAATTCATTCCTTGGGTGATATTTTTTTTGTGTAAATATAGTAGTTTTTTTTTAGTCATTGTTAGAGGCAGAATGGTTCAAAATCAAATGAGACTGTGCAACTTGTGTTTTGAAACCATTTTAGTTTGAGAACAAGACTTTTACTTACACAAGAAGACTGATCACTGTTGTCCAAAATAAATGAATTTTAATTGAATTATTTCTTTACTTTTTTTATGAACTTGCTTGCTATTTAGCTTTTGAACTAAGCTATGTTAATGCCAAGACCTGGAAATTAAATTTTATGATTTTTTGGGCAGAAGGCTCTCATTACAGTTGGTACAATGCAATTAAGATTTTTGATCTATTTAACTGAATGTGAATTTCATCATAGAAAGTAATACTAGACATGACATCTATACAAGGATAGTCAAAGTGAATTGATCTTTAACAAAGCTCCATAAACAAAGAGAAAAACATTGAGATTAATTAAGACTTTTATCCTAGTTACAATGCTAAACTAGCAGGTATAAAGTTTAATTATTATGATTTATGACTAATTAAAATGTTTCAATTTGATTAATTAAGCAATACCTGCACATAAAAAGAACAATCACCTAAAACATCATGGTTATACTGATATTAAGGAAACATACCTACTGATTTCATTCTTGTCAATAATATTCTAGATACATCATTGAACATCCTTGAATCAAAACATCAACATAACCTTATCAACTACATTTTATTTTGGTTACAAATCGAGTATTATGCGAAATGATCATTCGTTGCTAGCAAATTATTCAGCGCTGTAGAAGTCGTTCTAATAATAAAGACTGAAAGCCGAAACAAAAATGGTGTCAACTTGGGAGTTACGAAGAAAAAACGGTTAGGTTATCCTGTCAAAGTAAAAGGTTATTTGCACTAATCATTGTACCTTTCTATAATTATTGTTTTGGTAAAAAGAACACTTCTATAGCCAGAAACATCACGCCCATTACGATAATCATAGCTGTTTTACATATCTATACGTTTACGTGACGCAATCATAGAACTTATCGATAGTTCATCATCGATGAAAACAATAATATAACCAAAGTCATTTCACTTTTTTGAAAATTACTTACCTGGTTATTGTTTAATATGTATAGGTTGACCGTTGTAAGCTAAAAAATGCACTCTTAAAGCCAATATTTTCTAATGTTTGGTTATCAGACAAATGGCTATCTTCCATTTCCATTCCAACCACACCATAGACACAAACGCTCGCTTGAACAAATAAAGTGCCCAAAAATGTACTGCTTTAATATTTAATTATTTTATGTAGATTCTCAAAATAGTTTTTAAAAATACAATTAATTATCTTTAAATTTTTAATATCTTTTGACTGGGGCTGTGGGGCATGCACATAGAGATAGAATTCAAGTCAATGGGCATGCACATGACTGGGGCTTGTTCATATATAAAGTACTCTGTGGGCTTGTTTGAATATAGTGGCAACATTACAACTTAGTGTTACCACAGTGAGTGCAACGAAAATGCGATAAGCTTAGATAATGTAGAGCATTATATTTTTGTAAATCAGGTGAGCAAATTGTTTTCACTTAGTTGATTGATGGAAATGTGCGCTGTTAATGAGGGATTTTCTTTTTAGCTCTTCCCTAGTCGCTGGATAGATGGCGCTAGGAGTTAGTATGATAATGCAAGGAACGGAACCTAAAAAAACAGATTTTAACAAAGCGTGAGAAAACTAGGTTATATTCGGAAGGTTAAGGTGAATGCATCGACCAGCCCGCGAAATTCAAATTTTCTTACGTTTTTGGCAAATTGCAAGCCAGTGCAAGGTTGTATGTTGATTAAAATATTGGACGCGATTGTAAGACGTACGTAATTACAGAATTATAATCATCAAAACCATCAATACAACCCTCCAAGTTCATAAAGGTCGAGAAACGATTTTTTCAAGGTCAAAGTCATTGCTAGACCTTTATGAACTTGGAGGGTTGTATTGATGGTTTTTATGATTATAATTCTGTAACTACATACGTCTTACAATCGCGTCCCATATTTTAATCAACATACAACCTAGCACTGGCCTGCAATTTGCCAAAAACGTAAGAAAATTTGAATTTCGCGGGCTACCCTGGAGCATCAGCCTTAAGCATATGAAAGTGTCAGTCAACGAGAGTATGTGACGTGACACAATGTTTTTTTTTCCATCGTTTTGGCTTTGGCACCAACTATCATAGCAAGTTCAACGCCATCTATAGAGTTCTTGGAAACTAAGTTTTTTTTTAATAATTATCTCAAAAGGAAAACCTCTCAACAATGTGTTAAAAAAAAAACGCTGACAGTTTTAATAATCTCATTCGAAGCGCATTGTACAGTGAATGGGCTGCTGTAATTTTCGGAACTAATGGCGCTAGTATCGCTTGTACCAAACATCGATATCAGTTGAAAATCTGTCAATGTCATTTTATATTTCAAAACAGTTTGACTTCATTGGTCAGATTGGGTCTAAGCTATGGACGCGCTATCTACAATCAGCTTTGACCAACCTTCCCAATTTCATAGACAATAATAGAATTAGCAAATTATCTTCAGTTTCAGAACGAGCAACAAAAGTCAAGCAAGTTGTCAGTTTGACATATTGTTGATAGCGTTGACACTTGTTGTGCTTGATTTCGTGTACAAATTCGCAAATTCAGAACTGAATAATACAGGAATTTGTACATCTTTTGTAAATATAGGTTTAATGGTGTTGAAAAATGGCTCAGGAACTAAAAGAACTTTGTGAGCTTCTATTTCCGGACTCCACAGAAGGTAAATCGGCCTTTTTTATGCACTCAACAATATAATAATATAAGACTTCTCTTTTATTTTGTTCTGTGCAGGAAGATCACTATAGACTGTTATTCCATTATTTGGGTTTAGTAGTACTCTAGTAGAGATGGGTCGTCGACGCATTTGGCGTAAACGAAACTAGACCGTCCATTTAAGTTCATCGACTAGTTCATAAACTAGTTGAATTCGTCGACTAGTTTATGCGTCGACTTGGTTATGCAGTCGTTTAAATAAACGTTACAACGAAGTCTACGACGGTGACGGCGACGTAGGCAGTAGACTAGAGACTGCTCTGTGCTGTAGCCGCTGTAGGTACATATTAATTTGAACTTCCCTTCATACTCGAGTACACAGTAGGCAAGTAACAAATGCATTCATCCTAATAAAATAATCACCCAAAGAAATTTTAACTCTAAATCTAACTTAAGAGAGTTGATATTTGTACAGGACGGATGTATACAAATATCAACTCTCTCATGCTAGATTTAGAGTTAAAATTAGTTTGAGTGATTATTTTATTTTTAGTGCCTACGTTCATGAGTCAGTCCGTCGTCGTCCAGTTCGAGCGTTTACGCGTTTACTCTTTTAGCCCTTGTTGATCGACTGCCGTTGAGCCGTCGACGGATTCTACTAGTCCACGGATTGTTGGTGAACCGTCCGTTCGTTCACAGTCCGTGGACGGTCGAATAAACTAGTTCGTTCATTCAACGCTCATCTCTATACTCTAGTTGATTCGCTCACGTCTCCTGGACTGGACTATTAATAAATAAATAAATATTGCTGGACATTACACACAGCGCCATCTAGTGCCACACTAAGCAACGAGGCTTGTGTCGTGGACACCAGATAGTTGATATACTACATAGATACTTTTTGTTTGTAAATACATACTTAATATACATATAAACAACCATGACTCGGAAACAAATGTCCATGCTCATCACACAAACATTTGCACCGACCGGGATTCGAACCCGGGACCCTAAGAACGTAAGGCAGCCTCACTACCGCTGCGCCAATCGGGTCGTCAAACTATTGCAAACTAAATGTTCCTTGTTCAAAGTGTATTTGTATTCTGCCACTCCTTACAAATTAAATAATAAGGTTTGGATTTATTTTATCTTGAGTTTCAGGTCAGATTAATAATTATATTTCAAAATATTTTACAGAAAATGCAGAGTACTTCAGTGATATAACTGACTACATCAAAAAACTTGGATCCCAAAATTGGGAACATATACGGAAAGAGCCAGAGAGACTGACCGAGGAGATGAAACAACTTACAGAACAGACACAAGAGCTGGCTTTTGCTAATTACAAGACATTTGTTGAGACCGCCGAGATTTCACATACAATCATTAATGATTTAGCCAAGTCCAAAGAATCACTTTCATCCTTCTTGGACAACACACCAGTTTTCTTACAAGAATGTGATAAATTCTCACAGATTGCTGGGAATATAGTGAAGGAGAAGAGGTAAAACTGTTAATTCAATGATATTATGTTGCAGTAAGTGGACTGAACTATATTTATTAACACATTCACTGTCCAATGACTCGAAAGCAGTCAAATTTGTACCATACTCATGTCCATGACTCTTGTTGGAGTCATAATCCAAGAGTAAATTTGATGTTTTTTATTTGATTCAGATTCTCATGGACATGGTTAGATAACAAGGCTACACACAAGGGTAAAATGTTGCCAGTTGTCAGAGCCAGATTGTAGGTGGACGTACAAATATTTTTTATAACTTTGTACTGGGACAGGGAATGTGTTAAACATGTTTCTTGCTCTGCAGTGGGAACAAAATAGGCTAAAAATAAATATTTTTATATGAACATTGTTTTGTTACTATTATTGGAATGATTTCAGTCGCTACAGTACCATCCGTAGCCAGAGTGACAAGCTACTGGAGTTGCTGGAACTTCCATCTTTAATGCGAGAGGCACTGAATGCCGAGGACTACGAGAGCGCCCTGGACATCTTCACGTTTGTCCGTAACCTGTCAAAAAGATATTCTGAAATACCTATTGTGCAGGTATGAACCCATAAAGGTTTACAATCTGATCAATTTACTATTTTATATAGTGTGTTTATAGTGAATTTTTTTTTTCAGAATACTACATCAGAAATAATGACTCTTTGGTTTGAAACTCTCTACCACCTTTTTAATCAACTGCGTTATGATTTGCCGCTACCTCAGTGTTTGCAAGTGAGTAACAGGAATATAGTCATTATTCATTACTTAATTAATTATTATACCTGTATAATAATGACATTTTTATCACTTAAAAAAAAAATGGGTGTAATAGGTGAACGGAGTAGAAGCAAATGGCACTTAGAAAATTCAAAAAATTCGATATTCAAATCATACGCGTACTGCGTATGATTTGGATTAACTTTTTTCTAAGCTGCGGAAAAAATAAAAAAAATAAACTAGGTATTGTAGGGGGTGTTCTTCAATGAAACCACTCGTAAACCAATTATAACAACAAAGGAGTATTTATTGTTCTAAGTTCTTAACACTTTAACAGTTCGAAATTAGGCACTATATCAACTATACACTAAAAGATGGCAACCGAAAAGTTAAGACCGCCCGATGTCGGTTCCGTGTTGGAAGCCGACCGTGCAAGCCGGAGAGCGTTAGACTGCCCGTAACCCGTTCCGAAGGAAGCGTGTCCGTGCAAGCCGAACTAACTAAATGAATGGCGTGCGGCGTCTTTTATACTCTCCAGCCGCGGCCGGCGGCGGTGGTGGTGCCGTAGTGAGGCACGGTGCGAGGGAGTAGGCAAGTAGGCATACGGGTGCGCGTGCGATGCGGCGACGCGGGCTGGTAGTGCCACAGTATGCCATAAGCTTCTACTCCGTTCACAATAATATTTTTTTTTTGGAAAGTGATAAAAAAGTCATCCTGTATTATCATAATTTCTTTTTATTAGATCCTAGGCTATCTTCGAAGAGCAAACACAGTTTACAGATCTACAGATGAAGATGAAAGCAGTATGTATGCAGGAAGTATTAAATCAAATCATTCAGCTACTGCTGATGGTCTTCATGTGCATTTTCTAAAAGCCAGAAATGCCTGGTTTGAAAAAGCTTTGGAAGATGCCAAGAACACAGAAGGTTCGTCTTGATTTTACTGCATAATCATAATTCCAGGTCATGAGAGACTCAAACAGAACGAACATTAAGCTCTTATTTATAGGATTTTAATATTTTCTTTATTTATGTAAATAAAAACCCAGGTAATGAACACCTTATTAACCCCTGATCAAATAGAGGGGTGTTAGAAATTTGAAGTGTGTATCTGTCTGTGTTATCATAGCTCCTGAATGGATAAACCGATTTTGATTTTTCGTTTCAAAGGTATCTTTTATATTTCAGCACCAGAGAGACTTTTGAGAAGAATTATAGAGCTACACAGAATTCATCTATTCAATGTTTTGACTCAGCATAAATCCATATTTTTATCTGATTCACATGAGTCCAAAATTAAAGATGATGAGTTGAGTGGTACTAGTGCCTTATCATGTTGGCTGAAATTAAAGGTGAGAAAGAAACCGTATCTAAACTAATATTATAAAGAGGAAAGATTTGTTTTTTTGTTTGTTTGTTACGATTTAGCTCTAAAACTCCTCGACCGATTTTCAAAATTCTTTCACCATTAGAAAGCCACGTCTTTACTGAGTAATATAGGCTATATTTTATCCCAGTACTCCCACGGGAACGGGAACTACGCGGCTGAAACCGCGTGACGTCCGCTAGTATTACATAAACATAAAGAATTCACACTATTTATCTTTTTCTTAACCTTTTAAACGTCAGCATAAACGTACTTGCTTGCCCTCCACGGCAACCCACTATTTCCCCAACCATTTTGTCACATATTTGTGTCGTTTGGCGTACAGGGCACGCGCTTGTCACGTATCGCTTTCAAAATGTTAATAATTATTCTATGCTTCTCAGGTCGAAATATTGGCACAAATACTTAACCAAGATTTGCCCAAAGAAGACGAAGCCAGTTTCGAGTCCCTTCTGAACCAATGCATGTATCTCTGTTTATCATTCGGAAGAGTTGGAGCAGACATGAGATGCGTTTTGACACCCTTGTTCCGCAACAACATTCTTACCCAGTTCCACAGCGGACTAGACAAGGCCGACATTCAATTTGAGAATCAAATGCGATTGTATAAAGTACCGAGCTTGAAGAATGTGCAGCGGCCGATTAACGAAAGTATATCAACAGGGCCACCAGAAAACTTACTCGATTACTATCCACTAGCAGAGTATTGCAATGGGATGCTTACAGTTCTGAACTCCATGAGAGTAACAGCACCATTGAATATTGTAAAGGAAGTATACAATGCTTTTAGAGATTCTTTCAACAAATCTGTTCAGGTTTTATTAGCTTTCTACTACAGAGAGCAACAAAGCTTCACTGATACTGAAAAGCAGAATTTTATTTCTTTATGTGCATGCTTTACTGAAGACTTGGTTCCATACATAGCCAAGTGTTTGGCACAATCGTTTCCTTCCACACAAGTAGCAGAACTACTTGGAGTTACTTTGACTGTTTTACAAGAAAGTAACATTCTACAAGTTGATCAAAATGCTGTCTGTGAACCTTTGAATTGTATAACAGGAGTGACGGTTAATTAAATTGTTTATAATAATTATAATGTAAATGGAAATATTATACGATAATTATTTTTATGTAAAGGAATGTTTAAATTATTATTATAAAAGTTATAAAAAATAAAACATGATTATTACAAAAGGATGTTTATTCTCCATAGAAAAAATAGCGATTAGCCATATAAAAGAAATTAAGGCACGGCCTCTTAACAACTACCGTAACATAGGAATGATTACAATACTTTTCTTATCAATAACAAGAATACTATGTAAACTTAACTCTTTTAATTCTAGACTTTCCTTCATCATTTCTAGACACCTCATAGAAGTGTGTGACCTTATCAATTTGTCCTAAAGACTCGATGAACTCTCTGTCGTGGGTAATGATGATAAACATGAAGTTCTTCTGCGTCATTCGGTCTTGAACGATCTCACCGAGAGCCATACAAAGGCTTTTAACATTTTCTTGATCTAAGTTTGTTGTGGGCTCGTCCAGAGCTAGAACTCCGAATCTGAAAGTTATAATGTTAATTAAATTTTAGACTATAATAATACGCAACTTCTAATACAGTCTGCTACTAACGATTAAACAAGACTGTAACTGGGGTTTAGAGACCTCCCAAGTCCGAGGAAACGCGCTGGATTATGCGCTATATTACGAAGGAACAGGGTCTGCGATTCTCCAAACCAATGTATTCTCCTTTTTTCTTCCTGAATAATGGTCAGTAATCAAGGTCTACTGTAGTCACTTCCCTGCCTAGCAACTAATAAGTAAAGAAAAAATGACCAGCAGGCCTATTACGTATCTCTGTTGACAGCTCGAAGTGATAGTAACTGGGCTCAGTGTTTATCAAATAACTGTCAAAAGGTTAGTTTCGTATTATGTATGACCAGTCGCGATCAAATATGACGTCATCGGTGCCCATCGTGGCTGATAGTCACCGTAACTCATTTTGACAGACGCTTTCGTATCGATTCTTATAATATTGCGATTATGTAAGCATAGTGGACATCAAATTTATGACAACTGAGTTTGAAGTGGCTTTCGTGAAAGACGTTACACCGTACCCGGGCTGTTAGTCACCGTAAAGTGATATCCACTCTGTGTAATACGTAATACCAATATTTTGACATTCTCGGTTGTCATCAAAGTTCGGTGTACAACCGAAGCTTGATAGTCACTGGAGATCAAGAAGATACGTAATAGGCTTACAGAGGACTACCAGACAAATTCGAAAAGTTTTTAACATAAAAGAAATTGATAGGAACCTAGAAAGAAATGCTCTTCAAATGTTAATATCAAAAACAATTGAATCGGCTGTTTTCGAGGAGAAAAAAGGGAAGTACGAAACATCGATCTCGTCAAAAAATTTGTGACACAATCGTTCTGAGCTGCAGCTGTCCCTATCGCACTTTACGGGCTTTGACACAGAGCGACGGCAATAGTTTCTTTAAATATCTATTTGTCAAATTCCTCGCAGGCCCTGTTCCCTCTTAACGCTGGAAGATGCGAGGGGCCAAAAACCGCAAGCGGTGATGAGCAAGATGTCCTGTCCGATTCTCAGGCATTTTTCAGTAGCAGCCAGAGTCGTGCTCGATTATTGGCCGTTAATAGGTACTATCATGGACACTCCCGCCTAATCATCACTAAGCTAATTTTTGCTTGCACTTACAACAGAAACGCTCTCTAGCCCCGCCCCGTTGACTTTGTTTAGAAATAATGAATGAAAGATACCGATCGGCCGAGGGCACTAACGACGCACGTCAAACGAGAGTTATTGTTATTTTGCGCGCCAAACTTGACGCTTTCCTAATAGGCCTAAACTTTAAGGAGGCGTGGCTCGGCGCCTCCGCATGATTTAAGCGAAAAAAACCGGCCAAGAGCGTGTCGGGCCACGCTCAGTGTAGGGTTCCGTAGTTTCCCGTCCGTCACAATAAGTGTTCCCACTTATGAGTTTAAAGGTGGGTATCCATTATGTAAAAATGCTTGCATATACGAATATACTACAAACTTAGTCCAGAAATTATTTTGTACAACTTTTTGTCTTTTTTGTACAAAAACTGTTGTTTCCATCAAGTTCAAAATGATTTTCCTAGAAAGTCCTTACCCTAATAAAACAATTCAATCCAATTTTTATTTTACCACTTTGTCGGCGTGATTGATATACATATTGGTACCAAATTTCAGCTTTCTAGTGCTAACGGTCACAGAGATTAAGCGAGGACGGACAGACGGACGGACGGACAGACATGGCGAAACTATAAGGGTTCCTAGTTGACTACGGAACCTTAAAAATTGTAACTGATCAGGCGGAAAAGACCACGACTGTACACCTCTGGCAAACCCTTGTAGGAAAACAGGCGAGATGTTATGTTTAAAATACTATCACTTATGTGCACTTACCTAGCACTGAATGTTTCAGCGAGAGCCAGTCTTATGATAAGGCAAGCCAACACCTTTTGACCAGCACTACACCTGTTTCGCATGTCGATTTCAATGCCGTTCTTACATTGGACCACTCTGAAATAAAATATACATATTTATCACTGAACAGTTTTCAAATGAGTAACAATCCTTATTTAATACCGGGGACTTAAGAATTATTATTATTATTAGATATACAGGGTTAGTTTATAACGACCAGCCAAAATTTAAAATTGAGATCTAGATATCAAACTAAAAGTGCGTTTTAAATATTATTGTCGAAAAATATAAAATAACATAATAGCATTCATTTGAAAATGTCCTCATCATAAACCTAGCGGGAATCAAATATATGTGTGTGCTACCTGCTACCTATCTAGGTTGTTGAACTGAATTGTGCTGTTGCAATATCTACACGTTCGCTTTTTAGTGGTGGACAGGAATGAAATTTTATTTAAAAAATCTTGTTTTTTTCCGTATATCGAAAATATTATCGATTCTAAACCATCTCTGAAAATTTGGCCGGTCATTGATAACCCTGTATACGTAATTAGTACGGAACAAAAAAAAACTTGTGAAAAAGTTGGAACTTGACCCCCAATTTCTCCGTAACTAGAAGGTTCCCAGGTACAGTCTAGAAAAAAACGGGACGAACAAGTGCCTTTCGGCTTCGTTACGGGTAACCTTTACAGTTTACATCCATTATAAATCAGCTAGAATGAAAAGGATTAACATAAGTTTTACCTGTATTCGTATTTACGTCGTTCGGAATCCATCGTCATACTACCTTCGGCTCTGATTGCTATGTAATCTATATCGTTACCATTGTAGATTTTACTCCAAAGTTCTCTGTAAATGCAGAAGTATTGAAATAAACTAATTTACCCACTTAAGGCAAACTCAAAAACACTAAGGTTTTAACATTGAAAAGACGTAAAAATTACAAAAGTTATTTCTCTACTTTTAAAACAACCTACTTGAGTAGATTTATTTCGGGACGTCCGCGTTTATTTAGTAAGTTCTCATCACGAATTGATATCATTATACAAAGAGTGACTCAAGATGCGCCATTTCATTTTAAATAATATTGATGTATATTTCGTGTTTCCAAATAAGTTGAAGTTGGCTTCCCAGCTATCTGGATGCAACTACATTGCATTTTTAAACTTACTTTATTATAAGATTGATGCTCTCCATTTTTCTTTTGTGGAACTCCATGAGACATTTTTCTAGATTCACCAAATAGTCCTTTACATCCTTGTCCAACATTCTTGTCACTTCAAGTTCAAAGTATTTCTCCTTGTATTTCTTTTCTGTATCTTTAGCCAAAGCAGTTTTGAGGTCTGATTTGTTTTTCTTAAGTGTAGTCTGTAATATTTAACAAAAAATATAATTAGTATGTATGGAACTTGAATACTTATGTTCGATTTATTTTTTTCTACAATATCAGCACGCGTCTTCGTGAATATTACCTGTAGTTCATCTAGAATGCCTTCAGTTTTAAACTTTTCACTGGAAAGCTTCATGTGTTGCACTGACAAGGAATTCTTTTCCTTCAAAACTTCTCTGTTGATAGTGCTCAACTTTTCTTTGATCTCAGCCTCTTCTTTCTCACAATCTGCAGTTTCCTTTTGAACCTCTCTTAGTTTCAAATTGTCGTCTAATTCGCGTTTGTAAATCTGAAAAATGTTCAAGTTGTCAGTAATTAATTTCTCTAGGCTGATAAAATATTCGTTTTTCCTAAATCATATTAATGTTAGTATTAAGGTCGGTTTCCCTCTGGTATGTTAAAAATTATTGTCTGAAAAATTTAAATGATAAATATTGTTAATATTGTATTCTATTCTTACCTCTTCCTTAGCAATTTCATCCTTCAAACACTCAATCCTCTTGGTAGTTGTTTGTCTATCACTTTGTATCTGTTTCAATTTATCTTCAAGTTTCTTTATTGTTTCCTCTTTCTTTTGCTTTTCAAGTGGAATATTTCTTTCTATGTGTTGTCTAATATCGATATCAATTGACTTCACTTTGTCAAATGCCCTGGTCACTTTATTTAACTCATTGTTTTTAGCATCTATTTTAGCCCTGTAAAATTCATAATTATTCATGTCATGGGTGTAAATGTGGTGCTGTTTCACAAACAATGGGGCACTTAATATCGTGTCCTTCGTGTCTTGTTGTTTGTTCACTACAGGAACGGATGGACGCTACCGAAAGCACCAAACTAGTAGCTCAGTTCTTGGTCGACACAATTTAGATTGCCATCGACAGGTGCTGTTAGTAAACACTTGTGTAAATTATATTGAATAACCAAGATCGCGGCGTGAGTTCTAAAATAGTTTCATTTCAAATTCAAATTAAGAAAAGAATATTTTTTCACTGTATTACCTGTTCTCCTTTACAAGCTCAGCTTTAGCTTGTTCATTCTCTTTGAGAGCATTTTTCAGAGGTTCTACACCTCCTTTCAATTCAGCCAGTTCTTCTATATACTTCTCCCTATCCGACTCTAATTGTTTCTTTGTTTCTTGAAGGTTGTATATCTCCTGAACCTGTTAACATCCGATAAAAGAGATGCGATTAATGGGAGTGTGATGACACTATCAACAGCTGAAGGTATCCAGACCATAATGGGTGCCAAAGCAAAATATATAATCTTTAAATTAACATAAGAAAATATTCTGCTACATAATTATGGCAAAATGAATTGGAGGAATGAGGAAAATGTCGTGAGGAAAATATTCTGCTACATAATTATGGCAAAATGAATTGGAGGAATGAGGAAAATGTCGTGAGGAAAGTTTTGAGTATGAATGTGGATGTGTGGTAGAAGTGTCTGATGAGATGACGAAAAATAGAGAAGTATGGAAGAAGAAGACATGCTGCGCCGACCTCAAATGAATTGGGAAAAGGGCAAGGGAATGATGGCATAAACATCATCTGCCTAGCCTTTCCCAACTATGTTGGAGTCGGCTTCCAGTTTTACCGGATGCAGCTGAATACCAGTATTTTACATGGAGCGATTGCCTATCTGACCTCCACAACCCAGTTAGTACCGGGTAATAAGATACCCCTTGGTAAGACTGGTTGTCAGACTTTTTGGGCCTCTGACTACCTAACGACTGTCAAAGATCTACAAATGACAGCCGGGACCAACAGCTTAACGTGCTTTCCGAGGCACGGGGCAAACTCGGTATGTAATAGGCGGTCACCCATCCACAGACCAACCTAGGCAAGCACGGCTTAACCTAACGATCGACCCGAGCGGCTGTTATTATTTAGCCACGAGCTCCTGCTCGGCATGATGCTATAATATATTATGTCAAAAAAAAAACCAACTAAAAAGCTAAACTTACCTTCTTCTGTAAATTAAGACATTCTTCTTTAATTTTGTTCTTCTTATCACGCAATTCCTGCATTTTTTTATTGTGTGCATTTAGTTTCTTCTGAGCATCCTTGAGTTTTGCCTTCAAAGCGGCAATTTTTTGTTTTAATTCCGCTTGTTTAGCAGTAGCTTCTTCCAGAGTCATATCTGATTCAACTGCCGAACATTGGGCATTTATAGCTTCAAACTGTAAAATACAAAGTTAACAATTACACCAACTTGAAATAAAAACAATTCTATTCTGTTTTTTTTTTTTAACTTGAATAGAAATCTCACCTCCTTGGTGAATGTTTTAACTTCTTGGTTGTATCGGTCTAACAGTGGCATATCTCCCTGTATTTGCTTTAGTGTTTGTAGTTTTTGTTCAGGTTCTACCAGAGACATGGATAGGCCATCAGTTTCTTCTGTTAGTTTGTTTATTTTCTGAAATAAAGAAACATTTTAAAAGTTTATAGTTTTTAATACACTTGTTTGGTGCACCTTTTATTTTTATTACTTACTGTTTCAACATCAGCAATGCGTTGCTCTAGTTGTGGCTTGCCCTTCTCTTTGAAGGATTTAATCTTTTCATTCAGAGATTTCATACTCAATAGTTCATCTTTCTTAGCGGATTCTATTTGCAGCTCTTCTGCTACCTTTTTAAGTTGATCAGGTACATTCAAGACCTTAGTATTCAGTTGGCTTATTAAATCTGACACCTGAAATAATTAAAGAATATTATAATAAATACCTTCCATTTCAGCCGATAGACATCTAATAAGAATAATTTGATCAAAATATACCTCAGTTTCCGAGTCAAATCCACGGTTACATAGAGGGCAACAACTGTTGGATTTTAGTTGTGATTCGTATTTAGTGATCACAAAC
Organism: Xestia xanthographa; assembly: GCA_905147715.2. NCBI lineage: Eukaryota > Metazoa > Arthropoda > Insecta > Lepidoptera > Noctuidae > Xestia > Xestia xanthographa. The sequence continues at coordinate 17,972,377 of LR990649.1, read as the reverse complement.
ATTGAGGACTCGAGAACATTGCGATCATCCTGAAATATTAACAAGAATTAAGATATGGTCCATATAAAAAAAATATTTATTAAACGCAAGTCAATGGTTGGCTGTTGATTTAATCATTCAACCAATCCAAACGCAAATAATTGCGTTTAATTTGGACGCATCAATAATTTTCGTTCCGAGAAATCGACTGGTTTATCAACATTGTTCATCTGCAGTTCAGTTGAAAACAAACTGCGCTGAAATTTGAGTAGAGTTGATTACAAGATTGAAGAAAAGGTTGATCTCATCATCTGCCTAGCCTTTTCTCAACTATTATGGGGTCGGCTTCCAGTCTTACCGGATGCTGCTGTGTGCTGCTGATAGTATTTTACATGGAGTGTCTGCCTATCTGACCTTCACAACCCAGTTAGCTGGGTAATACGATAACACTTGGTAAGACTGGTTGTCAGACTTTTTGGCCAGTGACTGACTACCTGTAACGACTGTCAAAAATCTACAAATGACAGCCAGGACTAACAGCTTAATGTGCTTTCTGAGGACGGAGGAAACTCGGTATATAAGGGTGGTCACCCATCCACAGACCAACCTAGGCAAGTACGGCTTAACCTAAAGATCGACCCGAGCGGCTGTTATAATTTAGCCACGAGATCCTGGTTGATAAAAGTAATAATTAATATTACAAACCTGCAGCTTTTCTACATTAGCAACAACTTTACTCAATGTGTTTTCGTAGGACGACGCTCCACAAACTTTGTACATTTGTTCTTCAGCTTCCGTATGGTCTTTGTTCTTTTCCATTAATGTAGCCCGGACATGCTTACGTTGTTCTTCAAGTTTAGTTATCTAATATGAAGAAATTATAATTATATTCAATTTCCTTTTTACACATATTCCATTACAAAACAATATTTAAAAAAGCTAGTAGCCCACCAGCATCGGGAACAGGGTCCGAGCTGCCGGTGGTCAGGGCTACATTATAATAATTAGTCAGTTTTTTTAAACTTGGTATCTCAGTTATAAATGGACCAAGTATGGAACCTTGACGAACACCTAAGATGGTTTTGATATCCTAGTTAATAATTACATAAACAGCTTAAGTTCTATATCCATTGGATGAAATCACAAAGGCCACAGCTATGTTTGTTGTTGTACCGCGGCGTATATAATCATAGGCTTTAAGAAAAGTGAAAAAAAAAAGAAAACACAAGTGTATCTTTTAAAGTCACAAATACAAGTAAATATTTGAAGACCTAGTAAAACCTTCATTTAGCAGATTAACATAATTATATTAATTAACAACGAGAGCTACTCTCCAGAAATGTTAGTTGTTTGTAGATGCTTTTATAACATAAAATGAATAGGTGTCAATATTTGATACCACTACTTACTTGCGTCTTTTTCTCATTCAACTTCTTTTTCAATGCATTGACTTCAGAATTCAAGCTAGATTCTAGCTTTTTCAGAGAAATTGCGAAGTCTTTCTCTGGCATGGTACCCAAAAGCTCTGTCAACGACGTTCTATGCTTGTTTTTAAGCACAGTTAGCTGTTTTTCTTTCTGCTTCAGTAAATCTTCTTTCACCTCGCGTTCTTTCAGTTTGGCACTTTGTTTTTGTAACTTAGCAATCTGGTAAAGGGAAAATATATTTTGTGAGTGTTTTACAGGAAACATCGTAATATTAAATGTTTTTGGTGTAATCTCTTACCTTCTTATCAACAACATCAAGTTCTTCATCATGTTCCTCTAATTCTTTTTCATCCTCATTGATTTGATTTTGATGTTCCTCTGTATTTAACTCTTTCTCTACTCGTTCATAATCTCTGTAATCAATAGATCTATTAGAAACTGCTTGAACATTGAGTTAAACCTTTCCTAATTTAAATTCTCGACGCTCGTTGGGAATAATATATTTTTGGAATACATGCTTACTCTTCAGCAGCCTTGAATTTGTTTTCTGCAGTTTCCAGACGTACTTTAGACTCGTTAGCAGCTACAATCTGTTTTTCTATTTTAGCTACCTCTTTCTTGTTCTTTTCAATGTCTTTTTCTTTACTCGATATTTGTTGGTTGTGACGAGACTAAAATCAAAACACAGCTCATAAGCAGGTTAGGTACATTAACCAATAACAATGTTTGAAAAATTTGTAATTCTTCCATAAAATCGAAATTTTGCTTATGGTACACGACAAAAAATTATACTCACAAGAGCAACGCGGCTTTCATCCACCAATGATTGCTTTTGCATCTGTGCTTTGTCAGTTTCTGTTACTAGTGTTTCTATTTCCTGTTTGAGACTTTCTAACTTTTGCGTAATTTTATGCATTCCTTTTTCTGCATCTTCACTAGTCTCGACTGTTACAATATCCTCAACTCCTGTAAATATAATGATTAAAACATGCATTATATTACTGGTACACAATATTAAAGAAGAATAAGAAAAGACAAGATTGAAGAGTTCGAAGTAATAAGAAATCTATGCTAGCTTGATAGATAAACAGGTTAAGAAATCTATTAAAATAGATCTCAGAAACTTACAATACCCACTTAGTCAAAGTAGCACTAGAAAAACACCGTTCGTTAGGAGTAGCAAAACAAGGATCTCAAACCTTCGACCAATGGCTTAATGGAGGATACAGGGAATCAAACATCATTTAAGAAAAAAAATATATCGACATTAATTGTACAGAATTCTACCTCTCTTTATTCAGATAATTTAACTCAATTGATAACGGGATACGAAGTAGACAGAGTGCTCAAGACAATGCATTATGATAAGAGCCCTGGTGAAGATGGCGTTACCACCGAATCTGCCACACTGCTCCCTCACTTAACTAACTTATTCAATGCAATCTTACAGGTATCCCAAATGTGCCACTCAAATTCAAGTAATGTTTTTGATGGGATATTGTTATTCTTCATAAGAAAGACGATACGTGCGATATTAATAACTCCAGGTGGCCTACCATGACGTCTTAAAGCAGGATTGTTTTTTTATTCCAGTGTGGGAAAGAGATGACGCTAGACGTCCTCTATAGCTCCGTCTCTTACCCACACTGGACCAAGATTAAAACGATCCTGCTTTAAGACGTAATGGTAGGCCTGCTGGCCCATTAGTTTAGTCTCTCATATTTAAGGCGTTCGATGCTAAACACTGCCGAAACAGGCCGGGTTCAGTCATGACCTACGCCGCTTAGGGTCGAGGTCGATGGGCAGGAAATACACTATGTGGAAGAATATAAAGGGCGTAAAAAGACAACATTTATATTCCATTTTCTTTTCATAATCAATTGTATACCTAGACTTAAGTTAGCAATTAAGCGGTAATCTGGTGTCTTTGTTGTCAATGTTGTGTTTACCTGTAATTGGCATATATATTAGAATATTACCGTATGATTTAGTTCATGTAAGTGTATGTATATGCTGTAGGTGAACCTTAGTAAATAAATAAATAAAAGACCTTCAACGAAACCGAAAGGCACTTGTTTTCCCCGTCATTGCGAACTTTTTTTTTGTTTTAGACCATAGTCGCACGAGTTATTGGGGGTCAAAATTCCAAGTTTTTTATAAATACATGTTTTTAATGTAAGATCAAGCGTCGTAAACTCGTAAGCCCAGACTTGGTCTTTGACGGAGGCTCAGAAGTTCAAGCTTTTAGCCAAAGAGCGATGGAGCGTAGCATTTTAAACATTCAAGTCATCAATCGAATACACAACACCACAATACGCTCCAAGACAGGCATCGCCGATGTTGACGATAAGTTTGCAAGGTTAAAATGGGCCTGGGCGGGTCACATTTCCAAGATGGTTCAGGATAACTGGGCCAGAATCGTCACACAGTGGTTGCCTGAAGACGGTCGTTGTCACCGAGGCAGGCCCAAGAGACGCTGGCGTGACGATTTGGCGTATTGGCCAGAGAGGCAAAACACCTGGAGAGTTGGAAAGGAATGGAAGAGGCCTTTGACCAGCAGTGGCAGAATAGGCTACTTAAAAAAAAAAGATTTCTGTGGTCTTACCAGCCAATTTTGCAACTTCCACAATCATTTCATTTCGCTCAATTACTTTCTTATCGTTTTGACTGTCCAACAAGATTAATTTTTCAAGTCTCATCTTATTTGCATCCTTTTCATTGGCTACTCTTTCTTCCTCATTATTAAAATTTGTAATTTTTGAGTAAGATTCTTTCAGTTCCTTTTGGTTGGCTTTCACAGTAGCTTCATAGTTGCCTGTAAATAAAATTATGATAAAATTATCACAATTAATTGTTGCATAAAATATTTTATTTTAACATGCTGGAACATTATAATTATCTCACTAAGTTTTTCCTTCAGTTCCGACACTGTGCCCTCAAATATATTTTTGATATCTTTCTTCAGTTCTTCCTCTCGTTTATGGAAGTTATCCAGTCTGAAATTTTTATTAAATGTTGTTCCTTATTATATGATTTTTAGATTAAACAAGTATAAAATTTATAAAAGTACTAAAGTATTAAGTTATTATAAATGTATTATATCATGCAATGTGGTTATGCATTCTTCCCATTTTGACATATGGATCCCAGACCTCGTCTTTGACAAACATTCAAATTCCAAGCTCAAGGTTTGCCAACTTGCAATGGAGCATTGCATTCCATTGCATGTTGGCAAACCTTTCTAGGCGTCAAACTTACATGTGCAACATCACACTGCACTACAAAACACAAATGATTGATGTTGCTCAAAAAGCTGCAAAGCCAAAGTGGGACTGGCCTGGCCATGGCTTGATTTTTAAATAAGAGCAAAATATACAAATGACTTACTTCACTTTTAATTTCCCTAGTTTAGTATCATAGGTATTCAGAGTAGTTTCCAGTGTTTTGATGGTGGTTAATTTTTCTTCAATGGGCTTCATCTCTTTTTTCGTTTCACAAAGCTTCAATTCAGTTTCAGAGATCCTAGTTTCTGTGTTGACGACATCCAGTTTCTTTTTATCTAGTTCTTTTTTCTGCTCTTCCAGAAAATTAACTCTATCAGCTATAAGTACAGAATTTTGGATATTAGTGTCTGGCTGACTTCTTTCAAATCAGAATAATTGTAACTAGGTATTTTTTAGTTTAGACTTACTAAGAATTTTGATTTCCGTAGCATAACCTTTCCTAATTTTTTTGATGTGGTCGAAACATTTGCCGTATTTGTCGGAATCAAATATTTCATCAAAGCGCTCTTTAACTTTCTTGCCTTCATCAAGAGGCCAGCTTGCTTCTTCTTGGTGGCAAAATATTACTGCATTTAGGATCGCCTTAGATACACCTAGAAATTACAAAACCACCTGAGGTTAATGCATAATTGTGTTCATAGAAATACTCTCATATAGAAAGGAGCATTTTACTGTTTTTTACATGCCTTGAATTACAAAACAGTAGAATTTTCTTTCTGAAATATATATATAATAATGAAAACCACCATATTTAAATGTGTGTGACAACATATGATAATGGATGAGTGCAAGAGAAAAAAAAATGTTTTATTGATTAAGAATGCATGTATTACCTGACACAAGCCTTTCTTCTCAAAGCAGAATAACAATTTACTTGCTTGCCAGAAGAGTTGCAAGATATGGTAATTATAATAATAAATAAATAAATAATAAATATTGCTGGACATTACACACAGCGCCATCTAGTGCCACACTAAGCAACGAGGCTTGTGTCGTGGACACCAGATAGTTGATATACTACATACAATACTTTTTGTTTGTAAATACATACTTATTATACATATAAACATCCATGACTCGGAAACAAATGTCCATGCTCATCACACAAACATTTGCTCCGACCGGGATTCGAACCCGAGACCCTAAGAACGTAAGGCAGTCTCACTACCGCTGCGCTATTCGGGTCGTCCTATTTGATGGAAGCATTTAAAAAGAAAGTAATAAAAGTTAAAGAATTTAGGATGATTATTTTAAAATATGAATTTGATGATGATTGAAAGAAAAATAATTTACAGACTACATGGACAGTAATGGTACATAGGCAGCACTGTTTTTTGCTGTTAATGAATGGGACCACACTAGCTATCTAGCAGTTCAATGGTTTTCAGCTCCTACTGTAGTTGGATCTTACAGTTTGTAAGATAAGAAATGTTTCCACCTTTGCACAGTCACCAAATATAGTTATCATCAGTTGGTTGGTTGGTTCTTTGCCTTTATAGGCAACTTTAAACTGAGACATTTTAGTTATTGCATTTCTCAACATGCTTTTAAGTTGATTATGAATAATGAGATCAATTTACGAAATGAAAAACAGGCAAATTTTTTGGTATATTTGTTTTGAAGAATTTATTGTTGGTACTTATGTTCTAGGAGCTCGTGGCTAAGTAAGGTTAAGCCGTGCTTGCCTAGGTTGGTCTGTGGATTGGTGACAACCCATTACATACCCAGTTTCCTCCATGCCTGTGAAAGCACATTAAGCCCTTGGTCCAAGCTGTCATTTGTAGATCTTTGACAGTCTTTAGATAGTCAGAGGCCAAAAAAGTCTGACAACCAGTCTTATCAAGGGGTATCGTATTACCCAGTGGAGGTCAGATAGGCAGTCCCTCCATATAAAATACTGGTATTCAGCTGCATCCGGTAAGACTGGGAGCCGACCCAACATAGTAAGGAAAAGGCTAGGCAGATGATGACTTATGTTCTACTGAATTAGGTCCAGACGTGACTTACCAAGTTCATCATATAGAACTGCATCTAGATCAGCACATCTCTTTGATATATCCTTTGTTTTCCCATTTTCATCAGTTACTGATAGTAAAGAGTCCAAAGTACGGAAAGTTGTTTTCTTTTTTTGTAACACAACCTTCATAGATCTTGTTACTTCCATGTTTTTATCTTTTGAGTTTGATAGCTGGAACATGAACATAAGTACCAATTTATAGGTAGTTATTAGTACTCTTTTTTAATTACCTACATCTATTGTTCCTGCGTCACATCAGACCACACCCGTCATGGAAGTATTTGAGAACCTATTTGAGCTAAGTATCTTTCAATAAACATTAAGAAAGTGGATAAGGCGGTCCAATAAAATTTATTTCGGGAAGTAGCATCCAGAGAGAGCACAAACAATTTTATTATTTATGTTAATTTTAGCATTTAGATTTACATCTCTGCACCTGGAAACGACACTAACTTCATTATCATCACTTTTTTCTTTGTAAGCAAATAATTTCAGAACAACGTACCTTAAGTTTTATTTGTGCAAGAACTTCAGTCGTTCTGTTTACTTTAGGGTCATGTATGAAACTTTCACCATGACCCATTCCCGGCGGCATTTGGGACGTAATGGCATAACGCACCGCTTCAATGATAGTTGTTTTACCACATCCATTTTGTCCCAGAATTAGAGTTAGAGGACTTTCAAATGAAATCCCCTGCTCGTCGGAATCATCAGGCCCAAAACTACGAATGCCCCGTATCATTAACGACTTAACAGTAGCCATAATGAGCAGCAAGTAGCGGTAAACTGTTAGGAAGTATATTTCGCACCAACACCGAGCGAAGATATCACCTAGCCTAGCACCAAGCGGCAAACAACAAGGATACAATCAATCGCTGACAGGTTATGGTCGGCAAAATGAGCGGCACAGCAACCGACGAGTCCGACGACCGTGGTAAATTGACATTTGAGTTTTGAATTCTGTCATTCACAGTGTTGCCAGACGGAATCTGAAGAAATCAGTAGAAAAATTAAAGTTTTAGCAGTAGATCGCAGGAAAAGTCAGTAGATTAAAAAAGTCATACCCACATGAGGTAAAAGGACTTGAGCTTGAATAGGGTATGACAAAAAAAAATCTAATTAGTCCGTCAGTTATATTTCCAAAAAATATTGGACATTTATTTTTTCTTTTTTCACGTAAACAAAATGAAGACGATACAGTGTCTCGAAAACTCGTGTGACGTTACATTTGAGTATATTTTTTACTCAAATGTGACGTCACAAGACAAACTCATGATCTTTGACACGTTTTATGTTCATCAATTTTTATTAATTTGATTATAACAAAGAACACGTGTCCAATATTTTTTTCGATACTTACTTCGGTTGTTGAACAAATGTCATGTTATTTATGCCTATAATGTTACTATTTGGTTTGATTTCTTACCGTCATATTGTGAGTGGGAAATTATGTAACTGAAAATTATTTTTATAATATACTAAAGATCCAAAAATGTTCAGATGTTTTAAATTAGGTATTCTACCACATTTTAGCTGGTGTTTTAACATTTATTGTATTTGCACTCCTGTTCAATAATTATGCAGAAGTTAAAACGGCTTCACCCCATAATTCATGTGGTAGCTGCATATCAAAAAGCAACGCTCTTGTTCGTTCCATTAAAGACCTGTTTAATCGTTCAGTTGTACCATTCAGCTGTGGAGTATAGGGAATAGTGTAATCAATATTAATACCCTTGTTATTACAGTACATTTTAAATTGTTTAGTAGTATATTCACCCCCATTATCGCATCTGAATGTTTTAACTGTTGTTTCAAAATGATTTTCCGCCAAATTAATATAGTTAATTATTTTAGAAAACGCCTCGTTTTTATTTTTGATTAGAATAACTTTAACAAAATGAGTGTAATTATCCAAAAACGTGATAAAATATTTGTAACCACCCCATGTTTCTGTTTCAATAGGACCACAAATATCACTATGAATAATTTCAAGTGGCTTATTAACTCTGTGTCTATTTGTTTTAAAAGGTTTTCTACATAATTTCGATTGTGTGCAGACTTCACAGATGTCAATCTCCTTTACCAGGCCTCTATCTATACCTCGAACAAGATCTTTTGTCCTGTTAATAGGTACATGACCTAATGCACGATGCCAGAAATTAGCATTTATATGAAAGATGTTTACTGACCTTGAAAGTACGACTGGCTTTGCATTAACATTCAAATAGTACAGACCATCTTGCTTCAGTTCACCAACCTCTATGCATTCAGAGTCCTCACTTTCGATTTGACAACTCGTTCTGAAATTTTTGACAAATAATCAGTTAATCTAGATACAGATATTAAGTTCTTTTTGAGTTGGGGAACACTTACATCTTTAAAAACAATATTTTTAGTATAAATGTTGCCCATTATGTTGACATGATGAATATTACCGTCTGCAGTCATGATTTTATAATTAATCTTCTTCTTATCTTTACGGTAACTTTCTTATGTAACAATATGACTGCTGGTACCTGAATCTATTATGAATTCAACCTCTGCTTCTGTTGTATTAGTTGTATAGAAGTTACTTACATTTTGTTTTAGGCAGAACTTTGTATAATGTGAGTTATCCTTACAGTTCACACAGTTAAACTTTAAATTGCAATCTGCATGTCTGTGTCCACTCTGCATACATTTATAGCATTGAGCTATGTTGTTGTATGCTTTACCGTCACCATTTAATGTTCTGCGGAATCTTGCAATGTGTCCTTTCTTCCCACATTTGAAGCAACTCCTTACATGAAAACTGTTTTCTATTTGTTTGACAGTGTCATTCTCAACAGATGTTGTTGGTTTTGAATCTTCATGTCTGTCTGTATTTTCTTGCCTCATCTTTATTTCTAGATTAAGCCTTGATATCAAATTAATTAAAGTTTTATCTGCTAATGATGTTGATTCCCAAGCTGTTCTAAAATGAATATATTTTTCCGGTAGATTCGAAAGTATTTTGGTGATGATCTGCTTGTCGTCAAAATCGTATCTTAAACCTCTTATCCTCTTCGCTTTATTCTCAATTTCTGCTATATCTGTCATTAAATCATTATTTTCAAATTTATATTTATAGTATTCTTCTAATAGGCGAGAAATTTGAGTCTCCTTATGTCCAAGAAATAGTGTGTCGAATTTTTCCAAAATATCCTTTGAAGTTTTGCAATTTATTGCGTAAACGATATATTTATCACTAATAGCGCATATTATTAGCAATCTTGCTTTGGCATCTTTTTTAATAAAATCTTTCTTTAAATTTGCATCATCTTCCAAAACAGAATCCAGCTCCCTTGCCGTCAAAAATAACATTAATTTTTGTTTCCCTATAACATATTCTGACTCGCTTGTCAGTTTTGACAATTTTTGATCGTCAGTCATTTTCAGAAAATTTTATTTCCAATAATTTTAACTTGAACTCCAAAATATTTTTGCCCGGGGGCAGCCCATAATACCAACAGTATTCTCAGTGTATTCGCAGATCGGTGGGATTCCCCGATGGTGCGGAGGTGGATGCAGCTCCATGCTGAATTGTAATTGTTCATTTTCATCTGTGTCTGTACCCTACTAACACTAGAACTTAAGTCAAATTGTTACTAACCCTATGGACTCCGGTCTGAAATAAAATCTTTCTATTCTATTCTATTCTATAATCTATTATAATCTGAAAGGTTCTGGGCTCATAACCTGTTATTATTTGGTTTGATTTCTTACCGTCATATTGTGAGTGGGAAATGGGAATCCTTCAAATAAATGAACTATAAAACTCCACATTTAATTTAATTTTAAACTCATCAAAAACCTCTCCAAACTAAAACACATAACAATGAGGGATTTTCTTTTTAACTCTTCCCTAGTCGCTGGATAGATGGCGCTAGGAGTAAGTATGATAATGCAAGGAACGGAACCTAAAAAAACTGATTTTAACAAAGCGCGAGAAATGTTGGTTAATTTCGGAAGGTTATGCAAATGAAAGTGTCAGTCAACGAGAGTATGTGACGTGACACAATGTTTTTTTTTTCAAGCGTTTTGGCTTTGGCATAGTAGGTTCAACGCCATCTATAGAGTTCTTGGAAACTAAGTTTTTTTTTAAAACCTCAAAAGGAAAACCTCTCATTACAAAACCGAATTTTCTTTTTCTTGACACCACATACCTAATCAAAAATCCACTGTCACATATTCAAAAAACCTTTCTAATATTATTAAGCTTTTTCACATACCATAGACTTTAAAAGCTGCCAGTAATTCAAAGACATAAAATTCTATTAAACCAATATTACAACATATAAGCCAGATGACACGACACGTCGTCAATAACTAGATGATACGATCTGATTTGAAAAAAAGCAGGTAGATTTTCAATCGAGGCAGTAGATCAGTAGATTTTTTTAAAAATCAGGTAGATCTACTGCTAAATCAGTAGATCTGGTATCACTGGTCATTCGTTCCATTGATAAGTGTGACCAACAAACAGAAGGCAAACAATCGACTATCCGTTTTAAATCGATTTTTCTACAAAACTGTATGGCATCAATCCATCATGCATTGTATCGCGCCAATACAATATAAGAACCTCAGAACAATAACTAAAGCAATAAGAACATACAAAAATCTCTCTTCCACAAGTTTTAACAACCAATTTGTCGCTAGCGATGTTACAATCGGTAGACGGTAATGCTTCAGGTTGTGATTACAAAATAACCTAGAGTGGAGTGACTGTTCTGGCCTCATAGATATTATTTTTGGCTTGTGGTGGGGTTTTTTATTTATAATTGATAAATGATAAATAAATGATGATAATAGTTTTAATAACATAAAAAAAAATAACAACGTATTTTAATGTACTTGGTTGAATATCGATTTTTGTTAGGTCCAACAGGCACTTCTCTATAACACACGCTTTCGCTCTCTGCCTGCTGCTAGGCTGGCGGCTGTCTCTACTCTACTTCTGTCATGCATTGTTTGTCAGTCAAGATAGATATATTTTTGTTTAGCGTTTGATATTTTATTTATTATTTTGTGTAGGTGAAATACATGTCATTGCTGAGTATTTACTTTTCTAATGAATTGTGAGAGACTGTTAAGTTTATCATATAGTGTATTTTCACCTTTACGTAAAACATTATTTCTGGTAGGAGAAATCGTGAACACACAACATTGCTTTGTGTGGTTTTGTATTACTTATCTAATTTCATGTAAGTATTAAATTACTTGTTTATTTTTCTACTAAAATGATTGATAGTCCATCTTCATGTCATGTTCTGTAGAGTAAGAACAAATTATTATCTTAGTGCTTTTGTGCTTGCACCTTTGCAAGATTTCCTCAGGAATCCTAAGAGTTTTTATATTTTACTTTTTCTTTTTTAATAATAATAATGATTGAAAAATACAAAAATAGCATTTCACACACAGTAAATGTATTAAACTTAGGCAGAACAAAGAATAATAAAGTACCCCATGCCCTTGAAAAAAGTAATTTATTATTTCACTCATGCTTGTGAATCATCACTAACTATAAATCTGTGTCTTGGTCAAGGCTAAATACTGATTTCCAGTTTAGTATAAATATATAACAGTATATTGAAAAGATATTGAAATATTAAGACACTACTTATATTATTTTTAATTTATTGCTCTAACTGTTAATATTATATTCATACTCTTATTGTATAAATCTTAGCCGTGTGGTATCCGGCAGAGTAGAGTAGAATAGAACCAACCCATTACACTCACGGGTGTCGTATAAGGCGACTAATGTCTGAGGCAGAACACCTTGCGCCTCCGTAGATCAGAGAATGAGCAGCAGCTTTTTCTGTTAGTCTTTCATCACTGCAATCTCCAATCCGCCTGCCAAGTGTGGAGATTACGGCAAATTCCTCCCATCATGGGAGAGGCTTATGTCCAGCAGTGGACGTTATGGGCTGTTGTTGTTGTTGTATAAATCACAACAAAGCGTGACGATTACAGGGCAAAATACCTCAAGACCTTATCCAATCACAGTAACTATAACTACTGTCTAACTCTAAACAATGAGGATGTGACAGGTCACATACTGAGCGCGCCAGCGATAGCACCAACCAACATACTTCTGAATGTCCCATGAGGGAGACAGATTGTAGTAAATCAAGAACACAAAAAAAAAATATTGCTCTCATCTGTTCATATTATATTCATACTCTTATTGTATAGATAAGCTTACATAAACCCACACGTTTTTCTCGTGGGGTAGGTAAAACTACAGGACACCCTAGTAGATCCTTACATACTTATTTCTCTTCTTTCATGGTCATAGATAAGCTTCTGATTCAGTAATAAGAAGTACTCAAAAGGTAATTTCATATTGACCTTGTGGTTATTGAGCACCCCTAAGAACTAAGTACCTTCATTCAAGTATTCACATTCAGTACTTGTCATAAGAATCTCAATGCATAAGCATTGTAACTATAAAGTCTCAACAATATTGTTTACTATTTCACACTTTATTTAAAATCTTGAAGCATTGTAGGGGTCTATATTGTTGATAGTAGTCTAAAGCAGACAATGGACAATCATTTGTATCTCTAGCAACCATAAACAAAACAGAGTAGTTTGTATTCTGAGACCAGTGGTGTGGGTCATACAAGGTTAAAAAAAAACATTATAACTTATTTTAATACCATGCATTAAAATAACTGGGCCACTTTATAGTCCTTCGCTTCCTTTCCTTCCACTCTTCTTGTTTTTGGCTATGCCAGTTGAAATACTTATACTTATTAAAATTATGTTCCTTTTGCAGGAGAGAATATAATTAATAATGGCGTCAACTACAGTGATTGAGACTGTCACTATAACAAGACCACTAAAGGTAAGATTTTCTTGAACTTACTTAAACCATGCAGAGGAATGAGGAAAATGTAGTGAGGGAAGTTTTGAGTATGAAGGTGGCTATAAGACTAGAGGTAGACCAAAGGAACAATGGATGGACTGTGTGAAGGATAATATGGTTAAAAAGGAGGTGACTGCTTAGATCAATGTTTTTCAACCTTTTTCATGCCACAACCCCCATTAGTATGAAAAAATATTTGGCGACCCCCGACCATTCGCTTTTTTATTTAAATTTATTTTATTATATTACAAATCTTAAATCCATACAAAATTTTTGTATCAAATGTTTATATCCTTTAGTTAACATTTTCTTATTAAATCATCTTTCTAAGCTTTATTGTTTTGTTTATTGAGGTATTTTTCGCGACCTCTTGCGACCCTCCATAGAGGCTTCGCGACCCCCCAGGGGGTTGCGACCCACATGTTGTAAAACACTGACTTAGATGATCAGTAATAGAGAGGCAGTGGGCCATTTTCGACCAGGCAGGCCCAGTGTTTCAGGCTCTCTGAGCAATGGGAACATTAAAGGCTAATTTTACTATGTAAAATAAAGCTTTTTTGTCAAAGCATTAGTCTTAGCGTTAGCATTAGTAGCTCTAAATAACAAAGACATATTTTTAAATTTTTGAGTTGGGTAACCTTTTACTTTAAAATGCCAATATTTCTTGCCATTGTCCTCAACATTTCTGATATTCTTTGTTAGCAATAAACCTGCTGTTTTTAATATAAATAATGCAACTAGATGATAATAATATGACCTTCATTGTTGTGGTTTCTTGCATACTACAACAACATACTTAATAATAATAATTGTTATAGTTGACCATAATATGGTCAACAGTATGCTCCTTTTATTTAGTGCCTTGTAGTGTTGTTCCTACTTTATCAATATTTATTTACTAGGAAAGAAGGTATGATTTTCAGGGCTATTCAATCATTGTTATCCTTAACTAACTCTATGCTACAATCATATTTTATAGGGAGAGTGCGAATTATATGAGTTTGTCTCTGGCCACAGCACTTATTTGAAAAATTGTTTAAATAAATATTTAAAAGGTAGGTACCTACCATTATTCCGGATAGAATATATATACTTAACACTTCTTATCTGGGTACCACGCGGACAAAGCCGCGCACAGAAGCTAGTTATCTTTATGCCACATGTATGAAGGATCATCTCGAGAAAATTCGTCCGATACGGTTGTAATTTTTTTGTCGAGTTCGTAATTTGTTCTGAGACTGAGAAAGTAACACTTCATAATTTGTTAATTAGTAAATTGCATTTGCACCTGTGCGAAGGAAAACCGGGTCGCTCGTTTAGGTTAAAAAAATAAAATAGGTAAGTACTTTTAATGTTTAATGTAATATGGCTGACTCATAAATCTCATAACCAAACAGTCATCGTTCCATTTCCAGCGCCGATGACGGTACCAACCTACCAACCACTTTTCATTGTCCAGAATATGATTGTTACGTAAATTCAACGAGTTGCGTAAATAAATTAATCACTGCATTCCGTAATACTAAAACTGATACAATATGTTTCAACTTGTACGTTATAAACATGAAAATGGTGCATTATAAAACTGTATAAATGCTCTCTATAGGTTATCCTATAGAGAGCATTTATACAGTAGGATTTATACAGGAGAAGCCCCCACAATGTTATGTAGGAGCTATTATTAGCCCCTACATTACATTGTGGGGGTTTCTCCAATGTCGGATTTTATAAAACTAAGACTAGAATGTTACCAATTGTCATCATTCCTCATCCCATTTGCCCTGCAAACATTTTCAGGGCGCAGAATATAACTAACTAGCTGACGTCCCACGGTTTCACCCGCGTAGTTCCCGTTCCCGTGGGAGTACGGGAATAAAATATAGCCTATAGCACTCACGAATAATGTAGCTTTCTACCAGTGAAACAATTTTTAAAATTGGTTCATTACTTCCGAAGATAACCCCCTACATACAAACTTACAAACAAATTCATTCATTCACATTTTCGCATAGTTCTGCTCTGCTGAGTAGCCCCAGGCGTGCCCAGGCCTTGATAAAACTTGTCCCAGCGCCATGGAAAACAAAAAGTTATTATTCACACAGTGGTTCAGACAGTTGCTTGCAGATTGCATTGAAAGACATTCATTGTTTGCGTGCATAGCGCACTGTTCTGCCGTGTGTGCTTTCAATAGGTAGGTGCACGCGTACTGCATGTCTCTAACGCATATAAAAATTACATAAGTATTTCCTGATATTTGTATCTGTGGCACGTTTTCTAATTCGCATTTAAATGGTTGCATAGGTACACGCACGTAATATCATATTATTATATACAGGGTGGAATTTTTGCATGCCACCTGGAGGGAAAGTACTCTAAATACCGGAGATAGCAAATTGTACTCAAAGGAAACATTATTTTATTTAAAAAAAAAATAATCTGCATTCAAATATTTTGGAAATTCGCGTGCCACATTCGGGAATCGAACCGGTTAAATTCCAAAAAAATAACACCATGTACTTTTATGGCACCAAACGATAGGGTCAATCATAAAGATCAAATCCCTCTAACAAACATGAAAAATTAAATGAAAGTAAAACCATAAAATCTTAACTTATAAATTCAATGGGACAACATAAAGCACTTTTACTCAAAGGTCCATCCAATTACTTATGTTAGAATCTAATGAACAATTATCTTTTGACGACATTTATTGATTAAAATGACGAAGAACTATTTAGATAGGAAGATTGCAATTTGCACAAACAACATTGTAAAGGTCCATCCTTTGAATAAAAGTGTTTTATCGTATTGAATTTATCCCATTGACTTTATAACTTTAGATTTCATGGTTTTCCTTTCATTTAATTTATAATGTTTGTTAGAGAGATTTGACCCTATCGATTGGTGCCATAAAACTACAGGGTGTTACTTTTTTGGAATTTAGCTGGTTCGATTCCCGAGTGTGACACGCGAATTTTCAAAATAATTGAATGTAGATTAATTTATTTAAAAAAATAAAGGAATGTTTCATTTGAGTAAAATTTGCTATCTCCGGTATTTAGAGTAATTTCCCTCCAGGTGGCATGCAAAAATTCCACCCTGTATACAGGGTGCCCGGCAACGAATAGATAACCTTGAAATATCCCATAGCAGAACCTATGGCCATTCAGAAAATAAAACGAAAAAAATGTATCTTAAAAAAATCATCGTCCTCAGATGTAAGGCCTGCTTATGATTTTGCAAAATAAATGAACTTGCTAGATACTACTTATGATAGATTCTTTTTCGTTTTTTTTCTAAATGGCCATAAGTTCTACTATTACCGGACATCCTGTATATAAATTATAATATCCGCGAATAATTTTTAGATTTTGGTTGTTGAGATTTTATTATCTACTTTTACACCCAATTAATTTACCTGCAGTTAAGACGTATCAAGTCACAAAACATAAACCTACCAAATTATTCGTAATAGTAGAGGTTTTTAGACACATTAGCCAATATGAAGGAAAGTAAAATCTGCACTGCATGCACAGTTGCACATACATTGCGAAAAAAGTAACAAAGTGGATTATTCCTATGCCCTTTGTTTATTCAATATTCGCCATCCTTGATCCAATTTAAAATACCTTTACCAACATATCTCTGCGAAAACCCACAAGTGCACAAAGCCTAGTATTGGATTAGCGAGCCTAGTTGTTGTACTGTTAGTGAAGATTGGTATCGTGATGCAAACGCACGGGAACTTGACAGCGAGCTACTTGTGGCAACCGGGCGAGTTCGCCCGCCGAATGCTGGGAGAGCGCCCTTCGCCCGTGCCACCCACGAGGGAACTGTGGCCCGCTTCGCAGCAACCCTTAAGCATCAGCACGCTGCATATCGCATACTTGCAAGATGAGCCATTACCGAGACGCGCGGCGACCCTTCCTTGCCAAATGTTCCCGGCAACAATTACCGCCGAGCATGAGTACAGCCGTCACAATAGACCACGCGTGTGTACCGTCGGAACAAATACCGAACCTCCTCCAACAATTCTCACCAGGATGAGGATTCTTATGAAGCGCCAACAAGATGAGCACGACAAGACCATCATAGCAAGCTGCCCACCGACTGGACGTTTAACTGCTGTACCAAGAGAGACCACTTTCGACATCAAAGAAGATGAAAACTCGGCACGACGAGCGTTTAATGGAATAAAAAAAGCTATATCAGGAGTTAAATATCGGGTAGCTCCGGGTTCCGAGGCCGTGGATAGCCCAAAAATTGTATATCATGTGCCTAAACCTGGGGACAGGATGACTACGACGTTCGGAGCAGAAGAAAAGAAGCGTAGCTGGTGCAAGCTACCTTCGCGCACGTCGTGTTCTCGGCGGCTGCGAGCTTTTAGCGAGTGGTGTAGACACCGCCCTCGGCGCCCTCCCAGACGTATGCCTCACCCGCCACGTCTACAAATCACGCAGGTGTGATGATGAAGAACACTTGTAGCTGGATTGTGAGCGTAATTCGCTAAGTGCTTTGTTGTGTCTATAAGAATTCAGTCGGAAACATAAAATATTACAACTGACATAAACTGAACGATAGTATTGAAAGCTAAGCGATAAATGTGTCGTACGTTTTGTAGAAGAATAGAGTTTTAAGTAGAGTTTTTGGCTAATAAATGTGTTTCCATAATCTGTGTTTTGTTGGCACACGGGCGGGCGGGTGAATGCAAGGGGGTTTGGGAAAGCTGGGCGGGCGGCAGTCCCGTGTTAGGCGCCGCGTCGCCCGGTCTTACCGCCCGAATAACGAATCCCGCCCTAAAGCCTACCACGTACATAGCCGATTATATCCAAAGCAAACCCCCTTTTTATTGTTGATTGTGATTTATTTCAAAAGTTTTAGCTGCTGAATGTGGTAAATACGTACAAGGTGTCGTTTTATGTGAAAGCACAAAACCGGCGCGACCCAATGCGCAAACCTCACGAATGGGTACCGAAAACTAGGACGAATATTATGTTTTACGTTTTTTATGTTCTTATTTAATACGTTCTACGCAAATATACCGCACAATTACACCGTCGAAAAGTCGTTTTTTTATTAGGATGTTTAAAAATTCATTTCAAGCGACATTTTGAAAGGATGAATATTGTTGGCGCAGCCAAATTATCCACTACTCACTAGGCCTAATTATGCCGTTTCCATTAGGAATTGAAAGACGAACAATAATATGTTATAGCTGAGCTGTACTCCTAACTAGTTAATTTACTTTATACAAAATTTATGATTGACAACATTACTGAATTTTTAATGACTATAGAAACAGGAATTGGTTCAAAAATTTAGACAACAAAATACAGGTTAAGAAAGATAAAAAAGATTAATAAAGTCATAAATAAAAACTAACAGAAATAAATGATTAAAATCAAGTAAAAATAAATGAAACCAATAATTCTAACGTAACAAACAAACCCTCAGACATGAACTTCTAAAGTAATGACGATGAAAAAAATAAATAATTGAAGCTTATTCTAGAACTTTAAAATACAAGTTTTAAACTTAAAATTATAACAAAAGACTTAAAAGCTAGTTCATTAATACAATTGAAAGACATTCTGAACAAATTCTAGTTAGTTTTTCGAACAAAAACAATAAATTATCAGCGTAGGAGTGGAGTGAGCTAGATTCAAGAAAACTTCTGTAGGTATAAAACTTAACTGAGCTGAACTAATCACGAGCCTGAAGACATCGAGCTTCCTTCTTCATAAACAACAGAAGACAAGACAGTAGTACGACGCTGTTCAGGTTGAAATACCTTTATTTACTTCAATAACAGAACTGTTCCAACATCCAAACTCCTTTCACAATTTAACGTAATTTTTACATCTAGAGTTTGTGACTCAACATTCTAACATAAGATGACTCTGAATTCACATGGGTATTCGTCAGATTATTTATGTTTCCTATGCTTCCGGAGTAACCCACAAAACCAACATTTTTCTAAGACAATGAATATTTATCTCGCTTTGTTTGGTTTGGAGAATCCAAATAAACGCTTTGGCTTTGTAGTCTTGACTCTTGATACAAGTTTGTTTGATAAATGTTATTTATAGTTATGATGCCACTTGTTCTTTTAGAATGGCGCATTTAATAACATTAATTATAATTGCCATTATATCGGTTTCATTTCCGTGAATGATGAGTATGATGATATTCGTTGCCGCAATGTCCCAAAGTGACGTGTTTGTTATCGAGTCTCCGGAATGTTGACCGCATTTATTTAGTTTATTTTCAAATTCACAACAGTCGTTGGTATTTATTATCTTTAAAATGGATTATGCTTCAACTTCTCAGAGATATTAATGAGTGGATGCTTTTGCGTCTTCGTAGTTGACATAGTTTGTTCCGCAGCTGAAAAGATGCTAAGGAATTCTCTTAATAAGACTTTATTCAACCGTATACAAAAGAAAACTGAAATTGAAGGACTTACTATATTTTGTAAAATACTGATCAGCCTGGACTGTATATTCTTCCGTATTGATTTATCAGATCAAATGGAACACACACAACACACAGCTTTATTTGTATGTTTCTCGTAATTCTAAGACGGAACTCTACCTACAATGCTACATGTTTCATGGATGTTATTGTCCACCGTCACAGTCGCTTACGGGTGACCCCGTTCACCACACTCTTTCCCCCAAAGCGCAGGGTTGTGGGTGTTGTGACCTATATTCGAACCAACCGATGTGGAAGGACGTAATCACGAATACTGCTACTGACGATGACAATTTTATTCCATGAAAGCATTGAATAAAGTCGTTTTTCTTGTAATTTGTTCGCCGTATCCACATAATTATTATAACGGATCCCCCTGCCCGTCGGTTGAACTCATTTATCAGCACTTGGCGGGCTTTCGTGCCCGATACCTTTCAATTCTTTTCGTTGACACAATCAATCACCTTTCAATCAGTAGTTTACTTAACCGCGGGGACAGGGATGATTTTTCTGTATTGTGTCTGTAACCTGTAACCCAATCGGCGGTGATTGATCACGTTCCATCGTAGAAGGAAAATATAGCCTAGTATTTAGCAGTTTGGCAAATAATTACGGATTAATTAACATTTTGATTTTTGTTATGAGATAAAAGAAATTTGAACCCCATAAATTGTACGGGAAGGCTGATGTTGTGATAACTGTTGCGTTAAGTCAAGTGTCTCACAAGCAGTTGAGTGCATTAGTGTTAGTGGTGTGATGTGTTGAGTTGTGCACGGGTTCACGAGCTGTCGTGGCGGGCCGGTAGCGAGCGCATGCAGGGGCGCGCGGGCGCAGGCCCGGGCGGGCTCCGCTCAAACCCGCGCGCCCTCCCGCCGCCAGTCTTACCACCACCGCCGCAGTTCGCCACTGAGCGAGACGAGATGCCTGCCAATCAAATTGCACAGGTTCGAACCATGAAATTTTAATCGAATGTTATCAGACGATGCAGTTGTAGACATATTTTACAAATTTTTCGAAGTACTTTGTCAGTTGACCACGGTAAACTAGTATTTTTTTTTTGTTGCCAGTGGTTGTTAGTCGATTGCTAAAACCTCAACCGACTATGGTAGGTTGCACCGTGTATAAAAGGCGAGGTTGATGATTGAAAGTGCATAGGGTGGACCGGGCTCCATTGTACGCTCCCCTCTCTGCATCAATCTCTTTAGCATGACTAATCTGAATGCTACTTTCTGGCGATGTCTTTGATTCTTCGAATGCACTCCGTATTTTCCTATTATGAGTGATGGTCAGGTCAATGAAACTGACAATGATTGAAGCTTCTACTTATGAATTTGAATAAACCTGACCCAAAAATGCAGAATTCGTACTTGAATATGTGCGCTGGTATGCCTTTGACCGCCACTTGTGCATTTAAGTGGCGAGAATTAAGAGCAACTGAACCGGATTGGTTTGCATTGTAGTGCATATGAGAACGGAAATTGGATTTTCGACCCACCCCCCTCTTCCCCCTTCCCCAACTACATACATGTGTTCATATATTGTTCTACTTACTTGTTTCATTTTGTTTCTGGTTTGCTTCAAATTGATAAATCATGTTGAAAGTAATACCTGCTTGGTTAATCTATAACCTGAATGTGGAACACGAGGAAAGTTTGGAGTATGAATGTAGATGGTTATTTCTGCTGGGTAAGACTTAAGAAACAACGGATGAGTAAAATTGTGGGAAATAATATGGGTCTGAAAGAAAACATACTGCGTCTCCATCTCCACCAAATAAATTGGGATAAGTGCAAGAACATGATGAAGTAGAATAAGAAACAATTTTGGTTAAAAGCAAGGTCTTACAGGCACAAGTAAAGGGAAAATTCCGAAAAACAAAAAAAGGTTGAAAATTAAGGTAAATTTTGGTACTTATAAGCGCGAAAATCTAAATTTGTCCACGTATTTTTATCATGTTGACTCAGGACCTTGATTTTTATACCCCTGATAGGGACTATAGACCTCAGTATCTGGTATGAATTTCAACTTGCTAGGTCCACTCGTTCCTGAGAAAATCGGTGGTGACAGACGGACGGAAAGACGGACAAGAAAGTGATCTTAAAAGGGTTCCTTTTTTACCTTTTGAGGTACAAAACCCTTAAAAGATTAAAATGAGAAGGGTTTTGGCGGCCTTTAGCCGTAAAATAACCAGTATTTTCTGGAGTATCGTTCCCTTACTCTTTTCTATCAATAGAAATAAGTTTTATTATGCTGTAATCTATGAAATTATGCACAGCTTCAAACTATGTTTTGTCCTTCCCCCTTCACAAATGACCGGAAGGACGGAATGTGAACTCATTCGCTTTATAATTTAATGAATGGAATCCCTCTTGATGACAGATGCTTCCGCCTGGGTTGAAGAGTTGATTAATAGGTCGGACATATTTGACCCTTTTTGTTCAATTATTTTGTAAAGGAATACTTTTCAACGACCCCTTCGTTGTGTTCATCAAACCGACGACCTTAGACAGACACAGTATATTATTATTGACTACAAGAATTAGTCATTGTAAACCAATGATATTCTAATATACAGATATGTTATACACCTACAAATCAACCGAAAAAAGTGTTCCGCGTGGCAGCTGCAGCTCACATACGCGCAGTGACGCAGAATAAAGGCAATACGACCCAATTGGTCCGTTTTCGACTCTTCAGATTGCGCGCTCACAACATAATTATCTGTTTACTAGAATAGGTATCATTGTTGTAAACACAGTACTTTTCCAGACGTATAAATTTTCTATAGCTTCAATCAATAGCGATGAAATCAGCTTTAGCTAAAGACATTAAATGTATATACTTGCTTTAGTAAATTCTGTTCAATGGCTTTAATTATTGTTGGCTATGGTAAAACTTTGCCTTACCCCATAGAATAGTAGACAACAATGCTAGATAGGGGAGCGAAAGTGCGCCGGTGTCGCATGCAATACGTACTTAGCTTTAAAACTCTTGAGGCAATAGAGGAGTTTTGGGGAGCACGCGTGAAGTGTGCTTGGGGAGTTCGAGAGGCGGATCGTCGCGAGTCTAACAGCTGATGGCGGTCCCCGCGGCCCCTAGCGCCGCCGTCGGGGATTGCGATCGATGACCGCACCCCGCGCGCCCCCCCCCCCTCACCTCTAGACACCGTCCGACGGGTGCCGGGTGCGTCTCACTTTCCCGCTTTTCTTTCCTTCAAATATAGGTACATGTACCTACGTTGACGCACACCCACCTCGCCGCGTGTTTTGACTTCTATTTATTGCGTCTCATTTGAACCATATTGAACCACTCGTGATGGATGATATATTTTACTTCGTGAATAATTGCTGTGGCAATATTTTTCTAATGACTAATGGTCTGTTAGATTAGTTTTATTACTTAGCTTCAGTCTCCGTTGTTTGTTACTTATATTTATAACATTCGAGTTTCATCCGGTCCATAAATCGTAACGTAACCTGAAGTCAGTCCTAAGTCATTAATTTATGAATATTTACTATGAAACCAGTCACTTTAGTTTTTCTTTCTAATTTACTAGCTTTTCTAATTCCTTCTCCATTTTTACCTTAACAGAACAATAAAATCATCAATACATATAATAAATCTGTAGAAAAATCATTTTTGTACATCGAAAAGATTTCGAAAAAAAATTCCAGGGTGTGAAAGGATAACCAACAGAACTCATTTCCAGCATTTTTTGATTTTTTGTCTGTTTATCTGTTTGTCTTTTTCGATGATCAAGCATCACGCAAAATTTACGAAATCAATGTAGATAACTTTTATACATATAAATTGTGCGTATCTTGAGGTATTATTTAGTTTTTGTTTCATCGTAAGCGGTTAATTCTATGAAAAGATATATGAATTTAAAGTGTTCAAGAAGAACTAATCATAAAATGTAAGAAGCAGCGACATCTATTGTACTAAAATGGTACCAATGACTAAAAATGTGCTCACCAGATAACTTTTAAATCGACTGACCGGCTTTAAAAAAAGTTATTATAGCTTAAGGTTGATGCTTCGACCGACCGTCCATACATTTTGAAATACATCTTTACACTAAATATAGACACTCTTTCCTTAAAACTTATAATTTTATCACTTCTTTAAAATTATTAGTCTACATGATGTTGCTTTTAAAATTTACATAGCAAGCTCAAGAGTTTGTTTGGTTGGTTGAACGAGCTAATCACAGGATAGTCCATTTATCGAGGACAGCTATAGGTTATCTAACATCACGCTACAACTAAAAGGAGCAGAGCACCAATGATAAATGTAACAAAAACAGGGAAAATTTATTTCTTTTGAAAGATTCCGTTGCGAGCGCTGCATAAACGGTTAAAGTTACGCAACAATCATGCATGGGGGAATTATTCCTCTTAAAACGTTCTAAAAAAATCCGCGATAGCAGGTTGACTCACACTCTCTCTAACCCTCTCTCTCTCTCATGTGACGCAGACGAAGTTGCGCGGGTCAGCTAGTTGTTATTAAAATTAGAAACCTATATTTGATTTTTATTGATTTACTTCAAGGCATTTAAGTTAAATAGAGAGAGAAAAAGAAGGAAAATGTGAAAACTCCCGAAATAAAAATGTGAGCTATGTCGTAAGCTAACGACTCGAGGCATTAGTTGTCTCTAGGGGATCGGCTTTTATACCTAAGAGCGACATGCAATATATACTTAAAGGTATATCTGCTCCTGTTAGGGTTGGGTAAGAAGTAAATAAGAACGTGAGTGGGAAACTGAAGTATCCAAGTAGGTAATTTTTGCCATCTGACCAGAGAAGCATCAGCCCTACTAACTCAATGGGATATCTGGTGTACAACAGTTGCAGTTACAGTCAAATCAATGCACAATATTATCCAAATTGAAGAAGTTATAAATGAAGTGAGCTTTCCTTTTGATAACTCCTCGATCACCAACTAGCAGCAAGCTTTTTTGTTTAAAAAAACCCCGTGCAGCATACTAGGTATATCTCCTGTATCGGGGGTGCGTTTACAAACATTAAGGGCCTGCGTAGACGACTGACTTTTTGGGCGATCGAGTCTGTGGCGCACAAAATTTATGCACGGCTGGCATACAAAAAGTCCATCGCGGATTTTACGCAAACTCAACGCACACGACGCACTTCTTCATAGTACATCATCTCTCACTCTCTCTTCATCTTCGTAGTATTAAAAGTGTGTGCCGTCTGTGTTAGCACGTGTTGGAGCAAACGTTCTATTTTTCCGCGCACATTTTGCACGTCGCCGTCGTATGCGTTACCAACATACCACATATGACATACCACATATGCTTAGGTTCTATTTTCACAGACTAAGTAGTGTGCAGCCTGTCGTCTGCGTAGGCCCTATTAACTCACATACACAAATAGTCGGTCATACAAATATTTGTTCCGTGCAGGGACCGTACCCGCGACACGCAGCGCAGCAGCCAATTGCTAAGACACTACGATATTAAGCACCTAATTTTACCAATTCTCATTCCAGGTGATAGCCCTGATATGTGGGTTGTTGGTGGTGATCCTGATGGTGTTGGGGCTGGCGTCAGCAGACTGGCTGATGGCGGCGGGGTGGCGGCAAGGCCTCTTCATGCACTGTATAGACCCTGAGGCGCCCACGCCGCTGCCCTTCGATATCACTGCACAGCCCGGCTGCTATGCTGCAAGACCCGCACCTTATATCAAGTGAGTACCTAATACCATGGACTCGATGAAGGCTCTATAACACCGTCCTTCATCATTCCCTCCATCATGGTTTCCACCTCTTTTTCACGTGCAACTGGCAGTCTTCTTGGTCGCTGACGGATTGGTAACTCGTTACCCGTATTAATCTTATGCTGAACTAGTCCAGTTCTCCTTATGTCAGCATCATTTGAAGAGAAAATGACGGTGTACTGAACTAACATCTTAGCCTTGTCGATTTCTTCTTTAGATAAATCGCAGTTTTCCAAAAGTGAACTGACACGTCAATTATTTAGCCCGTTAAACTGGGTGAGAGATTTCATCTTTATGGCTGTGTCATTTGGTGCGTTTGGCTATAGGATGTCTCTCGACTCAGTGTGCCTTTTGGCAGCAGTTTCCTCCAGTAGTTTCCATTGCTTCCTGTCTTGAGCAACTCTTCTCCATTTGGGTCCCGCAGTAAGTTTCAGCTCATCTTCCCAGGGCATTAGTTGTCGTCCTCGGCGTCTTTTGCCATCTCTTGGATACCATCGTTTTAATTTGGCTCCACTTTTCTTTAATCATTTCAATTTTTTTTCAAAATTTTAATCTCATCATATATGGCCGGTCCATCTCCATTTTTGGAAGGCTATTTTTTCCACGAAATCGGTTAATTTGGTTTTTGCTTTTAATTGCACATTGTTAATTATATCATTTCAATTTTTTTTTTTCAAAATTTTAATCTCAACATAAGTATATGGCTGGTCCATCTTCATTTTTGGAGGTCTATTTTTTCCAGCAAATCTGTTAATTTGGTTTTTGCTTTTAATTGCACATTGTTAATTATATCATTTAATTTTTTTTCAAAATTTTAATCTCAACATAATATGGCTGATCCATCTCCATTTCTGGAGGTCTATGTTTTCCAGGAAATCGGTTAATTTGGTTTTTGCTCTTAATTGCACATTGTTAATTATATATGGATGTTTGTTACTTCTTCACGTAAAAACTGCTGCACGGATTCGGATGAAATTTGCCGAACAGATAGTTTATAACCTGGATTAATACAAAGGATCCTTTTAACCCGGTATTACCGTAGTACGATCCCGTGGGATCTCCAGTCGGGCAAAGCCACGGGCCTCCCTATAAACCCCTATGTTGAATTACAAAAGCAATAATCTTTTGGGCGTAGAAGCGGTAGAAGTTTCATTATCAATAGTGTTAATCTAAGGATCCATGCTGACGAGCTTTTATCCATCTTACTAAGTATCCCGCTATCTCGACTCGAAGTTTGTAATCCGCTTGCTAACACCTACTTTAGTTTGATGTCTAATCTCCTCACTTTCCAAGTTTGGTTTCGTGTCGCAGTCTCATGATTTTGACAACAAGGGTTTGAAGATTGAAGTATTTGATTCCTACAGTCTCTCTTCAGGGTTGCGCCCTATCTATTAGCAGGGAATCGCATTTTTCTATGCTCGTATCCTTTTCTGTCGCTCCGATATGGCGAAACCCTAAAGTCTTCTAAGTTACTTGGGGTCGGGCAACTCGTTGTTTTCTTCCTTCTTTTTCTTTATCGTGTAATTAGTGCCTAACCTGGGGCCCAAGTCTGCTATTTTTATAAATTCGTCATTGCAACACGATCCCATTCCCATCCCATTGTCATTTTGCTAAAAGTTCGTAATCTGAGGATTCATAATGGTCGATCATTGGTCGGTCAATGGTCTCGGAATAGAATTGTGTTATAATGACATTGTCGTATTGCCATTATTATAAAACCCGCCAGATCTAATTTATATTATATTTTTACATATTATTTATTAGTGTTCTATGCAATTTAAAGTAGTAAGGTTCGTAAATAGGCACCAGTCATTCATTTATCATTATGTACGAGATTACCATTCTATGCTATTTCTTTCAATGGAGTGTCAGTGGCTGACCATTGGAAAGTCATAATGACGCCATCATATTAGTAGATTACCAAACTTGTCAAAATCAACAATTATTAAATCAATGATAGACCATTCTGACACTATTGTATTGTAATAGCAGACTTGAGTCTTTGGTGTCAGAATTTTTATGCCGCCCATGAGCCTCTGACTTGGTTTTTTTTTTACCTTTTTCTATCAAATCATTCCTTACAATCCACCATCATTTCTACCATCAAACCACCACCTATCTTTTCTTTGGTCTTCGTCTCCCTCTTCGTCCATCAACATAGCATGCAGTCTCTAAGTAACAAAATTAAGTTAATATTTTCTTGTGTCCATAAAATTAATTTAATGGAATCAGATTTGGCTACATCAATATGCCGTGTTGACTGTCAATAGAGTTAAAATTATAGATTTTGGCTTTCGTACATAAAGACTAAAGTAATAACATCAATTTGAACAAACGTTTTTAACGAACGAAATAAAGAATTATTAATTCTGACGGTTACGACTTCATGGCAGGCGACTGTAGGCAGCTTTGTAAATTATCACTATTTAGGTAATTACACCAGTGAAAAAGAATGGAAATATGGATGTAGTATTGTAGTTAGATCAAAATGATAAAAAACCCACACAAAATCAACGGTTGCTGCAAGCCTCCTGAGTACGTATATTTTATGCACCCACCAAACTGCGTAACAGTTCCAGTTCCAGATCTTTGCATTATTATAATAGAAGAAATATATAGCGTGAAGCAGAAATGTGTGGTCATATTAAAGGCTGTGGTTTAAATTATAAAACTGAAAAAAAAAATCTCCATGGGTTCAACATCGTAATCGCGAACGAATTACTTATCCCATACATTTGGGTCTTGTAAGATATGATCACACATTTCTGATAAACGCTGTAGCACTAGAATCTCCTTCTTTTGTTGCTGAAGTCGTTGTTATAATGGCCGTACGTGTCCAACAGAGCGGCGGCGGGGCTGTGCGTGGCGACGCTGGCGGCGGACGTGTGCGGCGCACTGCTGACCGGGCTCGGCCTGCGCTCCGCCGACCACCGCACCAAGTTCCGCTACTATCGCTTCGCCGTACTAGCCATGTCGCTAGCCCGTACGTATCACAACTTATAACTTTTTGAAAAAGTAACTTTAAAACTTTCACCTAAATTTTAGTTTTCGTTACAACTTACATTTTTGGTTAAGACTTTTACAATTCAGTTCTGAAATAATGCCCGTACGGATCTCAACTGGCTTCATAACTTATGTGATTTAAAAAAAAGCTACTTTAATGCCTTCGCATAAAGTTTTTCTCTACAACTTTAATTATTTGTTAGGGGCCATCCATAAATTACGTCACACGAATTTCATGATTTTTTGACGTCACATATTTGCAATTTTATTATTTAATTTAAAAAGCAGTTCCGAAATTAGGTTTATTTCGATTTAAATTATTTTATAATAAAATTAACATCCAATGAAACATTTCAAAGATTTTAACAAAATTAAAAACGATTAGGTACTTAAGTAATTATTTTTATTAAAGACTAGCGGACGTCCCGCGGTTTCACCCGCGTAGTTCCCGTTCCCGTGGGAGTACGGGGATAAAATATAGCCTATGTTACTCGTGGATAATGTAGCTTTCGAATGGTGAAAGAATTTTTTAAATCGGTCCAGTAGTTTTTGAGCCTATTCATTACAAACAAACAAACAAACAAAGTTTTCCTCTTTATAATATTAAAGTAAAAGTATAGATTCAGACATACAGGGTGAAAAATCATGTTTTGTGGTAGAACTGAATGTAACGCAATTAAAACATTGTGCTGATGGATGGATTGAATAGTACGGGGGTCGTGGAGGTGTTTAAAGTAAAAGTCTTACATAAAAACTTGTATTTAAAAAAAAAATTGTCAAAAAGTTGGAACTTTGACCTCCAATATCTCCGTAACTAGAAGGTTCCTATATATGGTGTAGAACAAAAAAATGATTGCAATGACGAGGAGAACAAGAGCCTTTCAGCTTCGTTAAGAGGTGTTTTACACCCTTTATAAAGATTTTGAAATGTGACGACACGAAATTTAGGACCCCCCCCACCCCCTTGTCACAAAATGTCACACTTCGTCGACCCCTACGTCCCCCTAACGTGTGACATAATTTATGGATGGCCCCTTACTATAAATGGTGTGCGTAACCCTGGCAAAATGTTGTGGATTTGAGAGATGAGATCATAAAAAATAATTAGTGTATCATGAGGAGCAATTTGTTTAATAGTAGCAAAATTTGTGTGAATTGTAGTTTTAAAGTTATTTGTGAAAAACACATTTTGCTGGAGTAACGTTTGAAACGTTTTCCTGGCAAAATCGATTTGAAAAATTCGTTCAGCCCGGAACCAAATGAATACATGATTAGATAGCTTTTGTTGCGTAGTAAATGTTTGTAAATGGCAAAATTTGTGTGTGGTATGGTTCTTGAGTTATTTAAGATTTTGCTGCGGTAAGTCGGTAACGTTTTAGGATTTCCCAGATCTCGAAAACGGCTCAACGCAGAAGATTGAAAAAAATACCAATAAGAGACCTTAATTTATTTAAATTAGTTTAAACATTTGTTTTTGATTTGGTTGTCGTAAACCAATGGAATTAAATGGTTTAAAAAATCAGATAAAAACGGATTTGCAAGTAAAACAAAACACTTATAACCAAATAAACAGCTGTAAAAAATACCCATGGTAGACACTTTCAAATCAAGAAGGCCGCTTTTACGTGACCTTTTTAATTTGGTCGGCTTATTAGAGAATTTCTGACATATTCTTGATTTTTATATAACTTTCATTAAAGCCGTAATTGAAAGCTGAAATTAACAGGAATTAATGTTCATGAATCATTTTATTTTGTTTAAAGCAGTTCCCAAAACATTAAGAAACGTGGCATCACGTTTCTTAATGTTTTGGGAACTGCGTTTTTCATCGCTAAAGTACGACTAGTCTATTTTTTTTTTTTTTAATCTTTTATCGTATAAAGTTACATTATCTATTTTAACTGATGTGATAAGTGTCTACCATGGGTATTTTTTACAGCTGTTTATTTGGTTATAAGTGTTTTGGTTTACTTGCAAATCCGTTTTTATCTGATTTTTTAAACCATTTAATTCCATTGGTTTACGAAAACCAAATCAAAAACTAATGTTTAAACTAATTTAAACAAATTAAGGTCTCTTATTGGTATTTTTTTCGATCTTCTGCGTTGAGCCGTTTTCGAGATCTGGGAAATCCCAAAACGTTACCGCAGCAAAATCTTAAATAACTCAAGAACCATACCACACACAAATTTTGCCATTTACAAACATTTACTACGCAACAAAAGCTATCTAATCATGTATTTGGTTCCGTACTGAACGAAATTTTGAAAATCGATTTTGCCAGGATAACGTTTCTAACGTTACTGCAGCAAAATATGTTTTTCTCAAATAACTTTAAAACTACAATTCACACAAATTTTGCTACTATTAAACAAATTGCTCCTCATGATACACTAATTATTTTTTATGGTCTCATCTCTCAAATGCACAAAATTTTGCCAGGGTAATGCACACCTGTAAATGCCCGAATTGCTGTAAATCCTGAAATTTTCCAGTAAAACCTAAGATTCAGCAACTCTTAATGGTAAAAGCCCGAAAAATTGTCTCTTTATAAAATCCTTATTTACCCATACCAACTCATGTTGGTAAATTCCAAGATTTACCAATGTAAGGGCTTTTACAGCAACAAACATATTTAATCACTCAGTAATTCTGAAGTCAACTTAATTTATACTAAAGTTTATATTTGTTAAAAGAATATTATGTATATTAAATAGACTATATCTCTGACTTGTTACATTGATGTATTGTCTTGATTGGAACAATCTTTTTGGTGGTACAATTCAAAATCTGAAAATGGCAGATCTGAATTTCGGGATTAGGTAGTGTGGGTCAAGGTAAACAAAAACAATTAATAATACTTACAAGTCCTGTATTATGTATTTTTCACAACCTAATTAATTAGCTACTAATTTCTTTTTTTTTCAGTAATGTGCATTTTAATAGCACTAGTGATCTACCCAGTCTGCTTCGCTGCGGAGTTAAATCTGGGTAAGTAATACTTTCCAATCTTCTCAACTTTTACTTTCCTTACAAGAGCCCATCATCTACTGATTTAGAAGAATCATCTGCATTCTTAATATGTTCCTAATATACATCGGAGTTCTGTATGAGTAAAGCTGGGGTTTCTGTCTGAGTTGCAAGTAATGTTACGCTGACGTCAGTAGCGTATCGTCGTCGGTAAAATAACTAAGGTCGCTTTTACACCAAAAGCGTATTAGTTGCCTTTAAAAAGCGTAGGTGTAAACGAGACCTATGAATTTTTGAGGCTGCAATAAGCGCTTGCAAGTCTCGTCATTACCACATCAGTAATTTACCAAAGCAACCTGGTTATTGACGCGGCTTACGCGTTCAGTCTTAATAATTTCTGGACTAATTGAGTGTAATACGTGTGTACAGGCAATAGGTCAGTGTGGGAGTTCGGATGGGCGTATGGCGTGGGCTGGGGCGCCGCCATCTTCCTGTTCGGAGCCGTCGTGCTGCTGCTGTGTGACAAGGAGAGCGAGGAGCTCTACTACAAGGAGCGAAAAGTGAGTCATCTAAGTTAAAACTTTTACTTATTTTATTTAGAGTTCAATTTTGTTTGATGGGTTTTTGACAGCAGTCTTTTGCGTAAAGAACAGCATTATTGTAACTTAAATATTTGACAGCTATTTGCGACAGTGCCAACTTTCAGAACGCACACTCTTTACAAATTCTTCTTAGCGTGTCGATGCCAATCTAAATTGAATAGGCTCAGAATTTGGTGACGTATTTGGCACTTTCAGTAGCCATCTGTTTTATGAATCGACTTTATTAGTCAATACTTTATTGCATTCCACATATAGGTATTCTTAGGTGGTAAAACTTATAATTAGATCACATGGGCCCTATCGGGCACAGCATTATTATTATAGGAATTCGTTTTATCCATAACTTTTTAACCAATACAATTTATTGAGGAACCGTGGATGCTAGCTAAAGTCGTGTTCCCCCAGGTGGTGAGCGCGGAAGGCGGGGCGCGCCCCTAGGGCCGAGGGCGCCTGCCCGACCTGGTGCCGTGAGGCGCGCACTAGCGCCCCGCCCGTGCGCGCGCGCTGGATCTGACACACACGCCTGACCGCGACGCCGCGCGCCTCTAGCGCGGCGCCAACCACGAGCCCCGGTCCCCGCCGCCCCACTACTGACAAACCGGCTACGACTGACAAGCTTTTACTCAAAGATGGACAGTTGCTATGTATTGAAGATGATTTAATTCCCTCGATGAACGGGTCTATCCCTTGTTGGGAAAGGACCGTTCTTCTAGACGATTTGTCTGTAATCCTAGGCACGTTTTTGAACTATTAACTTGTCGGTCGAGCTGGTCGTTCGGGCGTCCTTCGGGTTCGGACCGCGTCCGGTTGAGACCGCGCGCGGTCGCGTCACTCGGCGGTGGGGAGCGACCTATCGATGCAGTTTTTGGGCCATCGCGACCGTAGCGACGGTCCCGTTGTTTTTGTTGTTCGAAAATATCATAGTACTTGGGCTGATCAAAATTAGAATTATTGCATCGCGTTGATTGCGAGTCGTACTGAATTTTTACTGTAATATAAAATAATATATTATTGTGCAAACGTAATAGACTAAAAAGTACTTGTTTTTGGCTACTTCCAGTGTAAGTGCTATGATTGTTTTGTAGACACCCATTTTGTTTGATTTATGTTTAGATCACTCTTTAGTTTTGTAGGACTTACCTCGGTTGATTATTATCAATTATTTTGTGGCATTATGTTGATTCGCAATTTTTATTTCGTATCAGTTTTAGAGCGATGAAATTATGAAACAAAAAGATCTGAAAATTTAAATTAATTCGAATCTACGTATTAAGTGAGAATCGCCTTTTTCAAGGATATATTTTGTGATTTCTTTTAAATTTTTTTAAGTGTAGGTTTATATTTTTGGCAGCCGGTTGTCGATCCTCGGCGCATCTCGCTCCCGCGATGGGCGGACACATTCAGATATCTGTGTGTACTGTCGTACCTCGAATGTAATCCGTTCCAAAGAGCGTTACTTTTATTTATTCGCTTTAATTTATTATTCGTCCTTAGTTGTGTGTGTAAATATCGTTTTATGTGATGTCGTACGGCTTCTGTTGCATCTGGGGTGGCGTGTGGGTGGGGAGGTGTGTGTGGGTCGGTGCGTGCGCGCGAGCGACCGCCCGGGCAGGCGACCCACTGGACTGCTACCGCTCGCTCAAATATACCCGTATCGTACTACTAGCGTCTTGTAATGCGGACTCGTGTTATAGTGATAGTGCACGACTAGTGTAGGACAAGTGAGTGTGCGTCTGAGACACATGACATTATCGGACTATGACTACTAACATATTTAAAGGAATTAAATAATGTATTTGATTAAAGTTACCCTTTAGTATGATAATTATACTTCATATTATTGAAAAACTATTTTATTAACGATTATATGTACACATAGGAATCATGTCTGTCTTTGTACACAGATTCATATACCTCTTAATTTGAGATTGATTTCCAAAGTATTAGTGATGTCTAGAATCTCGTATTGATTTAACTATATTGTAAATCTCATAAGTTTGGAATTGAAAATTATTTAAAAATTATATTTTCTTAATGTTTATGTAAACGTAGGTAATGGAACAATTAATTGATGAATAACTTCGTAATTATTAAGTAGCGGTAATATATTGTGTAAGTGTAATATTTGTGGACATTGTTATAATGACACGCCGTAAGTGTTCGTCTGACACTGCGAAATTAAAACTTTGTATTTATTGTCGTATGTTCTTGGTCATGGCTTTAATTTTCTAAAGGATATTTTTTTATGATCAATGCATAAATCAATTTTTAGAATAATGTGTAAACTATTTTCGTATTTTATTTGTGCAGGTTTACACAATTAAAATATTGGGAAGCTTACTAATTACTATAAAGTATAATTAATAGGTTCGTCATAAGATCTGGCCTGAAGAGTACTGTTGATTTAGTTATAACATTATTTGTGATAAAAGCAGCTATTTGTAATTGTAGATGTGAGAGGCTTTGCATAATTCGTGTTTTCATGTCGTGGGCGCAGCAGCTTGTGCGCTTTGACAACGATTTCAATGTGTCAAGTACACTTGTCGATAAAGCATGATTGTTAATAGTAAAAATTAAATAATGAACCCTCTAAACTTCCCATAACTAATGGTATAATAAACTTAGCTCACCTAAACCTTCCATTCGCGAAGCCCGTTCATTCGCTCTTAGTCACTACTTTTTAA
Source organism: Xestia xanthographa (assembly GCA_905147715.2). Classification (NCBI taxonomy): domain Eukaryota; kingdom Metazoa; phylum Arthropoda; class Insecta; order Lepidoptera; family Noctuidae; genus Xestia; species Xestia xanthographa. The sequence continues at coordinate 17,937,307 of LR990649.1, read as the reverse complement.
GTTTCACGGAAATAATATCTACGTATGAGTAGCTTGATTTATTTAAAACTCCCATTTTTCAGTTTTTGTAACATCATCATTTAATTTTAAGATTTACTTTAGAATTAAATCAGAGTTTTATTTGAATACAAGGCTAAAATTAGGAATTAAGTTTTTGAAAAGCAACTTCTGTCGCTATCAACATTAGTCCGTTAAATATGAATAAATCACACTGCCATGTATCTATTATCTTACATTTTCTTTGTAAGACGTATTAATTTTACTGTAGTTTTAATGAATAACATTAAATTATTGAATTTCCTAATGTAAGTGTACATTTTACATAGAAATGATAACCCCCTTGTAATTGATAATGAATGACATTAACTACTTAATTTTATGCACCTCAAACAGTACTTGGACAGTGTTTTTCTGTAAATTAACAATACAAATCTTCTTAAAAATGGAATTTTACAAAACAGTCTTTCTAAGATGTTGTTTTTACGATTAAATCAATTTTTCCCTCATAAACATAAAATTAAATATTGTTACAAAGTAAAATAATAGTACATTGTTACCCTAGGGGTGAAAGTAACTTATTTAGTCCCGAGACGGGGTTTGGTGCCCGAGCAAAGCGAGGGCGCTAATAGTTCGAGGGACTAAATAAGTCTTTAACCCGAGGTAAACACTGTGCTTTTCATTACGAATACAAGGAAAGTATAAAAAAAAACATACAACTCGAAAAAACAAATGAAGATCGGAATTCGGATTGCCGCTTTCCCGCCTATTTTGCTTTTTTTTTCTGTGGCCGTCCAGCTATTCAGCCATTATCTATGTTTCATTTTCATCATCGAAAAATGGTAAATATTTTTCCCAAATCTATGTTATTTTAAAGAAATAGTTGAAACTTAATTATAATAAAGTTATTTAAAAATTATATATTCTCTAATTAATACTTAACTTTATGTTATTTCAATTTTACATCGTGGCTGTATAGAAAGTTGGAACATGGTTCAATAGAAAAGTGAACCATTTTTTTTTAAATAATTTGACAGCTGTCAGTTGAAAACGATTCTCCCTAGGGCTGAAAAGTATTACTTTCAACCCGCTCCTCAGGCAACTACAGACCTACTTTCAGAGTATGAGTAATGAAAAAATAGTTACAGCTGTCCAAGTACATCAGTTATAAAATTTCTATTTCCTTAGCCAAACTATGAGTCATATCAAATGAGATTGAATAAAGTAACTAGTAAAAATTGTGTGTATATTATTTTCTACCTGCTCTTCAACCACGGCCATAATCTGTTCAAGCTAAATTCCCCGTGACATAATATTAAAAAAGTCGTGTGCACATACACACAAGCCATACAGATTGGCCAAAGCGTTAAAATGGAGTCGACATACAAGCGTATTGGAATACAGAATCTCCACCTTCGGTTGTAAACGGGATTATTTTTTTATATTCTTGAAGAAACTTGGTTTTCTTGAAATAGCGTATCCAGATAACGTCATTATGTGTAGCAACCATATCTGTGTGAGGATTGAAATGAGGCATTTCCTTCATAATTTTTCGGAACAAACTATCTGAAATCTTATCTGTGTCAATAATCATTTCATCGCAAGGTTCGAAATGAGCCGCGGCGCTGTTTTTAATCTCTGTATGTTCGCTTTCTGTGAAATAATTCTGACGAGAACTGACAATATTCATGTTGTCCCTTGGATCTTCTTCCAATGTAATTCTACCAAAGTCACATTCCATATCAGATTTAACGTTGTAAAGTTGAAGATGTCCGCCATTGCCGGAAGACTGGGAGCATTCTACAGTGTCTGCCGTTGTTCTTCCTTTGGTGTAAGTGCAACTGTACGTCCCTCCTGTGGATACCTCCCCACCCACTTCGAACATATTGAGAAAGGAAGTTTTTGTGGAAATCTTTACGCCCCAATTGTAACCTTCGGCTGATGTATAGGTATCCTCTGTAGACACGGTGTGGGTTAACTTGCAGGCGGTGTTATGGCAAGCCACGGAAGATAACAAGCGAGGGCTATAAGTATGAAACGTACAGTTATACAGGGCGTATAAGTACACCTCGGGCATGCACGCAGCCCGTATCGGCACGCCCTCGAATTGGTATTTTTTATAAGTTTCCATCAAAAGCGCGTGCTGTTTGGCAGCTATGTTCTCGATGTTGGGCTCTTCTATTCCGGTAGTTTTCGTGGCAGCAGTAAGAGTTCTTCGTACTCGGTGTGTGTTCCCTTGTTGGCATCGTTCAGGAGGGAGCCACGCAAAAGAAATCGACAGCAAACACAAGTTCACAAATATTATACGCATTTCTAATAAATATCACTCGGCGCGATTGTCTTAGAAAGCTCTGTGTAGGGCTTAGTACAGAGCTAGAGCTACACTAAATTGATCGAATCCGCCGCAGTCTGTATAAGTCATCATGAGTTATCATGCTTGGGGCGGATCCCTTTGGGGTTCCGCCCCAAACAAAAACAAAATGATAATGATTATGTTAGTGGGAATATTGAAATAAATACTTAGGTACTAGCTATATGTATAACTAGCGGACGTCACGCGGTTTCACCCGTGTAGTTCCCGTTTCCGTGGGATTACGGAGATAAAATATATAGCCTGGCTTTCTAATGGTGAAAGAATTTTTGAAATCGGCGCAGTAGTTTTTGAGTTTATTCATTACAAAGATACACACACACACACACACAAAAATACAAATCTTTCCTCTTTATAATATTAAGTGTAGATTAGTTGCGTACCTAGACGAGGTAAATGTTGCACCTTATTTTGTGTTTGTTATTTCTTCGGCTGCGAAGTTATTCAAGATCCTGCCGGAGTACCGTTTGTGGTTTCGCTGGATTTTTAAAACTGTTAAGCGGATTTTTATCATCTTTTGTACACGACTTCTTAGAAATTAGTTGTGCAATAAAAACCCAAATATTGCACCGTTTGAAGGTTAATTAATTACTTAAATCTAAAAAAAGAATACTTCAATAGGTCCTACCTACACTCTGAATAGAGCTCTAAAGACTTGCTTGACTTGTTATTTTGTAGCTTGTAACTGCTTTCAAATGTTTGTGAAATTTCATTAGTAGGTATTTGGTATCCTGCAAGTAGGTAATTGAAAGTTATGCTTCAATCTGCCTTTTCACGGGCACAATGCGCACGGAGTTATTTGTCCACTAATAAACCTTGTACTTTAGCCTAAAGGACAAGGTTTATCACTGGGTTTGACAACCTGAATGGCGCAGCGGTAGTGAGGCTGCCTTGCGTTCTTAGGGTCCCGGGTTCGAATCCCGGTTGGCGCAAATGTTTGTGTGATGAACATGGACATTTGTTTCCGAGTCATGGATATGTATAATAAGTATGTATTTACGAACAAAAAGTAATTATGTAGTATATCAACTATCTGGTGTCCTCGACACAAGCCTCGTTGCGTAATGTGTGTGTAATGTCCAGCGATATTTATTTATTTATTTATTTATTAGGCTACTAAAAATTGTACTTAGGTATATCTGTTACTGTAAAAGCAAGTAAGCTAGTAAATCCTAGGATTTACCAATATGTGTTGGTAAATGTAAGGATTTTATTACTTAGATTAGAGTTTGGGAAATGCTAGGTCTTACCAATGATAGTTGGTAACCTAAATGTTGGTTTTGAGAATAAAGCAAGGATCATTTCTTAAATATCTAGCGACTGATGATGACATACTCTTACTAAACCGAACGATCAGCTTAGAACCATGACTGTGCAAGTCGTCGAGATGATCGATTTTGTAAAAATTTGATTCCTAAAACCATAAATTTGACAAAGTTATGGTTTAAGGGTTTGAACCGTGGCCGCGCCATCGAAACGCGGAGAACCGCGCGGCCACGGAGATCTTTAAAACTAAGCGTCGTTGCAGAGACCTGAAATTTAGGTAAATCACAGATTGAATTTGTAAAAATATAGCAAAAAAATCCTAGGGTAATATTTTAGGAGCAAGAGTAAAACCCCATGGCCGCGCCATTGAAACTGTGAATAACACGTTATCGCCGATATCTCGCTGAAAAAGCATCGCAGAGGTCTGAAGTTTTTTGGTAAACACAGATTTGAATATGTAAAATACGAATAAAAATCCTAGGGTTATATTTTAGGAGCTGTACGACTAAAACCCCATGACCACGCCATTGAAACGGTGAAAAACACGACGTTATCACCGATACCTCTCTGAAAAAGCATCGCAGAGGTCTGAAGTTTTTTGCACACATTTGAATTTGTCAAAATTTGTAAAAAAATACGACAAAAAGTCCTAGGGTAATGTTTCTAGGAGCTGTAAGACTAAAACCCCATGGCCGCGCCATTGAAACGGTGAAAAACACGTTATCACTGATATTTAAAAAAAAAAAAACAAACCATCGCATCGCATTGCTGAAAAAGCATCGCAGATGTCTGAAGTTTTTTGTAAAACCTAGATTTGAATTTGTCAAAATTTGTAAAAATACACATAAAAATTCTAGGTTTATGTTTCAGGAGCTGTAGTACGGTATCGCTTAGAACCTTCAATACGTTCCGAGTGTTTCGATGGGTGACAATGACTTATTGTTTACAGAAAACTTTCCACCTATTGCATTAGTAGGTAATTATTTCTCATGGATTCTAAATTAAATTAAAATAAAACGATCAGATTAAAAAAACATGTTTACTTATGGCAAAACCACAAATTATTTACTAAGGTATACTAAGATATTTTTTAATATCTTTATCATCTGTGTAGAGACCTTAGATTATGTATTGTCATAGGTTGTTCAGAACTTGCGTGTATTCTGGTTTTATTATCGTCATAACAAATCATTCGGGAATTACTTACTAAGCAATGACACTTATTTCTGGCTTAATATTTCAAATCCTATAGACAAATTAGAAAGAATGACTTTTTTTTTAATTCAGATGCTTTTTCAGCAATTAAGTAATGGACCCGTCCATTGCTTGATAGCTGAAAAAGCACCTAACTGAATAATCTGTGATTTATGTGTTCTATAAAATTAAATAAACTAAAATGAAAACAAAATCATAATTGTGTTTATAAGATATAAACATACGACTTTTCAATTTAATTTAATTTAGAATCCTTGAGAATAATGTTTAAGTAATAGAAAAAGTGGTGGTGGTGGAAAGTTATCTGTAAACAATAAGCCATGGTCACCCTATCGAAATATTCCAAACATTATTACAGGTTTTACATTAAAAAAAAAAATATATTTTTTGCCTATTACCTATCGTCAGTTCTACATAATTATTTAGGTTTTGTTTACAAAAAAAAAAAATCTTAATATTTACTTTCTTCGATAAATAATTACGACTTATTTCTAAGCGATACCGTATACAGGGTGTAAAAGACCTCATCACGAAGCCGTCAACCAAGCATTCTGTACATCAAACTAAGTAACTTTACGCAAAAATTATTGCTGGGAAACGACTTTTTTTTTGGGGGTGAGAAATCATGTTTTGTGGTAGAACTCAATACATTGTGCTGATGGATGGATTTAATAGCACGGGGGTCGTGAAGGTGTTTAAAGTAAAAATCTTACAATATAAACTTCTATTTAAAAAAAACATGTCAAAAAGTAGTAACTTTGGACCCGCAATACCTCCGTAACTAGAAGGTTCCCAGGTATGGTGTAGAACAAAAAAATGATCGCAATTACGAGGAGAACAAAGTGCCTTTCGGCTTCGTTAAGAGGTGTTTTACACCCTTTATATCCTGTAAAATATTGAAATATTCCATTCAGTAGTTTGCTACCTACTGTATTTTTTAGGTAGGTAGGTATATATTAGAATGTTGTTCAGTAAAATTATCAGTAGGTACACGAGAATCGGTTTGTCCGTTGCTTGCGATAAATACTTTAAGGTCAACCATTGATACTTATTTATAAAATCCGGGGTTTTTTAATATATCAATGAGGTCAACTAATTATTAATCAATGTACTTGTTATTGTAATAGTGAAGATGAAAACAAAATAATAGGTAATTTTGCTTCAATTTCAGCAACTGCGCATCAGATTTCATCAGCCCAATTACTTTATCTGGATGATGTTACTATTTGTTGTGCTGATATAATATGTTGTAACTAAATCTAGCAGTACCTTTAATCATCAAGTAGGTTTGTCTAAGACTTAGACAAACCTACTTGATGCTTAGACTCTAAGCAGTAAATAGTGCCGTAAATAGGGGGGTGCCACCTGTGCCCAGGACCAGGGCGTAGACTCTGGGGGGGGGCAATAATGGCCAGACCAGGCAGGACAATTTTTTTTTTCGGTTTGTTCCCGTTAAGTTCCCGCTGCGCCCCTAGTGCTCGCTTTCAACACATCGTTAGGTACGTATACATGCCATATCATCAAAAACGTCTGTTAAATTAGAAAAAACATCGCGCTCATTTTTTTGGCAGCGCCGCAACGCATTTGAACTAGTGAACTTGCGTAAAATAGATTTTTCTTCCAAAATATTAGATAATAATTGGTCCACCAACACCAAGGTCATAGAGTAGGCCTACACATAGCATTGTACCTACCAATAATATAAAAAAAAACCAGGGCGCAGTTATAGAAACTCGCACAGGGCGCTGAAATAGTTATTTATAACACATTTGCTCGTAAAGGGTCTCTTATTTCACCCATTTCAATATCGTAATGTATCTCATTACGTACTTGTGCAGTAATGTAATGTACAACCACAGAGTATATCTATATAGACGCACAGTTTATCAAGATGCTCCGTCAAAAGGGAATGGTACTTTTTTAAATCTTAGCAAAGAGTTTTTATGTCAGAAAAGTGGTCAACATTTTATGAATAAAATTAACTGTGGGAGATGAAATATAATAAATAAACATTTAATTCTTTAATTTAATTAATTTTGACAATAAATTACTACCATTTTTCTGTAACAAAAACACAAATATATTAATTTAGTTTATTAGTAATACTGGCTGTTTTTTGTGTCTTTGCCTTAAAAAAAAGCGCTGATGCGCACGCATCGCTAATTTGTGAACAAGTAAAAGATTTATTCGTTTAACCCGGCGGGAGTGTGGTGGGGTGTGACATACCCCAGTGTTCGTTTGTATCGATATATGATTTGATTCTTTTATGCGACGCTTACACGGCTTCGTGTAGCTGGAGGTAAGGCAGTGTAGGGGGGAATAGTGACGTGATGTCAGCGTTGCGTCGGCCGGCGTTGGAGATCCACGTGCGCAAACGTAATTGGGGTAAGTGACACCCCGCCACATAGTTCGTGTGTGCTATTATATACACTATTTATACTGTTTATGTTATTTTATTTTATTCTTTTTTAGATTTTCGTCAAACATGGGTGAAGACAGTGGTGAAAGAACACTTAGGTCTTTGTTACGCGAAGTGTCAGAGAATTCTGAGAAGCTGTGGAGTAGCCATTTGTCTTGAACACGCAATTTTTTCCTGCAAAAATTGTGCTAATTTTGAATCTAGTTCCTAAAGTGTTCCTATATTATAACTTCATTTGTATTTTGTTTATTCCATTAAGGATCTCATGTTCTTTAAGTTTTAGGAGCTTTTTTTTCGTTAAAGGAAAATTTGTTTATTTTGTTGCGACTTTATAATGACCGTTATGATTCTGTAACCAAAAAGTGTGTGCCTTAATAAATTTTTAATTAAAATTATAAAAAGTATTAATAATATCTATTTTTTTATTAAAACAATATTGATGGTACCTAAATAAATAAAGAATACAATAATTTGACATAATTTTAATAACAACAATGATATACTGGCAGTTTTGTTTTGGGGTATATCATACCCCGCCACATACTTGATGTAATATTTTGTCACCACACTCCCGCCGGGTTAAGAAAGTCCGAGTTTTATTTATTTCCTCGCAAATATGTTAGTAAACGTCGTATGACATACGTGCGCTTTGATAATTACAGCCTCTGTTTTATTATAGCCCTCGCCTACGGCTCGAGCTAGCAATATCGCCTCGGCTGTAATTTTCAACTTACCGCACTTATATCATAATGTATTATTATGATACTAGTGCAGTAAGTTGGTTTTTACAAACGAGTAGACGAATGTAAGCCCGAGACGAAGTCGAGGGCTTACCATAGTCACGAGTTTGTAAATACCAATTTCTGCACGTGTGTCATACAATGTTTTTCAACACATTTGCGAGAAAACAGTACAATCTTGTAATGAAACAAACTTTTCAGATAATGATTATTTCTTCGAGTCTTCCATGCTATAAAATTATTATACTTAAATCATTGATTAGCGCTCTCGCGATTTTGGCGGTAAGATACCGTTTTCTGCCATTTGCGCCACATTAACGATGAATATGAACTCATATTATTCGACGACCCGAATGGCGCAGCGGTAGTGAGGCTGCCTTACGTTCTTAGGGTCCCGGGTTCGAATCCCGGTCGGAGCAAATGTTTGTGTGATGAGCATGGCCATTTGTGTCCGAGTCATGGATGTTTATATGTATAATAAGTATGTATTTACAAACAAAAAGTATCTATGTAGTATATCAACTATCTGGTGTCCACGACACAAGCCTCGTTGCTTAGTGTGGCACTAGGTGGCGCTGTGTGTAATGTCCAGCAATATTTTTTTATTTTTTTATTACTTATTTTGTTTATAAATATCAGTCGGAAAGTCGCAACAATCTTTGACGTTTCTAATATGAAAATGGCGCGAATTTGCAAATGGCGCCACATGCACGTGGCGAAAATTAGAACTACATTTTTCGTCTCATTTACTTATCAGTATTAAAGTTAGACAAACGTATTGAGCAAAAGCGCTTCCAAGGAGGTTTGATCAGTCAGCTTATTTATTCTCGTAATGTGAAACTCCTTGGTAGAATTCTTATAATACTTTTTTTGTGTGCATAACCCTAGCAAAATGTTGTGCATTTGAGAGATGAGACCATAAAAAATAATTAGTGTCTCATGAGGAGCAATTTGTTTAATAGTAGCAAAATTTGTGTGAATTGTAGTTTTAAAGTTATTTGAGAAAAACACATTTTGCTAGAGTAACGTTAAGAAACGTTATCCTGGCAAAATCGATTTTCAAAAATTCGTTCAGCCCGTAACCAAATACATGATTAGATAGCTTTTGTTGCATAGTAAATGTTTGTAAATAGCAAAATTTGTGTGTGGTATGGTTATTGAGTTATTTAAGATTTTGCTGCGGTAACGTTTTGGGATTTCCCAGATCTCGAAAACGGCTCAACGCAGAAGATTGAAAAAAATACCAATAAGAGACCTTAATTTGTTTAAATTAGTTTAAACATTAGTTTTTGATTTGGTTGTCGTAAACCAATGGAATTAAATGGTTTCAAAAATCAGATAAAAACGGATTTGCAAGTAAACCAAAACACTTATAACCAAATAAACAGCTGTAAAAAATACCCATGGTAGACACGTATCACGTCAAGTAAAATGGATTATGTAACTTTATACGATACGAAGATAAAAACAGAATTGATTAATTTAGACTGGTCGTACTTTAGCGATGAAATACGCAGTTCCCAAAACATTAAGAAACGTGGCATACTTTAAACTAATTAAAATAATACATGAACATTAATTCCTGTTAATTTCAGCTTTCAATTACGGCTGTAATGAAAGTTATATCAAAATCAAGAATATGTCAGAAATTCTCTAATAGCCGACCAAATTAAAAAGGTCACGTAAAAGCGGCCGCACCATACGTACGAGTAGTCTTCGCAAATTAGCAACTTAGTGTCCGATGTTTTGTACAGTTAAGCAGAAAAACGTTTTACGTGTAACCGATTTTTTAATGTTCGAAGTGCAGGTACCATAACACACATTTTCTGTTAGTTTTCTATTTTATAAATGAAAATCATGTTGTTGGATCATAAGTAATTATTTAAAGTAACTTTAAAAAGGTAAGTAATAATCTCAGTAAATAATTTATAGTGTGATTTTGGTTGACGACGCGTGGTTCACACGTTGATCACCGGTAACTGTCACATGTAATGTTGAAATAACCACTAAGTTATACGTTACAAAGCTCATGTTTAAATGCCATACTGTGAGTCGAGGGGAAATGGAGTCCACCTACCTACCTACGTATTTAGTAGATAGATGCCTATCTCCGTCTTAAGGAAAATTGTACAAACTATGAATCAACATTGTATTTTAAGTTTAAGCATTGGTACTTGACAAACAGAAAAACATTTATGCCAAATATTAAAATTAAGTACGTACGTAACTTATCTGAGATTTTTTCCTCAATATGTTAATGCTAAGGCAAAGATATACAATAATTTGTATGAGACTGATTTTTAAATAAAAATAATGAACACCATGACCAGCAACCTACGCAACAGTAACAACAACGTACGTACGCAACTGTACTAACAAAACATCCATATTATCCCATTCATTTAAGATGGTTACGATTATGTATAGTGCGGCCGCTTTTTCGTGACCTTTCCGATTTGGTCAGCTTATTAGAGAATTGCTGACATTTTCTTGTTTTTGATATAACTTTCATTACAACCGTAATTGAAAGCTGAAATTAACAGGAATTAATGTTCATGTATCATTTTAATTAGTTTAAAGTATGCCACGTTTCTTAATGTTTTGGGAACTGCGTATTTCATCGCTAAAGTACGACCAGTCTAAAATGAATCAATTTTGTTTTTATCTTCATATCGTATAAAGTTACATAATTTATTTTACTTGACGTGATAAGTGTCTACCATGGGTATTTTTGACAGCTGTTTATTTGGTTATAAGTGTTTTGGTTTACTTGCAAATCCGTTTTTATCTGATTTTTGAAACCATTTAATTCCATTGGTTTACGACAACCAAATCAAAAACAAATGTTTAAACTAATTTAAATAAATTAAGGTCTCTTATTGGTATTTTTTTCAATCTTCTGCGTTAAGCCGTTTTCGAGATCTGGGAAATCACAAAACGTTACCGCAGCAAAATCTTAAATAACTCAAGAACCATACCACACACAAATTTTGCTATTTACAAACATTTACTATGCAACAAAAGCTATCCAATCATGTATTTGGTTCCGGGCTGAACGAATTTTTGAAAATCGATTTTGCCAGGATAACGTTTCAAACGTTACTCCAGCAAAATGTGTTTTTCTCAAATAACTTTAAAACTACAATTCACACAAATTTTGCTACTATTAAACAAATTGCTCCTCATGAGACACTAATTATTTTTTATGGTCTCATCTCTCAAATGCACAACACTTTGCTAGGGTTATGCACACACTTTTTTTGGAAATAAAAAAAAAACCGTAAAGAATACGCACGGTGCTATATTGGTGGTGTGTGCATAACCCTAGCAAAATGTTGTGCATTTGAGAGATGAGACCATAAAAAATAATTAGTGTATCATGAGGAGCAATTTGTTTAATAGTAGCAAAATTTGTGTGAATTGTAGTTTTAAAGTTATTTGAGAAAAACACATTTTGCTGGAGTAACGTTTGAAACGTTATCCTGGCAAAATCGATTTTCAAAAATTCATTCAGCCCGGAACCAAATACATGATTAGATAGCTTTTGTTGCATAGTAAATGTTTGTAAATAGCAAAATTTGTGTGTGGTATGGTTCTTGAGTTATTTAAGATTTTGCTGCGGTAACGTTTTGTGATTTCCCAGATCTCGAAAACGGCTCAACGCAGAAGATTGAAAAAAATACCAATAAGAGACCTTAATTTGTTTAAATTAGTTTAAACATTAGTTTTTGATTTGGTTGTCGTAAACCAATGGAATTAAATGGTTTCAAAAATCAGATAAAACGGATTTGCAAGTAAACCAAAACACTTATAACCAAATAAACAGCTGTCAAAAATACCCATGGTAGACACTTATCACGTCAAGTAAAATAAATTATGTAACTTTATACGATATGAAGATAAAAACAAAATTGATTCATTTTAGACTGGTCGTACTTTAGCGATGAAATACGCAGTTCCCAAAACACTAAGAAACGTGGCATACTTTAAACTAATTAAAATGGTACATGAACATTAATTCCTGTTAATTTCAGCTTTCAATTACGGCTGTAATGAAAGTTATATCAAAAACAAGAAAATGTCAGCAATTCTCTAATAAGCTGACCAAATCGGAAAGGTCACGAAAAAGCGGCCTTATTAGGTACTTAGGTGAGAGTACCTATTTTACCGCACGTTCCGTTGTATGGTGCGTAATTTTCAACTTTCGAACAATGTATACATGCTCCGTAAATGCAGTTTTTGAGCAAATGTGTTGAAAAGGCTATTTACGGCACTGTGTCTAAGTGATTTGTATTGATGCTAAAGCCAAAAGTAGGTATTTGTTTGAGTCCAAATTTTAACCTGTTACTGAGATTGTTTTTTTCTTCTTCTACGATTTACTAATTTTGTAAGTCGTAGAAAAGAGTAAAAAATATACCACTTTTTGTGAAATTATTATTTTTTTACTTTCATACGAGTCCGTTACCCCAGCCAGATGTTGTCGAAAATGGTCATTTGAATTATATAGATAATTAGTTATGCGGCTTCTGTAATTGTTGCGCACATTTTTAAATTTGTTGCGCTTATAGTTTTTTAATTATTTCACAAAAACATTTCCTGCTGGGGTAACGTTACCCCAGCCAGACCTTTTTCTTTCTAATGGGAATATTTAAATAATTACTAGCTATAAAATTAGTTGTCTAGATGAAGTAAATGTTGTGCCTTATTTTGTATTTGTTCTTTCATCGGTTGCGAAGTTATTCGAGATTTTGCTGGGGTAACGTTTTTGGTTTTGCTAGATCTTTGAAATGGTTAAGTGGATTCTTATCATATTTTGTACATGACTTCTTAGGAATTAGTTTAAATTAGTTCTGCAATAAAAAAAAACCAAAATAATGCATAGCTTAAAGATTATTTCATTAAATAGAAAAACACTTCAATTGGTCCCAGCACTCTCAATAAGAGGTCTAAAGACTTACTTTAAACATTATTTTGAAGCTTGTAACTGCCTTCAAATGTATGTGAAGTTTCATTAGTATCCTGTAAGTATTTAACAAGTTATGATGATATTCAGTTCTTCACGAGCACGGTCTTGATGCGCGCGGTGTTATTTGGCCACTGGATTGGATATATGAACTGAATGTTATGTCAATTATTAGTTTTTTAGTTCAGTTGTATATCAGTAAAATTTCAGCTCAGTACATTGGATAATTAATGAGATAATACGATTAGTCATTAGGAAGTGAATGACCGTGGTAACCAGACCAAGTTTAGGTGGTTACGAAAAAGCGAAAACGCAGAACATTATGGTACCTTCTAAAATATGTAGGATAGTGTTACAAATTTAGTACAGACATGTTCACAAGTTTTAAAAAAACTACATGATTATTAAAGAATTTTTATTGACAGGTAAAATAATCATTTCAATTGAACTTTTAAAGTATTAATAAACTTATACTTAAAAACAATGACAGATTAAAATTACAGATAGTAATTTTGCTAAAAAAAGAAAATAATAAGTAAGTTCCTAAATTCAAATATTTAAGCCTTAAAAAATACAGTTTTAGATAAGCACCTAACAACATGTACATATTAATAATAATTTTGCTACTATTTCTGTAGTTACATTATGCAAGCTTACCTTGTTCGTGAATTCATCAAGCAACCCGCACCATAATTATGATCATCAATAGAAGCACTCCACATTAGCAGTAATTCGCCACACTTATTATTATAAATAATAGCTCTCACGCACTCGATAAATATTTGCAAAAACAGGAAACGGAACTGCCGTAGCGCACGCGCACTCTACAAGATGAATTATGTGATTATGGAGCATGTTTAGTGCGTTATGCAAACAATGGATTACCTCTTCACCCCACCCCTCCCGCGTCCCACCGAACGACATGTTATATCGGTGATTTTTGATAAGTTTGTGCAACTGGAAGATAATAATAATGTTTTCATAGTACAGATATTATTATGTATTTAACAGTGTACGCGTCTGTACCGAAATTGTAAGGTGTATTATACTAAACATTTCAAAAGTTAGTATAATGTTCTGCGTTTTCGCTTTTTCGTAACCACCTAAACTTGGTCGGGTTACCATGGTCATTCACTTCCTAATGACTTTAATCGTATTATCTCATTAATTATCCAATGTACTACGCTGAAATTTTACTGATATACAACTGAACTAAAAAACTAATAATTGACATAACATTCAGTTCATATATCCAATCCAGTGGCAAAATAACACCGCGCGCATCAAGACCGTGCTCATGAAGAACTGAATATCATCATAACTTGTTAAATACTTACAGGATACTAATGAAACTTCACATACATTTGAAGGTAGTTACAAGCTTATAAATAACGTTTAAAGTAAGTATTTAGACTTCTTATTGAGAGTGCTGGGACCAATTGAAGTGATTTTCTATTTAATGAAATAACCTTTAAGCTATGCATTATTTTGGTTTTTTTATTGCAGAACTAATTTAAACTAATTCCTAAGTACAAAATATGATAAGAATCCCCTTAACCATTTCAAAGATCTAGCAAAACCAAAAACGTTACCCCAGCAAAATCTCGAATAACTTCGCAACCGATGAAAGAACAAATACAAAATAAGGCACAACATTTACTTCATCTAGACAACTAATTTTATAGCTAGTAATTATTTAAATATTCCCATTAGAAAGAAAAAGGTCTGGCTGGGGTAACGTTACCCCAGCAGGAAATGTTTTTGTGAAATAATTAAAAAACTATAAGCGCAACAAATTTAAAAATGTGCGCAACAATTACAGAAGCCGCATAACTAATTATCTATATAATTCAAATGACCATTTTCGACAACATCTGGCTGGGGTAACGGACTCCTTTCATACTATTATAAACCCTATGAGCTATTTGAATAAGAGTCGTTTTTCTACCGTGAATTAGGTGGCCGATAACCAGTGGACTGGTGAAATGGCCGATAGCCGGTATATTTGCTATTTTTACGAATAATATATATTTTAAATTATGTATCACTGATACGTCTATAAACGTTAGGTTTTATGAAACTTGACTATTGCAGGATGAAGAGAAAAAAAAAATCTTGGGGTGCAGCTTAGTGATAGAAATCAAATCTGAAGTCAAAAAGCCGCTTGTTATAAATAAATTTCAGGACTGACCTTTGAACTTGGCACCCATTTAGATCTCACTTCTTTTGTCATTGAAGTCAACAACCAAAGTTCATAATATTGAACTTGACTCTCATTTCACATTTATGTTTCTGATGGGTTATTCTGTCTTGCGAGATTGTAAACTCTCGAAAGATTATGAACCTGTCCCTGATTGGTCGGTCTTACAGTAGGCTGTTGTTTGTTTATTTGGTTAATCACATATTCATTTTACTTCCACAATTTCATACTAATTCTAAAGGCCATACAATTAACGAACCACCAGATTTAGCAAAATGTAACGGCAAAAAAATCACTTTTGATTGGCAAAATTAGTAAATGATCACCAAAACGAATCCCCATTTTATCGTGAAATTAGAACCATGTAACGAAGTTACAAAAGTTTCTGCAAAATGGGCAAACTTATAAAAAGTACAAAAAATTTGGTCCGCTGTACAAATTAAGCTTTTTAGCACAGAAACACTTATTTTCTTGATATTATTATCTATCCTATGCAAAGTACAGTACACTTAAATGTCGTGTAGCACAATCACACATATTTTTTTTTTTAAATATTTAAAGTTTAATCAAACATTTTCAGCAATTTGGGCAAAGTTGCCCAAACACCGGGCACCGGGCATTTGGGTTTGACGGTAGTTGTCAAATTACGTCGCATGCAAAAATGCTAGGTTTATCGGTGGCATAGAAAAAGGTTATAAAACGGATAACTCGTTAAAAAGAAGTGCGACTCGAACTCGTGGGCCGAGGGTACCCATTATAAAATTACTATGTATGTATAGGGGGCACTCTTTAATTTTAAATTTTGCTTTTTTTGTGCTGTAAGACCTTGCTTTTTGCCAAATTTCGTGATTCTAGGTCAACGGGAACTACCTTGAAGGTTTTCGACCCAAAACCTATAGGGTACTTCGGGTTGACCTAAAAGCAAGGTCTTACAGCACAAGTAAAAATAAAAAAAAATGGTAAAATTAAAGTAAATTTTGGTATGTATTTACAAGTTTTCGCGAATCTGAATTTGCTCTTATCTGTTTAACGTGTTGACTCAGGACCTTGGTTTTTACACCTAATAAAGACTATAGACCTCAATATCTGGTGTAAATTTCAACGTGCTACGTCCACCTGTTCCTGAGAAAATAGGTAGTGACACACAGACAGACAGACGGACAAGAAAGTGATCTTAGGGATCTCCAAAAAAAAACAGAACATTTTAGTAAATTTAAGATTTATTGACCAAAAATTGCATTTAGGATTATTGAGTTCCATACTTGCATAATTTAACATTACATTACTACAAAATTAAAGCCTAATACAAATTACATGATATTTTTTTTCAATCATATTTTAAAGCGGATTATTGGAATACCATAGGATCATGATAGTTTGGTTTTAAGGACTAAGGGTCTATTTTACCGATGATTGTGAACGTGTTCAGCACATGTAAACTGCATTCAAGAGCTGGCAAATGTGCAGATTTGAGTTCAGTTTCATCAGTAAAATCCGCTCTTCGATATTAATGTTATAACTAGACTTCGACGCCTGAGATGGTCTTTATGCTTGCGATCAATCTTTTGTTAGCGTCCTTATAGTCGACTGGTGTTACGTTCATCACTGTGGTCTTCAGGCGAGCTTCATCCTATAAAATATATTATATATTGTACAGAAGCGTCATCATCATCATCATTTCAGCCGAAAGACGTCCACTGCTGGACATAGGCCTCTCCCAAGTGTCGCTACATTGACCGGTCCCGTGTTCCCGTGGTACAGAAGTGTACTATCATGGTCACTGCCGCCTGACCACCACTAAGCTTATTTTTGCTTGCACTGACACATAGAAACGCTCTCTAGCCCCGCCCCGTTGACTTTGTATAGAAATAATGAATGAAAAGATACCGAATCGGCCGAGCGCACTGACGACGCACGCCAAACGAGAGTTATTGTTATTTTGCGCGCCAAAGTTGACGCTTTCCATTAGGGAAAAACCCAAACTTTAAGGGGGTGTGGCTCGGCGCCTCCGCATGTTTTAAGCGAAAAAAATTAAAAATGGTCAGGCGGAAAAGACCACGATAGTACATGGGCCGCATTCAGTGGTCGCAAGTGCTGAACGTGTTTTCTGAGATGAGGTTGATACGTAGTATTATTATACTATCTGTGATCATGCAAGCTTCCAAACTCCAGGTTGCTACAGATAAAGGAGAATGGCGAGGTTGGACCCACGTAATTTTAAAAATCAACGGAGCGCCGTTCACGATCTAGTTTATATTAATTATAGTAAAGAGTTTATCAGAGTTCTATATAAAAAGTATTGAGTTATCTAGTAACTCAATACTTTTTCCCATCATCTAGTGATGGGAATTAAAAGTTACTTTTAATTTATACAAAAATAAGTCATCGTGCAGTTTTCGAACGCAACGTTTGACATTTACCTTTTACAACTGAGAAGTGTCATATTCATCTGTGGACATAGTCTGTGGATCAATTGTTTGTTTGTGTTCAACGGCTACGTGGAATACGGATAAAAGCTATTTTATGCCATTCTACTACTAAATAATAACCAATAAGTCCGTGCCTTAAGTTAGGTTATAATCTTCTACCTTTCATATCTTTTTTTTCCCAACTTCTATAACCTACTTTCCATTTGCTTTTTTGTTAGTCTTAAGTCGTTCTTTAACTATTCATAAGTTTCCACAATGTACGCTACCCATATTACTGGGTCCCGAATTACATGCAATCTCGCCATTCTCCTTTGTAATGGAATAACCAGATAATTCTTTGACCAACTGGGGAATCAAACGCTGGGTCGTCACGCTTGCGATTATGAGACCAATGAGGAATCAGGGGAAATACAGGATGTAAACAACCTCATCACGAAGCCGTCAACCAAGCATTCTGTACATCAAACTAAGTAACTTTATGCAAAAATTATTGCTGGGTAACGACTTTTTTTTTGGGGTGAAAAATCATGTTTTGTGGTAGAACTCAATGTAACGCACACAAAACATTCTGCTAATGGATGGATTGACTAGTACGGGGATCGTGGAGGTGTTTAAAGTAAAAATCTTACAAGTAAAAATTGTATTAAAGAAAAGAAGTCGAAAAGTTGGAACTTTGACCCCCAATATCTCCGTAACTAGAAGGTTCCCAGTTATGGTATAGAACAAAAAAAATATCGCAATGACGAGGAGAACAAGTGCCGAAATCGGCTTCGTTAAGAGGTTTTTAACACCCTTTATAACGTAATTGATGAGATGTGATTTTACGTACATATTTCGGCAAAAACAAGCACGGTTTTATCTGATTGTAAAAACAAAATGATGTACAGTCAAAGGTCAAAATTCCACTTCCACCGCAATGCACATTATCGTTTGCGGTATACGGGCTGCGGCGCCTATACACACATACGCATATTTATCCGTGTGAGTGATGTTCCAACGCTAACAAATTAACATGTCGTGTAGCATCGCTACGAGTAATAATATAGATGTGGTCAATGTTAGACAAGGATGACAATATCAGTAACTTCTTTTTATCACCGTCTGATTATTTTTTTCATAGTAATGCAAAATTTTGACAAGTTTGCGTAAGTTAACATTAGCTAGATCGGTAACGAGGCTAGTGTGATCGGGATAGATGTGAGTTCGAATCCAAGATGGACCGGTTGTTTATGTTTTATTTAATTATGTTTAATAATTTATTTTTGTAAGTTATTTTGAACAAATAGATATAATAATAATACGCCCTGTAACCCTTTTTGATAGTTGTAAATATTTTTATTTCTATTATAGATTTAGTATGTAAATAATGTAAATATTATAGAAAATAAAGAGTTAATTAAATCAAAAATAGATATTATAATAAATATATTATAAAGGTAATTTATTATTACAATAATGATAATAAATGAAACAAACAAGTAATATTATTTATGTGAACTAGTAAAGTAGTTAAAATATGCAGGTAGATTTGAAACAAAGTGAACTTATCACTTTGTTTCAAATCTACCCTCATATTTTAATAACGACGCTAAGATTGAAAATTATTGTAAAACGAAAGAATCTTCGTTTAGTTGTGGAATATATTTTAACATTATATTTTGTTAACAACTCGGTATTTATATTTCACATGTAATACTTAAAAAATGTTTTTCGTGTTTGATGTGAGACTCGAACCCGAACACTCGCCATGCGAGGCGCAGTGCTAACCAATTTGGCCACCGTATCACTTACACAACACATTGAAATTTGTAATAACAATCTTAAGCGGGCAACAAGTTGCTAATGTGTAAGTGTTGTCAAACGTTCTTATAGAAGAAGGTCATAAGTACAACTAATATTGCTTTGCCATTGTGTTGCGAGATTGGCAGTCGACTTCTGACTGTTATAGTACTTACATTGTAAGTCTCCATTTTAGTGCGGAACTTGAACACGAAGCTCTTGAACTTGACTTCGTCGAACATCTGCGTGTACGCCGTCTTGTCGTATTCGAACATGCGCCCGATCTCCGCCACGTTAGTACCGAGCATCGCTTCCGCTGCTTCGTTGAACGCGGTTATGCGCTGGTCACCGGTCGCATCTGATACATTTGCCTGAAATAAAAGGATCAAGGATTAGGGAGGATTAAGGTGGATGCTCCAGGGTAGCCCGCGAAATTCAAATTTTCTTACGTTTTTTGCAATTTTCAGGCCCGTGCTAGGTCGTATGTTGATTAAAATATTATTCGCGGCTGTAAGACTTATGTAGTTACAGAATTATAATCATCAAAATTATCAATACAACCCTCCAAGTTCATAAGAAACAAAAAAAAAGCAGAAAAAGTAATTTCTACACCTTTATGAACGTGGAGGGTTGTATTGATGATTATAATTCTGTAACTACATACGTCTTCTTACACCCGCGAATAATATTTTAATTAACATACAACCTAACACTGGCCTGCAAATTGCAAAAAAAAACGTAAGAAAAATTGAATTTCGCGGACTACCCTGGAGCATCAGCCTTAAAGGAGATACAAGATGCTTTAGGATTGTTAGATTGACTTTGGCGTATTGCAGTCATACGTAGATTGTGACTTTGATTGAATAACATAAAGTACATTTTTGTGTACTTGGCAAGCACATTCGTTTAGTCGACCTCGTCATGAAAAGACAAGATATATTTATGTTTATGTGAAAGTTAGATAGTTTAACAGGTTGACCTAGTGAAGTTTTTGCTTGCAAAATAGGCTTGTGTCCTGAAAAAAAAACTAATTAGTCCGTCAGTTAGATTATCAAAACATATTTTTTCTTTTGTCACGTAAACCAAAATTGACGAAGATACGACGCTTTTAAAATTGTCAATACTTCACGCCATGCCATATTTTTTAATGCGTTGTGACGTCACGAGCCCCCACTCCCGAGTTTTGATGAGTTTTATCTTTGTCAATATTCATTGATTTACAAAAACAAAAAATACGTGTCTATTATTTTCCAATACTCTAACCGACGGACTAAATATATTTGCAATTTATTGATGGTGGAAACTAGCCTATTGACTATGCATGTTTATTCAGGAAGTCTGACCTTTATTATAAGCATATTTTGTAATAACACTGTCTCCCAAGTCGCAGGTGAAAACCTAGTTTGGGAGCCAGGGGACCTATCTGTAGGACATAATCTGTATGTTATATCTATAAGATGTCTGTAATAATGTTGTCAATGTATTGAAATAAAGAATTTTATTATTATTATTATTTTAAACAACACAACACTCACCGACAGTAAAAGTCTGTATTTATAATTAGGATATTCTCTGTTGCACTTTTCGCATCTGAAAAGCCCATTTTCTTGATCGACGAGTTTTTTGTTGCACTGTTCTTGCGGACAAGCTTTGTATATTGCGTTATCTGCGAAGGTGAATGTTAGTACTCCTAAAAGACTGAAATAGTCTCCTTTGTCGCCTGAGCCCAATTGACGGGCCTCTGCGTCGGAGAATGTGATCCATTCGTTACTGCCGCCCGTGTAGCCTCCGGCTCTGTAAAATTAAAAAGGTACAATTGTTTGTCATTCTCACCTCAATAATTATTATTGGTAAACCTATCAAGAGAAGATATTTTGCTGTAAAAAATAAGTTAGTTCATATTGTTACGTCGTACACGTACCTACAATTACGGTAGTAGGACAAGTAGGTAGGTATGACGAGTCTGATGTAGGTACAAATTCGCATACTACCTATAAAAGACACCGGAAGTTGTCATTGTAATTTCGACCGTACAACGAGGGCATAAAGTACCTACTTCTTTATTTTGTACAAGTTGTGGAAGGACAATGCCCACTATGGCAGTGTTTCTCAACCTTTTTCATGACACGACCCCCCATAGTATGAAAACATATTGGCGACCTCCGACCCTTTGCTTTTTTTCATTTATTTTATTATGTTACAAATATTATATCCATACAATTTTTTTTAATACATTTGCATAATTAGGATTAGGATATATATATATTTTTTTTTAAATTTGGAATTCGATTTAATTCTCAATGTAGCAAAAACGGATCCACAAATGGAGAAATTAGTTAATGACAAAGAAGCGAAACCTCAATAAGATGGAGTACTAGGTAATAGGTTTTTATTTTGTTAATTTGTATGAACATACAAATTTTCATATCCTATTAAACGTTTTCTTATTAAATCTATCTTTCTAGGCTTCATTGTTTTGTTTATTGAGGTAGTTTTCGCGACCTCTTGCGACCCCCCTATAAAGGCTTCGCGACCCCGGGGGCGCGACCGGCAGGTTGAGAAACACTGCACTATGGCATTGACTAGAACAATTCGAGTAAGTCGTGGATCTTTCGCGAAGGATTGGTCGCCATATAAATAGCCGACATGTTTGCGGGAGAGTCGGTCTGATTTAGGCGATACAACGAAGCGAATCAAAGTGAACTAGAAGTGCGATATCTAAGCGAATAGTGATCAGCAGTGTATTTGTGATTACGATTTAAGTGTTTTGTGATTATTAAAGTTATTTGTTGTTTAATCGGTAGTAATTAATTTATCCCCTACCCAGCTAGTAACAATATTTTGAAATTGTTGTTTACATTCTTTTATATGAGTATAGAGTTTATTTTATATGAATATTATTTTCACATAAATAAGGCCCATATTCATCAGAACCACTGACTTATCCAAGTAAAGTATTACTACAATCTGTTTTACTGTAAGATCGAGGTAAGGGAGATTCGTCTGGACGAATCTGCATTACCCTGATCTTGAAGCACATTTGTCTTAAAACATACTAAACAACAGTTTACCTAGCTGAAATATTAACAATCTCCATGTCAGCGCCGCCGTTGTCGTACCAGCCTCTCAGTTTGTGTGCCTCGGGCAAGTCGGGGTTCAGTCGGATCATGGAGCTCGCCAAACAAGACAGAGACTTGCTGCCGTTGAACTCAGACAAGCGGGCACCCTGCAAAGCGAGATAATAGTATGTTTTGATACAAGTACAGTACAGTGAAACTTTCTCCAAGTTTGTTATTGCATCCGAGGTGGAATTAACTCCCGAGCCGAAGGCGAGGGTGTTTTTGAGCCGAGATTTGCAATCACAAATGTCCACATATATCAAACGACGTTTTTCAATACACTTTTGAAGAAATAAAATAACGAAAAATATTTTTGTCACGAATTATGAAACTATGATTTTAATTTACTTTTTTTTCGCGCTTTGGTTTCGCCAGGTTGAAGGAGAGGCAATGGTATGAAGCCGTTAAACAGCCTAATATAAAAAATAGATTTATTTTATATTTTTGAATTCAGAACACAAATAAATGTTAATTTGTTTATAAAAGTAACTATTAGTTTTAAATAATCATGTTTATCTATGATATTCTATTTATAAACACAATTTGAATATTAAAAAAATATTTATGACGTAAAGACGCGTAGTGCTTTGCAAAAATTAAAAAAAAACATTCACCTCAGACTATAGGCATTGAACCAATTTGGACTAAGTATAGGTATAGTTATCTGTGGCCATTTTCATTTGGAAAAAATCGCACGCGTGTGAAATACATTGCATGTTGTACCTAATCGTAGTTACAACAGTAGTAGTAGTAGTAGTAGTAGTAGTCGTAGTGGTTTAAGGACCAGTTTTCGAGAAAGTGTATTGAAAAAATATTTTTGTCATGAAATATTAGGAAACTATTTTTTTTTTCCGCGTTTTGCTTGCACCAGGTTGAAGGAGAAGCAAAGGTATGTAGCCGCTAAACAGCCTAATATAAAAAATAGTTTTTTTTAAATATATTTTTGAATAGAGAACACAAATAAATGTTAATTTATTTATAAAAGTAAATATTAGTTCTGCATAATCATGTTTATCTATGATATTCTATTTATAAACACAATTTGAATATTCAAAAAATATATACGCCGTGAAGACGCATTATTGTTTTGCCTAAATAAAAAAAAAACATTCAACTCCGGCTATAGGCATTGAACCAATTTGGACTAAGTATAGGTATCTAGTTATCTGTGACAATTTTCATTCCCGCATACGTGAAATGAGGAAAACGTCGTGAGGAAAGTTTTGAGTATGAATGTGGATGGGTATATGAGTAGAGGAAGACCAAAGAAACGATGGATGGACTGTGTTAAGAATGATATGGCAAGAAAAGAAGTGTTTGTTGAGATGACGAAAAATAGAGAAGTATGGTGGAAGAAGAAATACTGCGCCGACCGCGAATGAATTGGGATAAGGACAAGAGAATGATGACACGTGTTGGAAAATGAAAAAAAATGGCACACGTGTGCGATTTTTTTCATTTTCACATTGCATGTTGAACCTAATCGTAGTGCGATAAGAACCAGTTTTCGAGGAAGTGTATTGAAAAGATTATTGTGTAATATGTATTTGTTGCAAATCGTGACTTCTATGCATATTGTCATAAGGTTTAAACAAATTGCAAAACTAACACATCAAACACGCAATAACAACTAGGTTTATGGAATAACTACAAGAACATTTTTTATTGGGTATAACGGAATGAAATATATCCCGAGAATTTTGTTATAAGGGTTCAAAAAAACCACGAAGCGCTTCGAGAAAAGGTAGGTAGTGCCCGTGCTTCGCTTGACTCGTCTTTGCGGGGCCACTACGGTCCCCCCCAGATCAGGGTATTTTTATCCCAGATCAGGCTAAATAATAACAGCCGCTCGGGTCGATCGTTAGGTTAAGCCGTGCTTGCCTAGGTAGGTCTGTGGATGGGTGACCACCCTTTACATACCGAGTTTCCTTCTTGCCTCGGAAAGGACACTAAGCCGTTGGTCCCGGCTGTCATTTGTAGATCTTTGACAGTCGTTAGGTAGTCAAGAGGCCCAAAAAGTCTGACATCTAGTCTTACCAAGGCGTATCGTATTACTACAACAGCCAATAACGTCCACTGCTGGACATAAGGCTCTCCCATGATGGGAGGAATTTGCCGTAATCTCCACGCTTGGCAGGCGGATTGGAGATCGCAGTGATGAAAGACTAACAGAAAATGCTGCTACCCATTCTCAGGTCTACGGAGGCGCAAGGTGTTCTGCCTCAGACATTAGTCGCCTTATACGACACCCGTGAGTGTAATGGGTTGGTTCTATTCTACTCGGCCGGATACCACACGGCTTAGGCATATCGTATTACCCGGTACTAACTGGGTTGTGGAGGTCAGATAGGCAATCGCTCCATGTAAAATACTGGTATTCAGCTGCATCCGGTAAAACTGGAAGCCGACAACAATATAGTTGGGAAAAGGCTAGGCAGATGATGAGAGTAGTTGGAGAAAAGTACTTACTTTTACAGCTATGACTGGGTTTGAGTTGCTATCAAAGTTTTCAGCTTCTTTTCCCCACATTGTCAAGACAACCTGAAATTTAAAAGAATCTTTACATAACTATATATTTGTGTATAAAAACAGTAGACATCCACAACTCAAGGTAATAGTGGTAAACCAACTTCTACTGTTGCAAACATTTTTTTACTGATAGTTATGACCATGATGAAGTCTTACTGACCGCGCCTCCAGAATTGTCGACAAGAGTTAGTTCTCTCTTCTTCAGCAATTTTCCTGTACTCCTAGCAGTCAGCTCTTGAAGATCTGCTGCCGACTTGCATACACCTACTATATCTGAAAATGGAAAATAGGGAACATACTCGTAATTTATTCTTCATTTAAATCAATAAAATACAGTACTATCAACCCAAGAAATGTATTAAAAGTTAAGTTCAACTACTGCTTGTCGCTTAAAAATAATATTACACTCCTGCAATTTTCTACGACAGTTCAAACATCCGTAGCTGTCGCGGCCATGATGTGACGTCATTTACCACAATCTGTCTTGTTTACATCTATTTTTTTTCCTTAATATAATGATTTTACTAATTGTATGTGCTCTAGTCAAGTAAAAATTACAATAACAATATTATAATAAAATCTTAAGTGAAACTTTAAACACTTTTCAATTAAAAGTGTTTTTTTTGACACCTAGACTTTGACGTCACTACTTTGGCGTTATCGAGGACGACGCGTTTTGAGAGTGCATTCCGTTTAACCAAAAACATGCTACATAAAACAGTAAAATAAGTGACGTATTAGCAACTTCAACAAGTGCACCACAATGTTTTTATGGGCCAATACAAGGCATTTTTAATAAATAAAAAGAGTTTTCAAAACTAATTAAACACACAAAAACAGAAATTGTTATGCTATATGTAATTCTTTTGATAGCACTTAGTACAATTAAATAATTATCACATAACCATATATCAAGAAAGGAGTCTGTCTGTGTAGTGTGCCAACTCAGGAACTAGGAAGGACTCTTTCTTTTTCAATAAGAATTTCTACAGAGATGATTAACTAACATGGCTAATTCGATATGTAAAGTAAAAATTAACCTACGCTGATTCCAAAACCATTTGGAGATTTTAGGGTTCTAAGCCTTATTTTTCTATTTTTAGCTCTCTATACCACAAGATTGTGTTTATTTTCACAATAATACATGTAACCAGTCAAATGGTTTCATTTGACCTCTAAATGACGTCATAACGTAGCCTGAACAGACTATTTCCTTCGCGCTTTTCAAGATAAATAAAAAAAAAAAACTGTTGTTAGTCTGTCATACCGTCAGTGTCAAAGTGTCAATGCTAGTAACTAAAGATGGATCGCGCGCTGCCATAATGTATCTTTCTCTACGTTAATTCTTTGTATACGACAGACCTTGCTTTCCCGTTGGACTTTGATACTTACTGCAACATTGATCGACCATTGCATGCTTTACGGAACTGCCTGCCT
Organism: Xestia xanthographa; assembly: GCA_905147715.2. Lineage (NCBI taxonomy): Eukaryota > Metazoa > Arthropoda > Insecta > Lepidoptera > Noctuidae > Xestia > Xestia xanthographa. Next base: position 17,910,843 of record LR990649.1, on the reverse strand, counting down.
ATTGTTTGGATTAGTAAATAGGCTATTTGTTGTAGTGTTTCTACATGACGGTGTCTTGCTTCGTAGCATTTAGCACCAGTTGTCGATAACAGATTCATTGCACGAATATGCAGCACGGATAATGGTAGAAATTAAATTTGCTAAAGATCGTACAAAAAGTAACTCAAACAAAAAGTTCACATCACAGCCACGATCACAGCATTCACATTTCACAACAAACAAAATAAAAAATCGTATCTGACAAGTGTCAACTGTTGTTGTTGTGACGTAATGAGTTAAACGTAGTAGGTGTAAGCCTACATATTAATAGCTAGGTAGATATATGTCATGTAGATTTACGTATGATTTGTAAAACGAGTAAACCAGTCGCTCAATATACTAGTAGTCGAACACACGCCTTTTCATTCAGAAATCCCATACAAACTAAAGTGAACCTTATCACATTCAACATATGGTCGTATTCGAGCCGGATGCAGCAACGACGGAGCGGTTAACATCTGGCCGCTTGAACAAAAGAACCGCATTCCACAGCGATAAGGATTCATAGAAAAACACCTCGTTCTAATGGATTGTTATGAATATGTTTGCAACTAAGTAATTAGCATTATTACGGAAGATTACCAAGTTTACGAACATTATTGATTGAATATTTGGAAGTTTAAAGTGAAGTGCAGTGAAACAACAAGAATGAATACTACAAACGAACAAAAGCAATATCTTGCTGTCTTGGAAGATGGTGCTAATTTACTACAAAAAACACAAACTAACTTAAAAAAGTGTCCAAAGGCAAGACTGACAAAGGGTTATATAGAAGCACGTGTGAAAATTATTGATGAGTATTGGATGTCATTCAAGAACGCTCATGACGGGTTGGTTAAGATAACACCCAAAGAACAAAAGGGAATTTTGCCATACTTTTTGAACGAAGAATTCTTTGTTTATGAAGAATTATACAGCTCATTACAAGGTGATTTGAAAGATATGCTTATATCGTTAACGGAATCATCACCGATGGATTCGAGAAACTCGAGTATTAACGCAACATATGCATCGCATAATATAGTGCATTTACCAAAAATTGAGTTACCCAAGTTTAATGGAAATTATGAAGGATGGCCAACTTTCAAAGATTTGTTTACTTCTTTGGTGCACGAAAATAATAACCTTAGTGATGTTCAAAGATTACATTATCTAAAAACAAGTGTAAGTGGAGAAGCTGAGGCGTTATTAACCCATATAAAAGTGACATCCAATAATTACCCAACTGCATGGAATGTTTTGAATAAAAGGTATGGTAACAGACGCATAATATTAAACTGTATCATGAAAAGATTATTTTACCAGAGGAAGATGACTTCGCAATCAGCCACCCAATTAAAAGGCTTGTTGGATACAACTACAGAATGCCTTAATAACCTGGATAATTTAAAAATAACAACAGGCTCTTGGGATCATATGATAATATTTCTGCTCGTTCAGAAGTTTGACTCAGAGACACATAAAGGCTGGGAAGAATATGCCTATAAGGAAGACAGCGAAGCATTACCTACTTGGAGCGAGTTAAAGAACTTCATGGAGTCCAAGTTCCGCACCTTGGAATTAGTCACCGGCGTTACAGCTAATAATAATACAAGAGAGAAACAAGTCAAAGAACGTTCATATCATGTTACCACACCAAGTTCAGAAAAGACATGCATCATGTGCAAAGAAAACCACACGCTGTGTCACTGCAAGAAATTTATTGAAATGAAATTAGATGAGCGAACCGAATATGTGAAGAACAAACATTTATGTTTTAACTGTCTAGCACTTGGACACTCAGTGAAGAGATGTAAACTACGAGTGTCCTGTCAGAAATGTCACCGACGTCATCATTCTTTACTACATGAGACTAAGAACACAGAACCAGCGGCTACACCGAGCACCTCACAACCGTTGGCTTCACAGCATGTAGCTGAAGAGAAGGAAGCAGTTCAAGTGAACACAGTGATCGCGTCGCATCATACGTCTAGACATGGAATAGCACTGTTAGCGACTGCTGTAGTGCAAGCAACAAATGACCAGGGTCATATCATATCACTACGCGCGCTAATAGACCAGGGTTCTCAAGCTACATTTATAAGCGAGAAAGCGACTCAACTATTACAACTAAAGCGACAACCATTCAAGGGAAGTGTTGTAGGAGTGGGATCTTCGAGAACAGAGATCAAACACGTGGTACAGCTTAATATAAGATCACAGTGGGACCATAATTATAGTTTACCGATCCAAGCCTACGTGATGTCGAAACAACTGACCACTAAGATCCCCACCAAAACAATTATCAATCAATCGTGGCCTCACATTGTCGGGCTTAACTTGGCTGATCCAAGTTACTTAACACCTGGTTCTGTAGACCTGCTATTAGGAGTCAAGGAATACGCACAGATTATACAGCCAGATTTAATAAAAGGTCCACCAGGTACTCCAACTGCACAAAAAACAAACCTGGGTTGGATTATTTTCGGAGATATCCATGAAAAACGACAAAATGATACCTACCTTGTGATGCATCACCAAGTCGACGTAGACGAAATGTTGAAATCGATATGGGAAATAGAGACTGACAAGCACAGACATTTAACAACAGAAGATAAGATTTGTGAAGATATCTATAAGAAAACAACAACTAGAAATGAGGAAGGAAGGTACATCGTCAAATTACCTTTCAAAACTTACAGTCCACTATTAAATGAAATGAGCACGAATACAAGGTTACAAACACCTGAGGGAAACACAAAGGAGATAGCAAAACAAAGATTCTTGCAACTTGAGCGGAAGTTTAAGAAGACATCAGACCTGAAAAAAGAATATACAAAAGTCATAAATGATTACATAGAACAAGGACACATGGAGAAGATACCTGAAAAAGAAAAAGAAACAAGGTCAGTTTACTTACCTCACCATGCTGTTGTTCGTACTGACAAGGAGACCTCTCGAACTCGCGTTGTCTTCGATGCGTCGTGCAAGGGTACAAACAACATTTCACTTAATGAAGAATTATTGGTAGGACCGCAGCTGCAAGATGATTTGAGGAACCTTATAATGAAATGGAGAATGAAGCGTGTTTGCTTCATGGCCGATATCAAACAAATGTATCGCCAAATATTGGTGACTCCTGAAGACTCAGACTTGCAGCGAGTTATCTGGAGACCTGATGAGAATGATGATTTCCACGAATACCGTTTGATGAGGGTCACATTCGGTACAGCATCTGCACCGTATTTAGCTGTTAGAACACTTCACCAAACAGCTGATGATGAAGGAAGGGATCAACCGCTTGCTGTACAATCCATCAAGGGTAATTTTTACATGGATGACTGGCTTGATGGCGCTGATGATGCCGAGACTGCTACTTATCTAGCCAAATCTGTCACAAATATACTACAAAAAGGCGGTTTTGAACTCACAAAATGGTCATCTAACGATATTAATTTCATGAAGTCCATAGATGAAGAAAAAAGATCAACCAACGCACATATAGACTTGAATCTTGATGGAACAATAAAGGCATTGGGGATTGTGTGGAACCTGAAAACAGATACATTCCAATACAACCTGAATTTACCAACATCTGAAAGTACCTATGTAACGAAACGAACTATTTTATCTGACATACAGAAGCTTTTCGATCCACTTGGTTGGATTGCACCGAGCACAGTGATGGCAAAAATACTGTTACAGAAACTATGGCTCGAAAAGGTGAATTGGGATCAGAACGTAAGTGAAACATTACGTGAAGAATGGAATCAGATAAGATCGGATTTTGCTAGTGTGAACGATGTACAAGTAAACAGATGGCTTGGTACAACAGAAACAAACAGAACTAATATACAAATACACGGATTCAGTGACGCTTCGATACGAGCTTACGCTGCAGCAGTATACATAAGAACTGAAACAAATGACAAGGTAGAAGTAAAACTCATTGCTGCTAAAACAAGAGTGGCACCCCTGAAAACAATATCCTTACCGAGACTAGAGTTGTGTGGTGCATTACTTCTCTCCAAGCTTATGAAACAAATTGGGCTAGCAATGAAAATTCCAACTTCAGATATGTATGCATGGACAGATTCCTCCATAGTTATAGCGTGGCTATGTGGTGATCCCAATCGATGGAAAACGTTTGTTGCCAACCGCGTCGTCGAAATCGTAGAAAACCTAAATAATACGCGCTGGTACCATGTACAGTCGAGTGATAATCCCGCAGACATAGCCTCTCGAGGAATGTTGCTGTCCGAACTGAAGAAATGTGACTTGTGGTGGAGAGGCCCAGGTTGGTTATCTGAAAAAGAAATAAACATTAGTAAACAAGAAGTTATAACTACAGACATAGAAAGTAAAACAAAGAAAGCCATTACTCACCTCAGCACAGAAGAGCAAGAGAAATCTATAACAACACAATTTGAGGAATTTAACAACTTACCAGAATTACTCAAGGTTGTTTGTTACTGCAAAAAATTCTTGAACTATAAAGTCAACGTGAACATAAACAAACACATAACTACACAAGAATTAGAAGATGCACTGACACTTTGTATAAAAAGAGTTCAAGAAGAGGAATATACAGAAGAAATAGAAAGATTAAAGGAAAGTAAACAAGTGAAAAGAAGAAGTCCGTTGCGATCCCTCAACCCTTATCTTGATGATAAACATATCCTCAGGGTGGGCGGTCGCCTCAGACATTTAAACTTACCTGATGAGAGAAAACATCCAATTATTCTCGGAAATAAAAACACGTTGACGCCTCTGATTATAGCTGACGCACACACTAAGACACTTCACGGAGGAGTTCAATTGATATTATGTTATCTACGTTCGAAGTATTGGATTTTTAAGGCAAAATCAATAGCTAAGAAACATGTTCACAAATGCTTCGTTTGCGCTAGACTTAGTGCTACTACTAGAGCTCAAATTATGGGAGATTTACCCGATGAGAGAGTGACTCCATCTAGACCATTCTTGAATAGTGGTGTTGATTTTGCGGGGCCCTTTCAGATTTTATTATCTAAAGGTCGAGGAATCAAAACAACAAAGGCCTACATTTCTATATTCATCTGTATGTCCACGAAGGCAATTCATATTGAACTTGTGAGCGATCTTACTTCAGAAGCGTTTATCGGTGCTTTTAGACGTTTTGTTGCCAGGAGAGGCAAATGTAATCACTTGTGGAGTGATCAAGGGCGTAACTTCGTGGGAGCTGACAAAGAGCTCCGAGATGCCTGGAACGAAGCAAGCTTACAGTTTACTGGAGAAATTGCAGAAACTTTAGCCACAGAGGGCACTCAATGGCATTTCATTCCCGCGTACAGTCCCTCTTTCGGTGGATTATGGGAAGCAGGTGTCAAATCTATAAAATACCACCTGAAAAGAATTGTAACCACTCACCTGACATACGAAGAGATGACGACGATACTCTGTCAAGTTGAAGCCTGCTTGAATTCCCGTCCGTTATGTCCCATGAATGACACTGATCCAGACAACATGAACCCACTCACGCCAGGACATTTCTTAATTGGAGAGGTACCTATTGTTGTCCCATCACCCGATATGAAAGACATAAGGCTGTCAAGCATGTCTCGTTGGCAACACACACAGAAACTTGTTCACGACTTCTGGCGGCGATGGCAGGACGAATATCTATCGAGATTGCAACAGCGTCCTAAGTGGCATAAGAAAGAAGAAGAATTTAAAATCGGAGATATCGTCTTGATAAAAACTGATAACTTACCACCTGGAAAATGGTCCCTGGGACGAATTGTCAATAAGCACCCTGGTCCGGACGGTCTTACGAGGGTGTATAGTGTCAAAAGTGGTAGTTCCATAACAAAAAGAACTGTTACAAAATTATGTCCTTTGCCTCTAAATGAAACTTGATTATATTTCAATATTTAAAAAAAACCAATTACTTATTGTTTGTTGATTTACATTATTATGCTGCTTAAAATAATTATGTATGTATAACTCTTTGAGAATCCATGTTTTTATGCATGTTAAAGATTAATGTCAACCTGTAGATTTATATAACGTTGTTTTGTGGTAATATCACCAATGTAGCATTTCAAAATCATTGTTTCATAAAAGCCCTACAGGCCTTTTGGTGGGCGGTATGTTGTGACGTAATGAGTTAAACGTAGTAGGTGTAAGCCTACATATTAATAGCTAGGTAGATATATGTCATGTAGATTTACGTATGATTTGTAAAACGAGTAAACCAGTCGCTCAATATACTTGTAGTCGAACACACGCCTTTTCATTCAGAAATCCCATACAAACTAAAGTGAACCTTATCACATTCAACAGTTGTCAATGTCAAGTTTGAAGTTGTCTATTAGTTTTTTGTATGTACTGAAAACGTGGCAATGACTTAAAGCTATTCAGACTATGAAATGACGTCATCACGAAAAATACATTAAAAAATAGTTTAAAAAAAACTGTTACTTGAAAGAAAAAAAGCTTCAAATTAGTGGCTTAAAATTAAATGTTTTACGAAATAAAAATATAAAAAAATACCTGAAAAATACTTCACATACCGAATTGGCCATCTTGATTTTTCGTCATTTGAGCACCAACAAATTCTTGTAGCTTAAACTGTAAGTAGTAGTGAACTAGTGATATTCTTACCTAGTAAAGTATCAACACTTTTCGCAGCAATCTCATTAATAGGCACGAAGTCAAACTTAATACTGGGCACACTGGAGGCGTCCTCCATACACTCGGCGACCACTGTGTTAGCTGTGAATGTCATCTCGTAGTCGTTCTTCATACTGGTGTACTGCTTGTTAGCTGTTTTTAGCTGACAACGGCTTATGTAGTAGACTTTGTCTACCTGGAAGCATAATAAAACATCAAGGCTACTTTCTGGTAAACTCATTTATGTTCATCTGTTAAGAGATCCTATACAGGGTGTAAAAGACCTCATCACGAAGCCGTCAACCAAGCATTCTGTACATCAAACTAAGTAACTTTACACAAAAATTATTGCAGGGAAACAACTTTTTTTTTGGGGGAAAATATCATGTTTTGTGGTAGAACTCAATGTAACGCATTCAAACCATTATGCTGATGGATGGATTGAATAGTACGGGGGTCGTGGAGGTGTTTAAAGTAAAAATCTTACATTAAAAACTTGTGTTTAAAAAAAAAACTTGTCTAAAGTTAGAACTTTGACCCCCAATATCTCCGTAACTAGAAGGTTCCCAGGTATGGTGTAGAACAAAAAATGATTGCAATGACGGGGAGAACAAGTACCTTTCGGCTTCGTTAAGAGGTGATTTACACTCTTTATTTTGTTTGAAGTTTTAAACTGACCAGGTTCCCATAATATAACAGACTTTAATCATCACATTGTCTGTGTTGGCAAACAAACAGACATTGCAGCCATGTTTATTAACTAAAATTAGCAAATTGTATTAGGGATGATGATAGACTAAAAAAAATATGATTCTGTTTAGTCCGTCAGTTAGACTATCGCAAAATATTGCATGCGTGTTTTTTTGTTTTAGCAAATTATAAAAAAATTACGAAGATAAAACGTGTCTAAGATCAGGAGGGCTTGTGACGTCACATTTGAGTAAAAAATGTACTCAAATGTGACGTCACACGAGTTTTCGACGCACTGTATCGTCGTCCTTTTTTGTTTTCGTGACAAAATACGTGTCCAATATTTTTTGGAAATCTATCTGACGGACTAATTCGATTTTTTTTGTCATCTACCCTATTTAATCAAGAACCTAATGTATCTCACCTGTATCATATCATAGAACTTATCACATTCGTTTTTAAAGGCTGTAGCTCTGATTTCTCCACTGTCATCACAGAGATCCATACTGAACAGTTTCCCTTCACCTCGGGCATTATTCCAAGTGCGAATATCTGACTTGGACATCACCCGAGCTTTAATCACCCACCTGTAAAACAAAACTATGTATAAAATTGAGTGATAACTTTTTCACCATAATCATCATCATTTCAACCGAAAGACGTCCACTGCTGGACATAGGCCTCCCCCAAGTGACACCACATTGACCGGTCCCGAGTGACTTGTATCCAGCAGATTCCCGCAACCTTCACCAGGTTGTCTACTATTGGATAAATGATAAATGATGTTTATTTTGCAAGTAGGTTTTTACAAACACTTTTACACGTCATTTTTTTAAACTAGATGGGGCCGGTGTTTCGTACCTGACTACTCTGAGAAGAAACAGCCGAAACAAACTCAGAGGTCATAGTCTCTTTTAAAGTCCAGACAATCTTGCTCAATTCACATGAGGACTATGCAGATTAGTGTCTGAGATGGTCTTTTGAAGAAAGAACCATACAGATTTGAGTGGACCTGTCCAGTCAGTGCAAGCATTTGTCAGTTAACGTGTAGCTCGACTTATAACTCAAGGAGCTCAACGAAACGACGAACAATACCAAAGAAAGGACATTTGGGTAGGTCGCTTAGAGTACTCAAACTGCCAGACAGTTGTGGGAAAAAAATAAACAAAAAAATATAAATGTGACCCACATGGTCCCCACATTCACAATAATCATATAAAATTCATAACAAGTTCTATTCAAAAGAATGTAAATAAAAATCACAAAAATCATTAAGTCACAATGATGATAAAAAAAAAGTAGAACACTTAACAAAATAAGTATTCATGTCAAATCAGTAAATGTCAAATAAAATAATAAAAAAGTAAAAAATAATAAAATACATGTCAAAACATTAAATGTCGGAGTGTATAAAAAATAATAAAATACATGTCAAAACATTAAATGTCAGATTGTATAAAAAAGGAAAAAAATATAAAAGGAAAAAAAAAATAAAAAAGGATAAGAAAGGAATAAATAATAAACAAGCGAAGTCCGAATCTTCGACATTCACAGAGCAAATTTCATTGGAGCAGCTTAATCCCAAGCCTTTTTATCTTCGAGATAGTGATTAACATGATAGTAGGCTTTCAGGCACAGCTTCCGTTTTATAAACGATTTGAATTTATTTAGGCTTAGTGCTTGAATTGGGCTTGGAAGTTTATTGTAAAAACGTATACATTGGCATCTGAACGTACCCCCTATTTTTTTGAGCCTCGTTGCAGGAACAACAAATTTGTGTTTGTTCCTCGTATTTATGTTGTGGATATCACTGTATTTTTTAAACAAATTAATATTTTTGTGTGCGTACAAAAGGTTTTCATAAATAAATTGAGAAGGCACAGTAAGAACATTAATCTCTTTAAATTTTTGTCTGAGGGAGTATCTGGGACTTAATTTATAAATTGAACGAATTGCCCTTTTTTGCAAAACAAATATTGTCTGAATATCGGCGGCATTGCCCCACAAGAGAATACCGTACGACATCACGCTATGGAAATAACTAAAGTAAACTAAACGGGCTGTCTCTAAATCAGTTAACTCACGAATTCTTCTAACGGCGCACATAGGGTTATTTGACCAAAAAAAGCGGACAATATTCAACAAGATCAAAGTACAGTATCTTCGCAAATTGGATGTACTTGAGGGTACCTAGATAAATTAAGAACCTAAAAATACCCACATTAAAAATTTAAAAAAATGTTGTGTATCATTATTTTGCCTATCAATTGAACGGTTGCAAACGGTCACATAACAATCATTGAGTTTAACGATTTTTTATCGCGCAATTTTGGTTGTTATTAACTAAACAAAGTCTTGTGAAGTGATATTCATGATGGATATTAATGAAGCAGGTATTCATTATTCATTTTATTTTATTTGTTTTGATGTAGTATTAGTTTGCTTAGAGATATGAACAATTCTTTAGACTGCATAAAAACGTAGTAAGATTTTACAACAAACATATACATAATAGTGTTTTTGTTATGTCTCAGGGCGTCTCACGGCATTTCTTGTTTTTTTTATAACAAGATTAACTATTCTACTATTGAAAACATAGAAATTTAGGTGCCTAAATCTGCCTATCATATTTTTTTCGTATTATTTTGTTAATACTATTTTTACAAAACAAAGTTATATTATTCACTTGATATTGAAAACTTGACAATACACGAGTTTTTCTTTAGCAGGTAGTTCTGGAAATAATGTTATTACGCGGGAATACTTATTTAAATTGATGAAAAAAAGTACAGAAGTAGAATTTGGAAAGAAATTGGACTCTGTGGAGAAAGATATTGTAAGTAAGCCGACTTTCCCCGAGGAACAAAAACAACAGTTTCTGCACAAATTTTCTGCCATTAAGTCAGAAATGAAGACCAGATGGGTTGCTGCGAGTAGGACAGAAAAGGTTTTCTTGAAAAAAAATCACCGTTGGCTTCAAGGTACCGTAGAAATACCTACGGGATCAAGTAGAAATTCGGGTCGTCCATCGAAAACATTTAGTGATTTATGTGATCGCAGTAAAAGGCGAGCAGCGGTGGCCCAGTGGTGGCGGCCCCGACTTACGAACAGTAAGTTGTGGGTTCGAACCCAGACAGGCGCATTACTTTGTGTAATTTATTTCATTACCACTGCTCTCAAAAACGGTGAAGGAAAACATCGTGAGGAAACCGGCATGTCCTAGAACCAAAAAATTCGAAGACATGTGACATCTACCAATCCGCACTGGGCCCGCGTGGTGGATTATAGCCCATTCCCTCTCATAGAGAGGAGGCCTGTGTCCCAGCAGTGGGAACATTAATAGGCTGATGATGAGTAAAAGGCGAAGAGTTGAGAGCCTTAAAGATGAGGGTGACTCTCAACAACTCTTATATGCGAGTCAAATGAAGCTTCGAGAATGTGGTTATCCACAGGCTGCAAAAGTGGTCAAAGATATCAGTAAAAGTCCAGAGTCCCGAGGATCTACATACTTAAAAAAATACAAAAGCAGCGGTTCATCATTAAGATCACAATTAACACCCAATCAAGCATTATCAATCTTTGTGGAAGCGTCTTTAACGAGGAATCAGTATGAAATTATTAGGACTAATGATAAAAAATTATATCCATGTTATAGTGTTATACAAAGAGCAAAAAAAGACTGTTACCCAGATAAAGAATCAGAAAGTTCGATGGATTCTGGCGATGAAACTGAAGCAAGTAGTGATTCTTTCAGTTAGGATTAATTGATTGATTCATCCATGTCACAACATTTGCTAATATTATGTAAAAAAAAATTTTCACGACTTTTTTTTAACTAAAATAATATCATAAAATAAGTAATAATACATTCTACATAGTGATTTTTGATCAATAAACAGGATAAGAGCATAAAATAATATTGTCCGCTTTTTTTGGTCAAATACCCCTATGTGCGGCGTATGCTGCAGAGCTAAGTTTTTTTGATAATTTGTCTATATGCGGGCCCCACTGAAGCTTGGCATCCAAAGTTATGCCTAGAAACACTGTGCTATCTTCCGGTTTCAACTCTTCATCCTTAATTAGTACAGTAGTTTCCACTTGTCTTACATGGGGTATCGTAAACTTAATACATTTAGTTTTTTTCTCATTTAGGAGTAGGTTATTAACATTAAACCAGTTAACGACTTTTGCCAGGGCGCTATTAACATCATCCGTAACTAACTGCTGACGTTTGAGTTTAAATAAAAGAGAAGTGTCGTCTGCAAACAATACTATGTCATGATTATCCTTTATGAGGTGAGGCAAGTCATTTATGTAAATAAGAAACAAAAATGGACCAAGAATTGAGCCCTGTGGTACCCCCATTCTTACTACGGATCCGGGAGATCTCTTCCCGTTAACATCAACTCTCTGAATCCTATTACTCAAATATGAAATAAGAAGTTCCAGAGAGGCGTTACGGATTCCGTAGTGGTGTAGTTTCCTGATTAATGTTTCATGAAGAACGCAATCGAAAGCTTTAGATAAATCGCAAAAAACGCCCAAAGCATCGCATTTGTCCTCCCAGGCATTATAAATGTGTCCTAAAAGTTCAACACCGGCATCAGTAGTTGAACGACCCCTTGTGAAACCGAACTGTTTTGTATGCAATAACTTATGTTTATTGAAAAAACTTTGCATTTGTGCCAAAATTAATTTTTCAAAAATTTTACTAAAGGTGGGTAGTACTGAAATGGGTCTATAATTAGTGGGGTCTGATGTACTACCTGATTTAAACAATGGTATTATTTTACTATATTTCATTAAATCAGGAAACTCACCATGGTCAATACAATCGTTAAATATTACAGCTAATGAAGGAGCTACAATGTTTATAATGGATTTAGCAACGTCCACAGAATGACCCCATAGATCGGCGGTCTTTTTAACATTTAAGGTGTGAAAAGTTTTAATTATATCTTTACAGGTGACATATTGAAAATTAAATTCGGAATCACACACTGAAACGTTTGCCCTAAGTAAAGACTCGGCAGCAGCAGCTGACGAGTTTAGCGATTTAGTAGTCGATACGGGAATATCCGCAAAGAAATTTTCAAAGGCTGTGGCAACTTGAGTGTCTGAATTCAAAATATTATCGCCAATAGCAAGGCTGTAGTCACTATTTCGGTTGCAAGACTTTCCCGTTTCGCTATTAATAATGTTCCATGTCATTTTAATTACATTACTACTATTTTTAATTTTTGAACTCAAGTAACGTGACTTTGCTATGAAACAAACTTTTTTAAATAATTTAGAGTAATTCTTAACATACAAATTAAATTCTACAGTGTTTTTATAAGTCCGCTCTTCATACAGCTCATAAAGTCGTTTTCGACTCTTATGAATACCAATGGTGGCCCAGTCGTTGAAAGAAGCGTTATTATTTACAGATATTGTCTTAGGGACAAATGTGTTTTCAAATTGTGTGCAATACATACTGAAAAAATCGTTATATTGTTGATTTGGATCATCATTAACTGACAAAAGTGGTAGTTTAGATAAAAGTTTAGTTTTAAAAGTTTCCAGGCGATTTTTACTTTTTGGATTAATAATGATATCCTTTTTAGTGACTGTCTTGTTTACATTAGGAATTGTGATCAATTGCCCACAATGATCTGAATCTATTAAGTTAATAATTGCTTTTTGGGTGGGTATAATATCAGTGTAAATATTATCTAGGCAAGTGGCACTAGTTGGGGTTATTCTGGTAGGCTCGAGAAATTTGTTTTCAAGATTGTATGACTGAAAAAGGCTTATAATTTTTGTACATAACCCAGAATTTTCTAACAAATTAATATTAAAATCACCACAAATGATTACTGACTTTTTAGAACTACAGATTTTATGCAACACTTCATCCATTACCTTTTCAAAACAATCATACAACCCTGAAGGAGGTCTATACACACTTAATATAATAAACTGCTCCAATTCTATACAGGCTATTTCAACTGTTCGCTCAACAGATAGGCTGACAATATCCTTGCGGTCTTTAAATTTAAGATGATTATTTACTAAGATTAATGCGCCGCCATGTATAGCATTTACCCTGCTGAATGAGCTACCAACCTGGTGATTACTAAAATTGAAAATTAATTGATGACATTTGAGCCAATGCTCCGTTACACAAAGAATATCTATATTGTTATAATTCAGGAATAGTTCTACTTCTAATTCTTTGTTCAAAAATCCTTGAATATTTTGATGAACCAGGTTGATACTATTAAAACTCTCAAAACATTCGCCTGATTTATTATCTGGCTTCCTTACAATATTGCAAGAGGTCGCCTCTGTTGTCCCATTTTCTAATTTAAATGATTGACTGATTCATTCATTATGATCAAACTATTGGCACAGTGATTTAATTGAGTATTGCATTGTTCAACAGAGGCAACTTGATCAGCCAAATTCTTGGCTGTAATAGAAAAAAAGTATGATAGCGACTCAGCTACCTGTCTTTTCCAATAGTTTGAAAGATAGCACCTGTCTACAAGATATCTATCTTTTGTCAAATAAAAATTTTCACCAATATAATTGTTAATGTCAATTAAATTAAATACATTACTATTAAATGACAGATTATGCAATGTTTTATTAATATTATATCTAAAGTAATTTTCTTCCTGTGGCAAACTTTTACTATATGGAAATGTGAACATTACAATTTTTCTTAAACTCAGGTCACATAATGATCTATAATATTGGAGTAATTCTCCTTTATTCACAGTACCCCTATTACCAACAAATATTATAAGTTTAGAATCCTGGTTGAAGTTGTAATTAATAATTTTCCTCATGATGTCATATAAGGAACAACCAGGCATACAAAAGTTCATAATAGAATGTCCCGGATATTTATTTGTCAACAAGTGGCCTAAATCCTTTCCAATTTCATCAGAGAAAATTACAATTTCTTTGTTGACAATCTGTTTGGCTGAACAATTATTAATTTCTAAAGGTAAACTAACACAGGACTGCGGTATGGTTGTATCACTATGAGACAATGAATGGGCCGGTGTGGGTTCTACGGATGGTGGTGGACAATGCTCACAGTAGTTAGTTTCTGTACTTACCAGCTCATTCATAGCCAATACATATTCCCTCATTTGGTTTTCAGAGGCTGAATATTTAGTATTGAGTAAAGTTAATTTCCGTTGTAGGTGGTCAATTTCACACTGCAAGTTCTCTGTGTCAATTTGGTACTTCCTTTTACTTTTATCTAAATTTAAAGAATACATATCTAATTGTTTTAAAAGGTTCAATCTTTCCCTATTTAGTTTTACATTTTTAATGAAAAACTTTTGCTTTTTTACCATTTTCTTAGTTTTAACAATGTATTTGTTTATTTTAATATATTTTTTTAGTTTATTCTTACTAGTCATTACTCGCACTGATTTAATTGAATTTAGTTCGTCATCACCTGTCAGATCTATAGTGTAAGGTTGGCACGTATTAGAAAGCATTGACGGAGCAATAGGCACCAATTCACTGAACAGACTTTGGTTCAATGAGGCTGTGATGTTGTGATTGGTTGTCTCGAGTTCTGATATTTGACTTCTGGCCTCATGTAGCTGTTGTTGTAACTGATGTTTGTGACTGAGAGTTTGTTCATACTCTGTGCTACACTGGCTGAACCCGTCCACAATGACTTGGAGCCTATCCCGGTCTTCTATGGCATCAGTGAATTGAGTATATAACTGAGCCATTTCCATTTTTAACTTATTATTCCTTTCATGAGCTTCAGAGAGCACCCTTTCATTGTCATCTATTTCCCTGTTTAGCTGGTTACAGGACTCCTTACACGCCTTTAGTTCGTTCAAAGCCTGACTAAGTTTGGACTCTTCGAGCCGAGCGCGGGCACTGCGTGTCATAATCATGATACAGTAGAATAGAGACAAGATAGGAGAAGATTGGTGCGGTAGAATTGTATAAGAAACGATTAACTGAAAAATGGAAAATGAAATTTAGTTCGACAAAAGAAGTTCTGTCACCGAACCAAACAGGGTTATGTTTACGTTTTTAAGGTCATCGGCATCAACAGGTAGCCGTAATTAAAAGTGATCCAGTTATAGAAAGCAAGTAATTAAAACGTAAACAATGTACTACCAAGTAAAATAAGTTGTATTGTACCTGATATTAAGATGACAATGCAAGATTCCTTCGAACCGGTAACTGTCAGTTTCACAAATGAATTTATTACACTTAATTTGCGTTAATTCAATACATCTACACTATAATTCACACTATACTTGCTAAATACTTGATATTTTATAGGAAATAGGCCTTATTATGAAGGAAATACAATATTTAAAATTAAAATTTTAAGGACAAATTCAAATCAGCTGTTAGCTGTAGTGTTGCCACAGGAAAAAAAAAATATAACTTTCTAACAGGACATAATTGAAACTATATAATTCAAATATTAAATGCTGTTAAATATTTGGCCATCAAAAGCCATTTTAAATTGAGCATATTGTAGCAGCCATTTATGCATTTAGTTAAAGACAAATCTATTTGCAGAGTCATTTTTAAATGACTAGATTTGTCATTTAAAAATGACTCTGATTTGACAAATAGATTAGATTTGTCTTTCATGTCAATAGCAAACACTATTTGAAAAAAAGTTTTTTTCGATGAATAAAGTTGACTTACTACTACTACTACAACAGCCCATAACGTCCACAGCTGGACATAAGCCTCTCCCATGATGGGAGGAATTTGCCGTAATCTCCACGCTTGTCAGGCGGATTGGAGATCGCAGTGATGAGAGACTAACAGAAAACACTGCTGCCCATTCTCCGGTCTATGGAGGCGCAAGGTGTTCTGCCTCAGACATTAGTCGCCTTATACGACACCCGTGAGTGTAATGGGTTGGTTCTATTCTACTCTGCCGGGTACCACACGACGTTCAAATATTAAATGCTGTCCAATATTTGGGAATAAAAAGCCATTTTAAATTGAGCATATTGTATCAGCCATTTATGCATTTAGTAAAAGACAAATCATTTAGACAAATCTAATCTATTTGCAGATTCATTTAAAAATGACTCTGCCAATAGTTTAGATTTGTCTTTCATGTCAATAGCAAATACTGTTTGAAAAAAGTTTTGCCTTTTATTTTGCTGATGTAAACATTGATGAATAAAGATGACTTACTTATTCTGATACGGACTGAGGCTGGCAATGGGATGAGTCATCTGCGAAGACAGTATGCTAGAATCAAGGTTTGTAGACGATGTAGGTGCCAATGACATGGGAGCGGGGCTGGGGCGGGGCATGGGTGACGGTGCGGCCTGCGCAGGCGCCGACGACCCTCCTGTGGACTCTTCAGTCCATGTCTGAGGGTTGCCCAGCTTCTTGCCCACTTCACTACCTGGGGCTACTATTGTGATATCCAAGATGATCATCACGCGCCTGTGGAGCAAACATAGAAAATTTTAGTATAAACAGATTGGGCAAAGGCAACAACAGGCTTGGGTCCTGAAAAAATCTAATTAGTCCTTCAGTTAGATTATCAAAAAATATTTGACACGCATTTTTTTTGTTACGTAAATCAAAATTGACGATAATATGACGCTTTTAAAATTCTCAATACGTCACGCCGTGCTATAATTTTTAGTGCGTTGTGACGTCACGAGCCCCCACTCTCGAGTTATGATGAGTTTTATCTTTGACAATATTCATTGATTTACAAAAACAAAAAATACGTGTCCATTATTTTCCAATACTCTAACTGACGGACTAAATAGATTTGCAATTTAGCCTATTAATATGGAGGTCAGGCAAGTTTTGTTGCAACTACCACTAACCTACACGTTTTTTTTATCCATTCAACATCATCATCATTTCAGCCGAAAATCCTCCACTGCTGGACATAGGCCTCCCCCAAAGGGGGGTTTTTGCCATAATCGCCACGCTTGGCAGGCGGGTTGGCGATCGCAGTGCGGTTGTTACAAAAGCAAAGAGAACACTGCTGCCCATTCTCTGGTAAGTCCCTTAGTCGCCTCTTACGACACCCACGGGAAGATATGGGATGGTGCTATTCTTTACGTCCGACACCATACAGAACATCCATTAATCAGATTTAAAGATATCAAAGTCGTTATATATTTTTATTATTAAAATTAATGGCAATTTTTGGTTTCAAGATTGTATCACACTTACTTCTCTCCCTTGCCAGTATTTTTCAACAGTGAAGTGACAAAACGGTCAATCTGCACAACGGAATAATCGGACAGTTCTCCTGATATCAATTTGTCATTAAGTTGTGTAGCCAGCATGGCAAAACTATGGGAATGTTTGCCATCAGAAACAAGTAGACGAAACCTCTCATTGGCACCACTTCCCTGGATCTTTTTGCTGCCCAAAACTTGCATTATGGGCTTATCATATACTCCACCATTCATTATCACCTGTAAATGTAGGTTATTACATGTGAATGAGGGAAATAAAGTATGGAAGTCATTGTAGTTGTAATTACATGGATATCCATATTATAGTAATATCATGAAAGTTATTGTAGTTAAATAAATAAATAAATAGTGCTGGACATTACACACAGCGCCATCTAGTGCCACACTAAGCAACGAGGCTTGTGTCATGGACACCAGATAGTTGATATACTACATAGATACGTTTTGTTTGAAATACATATTTATTATACATATAAACATTCATGACTCGGAAACAAATGTCCATGCTCATCACACAAACATTCGCTCTTACCGGGATTCGAACCCGGGACCCTAAGAACGTAAGGAAGCATTACTACAGGATTTGTATCATCGTAGTCCTAGTACCCTACTACGATGGTACGGAACCCGTCTTGCACAAGTCCTCTTAAATTTTGAAATTATTATCCCTTTTATTAATTTCTACATCTTTCTTTACACATTTTTAAATATTTCTTAAAAAAATAATTGAAAATTATAAAAAATAGTGGTCCGACGGTGTTGGGCGCAGGGTCCAAGCTACCGATGGTTAAGGCTGCAGAGACAGGAACCACCTCACAATGCGAGCCCTATTGAGAGAGAGCTTCGACAGATGTACATCGAGGCTCTTGGCCATCAGGCTATTGGCCATTACCACAAAGGGCACAATGATAGCCGAGTTTATATTCCACATTTCGTGAACTTCGTTTGCCAAGTCAAGATATTTTATTTGTTTCTCGTTCTCAGCTTTCACGAAGTTCTTGTCATGAGAGTAACATCGAGTATCATTATGAGGCACGCTGATCGGTTTATCACCACTATGTCAGGCTTATTGGCGACAATACTCCTGTCAGTAATAATAGACTGATCCCAGTACAGCATGACATGGTCTTTCTCGAGAACTGGGTCGCTCACATACTTGTAGTATGGTACCTCTGATTCCACAAGTTTATATTTTGACGGCGAAGTGCCAATTACATATTATTATATACATATATTTATTTATAACTTTCAATTTCTTAATAAAGACATGTCGGTATAGTTGGGAGGTATTTCCACATTTTAATTGCAATTTAAAATACACATGAGATTTCACTAAAACATGTGAATAACGCCTTTAAATCCAAAACGATAAAAAAGTTAATTTCTCAACAAAATGTTAGTTAGGAGGTATTGGCACTTCACAGTCGATTTCAATTTCAACTGTCTAGCTGGCACGGTTCATAAGATACAGCCTGGTGACATACAGACAGTGAAGTCTTAGTAATAGGGTCCCGTTTATACCCTTTGCGTATGGAACCCTAAAAAGATGACTCTCTGACAAAAAGTATGGGATTAGTATGTTGTGTGTAATAAATAGTTACCACCAACCAAATCCAGTGAGTATCTCAAACTACATATTTCAGTATGCTTAGATAACCAAGTTACTATGGCTATTGTTAGGATAGCTTTGCATGGAAAAATAATCTGAAATACTGAGTTGGAGCATTTATCAATCAGATCAGAATCTTATAACTGAATTACTGGCTGATTTCAGTTAAGGACGTGACGTTGGATTTGGAGGTTGGTGGGCATGATCATGAACAATTACAGAATACTTACGCACAATGAGTACCTACAAGTTACAACCTGTCCAAAATACAACGATGCTCTAACCGTTTATTCTTAATTTCTTTGAGAATTATGTTTGTAATTATTACAATTTGCAAACAAATGCCTGATTATGCTATTGTAGTTTAGATCAGTTCGTAGTTTGCAACAAAAATGAGTTTCAAAAGCAAAAACTTACCTCAAGAGAGCCTTCAGATAGTTTGTGGCTCATTTTGGAAGAAAAAAACTTCCTTCTCCTGTTTTGGATACTTTAATAATTCTGCTAGAAGCAGAGCCAGGGATTACGAATCACAATACTGTTTATTTATTGTAATCTAGAGAAAAACTAATAAAAATTTAACGAACGCAAGCTAGACCGGTATTTTTCACCGACGCGCGAAAATTTGGCACTTATTGTTGAGTTGACATTGACAGCTGTCGCTCTCTACTAGCTAGAGGTGTAACCAGGGTTGGATTTAGGTACGTTGAAAAAGATGGCACAAAAAAATTAAAAGGATAGTATTTTAAATAAAATATAGTACACTTTAATTTTTTTGTTAATACGCAATAATCGTTAAAATCAACACCAGATATGGCAAAATTTACTCCTCTTCTATGTTTGTCAGTTCTAAAATATTTCTATCTTCATCCTTGGCCAGAGAAGGGCGGGTCGGTAAAAAATGGGAAGGTAAAAATTGGAAGGAAAGGTTAAAATAGGTAAAAAAGAAAAAAATACCCTTTTTTACCGGGTATTAATAAAAAATACCGGGTAAAAATTGTGTACTGCCTTTATATTATTTAAATGGCTTTGCCATGAAATGTATAGTGTCTTTATATAATTTAATTGGCTTCGTCATCAATACTACGATCTACCATGTTAATTTTGACCTTGACCATTGAAGATAAATATTGATTGTATGTCCCCAGCCGTTCCCGAAGGGGAACGGTGCATTGTTATTTTAAATTTGTCTGTAATTGCGGGTATCTAAAGGCTGCTTTACACCGGGGTAACACTGTGCGGCATTGCTGTGTGCTATATATTGTGGCGTGCGTCATCTTGTGGTATGCTACAAATATCCGGAATATGCGGCAATTGCGGTATGCGGCAGCCTATTTTACATCGAGGCAACATAATGCCTAGATAATTTTCAAAGCATCGTGCTGTAAATTTTATTGGAGTGTTTTGGTCTACCAACTTGATTGATCGAGGGGACAAGAGACCGTCGATTAAGGCTGATGCTCCAGGGTAGCCCGCGAAATTCAAATTTTCTTACGTTTTTGGCAAATTGCAGGCCAGTGCTAGGTTGTATGTTGATTAAAATATTGGACGCGATTGTAAGACGTATGTAGTTACAGAATTATAATCATCAAAACCATCAATACAACCCTCCAAGTTCATAAAGGTCGAGAAACGTTTTTTTCAAGGTCAAAGTCGTTGCTAGACCTTTATGAACTTGGAGGGTTGTATTGATGGTTTTGATGATGATATTTCTGTAACTATATACGTCTTACAATCGCGTCCAATATTTTAATCAACATACAACCTTGCACTGGCTTGCAATTTGCCAAAAACGTAAGAAAATTTGAATTTCGCGGGCTGGTCGAAGCATTCACCTTAAGGCTGATGAAGTAACTTTAGCAGCATGACGCAAGATGTTGCCATGCCGCTCGATTTTTGCCACGATGTGCAACATTTTAAAATATTGTAGCATGCGGCCTTGTGGCATGCCGCAATGTCGCATAATGTTGCCCGGGCGTAAAGCAGCCTGAGCTACATAAAATGAAGTTAATTATGTTTCTTTTAAATCTTTAATCAACATAAATTTTCAAATAAAGTAAACTGTTCAGAACAAAAACAAAGATAATAATAGTTAGCTAAATGTTGCACACTACCTTTAACAAATATACAGATAATAAGTACCTAACATTTTTATATCGTGAAAACATTTCAAAACTAATAAATACATGAGTAACAATTACTTAGATTTTTCGTTTCAGAATACAATAATTGCAATGCAACCTAAACAGTAATTAAATAAAATATCTAAATTGAACAATTAGTTTGATACTCGTTTAACGTATACAGAATGGATACGGTAAACGGGGCAATAAAGAGAACTACCTTCAGCTACACGAAAATAGTCTTAAAATTTCAGGAACTCCCTATTACACAAATCAAAATAAAGGCTAGAAAATACCACGTAGGTCAAGTTCATCTAGGCTAGGAAAAAATATATGTGATTTAGACGTATATTATTTAAAGTAAAGTGATATACCTACACTGTTTTGTGAATGTCGAAATATGATTATTTTTGGATACTTTAGCAGGGTGCAGGCTCTTCTTCAAGAAGGGTGACAATGCCCGTCTGAAGAATTATAGGCCAATCTCACTTCTAAGTCATGTCTACAAGTTGTTTTCAAGAGTCATCACGAATCGTCTCGCGCGCAGGTTTGACGATTTTCAGCCCCGAACAAGCCGGTTTCCGAAAAGGCTTTAGCACCGTGGACCACATACATATGCTGCGGCAGGTTATACAGAAGACCGAAGAGTATAACCTGCTTCTCTGTTTAGCGTTTGTGGACTACGAGAAAGCCTTCGATTCGATCGAGACCTGGGCTGTTCTGCAGTTTCTCCAACGGTGCCAAGTCGACTCCCGGTACATCGAGGTGTTGAGATGTTTGTACTAAAACGCCACCATGTCAGTCCGACTTCAGGACCAAGCCTCGGAACCTATCCTTCAGCAGCGAGGTGTGAGACAGGGAGACGTCATATCTCCGAAACTGTTCACCGCTGCACTGGAGGATGTTTTCAAAGTACTGGACTGGAGAGGGCTAGGCATCAACGTCAATGAGACCATGGAGGACCTCAGTACAATGCTCGATGACCTCGGTAGAGCTTCCGAAAGAGTGGGGCTAAAAATGAACATGGACAAAACCAAAATCATGTTGAATGCCGATGTAACAACCACTCCTATCAAAATCGGAGACACTACACTCGAAGTTGTGGACGATTATGTGTACCTGGGACAAGCGGTCCAGTTAGGTAAGTTTAACTTCGAGAAAGAGGTCAATCGTCGAATCCGACTCGGCTGGGCAAACGAAACGTGCTCGCTCACAATGGGCCTCATCAGAAGGCTTAAAGTCACCCAAAGGGCAATGGAGAGGGCTATGCTCGGAGTTTCTTTGCGTGATCGAATCAGAAATGAAGACATCCGCAAGAGAATCAGGGTCACCGACGGCGACGTAGCCGGAAGAATTGCCAAACTTAAGTAGCAGTGGGCAGGGCACATTGCTTGCAGAACGGATGGCCGATGGGGCCGAAAAGTTCTGGAGTGGCGACCGCGAACCGGAAAACGTTGCGTTGGAAGACCTCCCACTAGGTGGATTGATGACCTGGTGAAGGTTGCGGGAATCCGAGGGATGCGAGTCGCACGGGACTGGTCAATGTGGCGACACTTGGGGGGGCTATGTCCAGCAGTGGACGTCTTTCGGTTGATATGATGAATGATGATGATGACTTTAGCAGGCAGTGTGCGTTCTATATTTTATTTATCTACAATATAATGTACTATGAATTAAAATTGGCCTACCTTCTTTTATAGTATTAAATTAACAAAACTTCACACTCATTTACGTCACAATGCCTTTGAAAAAAAAAATGTAAATCGTAAAAGTATATCTCAGACGTAAGACACACAAGAACAAAAACGAAGCGAAGACGACATGCACCCCTCCACGTCATCCTTCATTGGACAGTTACAGTGCTATACTATTTTGTTCTAATGAGAAAACTATGTCCGCGTATGTTGTGCCGACGACGGTCTCAAATAAAATAAATTATAAAATTCTGTATGTCAAAGTATCTATTAAAAATACAATAATTAGTTCAAACTACACTGATTTTAATTTTTACCTGGTATAAATTAAAAATGGGAAGTTAAAAATGGGTATAAATGGGTATTTACCCAAAGTCTGGGTTTTTACCGGGTATATGCCCATCTCTATCCTTGGCATTTAATCTCATCAACACAAATCCTCAACACAAGACAATAAAATGGTGTCTAAATATTCTTAGAACGTAAAACTAAGCATTCGGGAGCAAATTTTAAATTATAGTATTTCAGCGTACTATCCTTATACGTGGATAGTATATAGTACAAAAGGCGAAATTAGAGTATAAATACTATAATTATAGTACAAAATCCAACCCTGGGTGTAACTAGTATATTCATAATAGGTACAGGTATTATAGGGAACGTGCAGAAACTATAGGTGGCAGCACTAAACGACAAAAGAGACACTATGCGGACAGTAAAGGAAACTTATGCTGTCACTGTCACGCAAATCTCTTCAAAAGTATTATTTTTGATTAGGATAAAAAGTATAAAACATGGGTTCCGGTCTATCAATAATGTTCGTCAGCGTAACATGAATGTTGACCAATATGCATTTTGTATGTTTCGTTTACTTTCTCTGATGAAAATTGTGGTGCATGAAGAAACGGTGGCATAAACAACTTTCTTATTTTCAACACATGTTTTAATGGAAGGGAATCCTTTAGCAGCGAGAACAGTATCTCCAGGCTATAACAAATCAATCCACAATCATTTGTTTTATGTAATCACTATAACGCCCTCCGTAGCATTTAGATACCTTATGAAACCACAAGGAGTGCAGCAACCTAAAAATTTTATTGTATAACCATGTTTATAATCTGAGTACATGTGGACTCTTTGTTTAACTGTTGAGGAATATTCGGTGTGAACTTCAGTGCAGTCTAATATGTGTGTTCGCTGAAGTTTAAATGGTACGCCAATACCATTTAATTTTTGCTTGGACGGTTGATTTTGAAGGCTATTGAACTTTTCAATGCAGAGTGTAACAAAAACAAAGTGTGTTCAAATATTTTTCTTACTGCATTTATCCATTTTTTGCGTTTTTCACTTAAACATGGTATGAGAGTACTATTCTTTGGAAAGTAATAGAATTTTATTATTTTACGCTATTTGATTAATTTTCATTTTTGTGGATGTATTGGTACATCCAGAAATGCAACAATGCATTATGATTAGCTAGAATAATCATTTTCAATAATAAAATTAATTCTGTTTACTTGTTTTACATGTCAATTGTCAAGTATTAATAGAGTACAAGATTCGGATTGGTGACGCCAGTCGGCAGCACCGTCGTTGTGCACGTTCCCTATAATACAAGCCACGTATATTAATATTAGGATACGCGAATGTAAAGTAAACACACTTTGTTTTTGTTACACTCTGCATTGAAAAGTTCAATAGCCTTCAAAATCAACCGTCCAAGCAAAAATTAAATGGTATTGGCGTACCATTTAAACTTCAGCGAACACACATATTAGACTGCACTGAAGTTCACACCGAATATTCCTCAACAGTTAAACAAAGAGTCCACGTGTACTCAGATTATAAACATGGTTATACAATAAAATTTTTAGGTTGCTGCACTCCTTGTGGTTTCATAAGTTTTATATCTAAATGCTACGGAGGGCGTTCTAGTGATTGCTTATAACAAATGATTATGGATTAGACTGCACTGAAGTTCACACCGAATATTCCTCAACAGTTGAACAAAGAGTCCACATGTGCTCAAATTATGAACATTGGTATACAATAAAGTTTTTAGTTGGCCGCACTTCTTGTGGTTTCATAAATTTTGTATCTAAATGCTACGGAGGGCGTTCCAGACTGCACTGAAGTTCACACCGAATTTTCCTCAACAGTCTCCACATGAACTCAGATTATAAACATGTTTATACAATAAAGTTTTTAATTGGCTGCACTCCTTGTGGTTTCCTAAGTTTTGTGTCTAAATGCTACGGAGGGCGTTATAGTGATTGCTTATAACAAATGATTGTGGATTGATTTGTTATAGCCTGGAGATACTGTTCTCGCTGATAAAGGATTCCCTTCCATTAGAACATGTGTTGAAAATAAGAAAGTTGTTTATGCCACCGTTTCTTCATGCACCACAATTTTCATCAGAGAAAGTAAACGAAACATACAAAATTCATATTGGTCAACATTCATGTTACGCTGACGAACATTATTGATAGACCGCCTAGACCGGAACCCATGTTTTATACCTTTTATCATAATCAAAAATAATACTTTTGAAGAGATTTGCGTGACAGCATAAGTTTCCTTTACTGTCCGCATAGTGTCTCTTTTGTCGTTTAGTGCTGCCACCTATAGTTCCTGCACGTTCCCTCCAGGTATTAGTCAAATATTAGGGACGCGTAATAGCGAGGCTATTATCTGTGCGACTCACTTCGCTCGCTAGTCTATTACCTACTATTTGCCGACCGCCGCCGCCGTCATCTCACTCACTCGCTCGCCGACGAGTGAGCAAGATGACAAGACTCGCCTAAACCGACTCTAGGCGGGCGAGTGAGCGAGATGAATATTGTATTGTATGAATAGTATCTGGCCGCTTGCTTGTCGAATTATGCACGTAATGTGTGTATTGTAATTGTAAAGATATAGTTATACACGTCGGGCTTCGTATGAAAGCTGAATAAGATGGGAACAAAGTAAGTAAGCAATGAAAACCGTTTTTCAAATTTCGTCACTTTTTTCTGTCGCACTGTGTATTCGCTAATCTAATACGAATATTAGCGGTGACCGATGCTCACAGCGACTCCATATTGTATTCAGATAGCACGTGCATGCAGTGATTGATATATTAAGTTAGTAGCTATTTTGTATTTTTTTTTGGTGGAGGTTTTGGTTTGGTGGTGGTTTTTCATTTTCATCATCATTCATCATTTTCATTACTTATTATCATTGGTAATAGGGAACGTGCACAACGACGGTGCTGCCAACTGGCGTCGCCAATCCGAATCTTGTACTCTATTAATACTTGACATTGACATGTAAAACAAGTAAACAATCAATTTTATTATTGAAAATTATTATTCTAGCTAATCATAATCCATTGTTGCATTTCTGGATGTACCAATACATCCACAAAAATAAAAATTAATCAAATAGCGTATAATAATAAAATTCTATTACTTTCCAAAGAATAGTACTCTCATACCATGTCATGTGAAAAACGCAAAAAATGGATAAGTGCAGTAAGAAAAATATTTGAAAACAATTTGTTTTTGTTACACTCTGCATTGAAAAAGATCAATGGCCTTTAAAATCAACCGTCCAAGCAAACATGCCAGTACCATTTAAACTTCAGCGAACACACATATTAGACTGCACTGAAGTTCAAACCGAATATTCCTCAACAGTCTCCACATGAACTCAGATTATAAACATGGTTATACAACAAAGTTTTTAGTTGGCTGCACTCTTTGTGGTTTCCTAAGTTTTGCATCTAAATGCTACGGAGGGCGTTCTAGTGATTGCTTATAACAAATGATTGTGGATTGATTTGTTATAGCCTGGAGATACTGTTCTCGCTGATAAAGGATTCCCTTCCATTAAAACATGTGTTGAAAATAAGAAAGTTGTCTAGGCCACCATTTAATCATGCACCACAATTTTCAGCAGAGAAAGTTGACGAGACATACAAAATTCATATTGGTCAATATTCATGTTACGCTGACGATTATTATTGATAGACCGGAACCCATGTTTTATACCTTTTAACATAATCAAAAATAATATTTTTGAAGAGATAATTTGCGTGAGAACTGATAAGTTTCCTTTACTGTTCGCATAGTGTCTCTTTTGTCGTTTAGTGCTGCCACCTATAGTTCCTGCACGTTCCCTATAGGCATATTTCATATTCAGAGAATACAAGCAGGTATCAATATTAGATTGAGTAGCTAATAATGAATCTGTTCACTAATATTTGACTAATACCCAGTAATAGGTATGGTATCATAATATGCGTTAACTAATATATTCAATAATATGATTACCTAAAAATGACCATAATATAACATCTCTACTCTCTACCAATGCTATATATATTGTCTATGAAATAGTGTTGCCATGTGTTTCTGGTTGCTGGTGCCAGACTGTGAAAAAAGCCCTGTAGCAAAATGGCCAAATGACAAATAGCCTTCAGTTTGTCCGGTGGACCTACCACAATATTACATAGGCTGATTAGCGATTTCAGTCAGATCTATCCAGCGTATGAACAACGATGAGCCAGAAAGAGTACATACACACAACTTGCACAAAATTGTTCAACTCCATTTCCCTTGATAAGTGCACTCACTCGCGCATATACTGGATGCAACCTAGAAGTCTCTAGTATCTTCACTCGTCACGCGTCCCAAGTGCTCAAACACGGGTGATCTAAGAGTCTGGCAAAGGGCACGTGATTTACGCGCATATTTTTAACTCTGAGCAATGTTTGTGGATGCGATTTAAAAGCGCTCTGGTACCTTTTCAACACGCGTATTGAGCTCGCCCTTCTGCCCGCGTAGCATGAACACCGTAGAAACGGGTTTCTTCGAAGAAAGAATCGACAATTCCTTTGTTCATCTGTCATTGAATCGACAAAAAAGTCTTAGGCCCTTCGTCCACGCGTCGACTCATCTTGGACTCGTTTGATACGCGACTGACTCTACTTTGCGTATGCTACTTGTTATCGACCAACACTCGTACACGCGTCGACCTAAATATTCGCGACTTTCCCACCGCTTAGGATGTCTGATTCAGAAGAGGAAATTTTATTACTTTAGGTATTGCTTCTAAAAGGGCAATGAAACAAAAGAAAAAAGAAAATTTTGGATACATCCATTTAGTGAAAGAAATCTAAATTGTCGAGCATTTGTGACTGCGGAGGAGTAGACTCCTCCGCAGTCACAAATGCTCTTGTCAAAAGTCTTGTCTACAAGAAGATGATAAAATGTTTTTCTATGCTACAGAATGTCAAAAAATATTTATTTGGCTTTTCTTTGCACAAATAATATATTATTTTATTCGTTCGCCTTAATTGCTTATTACGTCATTCGTTTGATACTTTAATCGCATGCGACGAGCACAAACAGTCGCGCAGAACTGCTGCGTCGCGTCGAGAGCGCGTCGCGTCGACGCGTGTACGAACGTTACCAAAAATATATGGCGGAATCTGCCGAGCGACACGTATGACATCCGTATCATACTCGAATCGCGAGCAATACGACGCGTGGACGGAGGGCCTTTTACCGTACTATGATTTAGGACGTCCACTAAAACTCGGACACACGCAGGCGTGTTTGCACTGAAGGACCGCACCTTCAGTGCAAACATGCCTGCGTGTGCCCATGCGCGGGTAGTTCGAACAGTTTTCCTCTGAACCACGCTTGAATTAGATCACAGCCACTAAATTTACTCAATAGACCGCGGCTGGCTGTAATGACCACCGCACGCTGTTGGCGTAATTTGTCCCAAAACTTTATTTAAAATATCGACTAATCGTGCTCTGTCCATGTATTCAATGCTTTATTTATAATCTATATAACATTTTCGAACGACGTACCAAAAATCACAGCTCTACAAGTTGTCAAATCAACAGAGCGCGCCATTTCATTTCATTTCGGTTGGGAGTTTTGACAGCTCGCGCGCCGCGCGGCGCAGAGGATATTTTCGCGGCGCAGAGGATATTTTGACAGCGCCCAAGTTTTAGCGGACTAAGTACCAACTTGAAATAACTTCTGCAGGTCTTTGGATACACAGATTACTAGGATTTTATCGGATTAGTTCATGTCATAGATTGGTTAAGGCTGTTTTTAGTAAATCAAGAAAACCATCAAGTGTACCATCAACACCATTTATTTCACGAATAACAACATTAATCACCACAGCAACTTAATTACAGTTCTATATAAAAATAATACTTACAACCAGAAATATCCATCTTTATAAAATATAATATCACAATCGATTTTCACTTGGATTCAATCCAATGAACTAACTAAATAATGTAACACGTAAGTTTTCGATGAGAAAAAAATATCGATAATAACAAACAATAAAAATATGATAGTATTGTTTTTAAGTATTTGCAATTTTTATAATTAATTATGTAGATGATAGATGCATAAAGCGGCGTCCCCACTAGGGCCGCGCGGCTCCGTGAGGCCGAGCCGCGCGGCCTAGCCTTGTGAGTGTAGACTTATAAATAAACTCACGAGGCTCGGCCGTGCGACTCGGCCTCACGAGCCGCGCGGCTCTAGTGGGGACGCCGCTTAACAAACAATGGTTTTTAAGTGACCCCATCATTAGCACTCGATAAATAATAGTATAGTATAGATAAAAACTAGTCAATTTTAAGTTGATTTCGCTTGGAATAAATTCAACGTGTAACGAATTCAAGTTATTAAGCTTCGCAATGAGAAGGTTCAGTCAACCGTACACCAGTGGTAACGACTTGATATTATCAGCGTCTTTAGGACCCAGCAATTAAATTTTGTTTTCGTATCGCAAGTGTTACCACGTTTGTACTGTACACAATGTGTGTATTGTGTACAGTACAAACGTGGTAACACTTGCGCCTAATAAACTCACGAGGCTCGACCGTGCGACTCGGCATCACGAGCCGCGCGGCTCTAGTGGGGACGCCGCTTAACAAACAATGGTTGTTTTCGTAGCGCAAGTGTTACCACGTTTGTACTGTACACAATATACGATTTCAAAATATGGACGCTATTTGGCCAAATGTAACAATTACTAAGCAAACAGGTCCAACGTTCAAATCACCTCTTTGCGAAGTGTCTATTGTCAGTCGATGATTTAAAACTATTTAAATTTAGAATCCATCGATACTGCCGGGACGTCTATGATCAGTCTGTGGTATCAAGTAGCCGTAGGAGTCTCTAACGGCAGCCACCATTGCTGCGAAACCAGCGGTCGGGCCCAGCTCGGTCGTTGCATGGCCTTTTTCTCGGAGAGAGGAGATGATTCCCTGATAAAAGAAAATAAAAGATTGAAATATCTACCGATTTAATTATAATTATTAAAATACCAACAGGTTGTCCAGTAGTTTAAAATAACATAGCGTTACATCACACCTACCTCCGAAAGAGGTAGGAAATGGGAGGGAGGTAGGAGGTGGGGGATACGGAAGAAAGAAAATGAGTCCCCGATCCCCCTTCCTCTTTCTTCACATGGTCACACGTTGGTCATATTTAAAGGTGTGGTAGGGGAAGGGAGTGGGGGGCAAGACGGGGTACTTAACGTTTGAAGGTCAATAAAACTAAAAAATCGCGTTATATTATTTTTGTATGTACACAACTAAAAAACGTGGTGTTGCCATCCAGTGACTTTTTATTTTATTTTTTTCGGATAGGAAATCATCAAATGACTCCTCCCGCTCTGGGCGGAGCAGGAGGCAGTGTCAGACTTTTACTGACTAAAACCTATCCATGTTCCTTCATCGCCCTTTGTGTTCCGAGGCCACGGTATCTCTTTCGAACAGTCCCGCAGCGGCCGCAGCCCCGGCAGGCATCGGCCCTTGCGGACCCCTTCCTTTTGCTGACTCTCTTTGAGGCGCGCGTGGAACACGAACGCGCCGTCGACACGGCCTGTCATCCAGTGACTTCGTTAACTAATAATAACTGTCATGGCGGCGCTGTGTCAGGTGCAAAAACTATTGTGATTGTTCAAATGGTTTTTGATTACTCCGTCTTGCCTACCACCCTGTCTTGCCCCCCCTTCCCCTACAGACCATGAGAAGAGAAAGTTGTTCAGTTAGTTCGACTATCGTATGGGACCAACATCATAAACGCGAAAAAATATCCACGCAGACACACCCTTAACTGACACTATTCTACTCTGACATGTAGTTATCTGTAAGATTTTATCACTAATCTAACTATCAATGAACCTGTGACTCAAACGTATCTCTTCTGGCTTTGTTTCGATAAAATGTTGCGAAATCACATTGCTAAGGAAAATGGGTGTGGTTCATGGTTGCCATTATGTAACTGAGCTACCAAGGAGAACGGAAAGGGCATTTCGAACACGTTTAACTATAAAAACACGTTCCGTCTATTAAAAAGATAAGTTTTAGTAATATTAAAAAGATAAGTTTTAGTAAAACATCCTTGAATAACGGGGATAAAAAACAACTTTAGAATCTTAAAGATGGTTAGGTACTATAACCTTACAGATATATTAACCACTTCTATAACTGCCTGGTTGGTGTAGTGATTGCAAGCGTGCTGCTGAGCACGAGCTCTTGGGTTCGAACCATTTTTCTTTTTTTCGGATGGGAAATCATCAAATGACGGCCAGCATGTCAGCTCTGGGCGGAGCAGGAGGGAGTGTCAGACTCTTACTGACTAAAACCCATCCATGTTCCTTCATCGCCCTTTGTGTACCGGGGCCACGGTATCTCTTTCGAACAGTTCCGCAACCCCGGCAGGCATCGGCCCTTGCGGACCCCTTCCTGTTGCTGACTCTCTTTGAGGCGCGCGTGGAACACTCCTGCGCCGTCGACACGGCCTGTCGTCATGAGACGGACGGACGGCGAGGTAGCCCATAGCTCCGCATAGTCCGTGGCCGTGGTGGTTACCACTTGGCCTCCTACGCCCGGGGCGTCTCTCGCGGCTGCCGGGACGTGAGGTTCTCTCCCTCTCACTGGATTCGATCCCTCGGTCGAGCAAAATATAATTAGATTTTCCATCAGGAATTTCTCAGTCGTAACCGGGATCATGGATTAGTGATCAAGCTGTGGACGATAGGTACAACTCTGCTTAACTCTTCGGCGATTACAGGCTGGTGATATGTTATGTTCATTACAGGTCGCGGCACGTAAGTCTAGCGCTGAACGAAACGTGGATGGGATATCTGCGCATTTTATACGACTGGAGAGCCAATCGGCGCAACGCACGCCCCAAGACATTATTATTTTTTACTTCTGCGCAATAACGGTCACCGCTAGACTTTCGTGCCGCGACCTGTACCATTCGTCTCTTGCGCTTTTCCCAATGTATTTGGGGCTGGTGCAGCATATTGTCTTGTTCTTCCATACTTCTCTATTACTTGTCATCTCGTCAGACACCTATCTTATCTTATCCCACACATGGTTCATCATCTGCCTAGCCTTTTCCCAACTATGTTGGGGTCGGCATCAGTGGCGAAGATTCCATACAACCCAATGAGATTTAATTAAACAGATATGTTATGAGCGCGCAATCGTGAAGACTCGAAAACGTGTCAATTGGCCTGTTTTTCCTTTATTCTGCGTCACTGCGTGTACGTGAGCTGGCTCTCCCCCGCGGAACACTTTTTTCGGTGGTTTTGTAGGTGTATAACATATCTGTTTATTAGAATATCATTGATACAACCCGATTCCTACCGGATTCCCTTTAAAAAATGGCAGTCAGTATTCTTTAGACAAATAATATAATCACAATAAAGATTATGTACTCCGGCTTACCTCTAACAAAAACTGACCTTTCGCTACTGGTCGGCATCCAGTTTTACCGGATCCTACACATGGCTATTTTAACATAAATTAAGTAACACCTTTTTTTTATATCCCACTAGCGGACGTCCCGCGGTTTCACCCGCTTAGTTCCCGTTCCCGTGGGAGTACGGGAATAAAATATAGCCTATGTTACTCGTGGATAATGTAGCTTTCGAATGGTGAAAGAATTTTTTAAATCGGTCCAGTAGTTTTTGAGCCTATTCATTACAACCAAACAAACAAACAAACAAAGTTTTCCTCTTTATAATATTAGTATAGATAACTCTAGGGTTATATTCTGTAGGTAAAAATAATAGTAAAACTCCTAGATTATGTGGTACAAAAATGCATAGTTTCAGATATCATCAATCATAATTATAATATGTAAGTAGGTACATAACTAAGTTTCATTGATAAATACGAGTAATTAATTTTAATTCAAACCAATCATTCATATTTAAGCTAAGAAAATGCGACGTTGTCATATTTCACGTGAGGGTAATCGTGACTTTGCCGAATTCTTTTGTATAAAAAATGAAAAAAAAAAAGGATGATTGAAACATAATTCATATGGCAGTTGATTCTTTGATATGGTTTCAATCATACCCTAGAGTTGTGGTTATATAAAAAAAAAACAGGTTGTATTGTATATATGTTGATGTCAACCAATCCTCTGAATAACAAACAATCAACCATTTTCATCACCATTGAGGGAAAATATCGCTTGTGTTACCTTTCATTTGAATACATCATCAACTATTATTGTTCGTGAACAATACATGCATAGGCTGTACATTTTATTGTCCACCGAACTATACAAGTCGGTCACGGTAGATTGCGTAATTTAGACTCGCTATACATTTACATGTGTACCTAATAGTTGTACTAAAATAATTTACTATTGGAACTACAATAAATAGTCTGCGACAAATACGTATTAGTAGATATCTAGCACCTATTCGTAGATAACGAAAAAATTGACTTTAATGGAGAGTGGTCTGGGTTCCAGTTCCAGCAGTGCCAACATTATAGACTGATCGGGCAGGTAATTAAGGCTGATGCTCCAGGGTAGCCCGCAAAATTCAAATTTTCTTACGTTTTTTGCAATTTGCAGGCCAGTGCTAGGTTGTATGTTGATTAAAATATTGTTTGTGACTGTAAGACGTATGTAGTTACAGAATTAATCATCAAAATCATCAATACAACCTTCCAAGTTCATAAAGGTGCAAGAATGATTTTAACCTTGGAAAAGTAATTTTTCCACCTTTATGAACTTTGAGGGTTGTATTGATGATTTTGATAAATACAATTCTGTAACTACATATGTCTTACAACCGCGAATAATATATTAATCAACATACAACCTAGCACTGGCCTGCAAATTGCAAAAAACGTAAGAAAATTTGATTTTCGCGGGCTCCATATATTTTTATGATACTATACGTAAACGGCCATAGTTACTCTATGAATTTCTGCTGTATCGTGGGTGCGTTTACAAACATTGAAACTCGCATACACATATTATTATTGGTTAGTACTTATTTAGCACTATAACGATTCGACTACCATATAGTTACGTTACGGGCTTATAATATGACTACTTAACAGCTAGCACATTTGACTGTAATTTAAAGTGAAGATTACTGCTATCAATTTACATTTAGTCTCATCTTCATTCCCCATCACTGCAACAACGCGTCATTTTAAAATGTCATTTTCGCAAATATATTATTATTATATCGACGTATATAATAGTAGTGCATTAGCTATTATGACACAACTAGTCAAGGACGTTTCGGTTGTCATAACAATATCTCGATTCGACCATTGCATCCACTGACATGCATCGTTTGTTACCGGTTTTCTGCCATTTGCCTACATTTTATTGAAAAGTTGACGAGTTTTTAAACGCACACATTAGATTTATAGTAACACCCGTATTATGGCGATTACAGGAGCTAAATTAGCAACTCTATTTGTGGTGGTTCAAACTTCGTTTGAAAAAATGTTAGAATAAAGTTCTAATCAGCTTGCACTGAAAAGTGGTTGTTACGTCAGTCACTGCGGGCCGATTATTGCGAAATGAGTGGTTTTTTGCGATTTACAAAAAATCTATTGATTAGACTAAAAAAAAAACACTGTGATGCTAATAATATGTTGCTTGTAGAATTATTTGCCAAAAAATCAGAATGGTCGCATGTATTTTAGTATGGTTTTTACTCGATAAAAGAAATTTTTAGAGATAAGTTCGTGTTTTTTTTTATCTAGTAAAATAAGTTGTATTAAGTTTTCAAAACACTATCATACTAGCATAATTATATCCTGAAGAATATCACATATTTTTCTGGTTTTGTTTATTGCAGTGAATAATATGCTTTTTAACCGACTTCCTTTGCATTATAAAACTCGCGTTTAGCTCCTGTAGTTCCCTTAAGCACACCAGTTTCTGATGAAGGTCGCCAATCCAATTGGATACCAGTTGTCCTTATTCGTCGTTAGTCGAAAGACGTCTTCTTACAGTATAATGGACTGGACTGACGCGGCTTCAAAAATTGCCGGTCTAAGGTTACGTACGCACTGACAGGCTCTAGATGTTCAGTAAGCCACCTGTTAGTGCGTGCGTAGCCTACAACCAACAGGACCTATATACTCTTGGGTTTGTTCGTCACAATTATATTATCAAACGCTCACCGTCTCATCACATCAACGTTATTCGAAAATCTTCCCTCAAAATATGTCAAGACGCACAATTGCCCTTTGGTTATCGAACTCGACTATACTATCTTACCGAATTGAAGTCTGCCTCATGCTGCACTTCCATAGGTAGCAGCTGATGATGGAGTCGTGGTCTCTGGACAGCGTCCAGGATGTCGCTACCTTCTAATAGTATTTGCCGAGTTATCTGAAATTGAAGAACAGCTTGATGTTAACTTGAAGTCATCGACATGGATATTATGGCGTTAGTATCTAAGAATGACGTCACAACCATGCTGGCTAGATTTTTGGCAACGTTTATATCTTTTTGTAGCCACATATAGTCTCAAGTTTCATGCCCACGACGTAATAATTAAAGTAAATTTAATAAAAAAAAGAGCCCTTTCTTGAAAAAGAAAAACTTAGGGACCTACTTGGTTAACAAAATTCAAAACACTTTACCAGCGCGACTTGTGTGGTGATCTTGGTACCGCCAGCGGCTCCGAGAACCAAATCCACACGATTAGTCCTGGACAACACAATACTGGGGACCATTGAGCTGAGAGGCTGCAGCGCAGGCGCCAACATGTTCGCAGGAGAGGGTGGCAGACCGTAAGCAGACTCCGTGTTGGGGATCGCAAAGTCATCCATTTCGTTGTTCAGCATGATACCCAGGCTCTGTGACCGCCTCTGAGAACCCCAACTGTAAAAATTTCATTCTTTTTGTGACTGTTTTCAATCGTGCCATAAAGATTTTGAATTAAGAATTGTCTAACGGGGAAGGAATTCTTCAGAAACTTTTCAAGGACACCTGGGCGGTACCGCCATGATCGGGCGAATGGTTAAAAAATATTTTGGCGAACAAAAACCAACGAAAATAATCAGTTCTTTTCGGATTAGTTCCGTTTTGGAATGGTTTTCGCTTGCACAATGCGTCGACTGAATGTCAAGTTATACGCTATGATGTCCCATCTTTGTCCTCAAATTAAGCTATAATGTGTGACATTTTTTTGTTTATGTCACTTTGCAAATGTCTTTGTCTGGCCCATATTATGTTTCACCATTGCCTTTCTGAAACAGATAATTATGGGTATAGTTAAATAAGTATAGTTTAGGTACCTACATATAATTAATAGTGCTGGTAGCGGAGACGACGCTGCCATCGGGTGCAACGACGACCACGTGGGCGGTGCCATGGTCATCTGGGGCTTCGAACAGCGCGCCGTAATGCTTCCAGTCATTGTATGTCCTAGAGTCATCTACTTCCTCCCGGAATGATCGAGCCCAAACGGGGTTTGAGAGATTGCGCTCCAACTGAAATAAAGGGAGGCCAAGTTAGTGCCAATGAATGTAGCCTATTTTGGGGAAGGAGATCTAAGCTGTGAGCTGTCCTCTCAAAAACGAGGAAAATTTCACACGGAGTTTGTCGTAATGGTTTTGGAACGCTAGTGAAACTATGATTGAGCAATGTTACCTTGGACTGCCTTATTGATCTGAAATGCGGGTATGTATTGATTCAATTGAACCTAAAAAAAATAATACTTAGTTTCCTTTTAGTGTTGCGTACCTCAAAATGAAAAATTGGAACCCTTAATAGGATCACTTTGTTGTCCGTCTGTCTGTCTGTCAAGACCCTTTATCTCAGGAACGCGTGGAGGTATCGAGTTGAAATGAGAGGTTTTCCTTTTGAGGTTTTAAAAAAAAAACTTAGTTTTCAAGAACTCTATAGATGGCGTTGAACTTACTATGCCAAAGCCAAAACGCTTGAAAAAAAAACATTGTGTCACGTCACATACTCTCGTTGACTGACACTTTCATTTGCTTAACCTTCCGAATATAACCAACATTTCTCGCGCTTTGTTAAAATTAGTTTTTTTAGGTTCCGTTCCTTGCATTATCATACTTACTCCTAGCGCCATCTATCCAGCGACTAGGGAAGAGCTAAAAAGAAAATCCCTCATTAAAACTGTATAATCAAGTCTACAACCCCTTGAAGGTTGTAGCTGTGAAAAAATCAAACTTCTAAGTTAACTTATAAAAAGATACGGCCGTTTATGCCGCAAAAAACGTATATTTCGATACTCTCAAGGGAATCAAAATTTATAGGGTACTGTTTCCGTTGACAATCAATCAAGAAATTTGGCGAGAAGCAATGTCATACAGCACATGTAAAGGTAAAATCTGAAAACCGTAAATATGTAGTTAAATAACAAATTACCTACAAGATTAAACGGAACCGTCGGTGCGCGAGTCCAACTCGCACTTGACCGATTTTTTATTTTCTATGTAAATTACTGGCCTTAGGAGTGTTCCCACAATTGCGCGAGTCCAACTCGCACTTGACAGATTTTTATTTTCTATGTAAATTACTGGCCTTAGGAGTGTTCCCACAATAAGTATATCATTTAGTAAATGCCGCCGTGGTGGTCAGATAGGCAGTCGCTCCTTGTAAAATACTGGTATTCAGCTGCATCCGGTTAGACTGGAAGCCGACCCCAATATAGTTGGGAAAAGGCTTGGCAGTTGATGATGATGATGTAGGTATTTACGCTAGATATCTCAATTACTCTTTTATCTTAATAGCTGTATATCTACACCAAAAATATAGCTCCATTTATGTACCAGTAACGCCTTGTTCTCTTTGAATCTACATCGTCTACACTAATAATATTATAAAGAGGAAAGATTTGTATTTTTGTGTGTATGTTTGTAGGGAATAAACTCAAAAACTAAAGCGCCGATTTAAAAAATTCTTTCACCATTAGAAAGCTACATTGACCCTGAGTAACATAGGCTATATTTTATCCCCGTACTCCCACGGGAACGGGAACTACGCGGGTGAAACCGCGTGACGTCCGCTAGTCTTTTATATTTTCATCAGAGTTCTCAGTTGAAATTAGGTAAAGAAAACAGCAATCTTTTGTTTTGCCACAGAACTTCATAGACGCGCGCGACGTTCAGACATGGACCCAAAATATTAGGAACACTTAATCGTTATTTAATAAGTCCTATTACCTAATGAATGATAGAGGCCCTAAATAATAACAGCCGCTCGGATCGATCTTTAGGTTAAGCCGTGCTTGCCTAGGCCAACCTAGGCAAGCACGGCTGTATCTGTGGATGGGTGACTACCTATTACATACCGAGTTTCCTCCGTGCCTCGGAAAGTACGTTAAGGCGTTGGTCCCAGCTGTCATTTATAAATCTTTGACAGTCGTTACAGGTAGTCAGTGGCCAAGAAAAACGCATTTCCAATTTCCATCGCGTCTCAAGATTGTTATACAAAATCGGCAAAGAATTACTTACCTCACGAATTTCATAGGGCACGTTAGAGCGTGAAGGGTCCCCGAGGCCGGTTCGTTTTGCGTACGCGTACTTGAAAGTTTCGACGACGCGGTGCCAGTAAAGGTTGGAGCCGGTGGGTGCGGCCGTTCCGTCTCCGACCCAGTCGCGCAACATGTTCAGCATGAACGCCAGAACGGACCCTGACCCTGGCAGAGGTACTGAATATAGCGTGTGTTCCTCTGTTAACGGGACCTCGATGG
Source organism: Xestia xanthographa (assembly GCA_905147715.2). Taxonomy (NCBI): domain Eukaryota; kingdom Metazoa; phylum Arthropoda; class Insecta; order Lepidoptera; family Noctuidae; genus Xestia; species Xestia xanthographa. Next base: position 17,871,788 of record LR990649.1, on the reverse strand, counting down.
GGTCTTGCCATTCCACCCTAAAAATAAAAGACTATCATTTCAACGAAAAAGTAATCTAATGTAGATACTCTTAACAGGGCTTTAGTGTTTCCCACATTTCTTTACGGTACTGAGAAATGGATTTTAAGAGAAAGCGAGAAAAAGAAGATACGACGCTCTCGAAACGTGGTACTGGAGGAGAATGCTTGGCATAACCTGGACACAGTTCCGAACCAACGCTCAATCCTCCTGGAACTTCGAATAAAACAGCGTCTTTCTTCCATCGTCCAATGTATCCTCACTTTCTTTGGACATATCACACGTCAAGAAGACATACATCTGTGGAACGACCTGTAGTACAGGGAAAGGTTGAAGGCACAAGAGCGCGCGGCAGGTCACCAATGCGTTGGACCGACCAAGTCAAAATTGCCCTCAATGGTCCACTCCACGAATTCACAAGAAAGGCCACAGTACGGGAGGAATGGCGCCGGATTGTGAAGCTTGCCACCACCTTCTTAGACAAAAAACACCAACTCTTGGTGTACCAAGACTTGGTGTTGTCTAATACTTTAGACAAAAACTCGACAGCATTTAATGTAGTTGATTAAATTAAATATTCTCACTTGTAATTCCTGAGGTCTTCTTCTGTAATAACGCCACCGAACTTCTGAATATCTTCCACGAGCTTCGCCGTTAGGGAACCGTTGTGTATCGCCTGTGGGCCCTCTTGCGCGATGATGTCCAATGTTTTGGCCAACGTTGGTTCGGTTATGTAGTCGCCCTCGTTCCATACCTCGCCAGTCGCCTGATTCACGTACAGCTCCCTTTTAGACAATACGGTTGATTATAAAAGTAGATATTCTTAAAACCGCGGCAAATGGCAGTTGTAGCAATTAGTAAAAAACAATTTATCATAGTATGTTAATGTTTCGATGATGACTGATGAGGAGTGAACATTTAAAAGAGAATTAGAAAAAATAGCAAAATAATTAAAACATAGAGGTATATGTCCTTATCCTCACCGCATAGAAGGCTGGGCTTTGATTCTGTCGCTGTAACTCCGGAGCACGCGACCCATGTAGGCGTTGACGAGATGTCCGCGGCGGCAGAGTTCGGCGGTGGGCCTCACGAGTACGGGCCATGGCAAGCGTCCGTACTCCAGATGGAGCGCGCCGTATCCTGCCAGCTCTCCGGGCACGGCGATCGCAAGGCCGCCCACGATCGATGATGCGTTGACGAACATGTCCTCGTGGGCCGCGGCCGGCGCCCTCTCGCGGGCGTTGATCACGCGCACGCGGCCCGTCGACGCGTCGTACACCGTTGCCAGGAACCCACCGCCGAGTCCCATGCATTGCGCGCACGCAATGCCCTCACAGAATAATGTCGCTATCGCTGCATCTACAGCTGTGCCATTTTGCTCTAGGATTTTACTGAAATGTTCTTTATTCATTATTTTTATTTCTTTGTTAAGAAAACAACCACTGAACTATCAAAATATTGCTTTGAGAAGATAATATAATCAAATAATTCGTTACACTCAAGTCATATAAAATTGTGATAGCATAATAATACTTATTAGAATACTAAATTTTAATGTTTGGTTACCGTTAGACTTTTCATAGTTTTACTGATTTCAGATATAGGTACCTAATCGTGACGAAATAAATTTTCAGTTCAAACCTTAATTGATCTTATACAAATTTCTAAGAACTTCTTCTTAAAAATTCTGCCTTTTTTTCCAAATCTGTGTGTATTTTTTGTAACACTGTTTGGTACATACCGTCCAATATTAGCACATTCGGGGCCATTTGCGGCGACGACAGCTCGCGAGAAGCGCGGTTGATTGGGGCCGGCCCACGGCTGTAGCACCAGCACCGCCACCAGCGCACCCGCGACCAGCGCCGCCAACACGCTGCCCACCAAACACCACCTCCGAGATTTGGAAGTCCTGACAACACAAACAAAATAATCACATTTGAAGGTCCACTCTAATTATTCAGACCAAGTTCCCACCGTTCCTCGTAAAAGCACGTCAAGCCGTTGGTCCCAGCTGTCAGAAGCCCGAAAATCTGACAACCAGCCTTAACAAAGGGTATCGCATTACCCAATGACTTGGTTGTGGTCAGATAGGCAGTCGCTCCATGTAAAATGGTATTCAGCTGCATCTGGTTAGATTAGAAGCCGACACCAACATAGTTGAGAAAAAAGATAGGACGATGATGACACTGATCAGTTGATCACAAACGCGGATAATCGAAGCGGTAAAAGTCCCCAATCGGTTTCCGTGTCAGCAACGGAACAAAACGAAATAATCAGGTAAGTAACATAAGGAACGAAAGTATACTTGTACCCCGAACATAGATCGCAGAAGACGTAGAGAAGCTGTGAAATCAAAACAGAATCGCCGCATATCAAAAAATCATTTGGACGAAATTCACAGACTGGAACCCCAACATCAGGAATCGACGACGTGGCTCTGCAGAGGGTAACAGAGGATCAAAACAGAGAGTGATGCAAAGATTGAAGAGTGATCCTATACTATGAGCAATTTTTGTAACCGCGTTCTCGAAAACTGCTGTAACGATTTCGATTAGAATTGTAATATAGGAGTTTACGGGGGCTAAACATCAATTTGACTAGGTCTCTTAAATATGAAAATTCGTTTTTCACTATTTTCGCCCGAGCAGAGCTCGGAAGACGATGCGTTGGAAGACTTCCCACTAGGTGGACCGATGACTTGGTGAAGGTTGCGGGAATCCGTTGGATGCGAGTCGCACGGGACCGGTCAATGTGGTGACACTTGAGGGAGGCCTATGTCCAGCAGTGGACGTATTTCGGCTGAAATGATGATGATGATGATGAGAGTTCGGTCGCCCAGGTCATAATAAAGCTATTGGAAGTCTATTGCTATTCTTAGTTTCAATGCATTGTGAGTCGCTATGCATTACATGTAATGCAAATAATTTGTGTCAGAGGACATAAGGAGGATAAGTGGAACAATCACTGGATCTAGATCATCTAGTAGATAGATTTAGCTGATTTAGCTAAGTGTGAGACAGAAAGCCATTTTTTTATGGAAAGTTCTTGTAGTCGAAATTAAAATAAATATGTTCAAGATGAAAACAGTTGAGTATTTCAAAAGTAAGAACATTTTAAGTAAGAACTGTGCTAAGGTCTACGGGAAGTAAACAATCATTAATTACCTTAAAGAATACCAGTTGTTATCGTTTTATTTACAAACATTTGAAAATTCGCATCCTCACGGTCTTTGAACACTAATTTTGAATTTATAATAATATATTCGGAACGTATTGTAAGTTTTGCAAGCCTTTTTTCGGCTAATAGAACACAACTGGGTCTCCCTAGAATGTCAGTTGTCCGTCAAGATGTTTTATTTTTATTCCAGAAACACAGTCATGATCCAAAAAGATTCTATATCGAATGCAAGACCTCTTTCCTAAAGGGTGTAAAAAACCTCTTAACGAAGCTGAAAGGCACTAGTTCTCCCCATCATTGCGATCATTTTTTTATTCTACACCATACCTGGGAACCTTCTAGTTATGGAGATATCGGGGGTCAAAGTTCCAACTTCAAGACAAGTTTTTTTTTAATACAAGTTTTTATTGTATGATTTTTACTTTAAACACCTCCATGACCCCCGTACTATTAAATCCATCCATTAGCACAATGTTTCGAGTGCGTTACATTGAGTTCTATATACCTACCACAAAACATGATTTTTCACCCAAAAAAAAAGTCGTTTCCCAGCAATATTTTTTGCGTAAAGTTACAGAATGCTTGGTTGACGGATTTGTGGTGAGGTTGTTTGGGGACTGGACTTAGAGAATCAGAAGGTATATAATAATAATAACTCCGTAGAATGTGTAAAACTGAATAATTTATTTGGCAAAAGGCGCGTCTTTTATACAATTCTAAACTTACTTGCTAACTTAAAACTAACCAATAAAAACACAAATTACAAAATACAAAAAACCAATAAGAAATGAGATAATTCAACCAATCTAAATTAACGTAAGCTACCCAATGAAAACATGTACATTATAAAAAATAAACATTAGCAGAAATAATAAACCAATAAAATGATGAGAATTTTAACCAATCGCGTCACAGCACTGTTGTAGCAATAATTCCGCGGAGGGCGCTAGTGTGCTGCGGCACCGCTAGCGGCTTTGCGGCGCCCGGACCGCGCCAGCAGAGTCCGAGTTCGCGAGTTTATAAATATGAGCGACCTCGACGCGCGCGCTCACTGTCGGGAGGGCCGCCGCCGCGTGAAGACGTCTTGTAGAATGAGTTGCCGGGAAACTGAAGACACGTAAATGAAGATTGAAGACACGCGAAGAGAAGATTGAAGTCACACGAAGTGAAGACTTGAAGAGTGGCCTCATCAGCTCCCGACACTCTTATTTCTTTATTCAGGATTCGTCAAACGTATGAACAACAGCTCTTGTCAGAGCTATTGAAAACAGGAGCGTCAAAACGTGCGTCCTTATCAGGGCGGTTTGCTTCACTGTTTCTTTATCAGAGTGCGTCAAAACGTGGTATCTTGCTGTGATTGGTGGTGGCTACAGTTGTTTACATCCTCCGTGGAAGGTTTTAGTTAGGAAGAATGTTGTAATATCCAATGATGTTGTTTATATGTCGTCATGGTGTGACGTCACAGTTTATGCCACAAGAAAGAAAATACCATCATCTAAAGCCATTGCGACAATAAAATTCAATCATTCCATAATGTTTTGTTAAACATGACTATCATGTTTAGAAAATATTTGCTTCGTGTTATATGTTATATCTCCCTGCAAACGTATTCTTTCATTTAAGTAAATATTTAATTTTGGCGAATTTATTTTATAAGCAAATTATAATAAAAACGTATTTGAGTTCATAATCGCCGTGGAAAGCCACGAAATAAAAAATATAATTGTGTTTGATTACGGCACGTTTCATGGTCGTACGTTAAAATAATGCATAGGTAACTATGCTTCCTTCTAACTATTGTTTTATTAGGGGAAAAATATAATGACCACGAAAATAACTTTGAGGCCACTAACATCCACTATCATCATCAAATTTAGTAAATTGAGCACCAAATTTTAATGAGGTGGTTGATGACAAACTAGTTTTGCCTAGGCCGAGTTGGGGCACCCCGACACGGATAGATTAAGTTATCTAGAACCCTTCTTGGCTATTTTTTTATAAACCATTCACAAGTAGGAGCCCCGCGAAACGGTGTTCCCTCGACCGGGTCTCCCTCGACTCGGATGCAAAAACATAACAGTTCAATTTCTGGTGGTCATTAACTAAAATAATAAAATTTTGGTTCTAATTCACGATACAGGGGATTAATTTTGGTGATCATTTAGGTGCTAATTTTGCCAATAAAAAGTGATTTTTGCCGTTATATTTAGCTAAATCTGGTCGTTCGTTAATTGTATGCCGTTTTATTACGCGCTTACCTACGTTTATAGACATTTTGCACTAAGTATCACGATATGGTAATAAAAGGCTAGGTTGTAGTAGGTGGTCTGTCTGTCTGAAGTCCCCTTTTTAGGGTTCCGTAGTCCTGCAGGCCTATTACGTATCTCTGTTGGCAGCTCGAAATGATAGTAACTGGGCTCAGTGTCCATCAATTAACTGTCAAAAGGTTAATTTCGTATTATGTATGACCAGTCGCGATCAAATATGACGTCATTGGTTGTCATCGTGGCTGATAGTCACCGTAACTCATTTTGACAGACACTTTCGTATCGATACTTATATTATTTCGATTATGTAAGCCTAGTGGACAACAAATTGATGACAACTGAGTTTAAAGTGGCTTTTGTGAAAGACGGTACCTACCCGGGCTGTTAGTCACCGTAAAGTGACATCCACTCAGTGTGATACGCGTAATACCAATATTTTGCCATTCTCGGTTGCAATCAAAGTTCGGTGTACAACCGAAGCTTGATAGTCACTGGATATCAGAAAGATACGTAATAGGCCTGCTGAAAAGGAACCCTTCTAGTTTCGTCATGTCCGTCTGTCTGTCTGTCCGAGGGTTTGCTAAGAGACCGTTAGTACGGGAAAGCTGTAATTTTGTAGAGGTATGAATATCAATTACTTACTTACGACGAAAAAGTAATAAAATAAAATTTTGGAAAATATTGTTTTTAGGGTAGGTAGCTAAAAAAAAATCATCCCCGGATGATTTTTTTTTCGTCGTTTACCCCATCGTGTGGGGTATCTAGGGCGTTTCCCCCCTATAAAAGCTTAACTGCTGGCTTGAAAAATCTGCAAAAATTCATGATGAAGTGCATTTCATGACATCTAAAGGAAAACTATAGGTAGCGGTTAAGATAACTTTATTACGGTATATATTAGCAGTAACTGTCGTTGAACTTGGGTGTTGGATAATTTTGTACCAAATAGGTACAAAATCCTTAGAATAAATCCTTTAAAGTGACTAGATGAAGCACCTAGTTGTTAAGTATAACGTACCTAAGTTGAATATAACGGGCTACTTTGGAACCCTATGCTGCACATGGCCCGACCCGCACTTGGCCGGTTTTTTTAAGTGAAAATGTTTCTGATAAATATTCCAGTACTTATCCACTTAGGTAACTACGTAGCAGTACAGTACTTGAAGTAAGCAAGTACCTACACGTTTCCTTTTTTTTTATCCGGCGGAAGGGAGTGTCAAACTTTAACAGACTAAAACCCATCCATGTTCCTTCCTAGCTCTTTGTGTTCCAGGGCTACGGTATCTCTTTCGAAAATCCCGTAGCCCACCTACACGTGTACACACTGCAAACTAGTTCGGTTTGCAGGGCACACTAACAAAGTTATTGGTGTGCGTAAAGTCAACGGCTGTCTGGCTTCGCCTATTTATTAGTGTTTGCGCTTTACAATAACCCGTTGTCCACCCACACACTTGCAATTTCTTGTCACTTTATGTTGCATGGAATATGAAGCATAAATTTAGCCAACTTAACAATCCTTTCCGTGGCGCAATGGTCGAGCGTGCGGTAAACAGTATCTTACGCCGCCAGCGCCTAGCGCCGTAAGTTCAAATCCGACTGCCAACACATCGGTGTTTTTGTATGTTTTAATGAAACGTTTTACATTTGTTTGTTCAATTCATTGCTTAAATATTGGCAAGTTTTCTTTACATTTGAGTTAGAATTTATTTGAGGTCTACCCTCTAAAAATTACAAATCATGTGTAAGTTAGTAGTTTAAGTTCATCGTCATAATGTTATTGACTATCGGGCTTACGTTACGTTTTTAGACATTATATCCTGCGTGTTTTGAGCAGTGCTTTTATTTGTTAATCATTATGAATCACTTAACTACACTTTTAAGAGCTGAGATTATTATTTTGCGTGAGCAAAACGTTTCAATTAGTGAAATTGCGAGGCGTTTAAAGATATCGGTAAGTAACAAAATGTTATTAATATGTTTAGAAGATTAATAATAATGTTTATATAATCCACATGTTATTGATTGTTGTTTTTTGTAACAATATTTTATTATTGTTCACAGAGAAGGACTGTGCAATTGTGGGTCCATCGATATGCAGATTCGGGAAGCATTGATCCTTGCCGACCGGGACCGAAGGCTAATCCATAGCATACCAGATGGCAATGCGCGGCACCGTGATATAGTTGCAACACATATCGCTGAGCCCTTCTTCACTACTCGTTTAACGGCGACTAAACATGACGTGAAATTACAAACTGTACGGAACCACTTGCGTGCAGCTGGTGTGAAATGTCGTAGGCCAGCCAAGAAAATATTACTGTCAGATATTCACAGACAAAACCGGGTACGCTTCGCAAGAGAATATTTGGATTTCGATTGGTGCAATAATGTTGTTATATTTAGCGATGAAAAATGTTTTAAGTCGGACAGAGACGGTCGCAAAATATATTGGCGAAAAGATGGTGAACGCTATAATAAAAAGAAATATTCTTCCATGTAGGTCTAGTGGCTGCTTTACTTTGGGATTTTGGGGATGAATGTCATCAATGGGTCCTGGTGAATTAGTGCAGGTAGAGGGTCGCAATACCAGTGAAGGTTACTTGAACGTTTTACATAACCTGATGCTACCAAGTGTGCGCGTTGCATACCGATAGTAAAGGCGCACCAATCGGCTATTAATAAAATATCAAGAGGTAATTTGTTTTATGTGAGTGATGTTATTGTTAGTGAGATAACAATTTAGGATACCTGTATCTTAATATCTTTCTTACTAACATGTTTATTCATATCACTATAATTAAATTACTCTCTTGAATATGAAAAATAACGTTATTTCCTGTCCGACTTAGAATATTTTTGTCATGCACAAAACTTTATAATTTGTAACTATTTATTATAAAAACCTAGGCAATAAATATTGTTGATTTCTTATTACAAATTGTTTAATTTTCACTTCCATATTTTTTCTTATTATCAGTTAAAATAGAAAAATAAAAATTCAACAAAATGACAACAAAAGTTTTTAAAAATGCAAAAAGTCAATGACGGTGGCGGGATTCGATCCTACGACATTTGTTTTACCAGCCCATTGCTTATACACCTATGCCACAAGACCAGTTAGCAACAACGTGAAATTTATGCTTAATATTCTTTGCCTACAAAATAGTCCTAACCGTTTTCAATCACGGCGGCCAATCTTAGCGAAGATTAGCTACACACACGCGTGTTTGCTGACTTATTGTGAGACGTGAGGCGAAGTAATACACCAGTTGACTTTACGCACACCAGCATTATATTGGTGTGCTCTGCAAACCTAACTAATTTGCTGTGTGTACCTACTTGAACAATACAAATTAAGTCGCATTAAACTATGATTTGGCGTTCTACTTTCAAAACTGCATCTTTTTGTTCGAAAGCAGCTTTCCAAGGTACTTAGAAGTCCTGAAGTCCAGAGACAATGCTGTATATACCAATGCCAAGACCTTAGGTTAGACTAAATGAACAATCTCATTATAAATAAATTATCATAAAGTTTTACGACTGTTTTATCACAAAACTCAACAGAATTTAGTAGATACCTAACCTACCTAATCTAAATGTAAACTACAAAGTACAAAATGTAGAATTACAATAGTACATTGTTACCCTAGGGGTGAAAGTAACTTATTTAGTCCCGAGACGGGGTTTGGCGCCCGAACGTAGCGAGGGCGCGCCAATAGTTCGAGGGACTAAATAAGTGTTTAACCCGAGGTAAACACTGTGCTTGAAAACAAGGAAAATAAAAACAATCAACTCGAAAACAAATGAAGATCGGAATGCCGCTTTCCCGACTATTTTGCTTTTTTTTTCTGTGACCGGCCAGCTATCCAGCCATTATTTTTAATTTTCAACATTGAAAAAATGGTAAATTTTCCCGAAACTAAATTATAATATATAATAAACATAATATAATATCGAATAACTTATAAGAATATACTTTTTTTAAATTACTTAATTTAAAAAATGTATAGGTATATTCTTTTAAGTTATTTAAAATTTTACATCGCGCTGTAATTGAGTGGCTTTATAGAAAGATGGAATCTTTGATTATATTATAATGTCGTTGGAATATTAGAATATCATTGAACATGGTTCAATAGAAATGTGAAAATAGAACTAGTTTTTTTCAAATAATTTAACAGCTGTCAGTTGAAAACGATTCTCCTTAGGGCTGAAAAGTATTACTTTTAACCCGCTCCGCAGGCAACTTCAAACCTTTGATTATAATAATCAATGCTTCAAACCTACTTTCCGGGTATGCGTAATGAAAATTTTTTTGCATAGGTAGGTACACTGAGAAAACCCTGCTGCTAAAGCCTTCCCAATGGAATATATATAACAAAATCTTGACTCCAGTCAATGATGAAGATTGGCTGCACATGAGTGGTCGTTCATTTATAGATAACCAGAATCTTCAGAAAGAAAATATCCTGTTTAAATTCTGATTTCTCTCTTCTATCAGAAAATGTATGATATTTGAGATAAGACTGCTACAAGATTTTGGACACTTTTAAATTAGGGGATTTGTTCTTACCTCACTGTTTTAAGCTTTCACGAGTTAAAACTTAAGATGGCGCTTGCAACAGCGTCGAAATATCGGGAACTCAACTAATCCCGTAATTGACAGTATACGTTTTGTTCTTATTTATTTAAACTTCATGTACAAGAGTGGTACATAGGCGGACTTAATGCCACAAGGCATTCTCTACCAGTCAACCTTTGGGTTAAATAAGAAAACATAGTGATAGGGTACAAAATAATGTCTAAAAAACTCTTCTGTTCTTCTCATGCCATCCGGTTGTGACTGATGATCACTGAAGCTATCAAGCTATCCTATACCTACATCTACACCTACTTCACCTACAAAGTCTGCCAAGTAGTCCTTGATAAGCACCTTTATCTATGTAACAGACGATTTGTTGCGTAGAAAGACTCATAAAATTCCCATTGGAGTAGGTGCTTATCAACACAAATTTCTATTAAAATCTTTTGTTTTGATAAGAGTCATACGTATAACATCATTAAAATTTAATAGCTCCTGTGTAGCTACTACGAGAACTAAGTCCTCTGCCTTTTGGAATCACACCGATCATCCGAATCGATTTAGTTTATCGTCATCTTTACACCTCTTAACCGCTTCAAGAGCTACTTTCGATTGCAATTGTAGTGTCTTATGTCTCGCAATATGATTAGTTAGAATATTAACTGAAGGACTTGTGTGGTGAAGTTGGTAAAACTGAAATGGTAGTATGAAAGTATGTTTTCACCAGTATATACTAAGTCTATGGTTTTCACCTCAGTACCTCAAACAAGCAGGTTTTGCTGTTTACAGACAGTACCTAAGCGAAGTAACTTTTTTTTTTTTTAATACTGAGAACTGTGCAGGTCTACTCACAAAATTCGAAAGATTTCAACTTCACTTTGTTCTGTCACTTTCACTTCGATACGAAAAAAGCGAGAGATAAAAACAAGTCGATTCGAAATGCGATTTTCAAATTCGATATCTAGTAGGCCCAAAAAAGAAACAAACAATAAAACGTTCGGATACCGATATCGTAAAATCGATAACCGTAAATTGTTATATTTCGAATAATCGAATTATATTTTTTATATTTAAATAAAGATGAAGAATGTTGAAGAAAAAATAAAAAGTTTATCATGTATCTACTTATTTATTTATAGTTTTAACAATCTATAACATTGAGACCCGCACCGCAAGTGCAGTTTCAGAACGCATATTAAAAAAATTGCAGGATTCAAATTTTTATTGTTTTATTCTCTGATAAGCTAGCAATGATTAGGTCAATGTACGCTAGCTACAAAGTACCAATGCAATAAAATTTGGATACTAAAGTAATAATTATAAATAAATATTAGTGAGTCCAGTGACGAAGTCTGATAATTAACACCCGAAGAATTGAAGCAATGTAAAAAATGCAGAATTAAGTTTCCTGCCTGAGAAGTCTCGCAAAAAATATCTAAAAACTTGTGATATTTTTAAGCAATGCAGACTTGTTACAAAGGGTGCAAACACTTTTTCGGAGACTGTACTGTTATCGTACTTCACAGAATTATCACAAACTAGGCAACCATCTACAATGTGGAGAAATAATACTCAATGTTGAAAGCCACAATAAAAACAAAAGATGACGTGCACATTACCTATCCCAAACTACAAATCACACAAATCCAAAAAGTCCAAAATATAACCCAAAAAAAAATAGTCGTTCACCAGCAATATTTATTGCGTAGTTACTTATTTTGATGTACAGAATGCTTAGTTGACGGTATATGGTGGTGTGGTGGTTTAATTTTTACCATGTTGTTTTTTTTACCTTTAGGTAGGTATATGTTCTTGCTGCTGAGGTGAAAAGTTGTAAGTATGTGTTACACGAGACCAAAGTTATTTGCATCTCGTGTCTTTGAATCCCTCGCTACGCTCAGGATTCTAAACTAGAATAACTCGCTACGCTCGGGATTCAACTACAGATTCATTCGCTTACTCGGGATTAAAAATCAACACTCACAGCAAAAACCCACTTGGCTCTCTTGTTGCACAAATAACTATAAACTAATCTATGCCCTAAAATGAAGTCTGAAAGTGGCGCCATATTGTCAGGTTTCGGGCATGCGATGCAAAAAGATGACGAACCAGTCATGAGGAAAGCTTTAAGTCCGCCTATGTAGTTTAAATAAAAGCTTTGTAAGTAGGTAGGTATATGAATTTTCAGAGTGGGGGGGACCACCAAAGCAAAGATGAATAGAGGTCGTGTTAAAGACAGTTGTGATTGCGCTGACCCCAAATGAGACATTTTACGTTGATGGAACGGGGGCAATACCTCAAACAATAGGTACTTAGGATTCATTACTGTAACCACAAAGTTAACTATGCAGACAATTACACTCTCATTATGACTCAAGGGCGCCGCGTCGCCAGCTTTTGGACAGTGCCGGCAGTCTCGACATAGATAGCGACAAAATCTGATATTTTAGGAAAGAATTTATGTAATTCCAGAACGATTAAATAAAATACGCAAACTGAGCAGTAATCTTTTAACATTTAAAAGAATCGGAATACAACATATCAAAACGTCAATCATATCATAGTGACAAGTGCAAGTACACAGATAAGAAAATAGATGGCGTATTGAATTCGGTGTTGCAATTAATTTATTTCAACAAAATCGCTAACTTTCGGTCAAAAAACTCACAAAAAAATTGGGTTGCAATTTAGATGCTTGCGAGAAAGGCAAGTCTCTACATCCAAGACGGGTTTCTCGCAAGCATAATTATTGCAACCGAATCTATTCGCTAGTAATCAGCGATCGTAAGTTAGCGATTTGTCGTTATCTCTGCCGAGCCTGCCGAGCCGGGTTAAAATTGTTTCGACCAATCTACTGGAGTTACTGGGGCGACTTTTAATCGGTATGTAATTGTATTTCAAGAGAAAGTAGGTAGGCTGCAAGCCGAAAATTTTTACGTCTTACCTCGAATAAATTCAGATACCTAATAATAATATGTAATTGAGATCAAAATGACCACAAGCTCCATGAGGCTAATTATTAGCCTTAAAAATCCTGAGTTTGCCCCCCTGGGAGTGAGTCTCGACAGAGATAATGACAAATTCGCTAACTTTCAGTCGCTGACTACTAACGAATAAAATCGGTTGCAATGATGATGCTTGCGAGAAACGCATCTTGGATGTAGAGACTTGCTGTAAACCCAAGCATCATTATTGCAACCGAATTCATTCGTTAGAAATCAGCGATAGAAAGTTAGCGAATTTGTCGCTATCTATGTCGAGACTGCCTGCCCTGGCGACGCCCATGTTATGACTGGATAGCGATAATCCCAACTATGCCAGCGCAAGTCTAATTTACCTTAATTTTTTAAGCGGTAATGACCGCTATGACACTAATGTGCTGGTGCGTTGGAGACCACGGCGTAGGTATCTACAAGAGGCAATGTTTTGTTGTTTCGCCACATTGTACTACGGATCTTAACCCTATTGCTAGCAATACTTAGCTAGACAATAAAATAAATAATATTAATTTGTTAGGTAATCCAGACCCACAATACGAGAAATTGTTGATAATAAGTATTTACCACATGTCCACTGAACAGATCTATTCCGTGGTGGTCACTGCCACCGCAAATCTGCAAATACAAAGGAATCGAAAGAGCCTACCCAGAGACAAAGCTGACGAATCCTACATTGGTACAGGTACGGTAACCAAAGACTAACAGGGACACAGTAACCTTGCGACAGAAATAAATATATCCGTCACCAAACATCGTTTTTAAGTACACTGGTTAATAAATTCTTATGATGGTGTTTCAGTCATGTCAAGGCAATACTGTCTCACGGATGGTCACCTAGTGTCATAACAAAGGTCGCCGAGGAAGCCAATTAATCAGCTGTCACCACAACTTACGGCCGAAGCCGAAGGTTAAGCAATCCTAAGAAGTTCAAGATTAGTTAAAACTGAATAAATTAATGTTATTTTTTTTTACTTACACATTAAAAATTGTCGACTGTATTAAAATTTCGAAATGTGTGACCCACGAGCACGACCCCGCGTTTCGCCTCTTCCATAGTGCCAATTTCGGCGCTTGATAGAAACCTTCGTCTTCGGCCCATTTTGGCCGAAGCCGAAGATGGTTTTTAGGCCGAAGCCGAAGCTGTAGTCGGACACTAATGTCCACCTTATTTCAATTATGTATGAACCCAGAACCGGTATGAAAATATTTGATCGTGACCTATTGAACCTCAAAGTTACGGCGTAATTGGGTACACGCTTTGCACACAATTAGAGCATTGTATTTTTGGCTATTTAGCTAGGCATTTACCTATTGGTATAATCTAGTTTGGTACTTTGTTCTGTAGGTTTTTTTTACAATGAGATTTTCGGGCTATGTGAAATTAGGTCTAGATTTAAATGTGTTACGTGAATGTTTTCTTTGTGGCAATTCCTGTTTTTTTTTGTTGTTTTGTGCTCAATATTTTGGGCATCGTTCACTTATTTTATTATGTTATTGAATAGGCCACGTCGTGACTCAATTGATGCATTTTAATCGTGGTTCTAATCCCTTAATTGGGTATAAACAACTATTGTAAATTCGCCAATCATGATTATTAAGCGGATTAAAATCATTGTGCAATTTAAATTGCCACGATAAGCAAGTTAATACTGAGATCTAAATCATTCAAAATCCTTGTTTTATTGACACTGTTGCAATAATGAGATTTTCCGAATTCAGCACCTAAATCCCTGCAAGCCTAGTGGTTTGCTATCTGTCATACTCAACAATTTAGTTAGGTAGGAGGTACCTCAGAGTTCAGATTGTTGGACTACCTATCTATGTTGTCCGATGTTGTTTTTGGACATTATCTGCCTTCACAGCTAAGAAGGGAAACATTGGAAACACAGGGAAAACTTTTATTACTGGACCACCAACCACTAACCATTTTCAGTCATTAAGACGTGTCATAATTCAGTTTAACAAAGCTTATGATAGGTAGTCACGTCTTACAAAGATAATGCAACTGCTCGGTATCTTTACGAGAACATTAGCTAACTAAACACTTCTCAAATCCTTGTAAGAATAGCTCGTAAGTCTAAGGTATTTACATAACCTTCTTGAGTCTGCTCTACCACAATGACAAACTAGTTTCCACATTAATTCTATGATAATTTGATAACACATGTATTTTTGTAAAAAAATAAATTATCTAGATAAACAAAGATACGGGAATGTTTACACGCCGAAAAATGTGACGTTGCATTTCGATATCATTCAGTACTTAATCCTGATCATTAAATTCATGACCAAAAAAATGTACCTATGTTTAAATATTTAAATGACTTCCGATAATTTTTTTCCAAGGACGTTCTTAGTACTTCTTAGTAGCCTGTACGTATACGTACCTACGTAATTAGGTACCTATACTTGTACGTTTTTTATTTTTTCGGATTGGAAATCAAATGACTCCTCCCGCTCTGGGCGGAGCAGGAGGGAGTGTCAGACTTTTACTGACTAAAACCCATCCATGTTCCTTCATCGCCCTTTGTGTTCCGGGGCCACGGTATCTCTTTCGAACAGTCCCGCAACCCCGGACCTATACCTACTTGTACTTAGGTAGCTACTGCAATTCGATAGCTGATCATATCGTAGAAGTCGGCAGTTTAGTACAAATGTTTTGTTTACCAACTTTATAGGTGGGTAACCTGCTGCTGAAACTAGACGCTATAGTAAGTATAGTAAGGTCGAGTCTACTACAAGGACTTAGGTACCTAGTCATCGATCTGCCTTGCCTTTTTAGGGTTCTGTAGTCCTGACAAGGAACCCTGATAGTTTCGTCCTGTCCGTCTGTCCGTCCGTCCGAGGTTTTGCTCAGAGACTGTTAGAAACTGTGGTACTAGAAAGCTGTAATTTTGTAGAGGTGTGTAGTATATATCAATTACGCCGTCAAAATGGTAAAATAAAAGGAAAATATTTTTTGAAGGTGGCTCCCCTACATGTGAAGTAGGAATGAATTTTTTTTTCGTCGTCTATCCCATCGTGTGGGGTATCGTTGAATAAGTCTTATAGGACTTTAATGACTTAGGGGTTGCTAATACTATTTTTCGATTTAATGCTCCATTTACGAAATATTATGATTATATGCATATGGCACGCATATTCTTATGATTATGATTGTCACTTTTTACTTTTCCTACTGACAGCGATGTGGACGAATTTATTAACGCCCTGTAATTTCTTTTCTCATTTTGATACTTGCACACATTTTTATTACTATTTTAGATAGGGTTAGTTTTCAGAGATGGTTAATAATATTTTCGATATACTTAAGTAATGAAAAAAAAAATAAAAAAAATTGAATTCCTGTCCACCACTAAAAAGCGAACGTGTGGATATTGCAATGAACAGCACAGTTCAGTTCCCTAGATAGGTAGTAGTTAGCACACACATAAATTTGGCGGTGCATGCACGTAGTACACAAGTGCATTGATTCCCACTAGGTTTATGATTTCGGAAATTTTTAGGACATTTTCAAATGAATGCTATTATTTTATTTTATATTTTTCGACAATAATATTTAAAACGCACTTTTGGTTTTATATCTAGATTTTAATTTTAAATTTTGTCTGGTCATTAAAAACTAACCCTGTATTTATAGTTGGTAAATAAGTAATGTAAACAAAATAGCTTCATAAACTGTAGATAGGTACCTACCTAAATGCGCAGGTAGCTTAGCTACCTACTAAAATATTTGACGATTTTAGAATACATTTCCATTAAGTACCTATTTGAAATAAGTCATTATAACCAAATAAAACTGGTTCACTAGTGTAGGTCATTCATTTCTGTTTAAATTTAACTCTGTTTGGTACATTATTTACATAAACTTATGTAACAAAACATTAATGTACCTACCTATACGTATACATAGGTATACTTACCTACTTTATTGTTATACGTACCTAACTATTATCAACGCGCCTTTTTCTCATCAGGGTAGGCAGAAATAACAGAGCGCCATCTGCTATCCATACACTTTCCGTCATCTATACGTACACTAATCTATACTAATATTATAAAGATGTAACATTTGTTTGTAAGTTTGTATGTTTGTAAGTTTGTATGTAGGGGGTAATCTCCGGAAGTACTTAATGAACCAATTTTAAAAATTGTTTCACTGGTAGAAAGCTACATTATTCGTGAGTGCTATAGGCAATATTTTATTCCCGTACTCCCACGGGAACGGGAACTACGCGGGTGAAACCGCGGGACGTCAGCTAGTATTATATAAAGAGGAAATATTTGTATTTTTGTGTGTATGTTTGTAATGAATAAACTCAAAAACTACTGCGCCGATTTCAAAAATCTTTCACCATTAGAAAGTTACATTCACCCTGAGTAACATTGGCTATATTTTATCCCCGTACTCCCACGGGAACGGGAAATACGCGGGTGAAACCGTGTGACGTCCGCTAGTAGAGAATAAAAATAACAAAGAATAGCCGAGTAAGATTTTACATTAAGTATGAAGGTACTCGTATTATTTACATTAAATTTTAAAGTTTTTTAGGTTCTAAGATAGCCTTTGACAGTAAGGGTCACTAGGGTCAGGCCTAGTTTCAGCCAGCAAATTGGCTACAAATCCCGTTTAATACTGACAACAGCCAATGTGATTTTCATATAAATTAGCATGTACATAATACAATATACATAGGATCATTGACATCATTGTATATGCACGTCTAATGAGAAGACGTTCTGAAGTTTGAAAGATTTTCCTTTGTTAATTTGCTAGCAAAGAAGATATAATCTCAGAAAACCACCGACTTAGCATAGGTATAACTGCACATAATAAACCCCGGACCTACACATTTTCACGAATATTTACCTACCTACACATAACCGTTATCTTATTGTGTCATCTGTACATATGACTCCACGGAGGAAAACATCTTGATTTTTATAAGCTTTTATTTAACCTGCCTTGTTAGTATGTAAATATTGATCAAATCATGCAACCAATGATCTAATAACATCATCATCATTCTAATAACATGCAACTGAATTTCAAACCATTTCCGCTCAACCGATTGAGCTGAAATTTTGCACGCTTTTGGTTCTGGTTGACAATACATTTTCATGACAGACGTGACATAATCCCGCTGCCAGGATCGCCTTCTCACGAGAGAACTCCTTAACGGTTAATATCACGAACACGGAACTTTGTATAGGTTCGCGTTCAATTTTGATAGCTATAAACCTAATTTTCATTTAATACAATCTTTTTAAAATAATATTTACATAATTTACATACAAACTCTATAATAAAAAATAAAAATATTTACAAGTATCAAAAAGGGTTACGGGGCGTCGAAAAATTCGTCCACATCGCTGTCAACAGGAAAAGTGCCCAGAAGGCTGGCAGCATTGCCGCGTTGGATGGCAATGCTGATTCTTTGGCCAAAAAATAGGCCCGCCCTTTGGTCACGTGAAGAGTCGACAAAACCGTTTGGCGATTTCCTGAAATACTAGGTGGGCACTCGGACCCCATGGCCCTAGTGTTTTAACCCCAAACGGCTCAAACACATAATTACCAATTAAATTATTGTATTTGCGCCGTTTGAGGTTTTGTGCACCTTTTTTTTTCTAAAGTTATTGTATTTCTAGTCCCAGATTATTAACTGTACAAGTTTCTCAGCGACTGGGATTCTCTAGCTTTCTTTTGTTTTGTTTTTCTATTTGCTGACGTATCAACTTCGTACAATTTAGTAGATAATTATCATAACACGCAACCATGACGTCTCTCTATGTCTTATCTGTAGACTGCAGTCATTAATTATACCTAATTCCATTTTTTTAAACGCCAGATGACGTCACGGCCAGGTGAAGATGGCTGGACGAGATTGGCCCCTGCACTATCCATGCACTCTGCACTAGCAAAATAGAATTGTGGGGAAAATAAACACCGGCCAAGAGCGAGTCGGACTCGCGCATGAATGGTTCCGTAGCATCGTAGTAAGTCCCCTTTAATTTTCTATTAAGGGCTATATATCCCTCAAATGGCTTAGCATGATCCTCCGTTACGCCTAAAATACTGCAGCATTAATTTTGAAATAAATATATGGTAAAGTTAAGGAATAATGCTAAGTCGTATGTGTGACGAAAACACGATTTCATAAACTTTTCTCGATAGAAAAAAAATCCAAAGTTACCTCCAAATCGAACAATCGAACAACAACCGATGGTATTCAAAAAGTACTTCAAATTAGATCATGAAACTTTGCATACTAACTGAGCTAACTATAATGCAGGTCATAAGTGTTTTACTTTTTTAGTCCAATCAATAGATTTTTTGTAAATCGCAAAAAAAACAGTAATTTCGCACTATTCGGCCGCAGTGACTGACGTAACAACCGCTTTGTAGTGCAAGCTGATTAGAACTTTATTCTAACAGTATTTCAAACGAAGTTTGAACCACCACAAATAGAGTTGCTAATTTTAGGGTTAGATTAGAAGGGCCTTAATAATTGTTGTTATATCGGCAACAGAAATACATTTATTAATTGAAATCCACGCAGCCGTCAAGGCGTGAAATGAAATTTTACAGACACAGATAGGTAGGTACCTATACTAATTTGTTTTCGCAGTAAAGTGCCATCGTTGCAGGATGTTGTTGATAATTTAAAGGTAGGTAGATGCACCTAATCAACTGATTTTGTGCCCTGTACTTAAATGAAAAAGGTTTGCTGCCCATACGTACAACATGGCAGGCAGATTGAGATAAATATTTCATTAATTGCAACCGTTCATTGCAGAAACCGGGCAGAAACCCCTTTGATTTTATGGGTACCTGACCTACCTACCTTATTGCCAATATTTTGCCTCTAATTACCTCGTAGTTATTTGGTGGCAAGATTATGAAGTCATGGATTCTATAGTTCTGGTTTTTCGTTTCATTCCCTGGATGACGTATAACAGCTTTTAATTGAAACGTGTATGCCGCCTTTAGGATAGGTAATCTAGAACAGTTTCAGGATTCCTAAATACTAATTGGTAGGTACTTACCTTACCTAGGTACTACTTTAGAATTTTCATAAACACCGCACACGAGTTCGCTTCACGAATTCTCAAAAGAAGTTGGTTTAAAAACATTGACCAAAATAAACTATGCTTTGAGTACATAATCGACTATTTGCGCAGCAGGCTTCTGTAGATACAATAACAGTTATGTATTACCTTCTGGTTAACCTAATTAATGGCTTGAGTTAAATGAGCAGTGTCAGAAAAAAAGAAGAATAGAAACAACATTTGCATTCTATTACAGTTACAGATCCTACAGAGCCTGGATAGTACTTTATCTTTCATGTTTGTGGAAAATGGAAAATCCACCCAGGAGAATTTTCTTGAATTTCCCAATTTTTTTTGGCGACTCGATTGGCGCAGCGGTAGTGTGGCTGCCTTAGGTCCTTAGGGTCCCGGGTTCGAATTCCGGTAGGAGCAAATGTTTGTGTGATGAGCAGGAACATTTGTTTCCGAGTCATGGATGTTTTATGTATAATAAGTATGTATTTACAAAAAAAAGTATCTATGTAGTATATATCAACTATGTGGTGTCCACGACACATGCCACGTTGCTTAGCTGCGTGCTGCGGCACTAGATGGCGCTGTGTGTAATGTCCAGGGATATATTTTTATTTTATTTTTATATTATCCTGGATGTCTACTGTCCGTTTGGGAGTTTTATCGGACTCTCACTGATTGTTAGTGTAACCCTAGAGTTCTACCTCATCAAGGGTAGGGATTGCCCGAAATGGAACCTTCTTTACTGAATCCATGAAAATGCTATGAGTGTGAATAGGAAAAAACCGGCCAAAAGCGAGTCGAACTCGCACGCCGAGGGTTCCGTACTTACAAACTTTTTAAAGGACAAACTTAACTTTGCTGTTCGATCCCTAGAAACGCCTATTGCACAAATCGCAAATAATAAGTTTGTAATAGTAAAATCGCTTTTTTTTGTTATTAAACTACATATTTACGGTTTTCAGATTTTCCCTTTACTTGTGCAGTTGTGCGGTAAGACCTTGCTTTTAACCAAAATTTTCAATTCTAAGTCAATCGGAAGTATCCTATAGGTTTTGGTTGAAAACCTATATGGTACTTCCCGTTGACCTAGAATCACGAAATCTTGCAAAAAGCAAAATTTTGGTAAGTACTTACAAGTTTTCACGAAAATCTAAATTTGCCTATATATTTTTATTGTGTTGAGTCAGGACCTTGATTTTTATACACCTAATAGGGACTCTATAATAGACCTCAGTATCTGGTATAAATTTCACTCGACACACACACACACGGCTAGATCCATACGTTCCTGAGAAAATCGGTGGTGACAGACGGACAAGAAAGTGATCTTATAAGGGTTCCTTTTTTACCTTTTGAGGTACGGAACCCAAAAAAAGAAAAGAGAATGTTTTTAAATTTGGTAATCAAAAAACATATATTTTTATGATGTCGTTCAACTCGGTTAGCAACCTTATCATCAGTGATAGGAATAGGTAGTGCTTATTAGCCTAAACTTCGAAGAACAGAGACAAGAATCGGAGACTTCCTAGACTATATTTTTTTCCGGGACATCACGTAAGTACGTCAAAAATTAATGTTATTTGGAATAAGTAATTGGTCTATGTTTACCTAAAGTTTGCGACTAGACATAACATAACACAGTCGTTACAACCATCAAAATTTCTGAAAGTTTTCTTTTTAAGAACATTTTGGAAACGACTTCTTCATCATAAAACTATGATACGCTCTCTTAGGTAGGTACGCACTCTAGAATTTACAAAAAAAAACTCGCCGTGGTCGCATAATAAAATATAGTCTAAGGAAGTCTCCGATTCTTTTCTCTGTTCTTCTTCGAAGTTTAGGCTAATAAGCACTACCTATTCCTATCACTGCTTATCATATAACGATTATTTAGGAATTTTGTATACCTACCTTACTAAGTTTTTCAAACTACGAGATAGGAAAAACCCTGCTAAATTAATTCACAAAATTGCCTCTCGCCGGCTCAAGCCAGATTAATGTTAGATATAAATAAATTACCTAGATTATGTAGATATGCCTTCGGAGTCGTAAGTTGACTCAAGCAATAAGAATAAGAAGAATAAGAGAATATATATAAAAAAAAGTACCTATTACAAAAATGTACAATTAGGTGCAGTAGTGTTATTTCTAAAACAATGGTATAATTAGTGCATAATAGTAAACTATAGGTAACTAAAAATATATTTAACAGTTGCAAGAAACGATAATGTGGAATTCACAAATGTTTGCTAGCGACCTGCTATTTCAAGAATAGGTACCTATTACAGGTACCTAGGCTTGAAATTACAGCTGGGACCTAACCGTACACCGCGTTAATGTGTTCAGCTAGTAGGTAGCCAGAACCAGAACACCACAGCTTCAATTTTTTTTTAAAGTCAAGGAAACTTTTGAGTACAATGGATAGCTTGTGAGAAAGACTGACTAGAAAGGGAGGGGGGAATACTGAGACTATTGCTGAAAGAGAAATTGTACACGGTATGTGGGAACATGACAAGCTGCACTGAATCCAAATAAATTTGTTATACAGGGCGTCCCACGGATATGCTACATGGAGGCAAAGCACCTTGAATATTGTAGATGGAACATTTTACTGAAAGAAGGTATTATTTAAATTTTAAAAACAATTAAAAAATATATTACTAATAAGTAAACTTAATATTATAACAATTAAAAAAAAATATCTATGAATGCAGTTTACATTCATAGATATTAAAATAATTACATAGTTGAACCAGGAATCGAACCCGTTATACGAGAAAAATAATCACCCTGTAGCTTTATCATACCGATCGAAAGGCTTCATCATAAGGATATTTTTTTACTAAATAACATAGTGTCAGAAATAAAAGGAAGACTAAGAATTTTGACATTTTTAATACAATTTAATCAATTTATCAAGTTCAACCATGTAATTATTTAATTATCTATGAATGCAGTTTAAAATGTTTTTAAAATTCAAATAATGTCTTCTTTTAGTAAAATGTTCCATCTACAATATTCAAGGTACTTTCCCTCCATGTGGCATATCCGTGGGACGCCCTGTATAGGTATAGTTGGCCATAATTAGCCCTGTATAGGTATAGTTGGCCATAATTAGCCCTGTATAGGTATAGTTGGCCATAATTAGCCCTGTATAGGTATAGTTGGCCAAAAATAAGCTTGTTCAAGTCTTGAATCGTCATGATCTATCGTGATCTTCAACATTTTTTGCAATGATAACCGATACATGGTTTATTTCTTTTTGTTCGTACGAAGGGATATTAGGGAAAGGGCAATTACCGCTATTCTCATATTAACTGGCACCGACTAATATAGGTAGGTACAGCAAGATTGGCAGAGTTGATTGATACAGTAGAATGATGAGGATCCTATGAATAAAGCCTATAACAAAATAGGTAAGGCCTTTAGGTACCGGAAGACAAAGATGGATAGGTCAGACATTCAAATATACACATAGGAAGCAAGACAATTGAGCGGACAGGCAGGCAAGATCATCCAAACCAATTGTTTACAAAATAATCCCAAAAACATTACATAAAATGTTTTCAATTAACTACGCTGACGGTGGAGCGCATCACAATGTTTGGTCTGATGACGTAGCACCTCTTTTTGTGAGGTGCTTTGTTGCATGTTAGATTAGACCCGAAAAGGAAAAGGTCGAATTTTTAAACGACTTCTAAAAAGGAGAAGGTTATGTATTCGGCCAGCGTCTTTTTTTTTTCGTTCGACCTTTTTTACCGTATGCTGGTGCTATAAAAAATAAAGGCCACGGGCACAGCGGACAAGTGTTAAAATAGGTTAGAGAAGGCATATACCTACTATGTATAAGCGTTGCCTAAAAATCAGGAAGCCGGACTTACCTACTCGCCAAACAGCCGGATTTTTGGATCCCAAGGCCGGACGCATATTATGGAAGGATATAAAAAAAAAACCGGACGCTAAAAATTGATAGATATATTGAAAGATTGTGAGGTTTCTCTGTTCTAAAATAAATATAGTTTCAGAAACTTTACAGGAGTAAAAAAAATAATCTTTCCGAATGGATTCGTAAGGTCATCATAGAGTCACATTAGACATTTTGTCCTACCTAGATCGCAATTCGCATGACTGAAGTGCATGTTTCCAACGTTTTCTTTGAAAGCTGCCACTCGATCAGGATCAATTAGTGTACTTGCCATAAAATTGATGCGATGGAAGTAAGAAAAAAAAAAGCCTAACTAAAGCCGGACGGGCCGGACAATAGACCAAAAAGCCTAATATTGTCCGGCTTTATCCAGACGGATGGCAACGCAACGCAACTTACAGGTATGTATTTAACTGTAATTGCTTAGGTATTTACTAGGACATCGTTAACTTCTAAATTGATTGTTATAGGTACTTACTACCTATAATAAACTCGCCCGCGGCTCATAATTATGATAAAATAAAGTAAGTACTTTACATGCGGAAAGATTAGGTACTTACCTAAGTAGATAAATACCTATTTATTGTTTCTAGATGTAGTTAATCAAATAAGTAACGAAAACCACCATAATTCATGTTGTAAAATTCCGTTTGGTTTTCGAAGACGTGTGAATAATCTTGCAATAATAATTATAAGTAATAATATACCCATTGCAAGTATTGAATGTTGTGAAAAAATTGGTATTTAGCATTTATTGTTTAACTAACGAGTTTCTTCAATGAGTAGCATTATTTAAAAAACCACCTGCCCAAATCAACGTTGCATAGCGTTTATAGTTTTATCAATTAAGTAGGTGGTGTAGGTACACACACTACACACATAGGCTTTAGTTTATCTCTAAATACCAGAAACGATTGTGAAAGCAAATAAAAAAAACGATCCTAAATTGGTTGCAAACTGGTTCTAAGCCGCGAAATTGGCCTAACAATTAGAATATCAACAAGAAACATCAAATGGGCACAAATACATTTTTTTTAAAACACGTCGGTACAAAAACCATTACATTAAATTATTTCACATATAAAAATAACGCAATTTAAATAAACGTCGATGTTTCTCACCACATGATCAATGCTGACGACAGTCCGTCCGTGATCGAAGTCACTCACAAACTGCGCGGGCGCAGGCGATAGAATTGTTTGAATGGTTAAGGTCGATCGTTCGCTTTCCTATTGCGTAGGACCATGAATTGACGATCTCGCACCTTGATGTAGATATCTTAGCTTACTGCAGAAGATAAAATCCATGATATAAGAAGATAATAAATACACATTTCCAGACTGATTTAATTTTCTGATAAATATTCCGCACGTGTGATTAACTTAATTAATTCTCAACTGCACGCTTGTATTCTACGAAACGATGGGCAGAGATGAGAGCCCCAAGTTACAAAAAGTTTCTTAAATATCAAGGATCTCTGGTAGGCTCACTATATGAATTCCAACAAAGAAACACGGTCTTTAACCAACTTTGGGAGCTAACAAAGGCCACAATGAAAATTACCCATAATAAATCCTGCATAATTTCGAGATCTTTAAAAATCTTCTTTTATGAAGCGATGACAATTTGTTTGTTTTTTATAATTTTTACGCACGACAGCATATAATCTTCCACAAAGATACGTAAGTACATAGGTTGCAGAATAAGCTATACGCAAATTACGCAAGCAGAAATGGCAGTAGGCTAACCTTTTATTGAAGGACCGATGGTCTGGCCGATGGGGCAAGCAATAAGCCCTTTTTTTTTTTTTTTTGGATGGGAAATCATCAAATAACTCCTCCCGCTCTGGGCGGAGCAGGAGGGAGTGTCAGACTTTTACTGACTAAAACCCAACCATGTTCCTTCATCGCCCTTTGTGTTCCGGGGCCGCGGTATCTCTTTCGAACTGTCCCCGCAACCCCGGCAAGCAATAAGCCTGAAGTGGAAACCGCGTGTTCAGCAAGCATGGCGTAGGACGCCCCCAGCTGAGTAGACCAACGATACGACCTTAGTGTAAGGAGGCAGGGTCAGACTGGACATAGGTGGAGGGCAGGATGCTTTGGAATAGTTTGGGAAAGGCCTACGTCCAGCAATGGCCTTGCGACAGGCAGAATTGATTGCACATGAATCTGTGTACCTACCAATTAAGTTACTATTAAGTAACACATTCTATTCACAACATCGACTTTCACGCAAATATTTCGACCGGCCGATGCACTTTAACTACCGAAATTAGTGTGAAAGTCCGGTCATCAGGTGTAAAATCAGGTTTGTTTATTGAAATATTGTTTTTTTTTTTCTTGAAATAATCTTATAGGCAATCCGAACACAAACAAAAATACCTAGGTAGGGTTTATGAGGAGTTTTGACTTTGACAAAATGTGGGCTTTATTTTATACATTTCTTAAAACATAAGAGTGGCAATTGAGATTAGATAAGAGCTCAACAAAATGAAAGTAGGTAGTCTTGAGGATTTAAAATTCTTGTTATCGATTATATCATTCAGAAACAAATTGGGGGAAATAATGCCATTAGTAAAATTGATGCATGGATTGGAATAGCCAGTTATGGTCGACGATTTAATGTGCGCGAAAATACTCTATTTTGTATTAACCCCATGTTGATAGTACGGTTGAGCGTTGAAGTATTGTAATACTGGTAGGCGCTGCATACTACATTCAGTTAGGGACCTCGCACAAATCGCACAATACGCGGCCACGACCACGTCGCAAAACAAAACTGGGGGTTTACTCTCTAGTCTGTCAACGATATCTTCGTTGACAGACTTACAGGGCCCGTCCGAAAGAAACTTATACCTTTGGTCTTTGAAATGGACCCTTCTCTCTAATATTTGTGGATTTATGAGTTTTGAAAACACATCGGGAGTTAGGACAGATGACCAATCGTGTTGTCATTAATTTTTAGTGCAGGCCCCTAACGAATCTTGTCCGTAAATACTACGGATTAGGTAAACGACCGTAACTTCGGACAAAATTACGGATTTCGTGCTGAGGACGCTAAAGGTTGTAGGACCAAACTTTTTTCCTGGTCGAAGATTTTGTGACCGGCCGAGGTAGTACGCTAGGTTCCATAATCTAGCTACAACTATATTTGCTGCCAGTTAAGATCGCAATAGCGGTCATTGCTCTTTTCCTAATATCTCTTCGTGCGAACTAAAACAAATTAACCATATTGTATCGTTTTTCATTAGAAAAAATGTTGAAGATCACGATAGATGACGATTCAAGACTTGAACAGATTTATTTTTAGATTTCAAAGTTAAGAAGTTTAATAAATGTAGGTGGGTCAATGACGGCAACTATAGAAATTATAGGTAAGTAGGTATAGGGTATATTCTACAACCTACGAGTATAAGGCGAAAAATGAACGTCATTGTCCGTGTGTAAGCCAAAAGGTTGTTCTCCCAGCAGCGAGGGAGTTAATACTAGGATCTTGAGAGCAGTGCAAGAGGAAGAAACCTTTGTCACTTTATCCCCGAGGAGCATACTCTCTAAAGGGTGTAAAAAACCTCTTAATGAACCCGAAAGGCACCCGTCATTGCGATCATTTTTTTGTTTTACACCATACCTGGGGACCTTTTAGTTACGGAGATATTGGGGGTCAAAGTTCCAACTTTTTGCCAGTTTTTTTTTTTTAATACAAGTTTTTATTATAACATTTAAACACCTCTATGACCCCCGTACTATTCAATCCATCCATCAGCACAATGTTTTAAGTGCGTTACATTGAGTTATAGCACAAAATATGATTTTTCACCCCAAAAAAAAAAGTCGTTACCACGCCTTTAATACCCAAAGGGTTAGGCAGAGGTGTACCTAATAGTACACCCACATTTCGCCAGTTATGTTTCAGTTCCATGTAGTAGGGGGCGAGCCCATTGCCATCAACCGGGCACAAATCCAGACTTCGTGGCTGCTACTGAGTAATTCTTGATGGAAAACACAAGTAATAATTTGCCCGACCCGGGAATCGAACTCAGGACCTGATGCTCAGCAGTTGTGATTGCGACCTCTGGACCAACGAGGCAGTCCAACACACACCAGCAATCAACCAATCAATTACATTTTCGAAAGAAGGCGTCGACGCGTCGCGCACCAACATTCTACCGCAGAGATGCGGTGCGCATCACAGCAGGCGCAGCTCAACATCAGCTACGTACGAGTATTGCGTTGGCTTACCGCTACAGATAAAAACATTTAGGGCGTTCCTCGGGAGCCCTAGAATCACTCGCTGCGTTCAGGATCCAAAATAGTGGCCGTCACGTAAGCAACTGCTTTATATTATCCCCTCGGTTAGATTATGTCCACTAGATGACTAGACCATTCAACACCGTCGCGTGCCATGAACATTGAGATATTACTACTACGTATAAAGAAGACAGCGCGAACAAAATCTGTGCGCAGTGCGGGGAGCCCGGGGGGTGGCTAGCCCCCGTATATACGTATAGATGCTGTGGCGAGCAATCGACTCAGTGAACTGCAGCCGGCCGACTGCAGTTGAACGGAGCCTCAATGGCCATGAAGCGTCATAAGCGTCTACAATAATAATTGTTACCGAGAATATTTTGCCGGTGCCGATACGAATTCAAAGTTTTTGTTGCCTGATACGTTCATAATAATAATAGTCCTCCTGACCGTTTTCGATCACGGCGGCCAATCTTAGCGAAGATTACCCACCGGCGCGGGAGATATTATAGTGCGCAGGCAGAGGTGCACTCTCTATTCCTTTTTCCCTCATATTCCGATGGGACGGCAATCCGACACGAGCAGAGAGAGGTCAGAGGCCCTCTCTAATGTTTCGTCCATAGGTACATTCGGATCCATCCGTCCCTCTCGCGCACGTCTGCAGATGAGTGCGAGTGAGAGAGACGGATAAATCCGAATATACGGACGAAACGTTAGAGAGTAGGGCTCCAGGCACAGGATCGACTACAGGAGCTAAACGGGAGTTTTATAATGCAAAAAAGCATATTGTAACGCGGGGTCTATGGAAGTAGTAAGTGCGGTTTTGTTACGCAGTCGCAATGCCATACCTTGCGCGCCCCCCTCCCGTCGCCTGCGCACCTCATACCGGGAGCTCAAGGAATGGGGCGCCAGTCGGCACAGAGAGAGTACCCGAATCGCTTCACGACAACGGACGGACGTAGAAAGTAATCCTCCGCGACTCTTGCCTCGTGATGTTTCTATTGTTCTACGACTTGAGTTTCGATGCCTGTACTTAATGTATATTAAATAAAATTGTTTTAACACCAGAAGTTAAACTGGTGCCCAAACTAGTGGCTCGAACCGTTACAAAATGTGATCCGGTGCCTACGTGACCAAGTGCATACCTACTCACCTTGTTAGGTAAAAGTACGGACGTTCGACCTTACCGTTGTCATCACGAGTGTGAAGATGCCGACAACGAGGAGAGGCGAAGCGCTCCGTCAACAACGAGGAGAGGATGAGGACAACGTCACGCTCACCGAAGATGAGGAGAGTGTCGTCGAGCGTGGCCACGCGGACGAAACCGTAAGTGCCGCCGGCTCGAGGTCGATACAGCAACCAGCTCCCCAGATCTCCCCAGACTTCCTATCCACGCTGATTGAGACTATCACGCGTGCGCAAGTGGAAGCCAATAAAAGCCTCATTTACTCGCTGATGTCACCCAATGGCGAACTCAGGGCCTCCACCCCAGTAGGCAGCGCGCCTACCACACACGCAAGCAGCGAGAGTTCCGCTGTGGCAGCCGCATCACGTGCTGACGCTAATTTCACAAGATGCACGGCGAGATTTGATGGGACCTCCCAGGACGCTGAGGTCCTGGAAGCATTCCTGGACGCCGTAGAGGTCTTCAAGGAGTGTGCCACCGTAAGCGACGAGCACGCCCTCCGAGGATTGCCAATGCTGCTGGAAGGTGAAGCCGCAGTATGGTGGCGTGGTGTCAAGGCGTCGGCGGTCACCTGGTCGGACGCGATTGCGCGCCTACGCGCGACCTATGGCGTCGCGCAGCCCTCCTATCAAGTCCTACGACAAATCTTCGCCACGGAGCAGCGAGAAGAAGAACGCGCGGAATCGTTCGTGTGCAAAGTGCGGGCATTAATAGCTAAATTACCATACAAACTCGAAGAAGTGGTGCAAGTAGACGCTTGCTACGGGTTACTGCACCGACGTGTGATGAAAAGAGTGCCGCGAGATTGTATACGTAGTGTAGATGAGCTAATGTATAAGGTGAGGATTGCGGAGGATTCATACAAAGCGCTAAAGGTATCTAATTCCATTACTAGTAATAATAAAAATTCGACACCGTTAACAAAAACATTGGCGGAGACTACTACCGACCGCAAACTCACGCAATCGACTTCGAAGTCGAGTGCCACTACTACGAGTGAGACGTCACTGCGTAGCAACAACAGAAATAGACCCCGTTGTAGTTTTTGCAAGTTATTTGGGCATGTTAGTGATGAGTGTCGCAATCGTGATAAGGCGACCACTAATAAAAATAATAGCGACACTACGACTAAGGAGTTACGTTGTTATGGTTGTGGTAAACAAGGCGTCGTGAGATCGAAATGTGATGTTTGCGTGAAACCATTGTCGAAACCGGATGAGAAAACATCTTTCAACACTGTTGATGTAGATTTTTATCGTCGTGATGTTAGTTGTAATAATAACGTTGGCGCGAGTAATGCTGATTCGTGCGTTCAAATAACGAATGTGAGTGCGCGCGAACAGCACCCATTGTTAAATATTAGTGTTATGGGCCGTAGCGGCGTGGCTATTGTAGATACCGGTGCTACACATAGCATTGCGAGCCCTCTATTACACCAACTGTTAGTAGATTCAGGAATTATATTTAGCGAAACTAAACGTTTTGTACGCCTAGCTGACGGTACACAGAACTGGAGTAGGGCGTGCAAAACCGGAAGTTCTTCAAAACCGGTTTCGAATTCCGGGTTTGAGGGATCAAAACCGGAAACCGGTGTTAGCCCCGGTTTCGGAAACATTTTATTTTTATACATACCTAGTTGAATTTTAACAACAAAACAATATTTTCAGATACACAAATAAAACAAATTGTATCAAACCTCTTTTTAATCAACCATTTATGCCAATACCAAGAAGACCACATTAATAGTTTGGAATATGGATAACATGAACTTAAAATAATATAAAGATTAACTAACTGAGATCAAATCAACAACAAGTAAGTTTGTGGTATCTCTAATCGCATTGTCAGTTTTGGCAGAAACTACAAATCCAAGTGTTACGAGAAATGCGTATTTTGGAAATGTGTACCCACTGTTAACTTACGGTGTTATATTGGGGGAACTCGACAAACGTACAATTCACAATAATTCTCCAAAAGATTTTTTTTAAGATAATATACACGGTAGACGTTACATGCATAGTACCGAATCATTAAGAAATCGAAAAGATTAAAAAAATAATAATAATCTTGAGCTCATTAATTACGAAATACTAAGAACATTAAAGGATTCATATTTGATTATAAAACGAGATCAAATCAACTGTGTACCTTACACTAATTTAAATATATATTTTTTTTTCCATGAGACCGCTGTTCTTGATAATTTGTTCATAAAAATAGAAGTGCATCTAACATTTTATCAGATCATAGAGCGTACTTCTTATTTTGTTGCAAAAGTACCCAGCACTCGAAAAGGCTTTCCCACTCTCAACACTTGTTGGTAGTACACACATCAATAAGTTATGTCATGCTTTCATACATGCCTTGTTCTACCTTGACAAACCATGCAAGGTCGAAATAAGACCGATTCTTGGGGGTTTTCCTGCATTTATCCAATTCCTTATCAAGCTGCTCTTGAAGAGTTAGCTCATCAGCTACAACTTCAGCGTCAGATGATAACGATAACGATGGCACGGACTACTCGGAGACAACTACGGCGATGGTATCTTCTGATACCTGCGTCTGATACCTGCTACTGAGCTTATATTTTAGCTGCTGCAATAAGTTTGTAATAGTCGCAGATATGTCAGCACCATTGGGTTTGGGAAAAGTTTAAGGTAGGGTTAGAGTTTGGGCAGGCGGGATCGGGTCGCAGGAGTCGCTTCGTGGGTGAGGGGGTCGCGGAGGGAGAAGAGGGTGTAGGTTGCGTTCAGATTTATTTGATGACTCTCAATTGAAGATTTCTTAATTAAGTGCGTTCGAAAAAAATTGATTTAAATCAAAATGTAATTCAATAACGGGAAAACCGGTGTTAACTCCGGTTTTAACTCTCAAACCCGGTTTTCAAAAATCCGTAAATTTCGTCCGGTTTCCGGTTTTTACCAAAACCGGAAAACCGGTTTTGCACGCCCTAAACTGGAGAGACCTGTTGTCAGCTGAGGTAGATATAATAATTAAAGGTCGCAAGGTAATGTGTCAGTTTTTAGTATTACCTGGCGATAACATTAGGACGCTGTTAGGTGTAGATTTCCTGGCGCGGGCCGGCATGGTAATAGACGTCGCCCGACGCACGTGGGCGTTCTCGGATAGTCCGGGCCATTGTTATGATTTTGTTTACACTTACACACTTGATCCTACTGACGCGGGCCTGTTGAGCGCCGCGTCTACTGAGTTATCGTTGCGCTCGGACGAAGGTTCGATGTTAAATCCCGAGCAGCGGCGCAAACTTAGCGCGTTTATTGAACGTCGCGCACCGCAGTTCGCGCGCGACGGCCCGGCGACAGAGTTCGCCACGCATCGTATAAAGGTGAGTGCACACCAAGAACCTATTGCTTGTCCACCGTACAGAATGTCACAGAATAAGAAAGAGGCTTTGCAGAAGGAGCTTGATAAGCTGCTGCGAGATGACGTCATCGAAGAGTGTGAGTCACCTTGGGCCTCCAATGTCGTGCTGGTAGGTAAGAAGGACGGAAGTTTAAGGCTCTGTATAGATTACCGGAAGCTTAACGCGGTGACCGAGCCTGACCGGTACCCCCTCCCACGCATTGAAGATATACTGCACGCGGCCAAGACCAGTGAGTACATGACCACTCTTGACCTTCGATCAGGTTACCATCAGGTGAGTGTCTGCCCAGAGGACCAAGACAAGACTGCGTTCACAACGCCACTTGGTACCTTTAGATTTAAGCGGATGCCGATGGGTTTACGGAACTCAGGAGCCACTTTCCAGAGAATGATGGATCGGTTCCGGTCTAACCTGAAGGAAGTGGATCTCCTCGCGTATCTTGACGACCTAATATTGCTGTCACCGGGGCCCTTCGAGAAGCACCTGGCTGACCTAGAGGCAGTTTTCGAACGACTGGCAATGTTTAAGCTAAGGGTCAACAGGGACAAGAGTTTCTTCGCGAAAGAATCTGTCAAGTTTTTAGGCCACGTCATAGTGCCAGGCGGAATTCAGGTGGATCCAGAAAAGACAGCAGCCATCGACAATATGGCCGCCCCTCAGAACGTGAAACACTTAAAGTGCTTTTTACAGACGTCGAGTTGGTACCGACGCTTCATTACTAATTATGCAGAAGTCGCGAGACCCCTTACTAACCTCCTGAAGAAGTCGAGTGTTTGGCGATGGGACGCCGAGCAACAGGAGGCGTTTGAACGCATCAAGGTTCTCCTCGTGTCTGCTCCCATCCTCCGTCAGGCGGACGAGTCGAAACCCTTCGTCCTTTGCACTGATAGTAGCGCTTATTGC
This sequence comes from Xestia xanthographa, assembly GCA_905147715.2. NCBI lineage: Eukaryota > Metazoa > Arthropoda > Insecta > Lepidoptera > Noctuidae > Xestia > Xestia xanthographa. The sequence goes on along the minus strand of LR990649.1, from coordinate 17,838,040 downwards.
CTTGGAGCTGTTCTAATGCAGGGGGAGGGACACGACGAGAGGCCAATTGAGTACGCAAGTCGACTCCTCACTAGCGCCGAGAGGAACTACTCCACGACCGAGCGGGAGGCTCTCGCTGTCGTGTGGGCACTCGGTAAGTTCCGTGGTTATGTAGAAACCGCGAAGGTCACAGTTAGGACGGATCACCAGCCCCTGCGGTGGCTGATGAGTCAAAGGTCACCTAGTGGCCGACTGGCCAGATGGGCCCTCACGCTGCAAGAGTTCGACCTTAACATCGAGTACATTCCCGGTCGCTCGAACGCGGTTGCAGATACGCTGTCGCGACCTTTTCGTTCGGAGGACCAGAACGAGTGCGCCTTACGTATGACGGTCGTTGACATGCAGAAGAGGAACAGTAGTGATATCCGCGGCAATCAATTATTGGACCCAGAGGTCGGTAAAATTATTGAGGACATGGAGTCTGACGAACCCTCTAGGGGGAGACCATGGTCCGACCGCGGGTACACTATTTCCGATGGCATATTATACAGGTACAGTCTAGAGGCAGACGATGGAGAAGAATGCTGCCTGGTCGTGCCCGAGCACGAACGCAAGCAGGTCATGGCTGACCTCCACGACGCACCGACAGCTGGCCATTTCGGCGTGGAACGCACGTTGAGCCGCGTTCGTGCAAGGTATTATTGGCCTGGTATGCGCACGTTCATCACGAACTATATAAAGGAATGCGTGCCTTGCCAGAGGTATAAAGCCAGCAATCGCAAACCAGCAGGACTGCTGCAAACCCCTGCCGTGTCACGACGATTTGAGGTGGTCTCCGTGGACTTGTTTGGTCCACTTGTAGAGACGCCTAGGAAGAACAGGTGGGTACTGATTGTAGAGGACGTCTGCTCGCGCTGGGTGGAATTGTTTCCATTGGAGAGTGCCACCAGCGTCGAATGTGCTCAGACTCTCGCTAATGAAGTGTTCCTCAGGTATGGAGTGCCACGCCGTCTTATCAGTGACAACGGCGTGCAATTTGTGAGCGAGGTGATGCAGCAGGTGTGCCATGTGCTGGGGATCAGCCAGTCACTCACGCCCTTTTATCATCCCGAGGCTAACCCCATAGAGAGGAAGAACCGAGACCTCAAACCTCAATTGGCTATACTCGTAGGCCACGACCATGCCACGTGGGACATGCATCTTGCTGCAATCAGGTTTGCTATGAACTCCGCGATTACCAGCAGTACAGGGTATTCGCCGGCTTATCTTACATTTGGGAGAGAGTTACGAGCTCCTTCCGATTCTGCGATAGACATGAGGGCTATTGTAGATCACGACAACTTCGTACCTAGTATTACGCCTTACTTGAAGAAGATGGCTGCAACCCTGGACGAGGCCAGGGACACTCACGAGAAGGCGCAGGCTAGCCAGAAGGAGAATGCTGACCAAAAGAGGAGACCGTCACCAGGGTAGGCGACCTAGTTTTGTTAAAAACGCAGGGATCTAACGACGCGTCCCGCGGACAGACCGCGAAGTTCATCCCACGTCGCGACGGCCCATACAAAATAGGGAAAATTGTCAGCCCAACAACTTATGGTCTGCAGAACGTGCAGACTGGTAGTGACGTGGGGAGGTATCACGTTTCGCATCTCACGCCCTTCGCCGGTCAAATAGAGCCACCCATTAAGGAGAAACGCCGACGTGGTAGGCCGCGCCGGTATTTAGACTAGCCCAACGGCGAGGGCACCTAGTTGGACTAGAGGGGGAGGATGTAACGCGGGGTCTATGGAAGTAGTAAGTGCGGTTTTGTTACGCAGTCGCAATGCCATACCTTGCGCGCCCCCCTCCCGTCGCCTGCGCACCTCATACCGGGAGCTCAAGGAATGGGGCGCCAGTCGGCACAGAGAGAGTACCCGAATCGCTTCACGACAACGGACGGACGTAGAAAGTAATCCTCCGCGACTCTTGCCTCGTGATGTTTCTATTGTTCTACGACTTGAGTTTCGATGCCTGTACTTAATGTATATTAAATAAAATTGTTTTAACACCAGAAGTTAAAATATTCTTTTATCCAATAAAAACCATACTAAATTACATGCGATCATTCTGATTTTTGGCAAATAATTCTACAAGCAACATGATAGTGTTTTATTTTTTAGTCCAATCAATAGATTTTTTGTAAATCGCAAACTAACACTCATTTCGCACTATTCGGCCGCCGACGTAACAACCACTTTGTAGTGCAAGCTGATTGGAACTTTATTCTAACAATATTTCAAACGAAGTTTGAACCACGACAAATAGAGTTGCTAATTTAGCTCCTGTAGTCGGCTTAACGTGCTTTCCGACTCCGAGGCACGGAGATCTCCGGACTAACTTCTGAGATATTTCTATTATGGGAAAACCCAATAGTACTTTTTGCCCGATCCGGGAATCGAACCCAGGACCAGTCTCAGCAGTCGCGCTTGCGACCACGAGACCAAAGCATTTATTTCAATTAGACCATTACGGCACTTTTGAATGTCAATAATAAAAACCGGCCAAGTGCGAGTCGGACTCGCACACGAAGAGTTCCGTACCATTGACTATATTTAGTATTTGTTGTTATAGCGGCAACAGAAATACATCATCTGTGAAAATTTCAACTGTCTAGCTGTCACGGTTCATGCCTGGTGACAGACAGACGGACAGACGGACAGACAGCGAAGTCTTAGTAATAGGGTTCCGTTTTTACCTTTTGGGTACGGAACCCTAAAAAAACAAAGCTATAACAGTCCCAGTCACAAGGCATAATAACTTGAGAAAGTACTGTAGTTGCCCATTCCCTAGCGTAGATCTCTATGGAGAAGAACGGGTAAGAAACTCCATGGACACTTTTAAATCAATATGTTGTTACAAAATCTTGGTTACATCATTAATTTTGAGATTATATTATATGTGAGAACGATGTAGAAATACGTGCACATAAGATTAGATCAACAATGGGGTTGTTTCCCGGAAATTTCGCCGCAAGATGGCGCTGATAGTTTGTTACCAGTCAAAAGTTTTTGATATAAACGTGTGCATTGTGTGGACGATTTTTTAAGTATTTGCGTGTTTTTTTTACTCACTTTGTGTTGCTGTACAATGTATGATACCTGGCTTATCATCCAGTTGAAGGAGAAATTGAAAAAACGAGGATCAACGTAACAAGGAAAGAAAGCGGAGCTTGTCGAAAAGTACATATTTAACATTTTATCGACTTAGAGCTGTTTTCTGGGCAATATTATGGTTCTTTGGGTTGTAAAATAAACTTTACTCTCTAACTTTTTGCTTTTCTATGATCTAATGATAAACAAACTAAGGTAATACATCGTTGGTTACATGTTACAAAATGTAAGGTTATTTGAAAAGAACCCATTTTTTCTTCAGCTTACTACAGAAATTTCAACTTCGACAGTGTGTGTAACAGTCCTGAAGTGGTATCGTAGTCTGTTTCGTTGAAATGTTTCCCACATAACCTCGGAAAATAACTTGATTTGTTTTTTTTTGGTTTTAGTGCCTCTTCCCACTTTCTCTTCATGCGCAAATTTCTTGGAAATGTGACAACTCCTATTTCTTTGCATCCAAAGGCTACACAACGACCCATAATATTGAAAAAAGTCACAAAATAATAAGATATTGTTCAATTTCTATGGAGTTTGACAGTTTGTTTGTAACAAACAGTCAGCGCCATCTACGTGGAACTATTTGACAGTTTCTTCCCCATTACGAAAGACTATCTGTGACGCACTTTTTAGTCTGTGAAAATAGAACCTAAGCAATTTTATGCAGTAGCGCACACAACAAGTGAAAAAGTCCGGCGGCCAAAAAATCCGTGTCATTCTGGCAGATCACGCCGCGCCGCGCCGCACAAAAGTAGAACGTTTGCTTCAAAGCGTGCTAACGCAGACGGCGCACACTTTTTAAAAAAATAATCTACACTCGTTAGTAGGGGACGACGTACGATGAAGATGTGAGTCGTGTGCGTTGAGTCTGCGTAAAATCCGCGACGGACTTTTTGTATGCCATGCGGACATTTTGTGCGCCACAGACTCATCCGCACAAAAAGTCTGTCGTCTGCGCAGGCCCTAATTGGAATGGCAACTGTGTAACTAATGGCTCTAGCATCGCTTGAACCAAACATCGTCATTGGTTGAAAATCTGTCAATGGCGTCGATTCTGTTGTGCACAAACGAAACTTAATTTAGGCTATTGCTATCTTTTACTAAAAAGCAGTGCGAGACAAGGACGGCCCTATAGCCGTATGAACCATAGACTTAGTAAATAGTTGGTAAATAGTATATACTAAGTCTATGGTATGAACTAAGTTATAGATGTCAAACTAGTTTATGCCTTGCGCTTCACCGTGTCGAAGTATTATAATAGCTGTGACAGAGTTTTTAGTTGACATGTTTTTACTTGCACTTTTTATTTGTATGGAAATATTAGTTCCAACTAAATTTGACAGCTCTAAATTACGTCCGTCTCTTTCTCGTTTTATTAGGGAGAAAAAGATAGCAATAGCCTAAATTAGTTTTAGTTTGTGCACAACAGATGGTTGGGCGGGTGGATGTTACACAAAATTCAAAATAAATAAAACATCCAAATGTGTAAAAAAATATGTTATTCAGGATGGCCTCCATACAATATTGACAACATTAACACAACAACATCAACATTGTTGATTGATTCTGGTAACTAATGAATATAACATCATATTCATGTAACGGAGGCATGGTGTTTACAACTTAGTCCCATAATAGGGAATATGCATGTATTTTTTTCTTCACATATATCAATAAAATACAGTACTAAGTATCAACCCAATAAAATAATTAAAAGTTAAGTCCAACTAGTGTTTGTCGGTCAAAAAAAAAAATTAAACGACACGACAGTTCAAACGTCCGTGACTTTCGCGGCCATTCATGTCATGCTATTAGAAGTCATTTCCCTCTATCTGCCTTGTTTACATCTAATTTTTTACCCTTATTATAATAATTTGACTATTATAATAAGGGTGCTTTATTCAAGCAAACATTGCAATAACAATATTTTATTAACATCTTTGTGAAACTTTATGTAGTTTTCAAATAAAAGTGTTTCTTTGTCATATGGCATTTGACGTCACTACCGGCGACGATGCGTTTTGAATTTGCGTTCCGTTTCACCAAAAACACCCTACATAAAATATTCAATTGTAAAATAAGTGTTGTATTAGAAAGTTAACCAAGTTTATATGGGCTTATACAAGGCATTTGGAATGAAAAAAAAATCTTGCATATTCCCTATTGTCGACGGAATTGACTTGAGGTGGAAAGAAGAGCTTTATGTCCGTGCAATAAAAGTGTTATTTGGTTCGGACGAATCGCGACTCGACACAGCATCGAGCTATTCGCTTTTATTGTATAGAGATAGGGCTCTTTTTGCCGGCTTAAGCCGATTCCTGGAATCGAAAGATTTTGTCACTTCCCAGTGGTCAACTCCACAAAGCACAGAATCGCCGCAGACGTTTCTTGCTCTGTATTGACTGTTAAACATGCAAAACATATCAATAGGGTAGATGACAAAAAAAAACTAATTAGTCCGTCAGATAGATTTCCACATATTATAGATATTGGACACATTTTTTATTTTTTTTACGTACCTTAACAAAAAATGAAGACGATACGATACAGTGCGTCGAAAACTCGTGTGGCGTCACATTTCAGTAAAAAAATATAGTCAAATGTGACGTCAAGCCCCGCCACTCATGATCTTTGACACGTTTTATTTTCGTAAATTTTTATTAATTTCATAATACAAAAAAACACGTAAGTATCTAATATTTTTCGATAATTTAACTGACGGACTAAACAGAATCATATTATTTTAGTCATTCATCCTCCCTATTATGGATGTATATACACACAGGTTGTAAACAGACCCTTCACGAACACATCAAACTAAGTAACTCCACGCAAAAATGTGATTTACATTTTACAATGTAATTTGTTGGTTAAACTGTAAACCAAATAGCTTGTTCAACCGTTCAGAATGCTTGGTTGAAGGCTTCGTGAAAGGTCCCAATAATAATCAGCACCAATCGTAAATAACGTTTGTTAATTTAATTATATCGGGTCTTAATAAATCACTCACTGTCCTGTGCAATAACAATTTAAACAATTAATTTTCTTAAAAATCTTAACAATTTTATTAGTCTTCTAATATTTGGCAAATTATAAAAAAGAAGTTCTTTGAGACTGACTTGTTATTGATGACCTCATTTAGAACATTCATGATATTCGGTAAATCAATATTAATTTCATTAAATTAAATAATGTGACTAAATGTTAGCGCAGATCAGAGAAAGCAGTAATTTGTTCGAGTAGTTCCTTACTGCTTAATTGATAATGAACTAAATTCAAGCTAAACTTATATTGTCACTTACTGATAACTTATATTGTCACTTACGGGATATCTTCCGTGATTGTTCATTGTTTTGAGCTCCCGATATTTCGACGCTGTTGCAAGCGCCAACCCGCGATCATGGCGCTTGCAATAGCGTCGAAATATCGGGAGCTCAAAACAATGAACAATCACGGAAGATATCCCGTAAATGACAATATAAGTTTAGTTTTAAACCGTGGAAGCTGAAAACAGTGTTTAAATTCAAGCTATTTTAGAGTCCAAAATAGCGTGCAAGAGACAATTTTCATGTATCGGGCAAATTGGCATTTAAAACTTGACAGCAAACAAAATGTCCAAGTATTGCACTGCTCTATCTGCGTTGACCCTTAGAAACTTTATTTACAAAATAATCTGATAAAATACTTTAATTAAATGGCTCTTTCTGTAAAATATAAAAGATTATGATGCAGTGTTGCACATAATCAAGTAAACAATAATTTATAGTGTGCATAACCCTAGCAAAATGTTGTGCATTTGAGAGATGAGACCATAAAAAATAATTAGTGTATCATGAGGAGCAATTTGTTTAATAGTAGCAAAATTTGTGTGAATTGTAGTTTTAAAGTTATTTGAGAAAAACACATTTTGCTGGAGTAACGTTAAGAAACGTTATCCTGGCAAAATCGATTTTCAAAAATTCGTTCAGCCCGTAACCAGATACATGATTAGATAGCTTTTGTTGCATAGTAAATGTTTGTAAATAGCAAAATTTGTGTGTGGTATGGTTCTTGAGTTATTTAAGATTTTGCTGCGGTAACGTTTTGGGATTTCCCAGATCTCGAAAACGGCTCAACGCAGAAGATTAAAAAAAATACCAATAAGAGACCTTAATTTGTTTAAATTAGTTTAAACATTCGTTTTTGAATTGGTTGTCGTAAACCAATGGAATTAAATGGTTTCAAAAATCAGATAAAAACGGATTTGCAAGTAAACCAAAACACTTATAACCAAATAAACAGCTGTAAAAAATACCCATGGTAGACACGTATCACGTCAAGTAAAATGGTTTATGTAAATTTATACGATACGAAGATAAAAACAAAATTGATTAATTTAGACTGGTCCTACTTTAGCGATGAAATACGCAGTTCCCAAAACATTAAGAAACGTGGCATACTTTAAACTAATTAAAATGATTCATGAACATCAATTCCTGTTAATTTCAGCTTTCAATTACGGCTGTAATGAAAGTTATATCAAAATCAAGAATATGTCAGAAATTCTCTAATAGCCGACCTAATTAAAAAGGTCACGTAAAAGCGGCCGCACCATACGTACGAGTAGTCTTCGCAAATTAGCAACTTAGTGTCCGATGTTTTGTACAGTTAAGCAGAAAAACGTTTTACGTGTAACCGATTTTTTAATGTTCGAAGTGCAGGTACCATAACACACATTTTCTACTAGTTTTCTATTTTATAAATGAAAATCATGTTAATTAACAGTAGTTTAACAATTTAATGGATCATAAGTAATTATTTAAAGTCAAGTAACTTTAAAAAGGTAAGTAATAATCTCAGTAAATAATTTATAGTGTGATTTTGATTGACGACGCGTGGTTCACACGTTGATCACCTGTAACTGTCACATGTAATGTTGAAATAACCACTAAGTTACACGTTACAAAGCTCATGTTTAAATGCCATACTGTGAGTCGAGGGGAAATGGAGTCCACCTACCTACCTACGTATTTAGTAGGTGCCTATCTCCGTCTTAAGGAAAATTGTACAAACTATGAATCAACATTGTATTTTAAGTTTAAGCATTGGTACTTGACAAACAGAAAAACATTTATGCCAATTATTAAAATTAAGTACGTAGGTACGTAACTTATCTGAGATTTTTTCCTCAATATGTTAATAAGGCAAAGATATACAATAATTTGTATGAGACTGATTTTTAAATAAAAATAATGAACACCATGACCAGCAACCTACGCAACAGTAACAACAACGTACGTACGCAACTGTACTAACAAAACATCCATATTATCCCATTCATTTAAGATGGTTACGATTATGTATAGTGCGGCCGCTTTTTCGTGACCTTTCCGATTTGGTCAGCTTATTAGAGAATTGCTGACATTTTCTTGTTTTTGATATAACTTTCATTATAGCCGTAATTGAAAGCTGAAATTAACAGGAATCAATGTTCATGTATCATTTTAATTAGTTTAAAGTATGCCACGTTTCTTAATGTTTTGGGAACTGCGTATTTCATCGCTAAAGTACGACCAGTCTAAAATGAATCAATTTTGTTTTTATCTTCATATCGTATAAAGTTACATAATTTATTTTACTTGACGTGATAAGTGTCTACCATGGGTATTTTTGACAGCTGTTTATTTGGTTATAAGTGTTTTGGTTTACTTGCAAATCCGTTTTATCTGTTTTTTGAAACCATTTAATTCCATTGGTTTACGACAACCAAATCAAAAACTAATGTTTAAACTAATTTAAACAAATTAAGGTCTCTTATTGGTATTTTTTTCAATCTTCTGCGTTGAGCCGTTTTCGAGATCTGGGAAATCACAAAACGTTACCGCAGCAAAATCTTAAATAACTCAAGAACCATACCACACACAAATTTTGCTATTTACAAACATTTACTATGCAACAAAAGCTATCTAATCATGTATTTGGTTCCGGGCTGAACGAATTTTTGAAAATCGATTTTGCCAGGATAACGTTTCAAACGTTACTCCAGCAAAATGTGTTTTTCTCAAATAACTTTAAAACTACAATTCACACACATTTTGCTACTATTAAACAAATTGCTCCTCATGATACACTAATTATTTTTTATGGTCTCATCTCTCAAATGCACAACATTTTGCTAGGGTTATGCACACTAATTTATATCCTTGTACACTGGCATTTAGTAAAACATATAAATTAAATCAGTGTTTTTCAACCTTTTTCATGACACGACCCCCGATAGTATGAAAACATATTGGCGACCCCCGACCCTTCGCTTTTTTCATTTATTTTATTACGTTACAAATATTAAATACATACAAATTTTTTATATGCATTTGCATAATGAGGGATTTTCATTTTAGCTCTTCCCTAGTCGCTGGATAGATGGCGCTAGGAGTAAGTATGATAATGCAAGGAAAAGAACCTAAAAAAACTGATTTTAACAAAGCGCGAGAAATGTTGGTTATATTCGGAAGGTTAAGCAAATGAAAGTGTCAGTCAACGAGAGTATGTAACGTGACACAATGTTTTTTTTTCAAGCGTTTTGGCTTTGGCATAGTAAGTTCAACGCCATCTATAGAGTTCTTGGAAACTAAGTTTTTTTTTAAAACCTCAAAAGGAAAACCTCTCATTATGATTCGGATATTTTTTTTTAAATTTGGAATTCGTTTTAATTCTCAATGTAGCAAAAACGGATCCACAATGGGAGAAATTAGTTAATGACAAACAAGCAATGATAAGACAGTCATTGTACAAGACATTCATTCAGACAGTGTCACAACACCAACACAATTCTTAATTCACCCCTCACACACACACATACACACACACACACACGCACACGCACACAACATTCATACAAATATACATAATATCTTAAGTAACCAATAACTGTTTTCTTTATGTATTCCGTTTTTGTTTCTTTTTTTTTTATTATTACAAGTAGATTAGATTAGATTTAGAAATGTATTGTAGCGGATGATTGAACTACTATTTGTGTAACAATAAAATGTAAACGGAACGAAGGAGCCTGGAACTCACGACACAGGGAATCCTAGTGTGAGTTTCAGGAATCAATGAAATGAATGTACTTTTCAAAACAATAAATTATTCTTATTCTTATTCTTATAAGCGAAACCTCAATAAGATGGATGAGTACTAGGTAATAGGTTTTTATTTTGTTAATTTGTATGAACATACAAATGTTTATATCCTATTTAACGTTTTCTTCTTAACCCTCCAGGGGGGTTGCGTCCGGCGGGTTGAAAAACACTGAATTAAATAAAAAAAACAAGCTTTTTTTACTTCCTTGTGAAATAAATTTTTGCAACACAATTTTTATGAAGATAGAAGTCTATTTCTTTCAAGCAAATTATCTTGATCATTTTAATTTGATCTAATACAATTTTCATATACTGAACATACACAAAAATATCATTAAGACTAAGCACCCGTCCACATGGACGATTTTTTAAACCATGCACTGGATTTTCAAAGCTCTGCTTAGGGCTGAGAGTTGAAAATCCAGTACGCGGTAAGAATATCACCCATGCGAACTTGTGCTAACTTATCATATCCTACCTACATTTTAAAGGAATATAAATGTAAAAAAAATACTAACTTAGACTAAATAAAAATAATCATTTTCACTAGTCCGGTGTTCTGGATCTTGGCAACTCATCACCGAAACAATGCTTATTGATAGGGTCCTTATAAGAGTTCTCATGGAGAACACTATGAGAACTGGTACGACATTTCGTCAGACACAGTTCGTAATCGTCACTCAGTGAACGGAAAAGCACATTCTTCTCCGTCGAGAGCTTGGATAACACTACTTCTAGCATGTCCCTCTGAAAACAAATTAAATTATATTTTTTTTTTTTTTTAATTATTTATGGCTCTGCTATTTTTGTATACCAGTGTCCAGGTTGTTATGACAGATGTTCCTCAAGTGTTGATTGATATTGATTTATGACACACTAGTTGATGCCCGCGGCTTCGCCTGCTTGACAAATTATATACGTACCTGAGGGCCACGAAACCAACGCTTATAGCTTTTTTCGCTCTGCACTTCAAAAGTCAGCGTAAAGCGTTGAAAACAAGTTGAACCTACTTTACACTAGAATAACGTTAATATTGTATAAATGAATACACATCTAAAGTATCTATGTATTATATCAACTATCTGGTGTCCACGACACAAGCCTCGTTGCTTAGTGTGGCACTAGATGGCGCTGTGTGTAATGTCTAGCAATATTAATTTATTTATCTATTTTTGACGCCTGTAGCGAATAACGCCCAAAGCGATATTTTCGTGGTCCAGGCATAAAACCAAAGCGATATTTTCGTGGCCCAGGCATAAAACCAAAGCGATATTTTCGTGGCCCAGGCATAAAACCAAAGCGATATTTTCGTGGCCCAGGCATAAAACCTTCCTCTTGAATCACTCTATCTATTAAAAATTAGATCTTTAAAACTACGCAACGAATTTTGATGCGGGGCATCAAAATTCGTTGCGTAGTTTTAAAGATCTAAGCATACATAGGGACAGACGTGGCGGGGGACTTTGTTTTATAATAGTGATGATGAGGTGTACTTTATTGTAAACCAATGTTTATGCTAATGGTATTGCTATACAGGGTGGTAATCGTTTCTCCGATGATATCTCTTCCACCCTGTTTATAAATAAGGTTTTTTTATAGTAATCCATATAAAAATGCCTCTTAGATTTCTTAATTGCATAGAAAGAAATAAAAATAAAACAATTTTATTTAATAAGAAAATAATAATAGAGGTATTCAGAGCTGCATCCAGTCCAACTGGAAGTTACCACCAACTGAAGCTGAGTGAAAGCTAGGCAGAAGATGAAATGAGTATTAAATGTATATTGTGTATTAAATGTTTAATGTGTATTGTATATTGTGTGTGTATTGTTTGTATACAAGGTGTAAAAGACCTCATCACGAAGCCGTCAACCAAGCATACTGTACATCTAACTAAGTAACTTTACGCAAAAATGATTGCTGGGAAACGATTTTTTTTTTGTGGTGAAAAATCATATTTAGTGGTATAACTCAATGTAACGCACTCAAAACATTGTGCATGGATTGAATAGCACGGGGGTCGTGGAGGTGTTTAAAGTAAAAATCTGAAATTCAAACTTGTATTTAAAAAAAAAAACTTGTCAAAAAGTTGGAACTTTGACCCCCATTATCCCCGTAACTAGAAGGTTCCCAGGTATGGTGCAATGACGAGGAGAACAAATGCCTTTCGGCTTCGTTAAGAGGTTTTTTACACCCTTTATATATCGTACCTTACTGGGATCCAAACAACATGACACACAGTATTCATATATTATACAGCAATTGTTTTCTGTACAAGTTTCACAGCTGTATCTTTCAGCGGACTCAGCATCTGTGTCACAACAGCCATTCTTTGTCACATCACTTCTGTGACACACGTAACCTGAAATACGAATTGTTGTTTGACATAATTTATCTATTCAACAGCAGTAGTTATATTTATCAACATAAGGTGAACGCAGACCTAGCCGCACCGCAGTCGCCGCATTCGTATAAAGTTCTATGCAATCTGTGTCTATGTCTGTGTGCGAGATTGCATAGAAGAATTCGAATGCGGCGCATGCGGTGCGGCCAGGTCTGCGTTCACCTTTAATTTACACTAACGCAGAATTCATATTTGAGTGGAAATAACATCAATTCAGAAACAATCAATTTCAAAAACCGGCCAAGTGAGAGTTGAACTCGCGTGGAGAAGGTTCCGTACAATGCCAGTTTTATTGAGTTTACCACTTTATTTTCAATTGATAGAATTCTTATAGGTTTTCTACAGGAAAACCTATAAGATATTCTTCAAGCAATGAACTATATTTTATGACATTAAGGTTTGCAAAACTTTTTTTATTAATTTCGTAATTTATCCTCCGAAAATGATCCTTATTTAAAAAAATATTTATTTACTTTGCACATCTGTGTTTGGGTCATAAGATTGCACCATCCTACCAAATTTCGACAGACAGACGTACAGACAGACAGACAGACGTACAGACAGACGTATAGTCAGACAGGCGTACAGACAGACAGAAGTACAGACAGACAGACGTACAGACAGAAAGACGTACAGACAGACAGACGTACAGACAGACAGACAGACGTACAGACAGACAGGCGAACAGACAGACAGACAGGTGTACAGACACACAGGCGTACAGACAGACAGACGTACAGACAGACGTAGACAGACAGGCGTACAGACAGACAGACGTACAGACAGACAGACGTACAGTCAGACAGGCGTACAGACAGACGTACAGACAGACAGACGTACAGACAGAAAGACGTACAGACAGACAGACGTACAGACAGACAGACGTACAGACAGACAGGCGTACAGACAGACAGACGTACAGACAGGTGTACAGACAGACGTACAGACAGACAGACGTACAGATAGACAGACGTACAGACAGACAGACATACAGACACAGACGTACAGACAGACGTATAGACAGACAGACGTACAAACAGACAGGCGTACAGACAGACAGACAGACGTACAGATAGACAGACGTATAGAAAGACAGGCGTACAGACAGACAGACGTACAGACAGGCGTACAGACAGACAGACGTACAGAAAGGTGTACAGACAGACGTACAGACAGACAGGCGTAGACAGACAGACGTACAGACAGACAGACGTACAGACAGACAGACGTACAGACAGACAGACGTACAGACAGACAGACGTATAGACATACAGACGCACAAGTGATCCTATAAGGGCTCTGTCTTTTTCATTCTTTGTACGGAACCTTAAAAACACGTAAGAATAATTATCTTATTTTTGCTATGGAGAGGAGACACATTTTCACAAATTTGGGGCCGTCCTTTAATCACTTGCGGTTCAAACAAAGAGAGACAGAAAAAACCGCGTTTTGTCACGATAGGATAATATAACAATCACGTGTATTTTTGTGCAACGACAAATAGGAATTTAATATGTGACATTTGTAAAATATTTTTGTCCAATATTGCATTATGAATTGAATTGCGTGACCACGTAAAACCCGAGCAAGAGAATGTGCACCGAAGATTCTAAAATTTTCTGATCTTTGTAATAATAAAAAGAAATACACGTGATTCTGGGAGAGGGGGAGGAGGGAGTGGTAGTGGGAGGGGGGAGGGAGTGGTAGTGGGAGGGGGGAGGGAGGGGGAGTGGGGGGGGCTTTAATCGTCACGATTTATAACCACAGGGGGAGGGAGGGGTATAAAAGTTGCTTAATAAATCCTTACTTATATAAAGGATAGCCCCTTTTCTATTTCTACCAAATGTAGATTACTTGAGTTACCATATCTTAAAGACAGTATTGGGTGCATTTAACACCTCGGCTAACTCCATCCGGGTGTACTAATATCGAATATTACCTCTATCATCAACAAGCAACTGTTTTCCTTGCACCGAGTTCCTGCATTTCATGTGATCAATAGTATCATTGTGTTCCTGAAGTGTTCTCCAAACAAATGGCTTCCTTTCAAATGCAACATCTTGATAGATCATGCCTCTGCTGCTACCCTGGAAATAAATGTTGTTTATATTATTACTAGCTATTGTCTGCATGTATTTTAAAATTCATATTTTTTTATGAATTCATTATCATCTTCAGCCTATTTATGTTCCCACTGCTGGGACTCAGGCCTCCTCTATAGGAGAGGGAATGGGCTACAATCCACCACGCGGGCCCAGTGCAGATTGGTAGATGTCTGTCTTCGAATTTTTTGGTTCTAGGACATGCCGTTTCCCTCACTATGTTTTCCTTCACCCTTTTTGAGAGCAGTGGTAATGAAATAAATTACACAAAGTAATGCGCCTGTCTGGGTTCGAACCCACGACTTACTGTTCGTAAGTCGGGGCTGCCACCACTGGGCCACCGCTGCTCTCGAGTAAGTATTAGAATAGAATTTTATTTTGTATTTTTTGATTTGATTGTCTTACCAAGGGGTATCGTATTACCCGGTACTAACTGGGTTGTGGAGGTCAGATAGGCAGTCGCTCCATATAAAATACTGGTATTCAGCTGCATCCGGTAAAACTGGAAGCCGACCCCAACTAAGTTGGGAAAAGGCTAGGCAGATGATGATTTTTTGATTTGATTGATTTTTATTTGTTGAATCATAACAATTCATTCAGTAGTTTCGGTATGAAAGTTAGACAGACACAGTTACTTTCCCATTTACTATCTTAATTAATAAAAATCATGTGGCACTATGTTCGGACACACTTATCTCCAAATCCAAACAACTGATTTCAATAAAAATTGTGAATTGGTTTGGTTGGTTCCAGCTTGAAAGCTTGGATAGTTTTGCACTCGTTAGGAGATGCCGTGCGAATCAGAGGCTGGACTCTAGTATTATTAATATTATAGCCTCATTATAGCTAATATTCTGTTTTTTTATAGTGTGATTTTGTTTAAATATTTTGATTAAGTCATGGTGATAACTATTAGTATAGTATCATCAACCAAAAGATTAACAAGATGTATATCAAAGATATTGATAACATTTTTATTTGATAAAAATAAGGAATCAATATTAGCCTACAAATAGAACTCATGTTTAGTGATAATAAGTTCACACTTTAGTAAACAACGAAAACCCTGGTTGGTGTCCAACTATCTGAGACTAAAATACCATTTTGTTTTGAAACAACATATCAGTTTATTGATTCTATGCGTAATATATTTAACAATAATGTTCAATTGTCTTACATTCGTTGTTTAAAGCTGCAGCTACTTTTTTTTCATCAGCTTGGGCACTGCTATCAGGTCAGAGGACCATCTTAGATCTAGTTCTAATCGACTACAAAGTTATAAATAAATACTTTTATTACTAACCTCTCGTAAAAAACTGACAATACAATAAGATAATGAAGACGCAAATATTATACCCAACACTAATCTTCTTCGTATGAAACGCACTATAGCAGCATACCACATCTTATACTTGTAATTAACACTCAACTTACGAAACCGATTACAGAAATGCGGAAATAAATGGAAAAATAATAACATTTTCAGGCGTAACAATGTAATGAAGAATCCAACACTTTCTCCGGAGACATCTTATATAAAAACTACCCTATCTGAAATCTCTAACACTTGATTGAAGTAATGTTTTTTGTATTGTCTTATTTCATAAAAACAATTTTGTTTGTTTGAAATAGAAGTGTCGCGTTTACATTGATAATAAATTCATTGGAAACTCAATTCGAAATTGTGACATTAGGATGGGTTTGATTTTGACATTAACACTTTGTTTTGACGGCACCATTTGACATGACTAACGCTGCGTTCAAATAAGAATCAGCATCACCGAATGGCACTAAAGACATAAACGGAACTATAGACAATGAATTTTTTTTTCTTCCTGATATCACAGAATTATTAAGTTAGTAATAAATTGTAGCGTACAGTACCTAGAATCACACTCTAGCTTTTATGGCAGGGTGGCAGGGTGGCCCATAAGTCCTTTAAAATGTAAATTTCGAATGAAATACATACGACGCGCGGGAGGGGCGCAGACGGGGCATAAACAGTACGTTTGGTTTCTGGGAAGTAAGGGTTCTTACAGACGAGCGGCACGTTGCCAACTGCAGATAAACTGCAGCCGTCGCCACCTGTCGACGGCTGCCATCGACGCGCCGGGCGGCAGCCGCCGAAAAGTCGACGACTGCCGTCGACGCTTGCAGTTGTGCAGTCCGTGTAAATGTGTGTCGACGGCTGCCGTCGACGCGCCGGCGGAAGTCGCCGACGCCACAACTGCAAGCGTCGACGGCAGCCGTCGACAGGTGGCGACGGCTGCAGTTTATCTGCAGTTGGCAACGTGCCGCTCGTCTGTAAGAACCCTAAGTCGCTATGGATCGTTTCACCGGTGCGGATTGTGCTTTTTGTGTGCGCGAGTTTTATCAGAACAATTGTTCGGCGACCATTGCGCGGCGTAAATTTCGAGAATATCACAATCTACACAACTTTAACTGTTCATACGATCAAGAACTGGGTGGCAAACTTTGAAGAGACTGGATCGACGTTAAATAAAAAGCGGTCGGGTCGACCAAGAACATCATGGACGGAACCATCATCACCAAACATCGACACAGTGTTACAGATTGTTCGTGAAATCTTACCCACGTCAAAGGTCGCGCGGTTACAGTTAATTCAAAGCGATATGTAGCGATTATCGATGACTTTTTTACACCAGCGTTGCAGAATTTTCCAGGCTACAATATGCGGACCTGATTTCAACAGGATGGACCGACGGCCCATATCTCTAACACCGCTATGCCCGTCGGTCGTCAACTTTTCCACAACAAAGTGATCTCTCCAAGAGGAGACATTTCCTGGCCACCACGTAGTCCGGAACTAACCCCGATGGACTTTTTCTTATAGGGTTATCTGAAATCTAAAGCGTATGACACAAACCTGCGGTCAATGAGGGATTTTCTTTTTAGCTCTTCCCTAGTCGCTGGATAAATGGCGCTAGGAGTTAGTATGTTAATGCAAGGAATGGAACCTAAAAAAACTGATTTTAACAAAGCGCGAGAAAACTAGGATTTATTCAGAAGGTTAACCTCCCTGGGGCCGCGCGCAATAAATGGTAAACATCCCTCCCGCCCCACCGTCGCAGCCGCAGTTACGTCATCGCATGAGTCATCTGTCTGACCTCGCTTAGTAAAACACTTATAGCTCGAGTTCTATGAATTCTTATCTCAAGCCGTAAACATTGTTGGAATCGTTAATAAACAGACCGTGTTTTATTATATAAACAGCACTTGTAAAACCACTTCAGTATTATAAACATGGGATATGAGATAGATGACATATGAGAATTTGCCACGCTAGGACCTGTGGCCGTATCTTATTTTTTTTTTGGTAAAACTACTGATTCAATTTACACGAAACTTTAGAACCAATGTAACAAATACACAAGTAACCTAATACATTATTCATTTAAGAGTCTTACTGATACATTCTAATCAGATGTCAACTAGATTGTAACAAAAAAAAAACTTTTTAACAAAAAAATAAAACCGACTTCAAAAAACACAAAACACAAAAAAGTGAAAATTAGCTTTAGCTTCAGAAGTCGGTGACCTTTGTTTGATTCATTTAGTTTTTTTTGTCACCGACTTCTGAAGCTTAAGTTATTTTTCACTTTTTTGTGTTTTGTGTTTTTTGAAGTCGGTTTTATTTTTTTGTTAAAAAGTTTTTTTATTTCTCCATTTTTAGTTGTAAGTAATATCCTCTACAAATATATTATATGCATTTATTTTACATTGTTAACAATACATGTCATGGTAATAGGCTTATCCCCAATAAATGGAACTTAACATATCAAAACTGTTGAAATTTGGGTGTATTGTACACATCTGCGTACCCCTCAGAGCATACAGGCGTGGTGTTACGTCATGATGTTGTATAAACAATAAATATCCAAGCGATGGCAGCAATCACGACCAATTTACCGTCTAGTTTTGAAGAGTTCCATTGTACGTATATATCTCCGAAGATCAGCATCAGATCTTCACCAAATTTAAGTGCGACCATCTCAGAAGTATATTCTTTCAAATAAAAAAAATAATTTTGAGAATCGCTCCACAAATGGAGGAGAAATCGGTGAACATACATGAAATTATACCACACGACTGGAGCAAAAATATTCATAAAATGAAAACTACTGGGCCAAACTATGTTAAATTTTTACGGGACCAAATGGCAACTATTCCGCATCAAACTAAAAAAGAATACTAAGAATACTACGCTATTATTTACATCGGAGAAGAGGACTTCAGAAGAACGCAAAACTATGTAGCACTAGTCATGTTTATTCGAGAAAAATTAATTGCATTAACCCATACTAATATCATTATTTGTCTACCGACTTATAAATTTAAATTTAATAATAACTATTATCTAGAACAGCAAAATTATGGCAATACTCTGTACAATAGTAGAATAGAAACTTTTAACAACCTTTTATATATGGATACACAGACATTTAATTATGCATACCTACTGGACTCTAATCTAAATCTTTCCTATAACTACGATATGTATAATCAGCGCACAGGCGCACTGAATAGTAATGGAACGAAAGTTTTGGTATCAGACCTACAGGATCTTGTTATGTCACTAAGCAACTTAAATACTGAAGATTTTGAGGTAGACTATTCACAATCGGATAAAACAGAAATATCTACGGACCCACAACCACAAACCAGCCCCAAGTTTTTTCTTTAACAACAACACATCAAAAAATCGTACACAAACACAGTCATGCAATAATATAAATATCCTATATCAAAATATACAGAGCCTAAAAAATAAACGTTACCAAATAGAAGCAATCACGAACGAACATAAAATGGAAGCGCTTTGTTTTACGGAAACGTGGATTACAGAATTTAAAAAAGATCTTCTAAGTTTGGAAGGGTATACTGTAGCTGCCAAATACTGCCGCTCAAACTATGCGGGAGGTGGTGTGTGCATATTCTTAAAAGACGATATTGAATACAAAGAAAGACAAGATTTAACGGAAATGACAAGTGAATTTATATTCGAAACGTGTGCAGTAGAAATTCCTAAAATGAATCTTTTATTAATAGTTATATATTGGCCACAAAAAAACAGGGAAACCGAAATATTTTATGCATCCTTAGAAAAACTTCTACTTAGAATCAACTTAAAGGACAAACATAAACACATAATTATAGGCGGGGATTTCAACGTAAATATCCTTGAGAAAAATCGCAATTCATTTAATCTACTAAATACTATGACCAAGTACAACTTTCGACAACTAGTGACGGAACCTACCAGAGTAACAACCTCAAGCACTACATGTATTGACCTAATATTTACAAACGCACACGATACATTCCATCTAGAAGTAGTGGAGCTTGGACTCTCAGACCACAGAGGAATATCAATCACTATACCCACCCACGATCCTATAATTAATAAAAAACAAATATTAACTGTAAAGAGGATCTATAACAAACAAAACATAGACTCATTTAAAAAAGAATTGAAAAAACTAGACTGGAGTACAATAATTAAAGAAAACCAAAATATAAATACTAATTATCTATCATTTCATAACACCTTACAAAACATATTAAATCGGTGTATACCAAAGAAAACCGTAAAAATTAAAAAGAGATCATCTAAATCATGGCTAACGACTGGATTAAGAGTAGCATGCAAGCATAAAAGACAACTAAAAGCATTCATGACCACAACTAATAACAATATATTAGAAAAGTACTATAAGCGTTACGAAAAATTACTTAAGAGAACAGTAGCACACTCTAAAAAACTAAACTACATAAGAATAATGAGTAAATCTGAAAATAAAACTAAGACAATGTGGCAAATAATAAAAGAGCGCACAAATAAGAACAACAAAAAGCCAATAAATAACATAAAATTGCGTGTACAAAATACTGTGACAGAAAACGCGACTACCATTGCCAACGCTTTCAATGATTACTTTGTGTCAGTAGGGAAAACGGATACTGCAAACGGGAACGTTCGTCCAACTGGCCGCCCTACCTCCTCCCAAAGCGAAAACTCCATTTACATAAGACCTGTAGACCCTAGCGAAATTAGGTTTATTATAAAAAGATTAAAAAATAAGCGAAGCTATGGGCACGACGAGCTGCCGCCTATACTAATAAAAGCATGCGCAGCGGAATTAACGTTACCGCTAACTTATCTAATAAATCAGTCTTTAGATGAGGGCTCAGTGCCTGACCTACTGAAAGTATCGATAGTCAAACCAATTCACAAAAAGGGAGACCAAACTGACACCAGTAATTATCGGCCGATAGCATTGCTACCGACCTTCTCAAAAATATTGGAGACTGCGATGTCAAAACGACTTTATTCTTATTGCGAAAGATATAAAATATTCAACGATAGCCAGAATGGGTTCAGGAAAAACAGATCCACGACATTAGCAATATTTAAGTTTATTCAGGAAGCTTTAAATATAATCAATAACAAAAATTACGCAGTAGGGATCCTATTGGATATGAGCAAAGCCTACGATAGAGTTTCATACGAAATATTGCTTAATAAATTATATGCAATAGGTGTTAGAGGTACAGCACACAAGTGGTTCTGCTCGTATCTAGAAAATAGGGAACAATTCGTAGAGGTAGAACATAGAGACCCGCACACTGGCCAAATAACACGGGTAAGATCTAATAAAGCGAAAATAACTATGTCAATACCACAAGGCAGTGTTTTGGGATGCTTATTATTTCTAGTTTATATTAATGACCTCCCTAAAGAAATTGACGCTCAAAGTATTTTATTTGCTGACGATATTTCTATAATTTTTCCTTACACCAATAAAGAAAACCTAAACTTAAGTCTAGACGACAAGCTCTCCAAAATAATAGCGTGGTTAAAAGATCATAACTTAGAATTAAATTTTGACAAAACAAAGCTAATGCAATATAGACCATACCAGAAACGTAAATTGGATATAAACTGCTCATACAACAACATAAAGCTGCAATGCATAAACGAGTTTAAACTGTTAGGTTTGACGATAGATACCAATATAAACTGGAAAGCCCATATAGATACTTTGGCAAACAAACTAGCCAGCTTTACATATGCCTTGGGGGAGCTAAAAAGAGCTACAGATTTTAAAACTGCTCTAACAGCATACTATGCCTACGCATACTCGTGGCTAAGTTACGGAATCGTGGTGTGGGGAAATGGTGTAGACAAAGATAGACTTTTTATTCTACAAAAGAAATGTATGAGAATCCTTGCCAATATAGATAACACAGAAAGCTGCAAGCCATTCTTTGTGAAATACAGAGTCCTTACACTAACTTGTATTTACATTTTAGAAGTAAGCAAATTCGTAAGAAAACACCAGTCACTATTCCCACTCACAAAGGACCTTCGTCCACAACATCGCAGTGTTAGACGCCAAAACAACCATGAATTAGCCGTACCAAGCTCAAAATTAAATATGTTCCATTCAGGACCTTTAGCCATGTGCGTGAAAATTTATAATAAGCTTCCAAATTCAATTAAGGACATAGAATACGAAAATAAATTTAAAAACAGTCTCCAAAAATACCTTATATTAAAATCGTATTACACTCCAAAGGAATTCTTTGACGATAAGTAAACTTTGACATTCATACCTGTACAAAATACTCACAACACCTACAATTTTGACCTACCTATTATTATTATTTTATTATGATTATCACTATTTGCTTTGTTTTGATTTGTATTTTGTTTTTTTTATTTGTGAATGTAAATGATGACCACTAAATTGTTCATAACCTATTTAATTATTTATTATATTATGACAGCTACTTATTTAAATTACAAAATAATGTTATACACCTGTTAGACATGTTAAAATTGGTATTTTTTGTTTAGTGGTTTGTTATTTTTGTGACACTGTAGCACTTTAAACTATGTAAATTGTTGTGCCCTAGCAGGGTTCATGTATGAAACCTATATATTTTGTAACAACTTGTAAACTACATGAATGCAATAAATAATGATTATGATTATGATTATGAATAAATCTCAGCGTAATCGGTGTACATACATAAAAAAAAAAAAAAATACCCATCGAATTGAGAACCTCCTCCTTTTTGGAAGTCGGTTAAAAATTCGTATACGGCGAACTGTCATTTTATTGTCATTGACCTTGATTTGAAAACACTTGAAATCTATATAAATATGAATATGTATGCTTCGAATACATAACAACAACAACAACAGCCCATAAAGTCCACTGCTGGACATAAGCCTCTCCCATGATGGGAGGAATTTGCCGTAAACTCCACGCTTGGCAGGTGGATTGGAGATCGCAGTAATGAAAGACTAACAGAAAACGCTGCTGCCCATTCCCTGGTCTACGGAGGCGCAAGGTGTTCTGCCTCAGACATTAGTCGCCTTATACGACACCCGTGAGTGTAATGGGTTGGTTCTATTCTACTCTGCCGGATACCACACGGCTACGAATACATGAAAATAATGAATTATGATTATTACTTACCTTGTTTTTGCTGTTTCCAAGACCATATTTCATTTTAGAACAGTCAAATTCACATTTTCAATTATTGTTCACTCCATGTTGACGAAATAAATCTTCGACAAATATTTTGTTGGCTCACAAAATAATTTTGGTTTATTGTTCTACCTAAATATCTTGCTACAAAGTAGCATTATACAATAATAAGGTAATAAACATTCACTTCACAAAGTTTTCAACCACTTATCTAAATAAAAACACAATAAATCACTCGAGTGGCACTCAATGTTTACCTGCACTGACGTAATGCGTTTCAACGACTGACGCGCTTCTTTTTTTTTCATCATTTCATCTTTTTTTTTCATAAAAAAAAAGAAGCAAAGTAACGTTACGTAGTAAGGAAGTAACATTCTAATGTTACTTACTAAAGTTTGGTATCGTTTGAATCGACTACTAGTTGGACATAGAGGGAAAAAAAATTCAAACGGTTTAGAGCTTTATGCTATTTTTGAAAAATGTTTAAATTAGCCTTTAGAGTTGTTCCGTAAACGGAACAGCGGGGCTCAAGGCATGTTCGTTATTTGTTCCGAATACGGAACTTTCGGGCCTGAGAGGTGCAAATGAAAGTGTCAGTCAACGAGAGTATGTGACGTGACACAATGTTTTTTTTCCCAAGCGTTTTGGCTTTGCAGCTTTGGCACCAACTATCATAGTAAGTTCAACGCATAGACTAATAGCCTTATTCATAAAAAAATCCTTAATTGAGGTTTGATTGGTCTGTTAGCTAGCAGACTCATTAGGCTTGTTACAGCCTTATTCATAAAAAGTTAGAGCCTCCTTGAAGGCTCCTTGATGACCCGATGCTAAAAAACATCATTCATAAACGTCTACTAACGCTAATCAGTCCATCAAGGCTCTGCTAAAGTTAGAAGACTGTTGACCCTCCTTTATCTCTCTGCTAAGTCACAAAATGGCGGCCGCAAATTTGAACAGCTGACTTTGACAAGAGCAAAAAACCATACCCATGATAATTTTAGTGAAGGGAGGGTTACGCAGATTAAAAAAAAACAAATATATAAAAAAAATATTTTTTGGAATTTGTATTTAAAAATCCTCTTAATTAGGAATTTAAGATGATACGTGTACTAACAATAAATATGAAAAAAAAAATTTGGTAGATTAACATAGTTACGGCTTTTTGCACTTAGGTCAGATATGATAAACACCTACAAAACCACCGAAAAAAGTGTGCCGCGGGGGAGAGCCAGCTCTCATACACGCAGTGACGCCGAATAAAGGAAAAACAGGCCAATTGACACGTTTTCGAGTCTTCACGATTGCGCGCTCATAACATATCTGTTTAATTAAATATCATTGACTTAGGTACAACATAAACATGCGGATCGGAAATGCCGGGAAAACAAACATCTCGCTTTTTTTTAAAGTTGATCTTGGGGTTGTATCGTCAAATTTTTATCTTTTCTTATTGGTTTATCATTTCTGTTTTATTTCTTTTCTTTTTTCTCGTGTGTATTTGTAAAAAATTGTGTTTTCCCGCTAATTTACTGTCATTGCTGTCAATTTTTTTTTAATTGTCGATGAGGCCATTTTTAGGGTTCCGTAGCCAAATGGCAAAAAACGGAACCCTTATGGATTCGTCATGTATGTCTGTCTGTCCGTCCGTATGTCACAGCCACTTTTTTCGAAACTATTTGGTAAGTAGATGTATTCTGTGAATCGTTAAGATTTTCACACAAATATAAAAAAAAAAAACACAATACATTTTGGGGGTTTCCATACTTAAAACTGAAACTCAAAAATTGTTTTCATCAAACCCATACGTGTGGGATATCTATGGATAGGTCTTCAAAAATGATATTGAGGTTTCTGATATTTTTTTTTCTAAACTGAATAGTTTGCGCGAGAGACACTTCCAAAGTGTTAAATGTGTAACTTCTAAAATAATAGAATGATAAAACTAAAAAAAATATATGATGTACATTACCATGTAAACTTCCACCGTAAACTGGTTTTAACTTAATTAAAAAAATACACTATTATTAAAACATCGATCAAAGTTACAACGAAATATAAGAACTTTTATATTATGTTACTTGCTGCTACGGAACTTTTTTGTCTGTTGATTTGTCAAGATGGCCAACATAACGCGTCTAATCTGTCTATCAGCAGCTCATTAACTAGCAGACTGCTAGCAAGCGTTTATGAATCATACTTCTTGACAACCGTCTAACAAGCCTAATGAGTCTGCTAGCTAACAGACCAATCAAACCTCAATTAAGGATTTTTTATGAATAAGGCTGTTAGACGGTTGTCAAGAAGTATGATTCATAAACGCTTGCTAGCAGTCTGCTAGTTAATGAGCTGCTGATAGACGGATTAGACGCGTTATGTTGGCCATCTTGACAAATCAACAGACAAAAAAGTTCCGTAGCAGCAAGTAACATAATATAAAAGTTCTTGTAGTTCGTTGTAACTTTGTTCGATGTTTTAATAATAGCGTATTTTTTTAATGAGGGATTTTCTTTTTAGCTCTTCCCTAGTCGCTGGATAGATGGCGCTAGGAGTAAGTATGATAATGCAAGAAACGGAACCTAAAAAAACTGATTTTAACAAAGCGCGAGAAATGTTGGTTATATTCGGAAGGTTAAGCAAATGAAAGTGTCAGTCAACGAGAGTATGTAACGTGACACAATGTTTTTTTTTCAAGCGTTTTGGCTTTGGCATAGTAATTTCAACGCCATCTATTGAGTTCTTGGAAACTAAGTTTTTTTTTAAAACCTCAAAAGGAAAACCTCTCATTAAGTTAAAACCAGTTTATGGTGGAAGTTTACATGGTAATGTACATCATATATTATTTTTAGTTTTATCATTCTATTATTTTAGAAGTTACAGGGGACACATTTACCAATTTGGAAATTTCTCTCGCGCAAACTATTCAGTTTAGAAAAAAAAAAAAATGAAACCTCAATATCATTTTTGAAGACCTATCCATGGACACGTATGGGTTTGATGAAAACAATTTTTGAGTTTCAGTTTTAAGTATGGAAACCCCCAAAAAGTATTGTTTTTTTTTATATATTAGTGTGAAAATGATGATGATGAATGCGATTCACAGAATACATCTACTTACCAAATAGTTTCGAAAAAAGTGGCTGTGACATACGGACGGACAGACAGACATACATGACGAATCCATAAGGGTTCCGTTTTTTGCCATTTGGCTACGGAACCCTAAAAATGGCCTCATCGACAATTTAAAAAAAATTGACAGCAATGACAGCAAATTAGCGGGAAAACACAATTTTTTACAAATACACACGAGAAAAAAGAAAAGAAATAAAACAGAAATGATAAACCAATAAGAAAAGATAAAAATTTGACGATACAACCAATGATATTATAAAGAAAGATACGCCATGTTGATACTGAATGACGTTCAGATATCGTTGCGTTGTTATTAAGTACTAACTTAAATGTATACAGTAATTTAAAACTACGACAGCGATAGATAATACGGAACGTATAAGATAGAAAGAGATAGCTAGTTTTAGTGTGTTGCGCTTGAAGTACACGGGAGTATCATAGAGTTTGTCGATTCACCACAGAAGAGACATTGAATATAACAATAGGCAAGCGCGTGGGGTGCATGCTTGGTATAATTATTATTTTTTCACTTCTCATGCTCTGAAAGTGCTTGTTTGTGCAGGATATAGGCTGCACAAAATCGAATTTTGTGCACAAGGGCATTAATGTATCTACTCATAAATGTATCTATATTAAGGCAAAGAAAATGAGCCATACAGCCAAACGCAATAAGAAGTTCTTATAAAGAATTTGTTATTTTATAATATTTACTTTAATTTATTTGCCTTATGTGTTTTTTAAGACATGAAAGATATAAAAAATTAAATTCAAGTACCTACGGTAGGTTATTTAATTAATTAAAAAATATTATATAAAAAAAAAAATTCAAGGCTGTATAGGTCTGCAGCCCAAGTCTAATATCAATGTCGTAAGTTTTCAAAAAAAGAAAGCGGCGGGAAACAGCTCTTGTTTTTGCGTGCGTTTATTAATTTCTTCAATTTATACTACTGTTTTATTTCCTCGCAATCGAAGTGAAAAGCAGAGTTTATAACTCGTCCACAAAACCATTTTTATCCTTGACATTACTATCAGCCCTCGCCTTCGGCTCGGGCTGCTAAAAATCTCGGATAAAAATGGTTCGTTTTGTGCACTTGTTGTAAAATCTACTATTAGGACAGTTACCAATGTACAGCTACTGCGAAGGAAAATTATTTTTTTTACAATATACTTACCTATATTATATTTTAGATACTATCAAATATTTGTATCAAATTTCTGAAGACAATTTATTAATATTTATAGTTTATTTAAATTCGCAGTACGTAGTAGCTGTTAGTTACGTTAACGACTTTCATAAAACCGGCCAAGTGCGAGTCGGACTCGCGCACGAAGGGTTCCGTACCAATTATTATAAAAAAATCACGTTTGTTGTATGGGAGCCCCCCTTAAATATTAATTTTATTCTGTTTTTAGTATTTGTTGTTATAGCGGCAATAGAAATACATCATCTGTGAAAATTTCAACTGTCTAGCTGTCACGGTTCATGAGATACAGCCTGGTGACAGACAGACGGACAGACGGACAGACAGCCAAGTCTTAGTAATAGGGTTCCGTTTTTACCCTTTGGGTATGGAACCCTAAAAATGAAATAAATGTGTAGGATTTTGAATAATTAATAATATACTTCAACACAAGCGCCTGTGACAATAGTGGTATATTTCTTATATTGGTAATGAATGATATTTTAAATAAAACAACAAACAAAATTGAATTCTATTTATTAAAAGGAAAACAAGGATTTTTGTATTTACGACGTCCTAACAAGGTGTTAATGATAAATGATAAATGATGTTTATTTTGCAAGTAGGTTTTTACAAACACTTTTACACGTCATTTTTTTAAACTAGATGGGGCCGGTGTTTCGTACCTGACTACTCTGAGAAGAAACAGCCGAAACAAACTCAGAGGTCATAGTTCCTATGGTTCATAATGTTATTAGTCCCTATAAAAAAATGAACACTAAATAATTTGACGCTTGAGTCCTTTTGGAGTCATATATTATATTTAACATCTTCTTTAAAATGTGCCGAACAAATTGTGCTACATTTACTAGGCATCCAGTCAGGTTCACTTCTTTCCGCCTTAACTATGCTAACCCATTTATTTTGTATTAACTCATCACTTGGAAATCTGTAAAATAGTAAAACATTATGAGAAAATATGTTTTATCTAGGTACATTACTACGTACACTCCAATTTTACTAATAAAATATATGACAGCCCGCTATTACTAATCTCATTCTATATAATTTTAATCATAAAAAAATGAAACCGCAACGCTATATATTGTGCCTACCATTTCGCTTCTGTTTGATTAATCAATGACCACCTATGACGGATGCTATTTGTCTCTGTCACGCAGCAGACTGCCATCCTATTCTCTATCCTTTTCGAACCATCATGTCAATAATACGAAATTTATTTGAAAATGAGCAATAACTCGTGAAAAAAATACAAAATTGATATATTTTATTTATTTACATATGGTATGTCACTCCACAACTCTTATTTTTCTTGGCACCATAGTTTTTGCACTTTGGGAATAAACAAATTGGCATTTTTGTTACGCCGCGCACTCACGTTACCTCGCTCGCTGTTATAACCCGACTAAATCAAAGTGCAACAATTGTGTCACTTTGTCCTCAACAATGAGGGATTTTCATTTTAGCTCTTCCCTAGTCGCTGGATAGATGGCGCTAGGAGTAAGTATGATAATGCAAGGAACGGAACCTAAAAAAACAGATTTTAACAAACCGCGAGAAATGTAGGTTATATTCGGAAGGTTAAGCAAATGAAAGTGTCAGTCAACGAGAGTATGTGACGTGACACAATGTTTTTTTTTTCAAGCGTTTTGGCTTTGGCACCGACTATCATAGTAAGTTCAACGCCATCTATAGAGTTCTTGGAAACTAAGTTTTTTTTTAAAACCTCAAAAGGAAAACCTCTCATTTGTGCGTGCTAGTGCGATATCTACCTCTTTTTACTATATAATATCATTGGATACAACCCTAAGATCAACTTTAAAAAAAAGCGAGATGTTTGTTTTCCCGCCATTTCCGATTCGCATGTTTATGTTGTACCTAAGTGCAAAAAGCCGTAACTATGTTAACCATCCTAATTTTTTTTTTCATATTTATTGTTAGTACACGTATCATCTTAAATACCTAATTAGGAGGATTTTTAACCTCTCGGTACCCACGCGAAGTAACGGTTTGTTTTTTAGCATCGGGCCATCAAGGTTGTTGTTTATAAAATTCGCCAAAAGGCAGGCAAAGGAACAGAGCCATACAGCCTAGTCTTGTTTGAATTTTCCAATGAATTTTCCTTGTATTTTTGAAGATCTAAGCCAAGTCTGATTTGTCCAATTTCAAAAGGCCAACGCCATGTCTGTTTTGTTTTTTCCCAAATAAGGACAAAGCCATGTCTAATTTATTCAAAGTCTAAAGGCTTTAGAAGCCATGTCTCTTAACAGTCATATCCAATATTTTTCCATTATAGATATTTGTTTGTCGTATCCGTAGTCATAGAAAATAATCAAATTTCTATAGCACTTCTTAATATATATTTATATAAGGGTATGTAGGTGTTAGTATTCCGTAAAATATCATTGAGGGCACGCGGGACACTCTCAGATTCTCCATAAATATTAATTAAATCTTCAATCAACATTAATCTTTCTATTGTAAAAGCAGGGCAAGTGAAAATTATGTGTTCTGCGGTTTGGTCACACTCAGAGTTACAATGATTGCAAGATGGTGATGAGATAATTTTCATTCGTGCGAGATGTGCATTTAAACGATAATGTCCAAATCTGAGTCGGCATATTGTGGAATAAAATTTTCTGTTGATGAAGTCCTTGTTACGAGAAAACCAGGGAGTTGATAGGATTTCGGGATTTATTGATGCATACCATATGCCTTTTCCACCTTCCAAAATACTTGCCCAATAAGACTTCCATTCTTCTTTTAATTTCTTTCTTAGTATTGAATAAAAATTTGTGTAAGGTATGGCAACTTCAGATAAACATAAACTGTCAATGTCAGTATCAACGATAGTTTTGGCCAAGAAATCAACATTTTCGTTTCCTGTGACACCGATATGTGAAGGAGTCCACAAGAATTTAATTTCAATATTCTCTTCATGTAATTTCCACCATAAATTCTTGATTTCATAAATAATGAAAGAAGTTTTAGCGTCTAAAGTTCTAAACTGTAATGCCTTCAGAACACTCATGCTGTCCGAGATCAACAACCACTTCAATGATACAGCTGGATTTTCCACAATAAAATGAAGTGCAGCCACAATTGCATAGCATTCTGCAGTGTATATGCTAGCTGGTGTAGGAAGTGGAAAACCACGACCAAATTTAAGATGTGGTACGTAGAATGCGCAAGATACTTTGTCTCTTTTTTTTGAACCATCAGTGTATATGTGGCGAAATTCAGAATATCTGGATAGTAGCTCATATACTTCCTCTTTACTACTCAGAGTTTCGTCAATATTGATGCACATGTTACCAAATTTACTGTCCTAAGCACCATTATAACAAGGCAAAGTATTAATTGATTTGTGGATAGTATATTGCTGATCATATTGTATAATTTCAGAAAAATTATGAAGTATATATGGAGCGGATTCACTAATAGGTAAAAGGCTATTATAATATGACAACATTTTTCGAAAGAGGGGATGATTTGACAAAGAAATAATATTAAATAGAAATCTGAATTTGAGGTATTTAAATCTTAATATAAGAGAAGGTATAAGGCATTCAGCCTGTAAAGAAACAATAGGAGTTGTTCTCATAGCCCCAGTAATGAGCCTCAAATTTTTGTTCTGAATAACATCTAACTTGTCCACTAATCTTTTATTTGAAGCAAAACAAAGGAAGCCATATTCAAAGTGACTCCTTACTATTGATTTATATAGCATCAAAAGAATTTTTGGATCAGCTCCCCAACTTGTACCAGCCAGAGCCTTTAAAGCATTAAATGCCCTAGAAGCTCTGTCTGCAATGGAATTGACATACTTAGTCCAAGATAGATTATTTGTAAAAATTATGCCTAAGAACTTCACACAACTTTCAATACGTAAAATAGAGTTATCATAGAGTAATCTTACATTAAATGGACGGATTTTGTTAAAAACAACAACTTTGCTCTTCTCTGTGCTGATATCTAAATTTAAATAAGAAAAATATGAATGGAGTTTTCCCAATGATTCATTTAAAGTTGACACTAAATCTCTTATGTTAGACCCGGAAGCATAAATTACTAAATCATCTGCATATTGTAAATTGGATACTTTAGATCCTAAAATAATATTTAATTTATGAATGTATAAAATAAAAATAAGAGGACTTAATATCCCTCCTTGACATACACCCTTAAAACTAAGTCTTGGACCTAAAATTGTGGTGTTATTATTAACTTTAACAAATACTTTTCTGCCATGTAAGAAATTGAACACCCATTGAACTATTTTTTCAGGAATACCGAGAGACCTCAGTTCTACAGACAAAATGTGATGATTAACATTATTGAATGCACCTACAATATCAAAAAATACACCAATCAAAACATTATTTTTCTTAATAGAATTGAAAATATCCAATTGAAGGTGAGTAATACTTTCCCTTGAAGACTTTCCGCGCCTAAAACCAAATTGATTTGATGGTAAAAGACAATTGCTTTCTATATAAAATTCTAGCCTACTCTTTATAAGTTGCTCAAATATTTTACTCATACAAGAAGTAAGAGCAATTGGTCTGTAAGAATCTGCTTTGTGTGACTTTTTGCCAGGTTTCAAAATAGGCACTAAACAATCAACTTTCCAATCATCTGGAATAAGGGATGAGGACCATAGGCTGTTAAAAATGTTCAATGTAATTTCTCTACATGTAGAATTCATATGTTTAAGAGCTTTATATGGAATAGAATCTAAGCCACATGTTGTATCATTTCTAGAATTAATAGCAGAATTAAATTCATTTAAAGTAAAAGGCCTACAAAGATAATCAAAGACAGTTGTATTACTACATGAATGGGAACTCAGCAGTGATTCAACTGTGTCTGGAGTGTATTTTGATAAAAATTCATTAGCCCAACTCGAGTCAATGACAGATGTATTATTGTGTATAAATGTTTTATTGAATTTTTTCATATAATACCAAATTCTAGATATTGGTGTAGAGCGATTAAAAGATTCACATAAATGTTTCCAGCTAAGCTGTCTTTCAGTTTTTAAAATGATTTTTTTAACAGCCTGTAACCTTTTAAATTTTATATAATTTGATTCTGAAGGATCAGCTTTAAAGGTCAAATAAGCATTCTTACAATTTAAAACAGCTTCACTACATTTACTGTTCCACCAAGGCAAAGGTGGTCTTCTATTAAATCTGGTAATTGTCTGTGAAGATTGATTGTTGAAAACCTGATTATAAGGGAGAGACATATGCATAGCTTGTTTAATTAATTTTACTAAATCAGTATAGCATTGCAAGGGATTAGAGTAATTGAAGTTATAAGTATCCATAAGAAAAGCTATTGTAATATTATATTTAGACCAGTCAACTAGTTTTAAATTAATTTTATTTGTGGATGTTGTTTCTTGGAAGCTGTCATTAAAAACTGTGATATTTGTGATTACAGGAAAGTGATAACTCCCAAGAGAGTCATCGTCATACACTTGCCAATTGCATGCTGAAGCTAATGAAGGAGATACTAAAGTGAGATCAAGTGCACTTTGCTTCCATCTGTGAGAACCTACAGTAGTCATCTGACCATCATTCAAGATAACAAGATTATTATCATCAATACTTGCAAGAATATTAGAGCCTCGTGAATCTGATGCAGAGCACCCCCACATGGTGTTATGTGCATTGAAGTCACCTGCAATTAATACAGGCTCTGGAAGACTTTGGATTAATTTATCTAATTTAGATTTAGTAAAAATAATTGGTGGGTTAGGAGGACTGTAAACACTGGCTAATGTTAAGAGCCTATACTACCTCAAATGGCTTAGCTGGATCCTACGTTACGCCTAAAATACTGCAGCATTAATTCTGAAATAAATATATGGTAAAGTTGAGGATTAATGTTAAGTCCTACATTTGTCGAAAACACGATTCCATAAAATTTTCTCGATAGAAAAAAAATCCAAAGTTACCTCTAAACTGAACAATAAACCGCTGGCAATCATAGAATACTTCAAATTAGATCATGAAACTTTTTATACTTACTGAAATAACTATAAAGCAGGTCTTATATTATTTATTTTTTTGAATTTCCTTTTTTTCGCCGCAAAATAAATAACCTATAATATCGGCCATATTAAAGTTTGTTCCCTGCCGCGCGCCACCCGCGCTCAGTCCTGCTCCGGCTACCGTACGGGAGGGCTGTGTCAGTTTGCGCTCAGGACACATTTACGCAACAGAACGGCGTAAAATAAAAATATTGAATTGCATGAATTTATATTGTTTGCGTAATGGGAAATAACCGAAATAAAAAGCGACAGAGTTGGCGTAAAGAAATAGGCAAACATATGATCGAAATAAGTAAGTATCTACCGACCTATCTATTTACAGTATTAGTGATTACAAACATGTAGGTAAATATGTAGTAGGTACACACGTTTGGAGCAGTTTCTGCATGTGTGGGTAGACCAGGTACTTACCGTACATACCAATTATATTTTTTATAACTTTCTAACTTGGCGGCTGCAGTACGGGTCGCGGGTTCGATTCCTGCACGGAACATGTGTTATTATGTGATGGTCTGCAAATAGTTATGACGACTTGTGTTTGTAATCGCACCATCCACGTTTCAGGAGAAATAACAAATAAAAAATAAATAGTTTTAGAGCAACTTTTATAAATAATTAAATTACCAAAATAGGTTTGTTTTTGTTTTGGCACATACAACAAAATGAAAAAGACGGTGCAATTACAAACTCAAGTCTTCACAACTATTTGTAGGCCATAACATACTAATACAAGTCATGTTCCGTGCGGTAATCAAACCCCGGGCCGCGACCCGTACTGCAGCCGCTAAGCGCTTAGAAAGTTATAAAAAATATAAGTAATGTACCTACGGTAAGTACCTACACTAACTGCATGAAACAAAACTATTGCTTCCTTCACACACAATCGGACGTGCCGGTCACACGGTGCGCGGCGCGTATACCTACTTACCCTACTGACTTATCAGACTGTAGCTACGCATGTTGTAAAATACATAAAAAATATGAACCTACTGGACTTACTGTAGTAGTTTAGCTACATAATAAATATGATGATCTTTCTTTTAGAGGATGACGTCGATTACACACAACTGAAGATGATGTTGATAAAGAGAATATTCCAGAAAATTCGTGAGTATCTGCTACCTACTTATCCATGTAACTGATCTGTTATTAGAACACACAGCTATTAATATAGTAAGGTATAAAAAAAGCAATATATTTCCAGTATAAGCTGATCTCACATTGTATAGGCATTTCGCACAATGAGAGGTCAGCTTATACTGGAAAGTACAGCTTCATATGTAGCTACGCGTACCCGTACCCGCACCTGTATTTCTCTAATAAACGTAGGTAGATGATAATAATTACGTAGGTATATAATTATTCGGTGTTACCTTCGCAAATATGATTTTATAGACGATTTCGTCTTCTTTTTTTATTGTACAATTTTATGGTTCCATATCGAAATGATAAACAAAAATATGTAATGTATGTATGGTCTATAGGTCAGTATTATTATACCCACAGAACAATTATACCAGCCACTTGTGATTGTTACAGGGCCCAAATACCTCCGATAGATGTAGAAATAGACGAAACAAATGTTCATACATTACAAAATATTGAATTGTAAGTATCATACGTATTTGATCATCAAGATATTTTTTTCTGTGCTTTTGCCACATGGCATTACCGTTTTGTGCGTTATTTTACACGTCCTACCACGAAATTGGCGAGTTCACAACTTTTCATATTGTTGTACTTTATAGGGTTCCGTATTACTTATTTATGTTGATTAAATTATGCTTTCAGGTGTAAGTACTTTAATAATGAATGTTGCGTTTTCTTGCAGATCACAAGTACCACTTGAGGACACAAGTTGTTCACTGAATATACATAGTGACGAAAGAATATTGGATCCGTAAGCTATTTATTAATAATACTCTTGATTTTATTAGTGACTAGCTTTTTGCCCGCGACGTCGTTTATGATCCAGGATAAAAAGTATACCCGTTTCCAGGACATGGTCTTTTCATGTGCTAAATTTCATCCAAATCCGTTCAGCTACTTTAGCGTTACAAACAAACAAACTCGCTTTGCACATTTATGTTATTAGTTAGGATTATAATTTCTTAATTCTTATACTTGAATCAAATGAAGTTATACAGAAGACCAAAGAGTGCCCTCTGTTTAGCGTTTGTGGACTACGAGAAAGCCTTCGATTCGATCGAGACCTGGGCTGTACTGCAGTCTCTCCAACGCGCAACGGTGCCAAATCGACTATCGGTACATCGAGGTGTTGAAGTGTTTGTACAAAAACGCCACCATGTCAGTCCGACTTCAGGACCAAGCCTCGGAACCTATCCTCCTGCAGCGAGGTGTGAGACAGGGAAACGTCATGTCTCCGAAACTGCTCACCGCTGCATTGGAGGATGTTTTCAAGGTTCTGGACTGGAGAGGGCTAGGCATCAACGTCAATGGCGAGTACATCACTCACCTTCGGTTTGCCGACGATATAGTCGTCATGGCTGAGACCATGGAGGACCTCAGTAGAGCTTCCGGAAGAGTGGGTCTTAAAATGAACATGGACAAAACCAAGGTCATGTTGAATGCCCATGTCACACCCACTCATATCAAGATTGAGACTCTACACTCGAAGTTGTAGACGATTATGTGTACCTGGGACAAAGGGTCCAGCTAGGTAGGTCTAACTTCGAGAAAGAGGTCAATGGTCGAATCCGAGTCGGCTGGGCAGCGTTCGGGAAGTTGCGCGGTATCTGCTCGTTCAACTTACCGCAGTGTCTCAAGACGAAAGTCTATGACTAGTGTGTGTTGCCAGTGATTACATACGGGACCGAAACGTGGTCGCTCACAATGGGCCTCATCAGAAGGCTTAAAGTTACCCAAAGGGCAATGGATAGGGCTATGCTCGGAGTTTCCTTGCGCGATCGAATCAGAAATGAAGACTTCCGCAAGAGAACCAAGGTTACCGATGTAGCCCGAAGAATTGCCAAACTTAAGTGGCAGTGGGCAGGGCACATTGCTCGCAGAACGGATGGCCGATGGGGTCGAAAAATTCTGGAGTGGCGACCGCGAACCGGAAGACGTTACGTTGGAAGACCTCCCACTAGGTGGACCGATGACCTGGTGAAGGTTGAAGAAATCCGCTCGATGAGAGTCGCACGGGACCGGGGTCCGGGATATGTGGTGACACTTGGGGGAGGCCTATGTCCAGCAGTGGACGTATTTCGGCTGAAATGATGATGATGATGATCAGTGATTGGAATAGGTAGTGCTTATTAGCCTAAACTTCGAAGAACAGAGACAAGAATCGGAGACTTCCTTAGACTATATTTTTTTCCGGGACATCACGTAAGTACATCAAAAATTAATGTTATTTGGAATAAGTAAGTGGTCTATGTTTACCTAAAGTTTGCGACTAGACATAACATAACACAGTCGTTACAACCATCAAAATTTCTGAAAGTTTTCTTTTTAAGAACATTTTAGAAACGACTTCTTCATCATAAAACTATGAGACGCTCTCTTAGGTACGCACTCTTAGAATTTCCAAAAAAAAACTCGCCGTGGTCGCATAATAAAATATAGTCTAAGGAAGTCTCCGATTCTTTTCTCTGTTCTTCTTCGAAGTTTAGGCTAATAAGCACTACCTATTCCTATCACTGATGATGATGAATTCTTATACTAAAAAAACCTCTTTTTTTTCCAGATATTCACATAATCTTCCGCAATACGACACATCAGATGATGAATGTGATGATGATACTGATTGGTAATTGCTAGATTTTATATGTGAGAAGATTGTATGTGTATCATGTATGTTATTCAGTTTAGCAAGAATTTGTAAAAAAAATATTGTGGTAATTTCAGGTACGAAGTGAGTTTTAATAATCCTGTGGAAGAGAAAAGCTGTTTATATGTAGAAGGACGGAGAATGATTGATGTAGAATATTTTTATAAAAGACTTCAAGAAATATGCAATCATAATAAGGCATTCGGATGTACATTGAGCAATGTTCACATTATATCAGAAAAAAGAAAAGGTCTACTCTCCAAATATAAATTAACCTGCAATATGTGTAATCTAACATTTTATCTTGATTCTGAGCCGAAATCAGACCTAGATTTAAACAAATCTGCAACATCTGGCATCGTATCTTCTGGAATTGGCTATTCCCAATTTAGCGAATTATGTGCATCAATGGAGTGTCCATCATTCTCTCAAAAGCACTATGCTAAAGTCCAAAATGAAATATATGATGACTGGCGAAAAACTGCTATAATTACAATGGAGGCAGCTGCAGCAAGGGAACGAGATGCAGCTATTGCGGAAGGGCGAGTAAACGTAAAAACGTAAAATGTATTTTCGGAGTATGGTCTGGATGCAACAAAGACGTCAAAGTTGAAATTATAGAGAGAGATGACCAATATTGGCAAGAAATGGAACCAAAATTAGTACATTTTTATAAGACATGCATGTTGCCTGAGCTATGCGATCCGAGACATGTTCGAAATATGCCCATAAGAGATTTAAGCGAATTAAATGCTATGTAATTTTGGCAATGTGTAATAACTTATGATAAAAACCATATCTATCCTACCTACCTACCCTATCCTACCTACCTACATACTTACCCTCCCACCTATCCTACATCTTTGCCTACCTACCTAACTATTCTACCTACGTACATAACTACATACCTACCTAAGTATTATACCTACGTACCTACATACCTACTGATAGATAACACGAAAACGCATCACATTTTTCACATACATGTATGGCTACATAACAAACTATCCTACTTATATACATACTTACCTACCTACCTACCTATCTAATATTCATAGTCATACAAACCATCACGAACACAACAAAATAAAATATCCAATATGTTGTAGTACTTGCAGTCCTTCGTCAGTTATACGCAGTCATACATTTCGGTGATTTATTTTGAAATTTGTATAATGGCAAAGCGTTTTACTACCACGCCAATGTACCCACAGAACCCTGAATGCAATGGTGACTCGCACTTGATTTGTTTTTTGTAACAGTAGACTTTATGCAGTGGCTCAGAATCGGTTTAAAATATTTCTTATAGGTATAGTAATAATATGTAGATACTTGCATTTAGGCCTACTACTTGAACTATAATTAGATACAAAAACGGCTGTCACAAATACATACAAGGAAAAAACTATAAAACTCAAACTTACTACAAAATCAATGGGCGGAACCCTCACGGTAACGTTGGCTCGTCTATTATTTTATAGCAAAATACCAGTATAAGTTGATCTCGCATTGTACAGGCTTTCCGTACAATGAGAGGTCAGTTTATACTGGAAAATTTAGCTTGATAAGCAACTGTCAGTAGGTAAGTAGGTACATTGGGCTATTGAAGGTACACCGTGGATCAGTAAGAGTCTGACAGTCCCTTCCGCTCCACTCAGGGTGGGAGGATTTTATCACGATAAAAAAGGTACCTACATTGAAATTTAAGTGTTATAAAATTTTATTTTGATAATAGTGACAAATTAATATTATTATTGATAATTTTATTACTTAGAACTTGTCCGATAAATAAAGTAAGTA
This sequence comes from Xestia xanthographa, assembly GCA_905147715.2. Lineage (NCBI taxonomy): Eukaryota > Metazoa > Arthropoda > Insecta > Lepidoptera > Noctuidae > Xestia > Xestia xanthographa. The sequence goes on along the minus strand of LR990649.1, from coordinate 17,798,781 downwards.
GGTAGTTTATTCTAACAAAATTGCATCGACCTCGCGGTGTGCCCGCGTGACCACGAGTAACAGTGTGCGAGTGAGATAGAGTTAGGCGGCGCGACGCCGCGCGTCGCCCGCCGGGCGCGGTGAAGTGGGGGCGAAATCAGAATTTGAGCTGAGGTTGTATAGGCTCTTAACTGTTTATTACCATAAGTAATTTGAACTGCAATATTTTGAATAGAATCATCAGAAAAGGTATCAATAATACGAAAATGAATCTTATTATGTAGAAGTATAGCTACACCATTGTGATCATTACCTGAGTCAAGTCTTATAATATTATATCCTATTATCCTAAAGTTGTGTCGTGACTTGAGCCAAGTTTCACAGACAAGAGCAATGTGTATATTATTCTCATACAGAAACTGTGTAAATAAGAAACGATTACTAATTAAACTCTGTGCATTCCATTGAAGTACATTTAACTGGTCCATAAAAAAAAATAAAAAAAAATATTTTGCTTTAACTGTATCTATGAGAACATCTTTTATTAGCTGGGAAGATATTGTTTTTCCTTGAGCTTTATTAAGAGTAATTATTTTAGTGATAGAATTTAAAATAATATTTAAGATATCATCACTATTCAATAGTGACAATAAAACATCTGTTGAGTTCTTTTTCTTAAGTTCAGGAAAATTGTCTTTGTTAAATAGATCAGCAAAAATACTTTTGCTAAGTGCTGCTTGATTTTCTTTTATTTTCTGTTTTTTAATTGGACATTGACCAGAGATGCTTATATGATTTCCTTTACAATGTGTGCATATAGCCTTTTCAACTGGAGTGCTGCAGTCTTTGTATGTGTGATTTCCACTGCATATGGAGCATTTCACAGAATTTTTACAATATTTAGCAAGGTGGCCATACCTGAGACAGTTGTAACATTGTTTCACAGGTGGAATATATTGTTTGACAGCAAATCGCCATCCATTCAGGTCTATGTAGTCGGGCAGCGCATTCGACGCGAACGTGATTGCTACTGCCCCTGTCGGCTGCAAGCTGCTGCTTCCTGTGTCAGATCGTATATTTTTCATTATGCGTTTAACACATATTATTTTTCTATAGGTAGATACTAGCTTGTAAATCTTGAAATTAGAAATGTTCGTGGGGACATTAGTAATGACCCCTGTCACCTCTGTACCTGCTGCTGGGATCGACGCTTTAAGATAATTATCGATCAGAAAAGTTTTATTGTTTAAAAAAGCATTCGCTAAAGTGGGTTTCTCGAAATGCACACCTATTTTATATTTATTAATAGTCTGTAGAAACCTTATGCCCTTATTAAATCTTTTGAATTGAGTCGACAGAGACATCATGTCCCGCGTACCTATAGATCTTTTCTCATCACTGGATTCTACGAATACTATATAATCAGTTAGAATAGAGTCTTCCGGATATCTTCTGTTATAATCTGAAATATAATATGGTTTATACTTCCTTTCATCATTAAAATCTTCATTTTCACTTGACTCCTCAGAAGTATCATTTTCATCAGCCCATGTACTATCTCCTCCCGTATCTTCCTTCGTCTTTTTCTTTTTCCGTTTTCCCATGACGAAAAAGTTGAGAAAAAGTAGTAAAGTAAGTAATTGGTCCAAGTTAAATAAAATATTTTAAAAAAAAGGCGCCTATCCAATTCGGGGTTCCCGCGTTTTTTTCCGGGCCATCAAGGAGCCTTCAAGAAGGCTCTAACTTTTTATGAATAAGGCTGTTAGTATATACTGCCGTAAGTCTATGGCCCAACGCCATCTATAGAGTTCTTGGAAACTAAGTTTTTTTTTAATACCTCAAAAAGAAAACCTCTCATTGAAGCCCTAAAAGAAAATATTCAAAGAGAAATGGCTAACATTACAGAACTGACTTGCCGCGCAGTCATAGATAGTTTTAGACGTCGCTTAAATGAGTGCCGTGATTGTAACGGATTACATTTGGATAATGTAATTTTCAAAAAATAATTCCAATTTTATATAGACCTACGAAATAAAAAGATATTTCATTGTTATTAGTTTTCCTTTATGAAAAGTGTGCGCAAATAAAAGGTCGATCGATAATATAAAGAGGCGGCACCGGCACCGTCGTATTATTTATAGGCTTGTTTGGATCATAATGTGCAAGAACTTTTGAACTTACTAAGTCTTTCCTAATACTATTAAATACTTTTTAAGGACTTATGGGCCACCCTGTAGTTTGAGGGCTAAGATTGCTAAGAATTAGCCTCTGATCTAATATCACTACCCCTACAAACTTGCATATTTTCTTTGAAATAGGGTGGGTGCGCGGTTCGTACGTAAAATTATCATAGAGGGTTTTTTATTTATTACTCTTTGGGCTTTTTTTGGCACTCCTATTGGATTTTCGCATGATCGACCGATATAGAGACTGACATAAATTAGGAGCTCCTTGTCCCGAGGCTTTAATACACAAGCCTTTATGCCATAACATAGCATGTAGACATTTCGATCTCAAATTACGTATCTGAATTCATTCGAGGCATGATGTTTAAATTTTCGTGCTCTCTTTGCTGGCTCTTGCAGCCTGCTTTCTCTTGAATCTTATATTTTATATCTTTGTCTATAAGTCACCCACGTAACTCCGGTTTAGAGGTCGAAACAATTTGTACCGTAAATATTTTCATAATGCATTTAGTAAAAAGCTGCTATTTTGATATTACAAACAGACACTTAAATTTGTCTATTTGTTTAGATTTTGGTATCGATGAGTATTTTGATGGTTGATGATCTGCTGTGTAAGTTTATTGGTCCATTAGTTGGTTGCTTCCATTTTACCAATAATAGTTGCAGATCTTGTTGAGGAGCTCGTGGCTAAATAATAACAGCCGCTCGGGTCAATCGTTAGGTTAAGCCGTGCTTGCCTAGGTTGGTCTGTGGATGGGTGACCACCCATTACATAACGAGTTTCCTCCGTGCCTCGGAAAGCACGTTAAGCCGTTGGTCACCGCTGGCATTTATAGACCTTTGACAGTCGTTAGGTAGTCAGAGGCCCAAAAAATTCTGACAACCAGTCTTACCAAGGGGTATCGTATTACCCGGTACTAACTGGGTTGTGGAGGTCAGATAGGCAGTCGCTCCATGTAAAATACTGGTATTCAGCTGCATCCGGTTAGACTGGAAGCCGACCCCAACATACTTGGGAAAAGGCTAGGCAGATGATGATGAGTTGCAGATCTTGTTGAAGGTTGGGTGGGACCTCTATGCATCGAATAGTTAAGGCTGTATCCTGAAGTTGTTATCGCAGATGCATTAAACACAACCCTGACCCCTGTATATTGTTGTAGTCGATTCCTTTCGTAGTACACCGTGGTGAGGTAAGTAGCACTCCGGAGTCATGTTACTTTGCAAAGCTAGCTTCATATGTTTTGATTGTAAATATTCATCCATGAAACATTTTGTAATGTTGGGCTAGAGTCTCGTGTTTCTGAAACTTGCGCTCCAAATTTCGAAATTAAGCTAAAACCTAATTAAGTTTTGAGGAACCCAACTTGTTTTCTATGGTATACTTTAACGGTAGCCTGACTTCGTAGTGCCCGTTTTCTTTCCTAGTTGTCGTATTTAAGTAAAACGTAATGCATTTCTGATCCTCGACAGACAGATTGGGCTGTTCTGTTACGTCCTCTATTTCCCAGAATTTATGCATGTCTTCCAAGTTGTGCAGAACATTGGAAAGTTTTTGTTGGGCCTCCACACAATATCCACCCCAGGTGGGTTTGCTGAGCGATAGGCTGTGTTGTGTTATTCCCCTTGATGATTCTCTCCGTGATGATGTTAGCGTAGACTTCGGCTCCGAGCAGCAAGTCAACTGGCCTACTAATGTAATACTCCGGATCCACCAAGGTAATGTTTTCTGTTAACCACCATGAAAGCTTCGAAAATGTTTGGTTGGGAAGATTTTTAAGTAGATTGTTCATAATCATGGCCTCTGTTGAAAAAGTGTAGTCACTGTTTAAAGACCTGCATGTTACGTGTACTAACCCTTTACAGTTGTTCTCCTTTGCGCCTACGCCTAGAACAACCCCTTTGCATTTTTGGCGTTTTATCTTCAATAACTGACCGGCCTTTTCGGTTATTAAAGATATCTGCGAACCCTGATCGATAAGAGCACGCATGTTATGATAAGTCCCGTCGGCTGCCGTAAACTTCACGAGAGCAATTGTAAGCAGAATTTCTGCATTTGCGTCCTGTGACCGCATTAGAAATTCTGACCGTTCGGTTCAGTATGTTTAGAAACTTGAGATGCCGTCGGCCCTACAAAGGCGTCATCGTCATGTAATATCTTGCTATGGTTAGCTGTACATTTGCGGCATCGTTTTGTTAAAGTGCACTGGTTGCCGTTATGGCTAAACAAGCAATTAATGCACACTTGCAATTTTTGCGTAGTTGCAAGCTTTTGTTCAGTGGGCATTTCCAAGAAAGTTCTGCAATTGTAGAGGCCATGTTCTCCACTGCATTGTGGACATTTGAACTTCGACACGTGTAGTGTCTTTTTCAAGGTTCCATTATTCCCACTGTTGTTATGTTTCTTGAAACGTTTTGAGGAATGTTGATGGTTGATCAGCGTTTTTACAGCTTAGTACAACTTACTTGTTTTCTCATGCTCCTGTTTCGTTTAAAGTATGCATGCAACACGCTTATTTCTGTTGAAAGACGATCGTGGTTCAATTGATACTCCTTCCAGTATTTTTCTAAATTGCTTAAACAGTTTTTCAAGTATTCGAAAGACGAACCGTCTTTGTACACTAGTCTCCTTCAAATTAACCCCGATCTTTTCGATATTGATGGCGAGCGCCAGTTGGACGTTGTAGAGCTCAGCCATTTTGAAATGATCGTTGGGTTGATCTGCGCAACATATTTTCCATACAAATTTCGGGGGGCTATTACTCCACTGTTTGTCATGGTACAACTAAAGTTAAACATGGTATCGTTTTGTCTCATTATTAATTGTGTCTGTACGGAAACAGAATAGTAAAATAAAAAGCCATTCAAAAGTTACGAGCTACCAAAGATTCATTTTTATTGCCAATTTTAACGTAACTTTGGGCGTAAATTAGTAATAAAAGAAGTGTCAAATTTCCAAAACAAAGTCGGTACCGACACAGCACAATTATCGAAGAATTCAATAAATTTTACTTGTAATTGATTTATGCAGTGGTTTTTTCATAAAACCCGATTTTCCAAAGGCCTTTTCGTATTTTTTTACGCGCGCCTTTTACTAGACTTATCGTGCATCTCACTGAACAATGTTTCCCCCGCTGCGGTGCGCGGTGCGGGAGGACGACGACGACCATAGATAATACACTATATAATACAAGACGACGACGTTCACGCACACATTAACAATATGTCATACGCGCGTAGGGTGGTGGTACCAATTATCGACCGTGTCAACTTTTTTTGAACTTTGACTACTTGTAATTTTTAAGTGCTTTTGATTTCTTGCAAAAAAAAACAAATCGTGGATTTGGGGTGCCATATTGTAGACTTCGAATTTTTTTTTCTTCTAATACCATCGAGTGGGGTATCAAAATGAAGGGTTTTAAAAGATGATTACAAAAATGTATTCAACGTTTGAATGTAATTCGAAATGACAGATAGTATAAAAGAATAAATAAATTTCAAATGTTTCTCATCATGAAGATTTTAAAATGAAATGTATTTATGGTATGGGAGGTTATGTGTATGGATATAGAGTCGTTTTTGCATGAAAAGTATTATGATTTTAGGGCAAATTTTATAGTTATGTTACTTTTTCTAGAAAAGGCCGATTTTAGGAGGAGGCTAATACTAGGAGACTCCACCCTATTCCATTCGAAATTTCGAATCTGCTTCTAAAGCCTATGTATTCGTGTGACGTTTGACGTATAACTGTTTCGACTCCGGATTTTTGATAAAAAATTTAATTTTTGGTTTGACTGGACGCTCTGCTAGTGATATTGTGTTGGTTCATTGAAGAACAGGTGTGAATAACTACAAATTAACAATGGGTAAGTCATATAATTTGTTGCACCTAATCTATTTAGTGTTCTTACACACGAGCGACACGCGGCATCGACATCAGAGGCACGTGTCGATGGTGACTTCAACCATTAGTGCTATTCTCTACACGTAGCGTCGCAGGCTTACTTTACCCATGGTGGCCGGCGGCGCGGCTTTGTGTATAGGCAGTAGGGTGCCCCCCGTAACCCGTAACAGTATCGGTATCAGTATGTAAATGGAAATGGTTGCGCAAATAGTAGGTGCCTCATCATCAGCCTATTAATGTTCCCACTGCTGGGACACAGGCCTCCTCTCTAAGAGGCAAAGGAGGTAATGGGCTATAATCCACCACGCGGGCCAGTGCTGGTTAGTAGATGTCACATGTCTTCGAATTTTTGGTTGTAGGACATTCCGGTTTCCTCACGATGTTTTCCTTCACCGCTTTGAGAGCAGTGGTGTTGAAATAAATTATACAAAGTAATGCGCCTGTCTGGGTTCGAACCCATGACTTACTGTTCGTAAGTCGGGGCCGCCACCACTGGGCCACCGCTCGCTGCTCTTGGTGCCTATACATATATAAAACCAACCTCTGGCACTTCCGGCACGGTAAAAACTTATGAAATCTGTACCGGGGGTCTAAAATGCCGCTTTAGCAGAATCGTTTTGTAAATCACGTTAAAAAGTTAAAATTCTTAAAATGGACTTTATAGTTATTGACATAAAGTCCATTTTAAGAATTTAAATTTTTTAACGTGATTCATGCTAAGATTCTGCGTAGATTCTGCTATAGCGGCTATTTTAGACCCGCTGTGCTGTGTGTATCGTTGACCCGAAAAAAAATAGCTTTTGATTTTTATGTGCGGAGTTTCGCTAACTCATTTAATTTGACCCTGTGTAATCCATTTTTTTTTTAGATCAACACAAGATTTCGGGCAAGATACCTGTGCAGCAGAAGCACATGAAGCAATGTCTGCACAATGTGAATAGATTAGTTCCGATATTCCTCATGTACTGACCAAACCTTACACTCCATTTAACAAAAAAAAAAACGTCTCGTGAAATGGTGCATTTTATGCACTTGATGTACAATCTATTATTTCACTTCGCATGCTCTAAAAGTACGCCAATATAGCCCTACGAAGCGGGACTGTTGGAGGTTGATACCTTCATGGTATATAATCTGTCACATAGTGACTTTGTTTGTGCCTACAACAGTTCTCAATAAAATGTCTGAAAACTAAAACGTGTTTTCTGTGAATAATAATTTATGCTATCGCTAGTCATCTTTAGTCCATCAGGGACTAAAGTAACCTTTTTAGTCTCTAGAAAGTAAAAGTTTTTTTTTTTAATTTCTTTCACGTGACATAGACAAACTCCAAAGGGTAAAAACAGTACCCTATGATTACTAAGACTCCGCTGCCTATCCGTCTGTCTGTCCATGTCTGTCTATCCGTCTGTCTGTGCGTTTGTCTATCCGTCTGTCTGTCTATCATCTTTCTTTCTATCCGCCATTCTGTCTGTCTGCCCATGTCTGTCTGTCCGTCCGTCTGTCTGTCAGGCCAACTATCTTTCTATCCCTCTGTCTGTCTGTCCATCTGTTGTCTATCCGTCTGTATGTCCGTCTGTTTGTTTGTCCGTCTGTCTGCCCATCTGTGTGTCTATCTGTCTGTCTGTTCATCTGTCTGTCTAGCCGTCTGTATGTCCGTCTGTCTGTCCAACTGTCTGTCCTTCAGACTAAATTGACTATGTTAACAATGCACTATTTTGTTAGTTTTTGCATATTCTAATTGAGTTATGCGTTTACAGGCCCACGCAGGATGAATTGATGACACGTCATGAATACAGGGTGCAAAAGACCTCCTCACGAAGCCGTCAGTCAACCAAGCATTCTGTACATCAAACGACTTTTTTGGGGTGAAAAATCATGTTTTGTGTTACAACTCAATGTAACGCATTCAAAACATTGTGCTGATGTATGGATTGAATAGTACGGGGGTTGTGGAGGTGTAATCTTACATTAAAACATTGTATTTAAAAAAAAACTTGTCAGGTGTAGATGGATGCAAAGTAAGCATGCAGTTGCACGGGCTCATGTATACTAAGGTAATTAGTGATGGAGATAGCAGTGTAATAAACGCTCTAAGAGACGCAATGGTGTATGGTCCTAATGTTCACATATGTAAGAAAAATAGAATGCAGTACTGCGAAATTATTCAAATAAACTAAGACAAATAGGGAAAATATGTATGTGCTTTAGAAAATTATTATAAGAGCTATAGCATTAAAAACGTTACCCTATTTACTAAGACTCCGCTGTCCATCTGTCTGTCTGTATGTCCGTCTGTCTGTCCATCGCTCTGTCCATCCATCTGTCTGTCCGTCTGACTAAATTGACTATTTTTCTCGCTCTCAAAGTGAAAAGTACAGTGTAACACTAAAATCCCATTATAAGAGCTATAGCTTTCAAAACGGAACCCTATTACAAAGACTCCGCTGTCCATCTGTCTGTCCGTCTGTCTGTATGTCAGTCTGTCTGTCCGTCCGTCTGTCTGTTCGTCTGTCTGTCAGTCTGTCTGTCCGCCTGTCTGTCCGTCCGTCTATCCGTCTGACTAAATTGACTATTTTTCTCCCACTCAAAGTAAAAATTACAGTGTGACACACTAATATCCCATTATAACTCGTTCTAAAATCCCATTATAACTCGGTTCCTATTCACTACCTCGTGTATAATGGGTCATTTTAGCCCCTTGTATTAGAATGTACACGTGCGTAAATTACGGTTACATTCGTCTACTCGTTTGTAAAAACCAACTTTCCACACTAGTACCATACAACAACAACAACAGCCCATAACGTCCACTGCTGGACATAAGCCTCTCCCATTATGGGAGGAATTTGCCGTTATCTCCACGCTTGGCAGGCGGATTGGAGATCGCAGTGATGAAAGACTAACAGAAAACGCTGCTGCCCATTCTCTGGTCTACGGAGGCGCAAGGTGTTCTGCCTCAGACATTAGTCGCCTTATACGACACCCATGAGTGTAATAGGTTGGTTCTATTCTACTCTGCCGGATACCACACGGCACGGCACGGCACGGCTAGTACCATAAATACCTTACTATTTTTCTGTTTATTAGGAATCATTTATTTTGAGCTATAGTGGCGGTAATTACACACCGCAGACGTAAAAAGAAACAATGTCAGTAATTGTGTTATTATGTAATTCCATAATAATAATAATTTAATTGGACAAGAGCCTCAACTAACATCTGAGGTGACCCTCGCTAGGCAGCTGGATCAAGCGCTTGATTCAGAAAGCAGTTCTTCTGGACACGGCGCGTGTTGTTAGGAGGTTCCTCTCTCAAGAGCCCTAACCACCAGCAGCTTGGACCCTGTTCCCGATGCTGGCGGGCTACCTATTTTATATGCTTTTAATTTTATTTATAATTTTGTTAATAAAAAATTAAAAATGAAAATTTATTACATTTTAAATATTTATGTATATAAAAATTTAAATACGGTAAAATTTAAGTCCGTAAAAAATATAATATATATTTTTTACGGACTCGTTCCTGACTGATTGGCCGGAGGAGGCAAAACACCGGGAGAGTTGGAAAGGAATGTGGGAGGCCTTTGTCCAGCAGTGGGACAGAATAGGCTAACTAAAAAAATATATATTTTTAGTAACAAAAATATGTATACTTTTTGGGCATTCAATTATTCTTTATTCGATTTCTATACATTGTAGATTTCACTTCTCACGCTCTAAAAGTACGCCATTATAGCCCTACGAAGTGGGACTAAAGTGACCCTTTTAGTCTCTAAGGAGTGAAAGTAATTAGTTTTTTTTTTAAATTCCTTCATGTGACAAAGACAAACTCCAAAGGGTAAAAAGGGACCCTATCACTAAGACTCCGCTGTCCATCTGTCTGTCCGTCTGTATATCTGTCCGTCTGTCTGTCTGTCTGTCTGTCTGTCCGTCTGGCTGTCCATCTGTCTGTCTGGCCGTCTGACTAAATTGACTAATGAAAATATGTATACTTTTTGGGCATTAAATTATTCTATAATCGTTTTCTATACATATTTAAGTAGTTTTCACTTTTCATGCTCTAAAAGTATGCCAATAGCTTTTTTAATTTCCTTCATGTGACATAGACAAACTGCAAAGGGTAAAAACGGCACCCTATTACTAAGGCTCCGCTGTCCATCTGTCTGTCCGTCTGTCGGTTCGTCTGTCTATCCACCTGTCTGTTCGTCTGTCAGTCCGTCCATCTGTCTGTCTGTCCGTCTGACGAAATTGACTATTATTTTTGTCATGGACTCTAAAATGTAAATACTAAGAAAAAAATCTTGATTTGTCATTTGTCTTGATGAAAACATGTGTTTACATTTAGTGATATTGAGCATAATTATAAACCTAAAAAAGTAAAAAGACAGGTAAGTATTTTTGTAAAACAATTTATGTAGGCAAAACTAATTACAATTATTAGGTATCCACTCTGACATAAGACCAACCCGCACTGGGCCCGCATTCCCTCTCACAGAGAGGAGCTCTGTGTCCCAGCAGTGGGAGCATTATAGGCTGGTTATGCTGCTGCAATCGGACATAAACTGCGATGAACTTTCAAGTAAGCATGTGTCGTCGCGGCGGCAGCGTCGTGAACTCTTGAGCGATCGCTGCATGCATGACCACCCGGGGAAAACTAAACATAATAAGCAATCTATATTAGGTTCTTAGAGAGCCATACAGGTACAAAACGATGACGCAGCGCCTACTACTTTAGTACGAGTTGGTAGATACCTACTTGCTGATTTCTCGGCGATTCGAGCTGGCGTCGAATGGTGTCATGCTGTGCCACGGAGCCACTATCTTAGAAATCGATCAATTATATCTTAAAATGATGTACGTCAAACGTACATCAACGTATATCGTTATCGCTGTACGTGAAACAACAACAGCCCACAACGTCCACTGCTGGACATAAGCCTCTCCCATGATGGGAGGAATTTGCCGTAATCTCCACGCTTGGCAGGCGGATTGGAGATCGCAGTGATGTAAGACTAACAGAAAACGCTGCTGCCCATTCTCAGGTCTACGGAGGCACAAGGTGTTCTGCCTCAGACATTAGTCGCCATAAACGACACCCGTGAGTGTAAATGGGTTGGTTCTATTCTACTCTGCCGGATACCCCATGGCTAACGTACGTGCGTGTGTTACCTGCAATATGTAATAATAAAATAGACATTGATTGTGGCTCTGCTGGAGAGCATACTCTAGCAGAGCAGTACATGTACTCAAGAAAGACAAACGCTACTGTTTTTTCATATCAATTGTGTGCATCGTGTAACTTCGTTTTTGTTCGGAACGGTTCGGAACGCTGTGTGTGTACGTACGAACTAGACGTGCGTGAAGACTAGCGTCTAACTGCTCATCACTGATACTATCTCTGTCGGGCACGATGCCAGGTGAGACAGCGTGCTTTTTGGTCACGCCCACCAATGAGTTCGAGCCTGTGAGCTGTGTCACCTCGAAAGGCACTCGTTCTCCCCATCATTGCGATTTTTTTTCTTCTGGACTGTATCTGGGAACCTTCTAGTTACGGAGATATTCGAGGTCAAAGATCTTTTCTTGAAAGAGATTTCAATGTTATAACTTTAAATACCTCAATGACCCGTTTACTAAGTATGCACCCATCAGCAAAATGTTTTGAGTGCGTTATATTGAGTTTTACGGTTAAAAAATCGGGTGGGGCTGTGTCGGTGCACACGGCCGTTGGTTTTAACAACGTCTATATTTGTGCCTACTTTCACATCTTTATGTTACCGGTTATGTTTTTTGTTTCGAACTATAGTCCAGCCTGATTCCTATATTCTAATAAAAAATCATACCATTTGTGGCAATTAAAGCATTGCAAGCATTCTTTGGCATTAAAATCATTCAAACAACCCGCACAACTTTTTATGTTGACATTTTTAACCGACTTCTAAAAAAGGAGGTTTCTCAATTCGACCATATATATTTTTGTCAGTACAATTCAAACGGCTTAAGATAATGATGAAAGGGTGGTAGGGAAACGTTACACTTGTGCTTAAGAAATTTCTGATCAAATTCAAGTTCGTTACGTTACTTTATTTGATTCCAAAACTAGATGCTGCTTCGCAACCGCAAACAGGCCTATGCCATAACATGGATACGCGTACTGTTAGACCTAAGCGCATAGTCCTACTAAGGACGAATTAACGAACGAACGACCGAACCCTAACAACACACATTCCCTAAGCACTATTTACATGTCTTTCCCAATATCCCAATCCTAAGGCAGTGGGTTGTGAGGCCAGCTGCCATTGAGGAAGACAGGTTTTCAGTTTCTCTACTTACACGCGTACTCACGTTATAAACACCATTACGGCCGTCTACCCCAACAATTATATAATAACAAAATTTTGTACAAGCGTACCGTAGACTCAGTCTGTAGCAGAACATATTGCAGTATTATTGTCTTTGGCGGATGCCGAGGTGGTAATTTGTTTCGTCACCTCACGTTTCTTTAATCTGCCCCATGTCGAGTTTGCGTGTCTCGTTAAATAGTGACGATTCAGATATAGGCCTGTGGCAGCCGGGGTTTGTTTTAACGAGACACAGTCCCTATAGCGCTCCTTAGAACGTAGCTATCAAATCAGTCTGTGGTACTTAGGGTGGCCTACCCCCAACTCCCAGAAACGTGCTCCAACAAGTTCAACGCAATTTTTCTGAGATAGACTTTTACGGGGAAAGTATTATTCTTGAATTTCTTAACAATTCGCATCACCTCGCCGATTCAGCTGATGTGGTCATGTGTCAAAATCTTGTCGTCCGAGTCGTTAGCGCAGTCCTTATAACTCTGAATGGCGTCTAAGAAGTCGTCCACGGACTCGTGGGCGTTACCGCCGAACCGGGCGGTGCAGTGCGTGAAGATGCCGCTGCCGACGGCCTGTGATGGAGACGCAGAGTGGTTAAAGATGGTCGGTCTTCAACTAACTTACAGAGTACCTACTGCACACATTACCAGTTTCGCCTTCGCCAACGCTCCACTGCTTTCTCTGTCGGTTCCTCTTAGGTTCTCTATTGTATCACCTAACTTTTTTATTCATAATTTAAAGTGCCATAACTTTTTTTGTCCTAATCATCATTTGTCCGAATGATAACTTACCTGAACTTAATATCACATAATATAACATGCCATAAAATTGAAATCCCTAAATACAATATGCTCTAAACCCATTTGTCATAAATATTACAATAAAATAAGAAAATGTTTTGATCTAAATAATATTTTTAAAACAAACCGGTATGTTCCCAGAGGTCCCCAAAAGCGAACAGAACATTGTTATTTTCTGTGTTAAGGTGGATGCTCAAGGGTAGCCCGCGAAATTCAAATTTTCTTACGTTTTTTGCAATTTGCAGGCCAGTGCTAGGTTGTATGTTGATTAAAATATTGTTTGCGACTGTAAGACGTATGTAGTAACACAATTATAATCATCAAAATCATCAATACAACCCTCCAAGTTCATAATGGTGCAAGAATGATTTTGACCTTGGAAAAGTAATTTTGACACCAATATGAACTTTGAGGGTTGTATTGATGAGTTTGATGAATATAATTCTGTAACTACATACGTCTTATAGTCGCAAACAAAATTTTAATCAACATAAAACCTTGCACTGGCCTGCAAATTGCAAAAAACGTAAGAAAATTTGAATTTCGCGGGCTACGCTTGAGCATCCACCTTAAGGGCCTATACTACCTCAAATGGCTTAGCATGATCCTCCGTTACGCCTAAAATACTGCAGCATAAATTTTGAAATAAATATTTGGTAAAGTTGAGGATTAATGATGGGTCTTATGTTTGGCGAAAACACGATTTCATAAAATTTTATCGATAGAAAAAAATCCCAAAGTTACCTCCAAATCGAACAATAAACCGCTGGTATTCAAAAAGTACTTCAAACTAGATCATGAAACTTCGCATACTAACTGAACTAACTATAAAGCAGGTCTTATGTTTTTTTATTTTATCCAAAAGACGAAAATTTGATTTCATAAAGAATAAAAACCACTCATTTCGCTCTATTCGGCCGCAGTGAGTGACTGACGTTAATACAACCGCTTTGTAGTGCAGGTTGATTAGAACGTTATTCTAACAGTATTACAAACGAAGTTTGAACCACCACAAATAGAGTTGCTAATCTGAGGTAGTATAGGCTCTTAAGTGTTATGTCTGTAATTACGGGTTAAGTAGTAATTAGCTTTTGCTATGCTATGAACTTTTCTCAACACAACACATTTTTATACAATATCTAGACACGCGAGAGCGTGTCAAGCCAAGTTCTGGCGCGCAGCTCACAATGTGTTGTGTATTGTTGTTATTATTACACGAACCATTTGGAGCCACGTTTGAGCCCCTCATAACTCAAAAACTATTTCACCTAAACCTGTCAAATTTGGCTCATATATTGAGACTGGCAAGATACATATGTGTTCCAAATTTTATGAACATATCTCAAACGGTTATTTAGATATTAACGTCCAAAAATCGTCATTTTTATGACTGACCTATAGATCAAAACTATAACCCAGTTCCAGATGACCTAGAAAGTTCAAATTTGGCATGCAGATAGGTAATTAGGTGAATACAAAGGAAAAAATCAGAAACTGGATTTTTTTTATCATTTTATTATAATTTTCACTTAACTTATAATTAGTGCCCGTAAATCTCTATATGTGGATTTTAAGATCTTCACGTGAATATATAACGAGTTGAATACCACCCTCAATTTTTTTTATCCAAATATTTCCGTTTTTGTACTTATAAATAAGAATATAGTAGATTTTCGTATTTATAACGCGTAACTAACCATATTCTACAACCACTAGTGCCACCTATTATCATTCTCAGGAACTCACTCACTACACCATGCCGCCTCCATTGATTTATTTAAAAGTGACACTAGATGGCGTTGTGCAATTACGTCACAATCCTGAATCTCGGTGTTAAGATTCTCCGTGATTGAATTTTGACGTCTTGCTGTCCGGTTGTCTCTCGATATCTAACCTATAAACTATAAAGTTACGGTTTATGCTACGAAATTCATAACTGTCTTAAAAAAAAAAACTTATTTAAATGTGGTTGATTAAGGAAAAATTAAGGAATAAGATAGATCTTCGAGATTATTCCCAAGTACTTTGTTTATTAATTTACATATAACTTTAATCGTAATTCACAAAAAATTGTGGTTAAATAATTATTACATTAAAATTCTTTTAGTAAGGCAATAGTTTCAAACAAATTTGAGAATGAGAACTTATTGGTAACAAATTGTTTATATTGAGAACAGGTAATTTGTTACGAAATCGTTTTAAATAATTATCTTTTTATTGCATGTATTGTACATACAATGAGTCGTACAATAGAATTAAGGGTGGGTGACACACTTACCTTACACCGAATTGTTCCAATGCCTCCCGATGGAAGCTGCCTTTTCCATTCAATTGCATATTCTTTGTTTGAGTATAATATACAACAAACAAATAGGTTGCGTGAGGCTATAGTAGATTATGTACCTTTGTCGTAACTGGGATGATTTAAGTATGTACACTAGCGCTCCAAACGGGGATCCTTACTGCTCTGAACAAAAAGTAATGATATCCCATCAAAAACATAAATGTGAAATGAGAGCCAAGTTCAATATTATGATATATGCCTTGGTTGTTGACTTCAACGACAAAAGAAGTGAAATCTAAAGGGGTGCCAAGTTCAATGGTCAGTCCTCAAATTTATTTATAACAACATAAAATATCATTTTTTCTTATAACTTAGAATATATTATTATAGCCTAAGGCTTGACTTGGCTAATTTTCATATACGAATTATAGCCTTCACAAGTTCAACCTGTTACTTGTCGGTTATTATTTTATTATTCCGAAAATTTAGCTTGCTGATAGAAACTAACCATCGAACATAATAATTGCAATCCCCCTCAGAGCATACAGGCGTGATGTTATGTTATGATGTTGTGAAAACAACAAACATCCTAGCGATTGCAGCAATCACGACCGATTTGCTGTCAATTATTGAAGAGTTCCATTGTATATCTCCTAAGATCACCATTAGATCTTCACCATATTTAAACGGAACCACCGCGAAGTAATTTTCTTCCAACCAAAAAAGAATCGTTCACAATTGGCGAAAAAAAGGCTGAACATTACACACAAAAAAAAATCAGACGTTGATAATCTCCTCTTTTTGGAAGTCGGTTAAAAAGAAGAACCATCATATCGCAGAAAGATCACAGTTAGAATCTTGTTTTGGCATACATTTCATATCGGCAGTCACTAAAAGGTAGAAAATCAATCAATCTACCCGTCAATCATTATAAAACAGTTGAGTATGAACATAATTATGTGGAGTTTATTTTTCCCTGTAATAAGTATGCGAACATGCAAACAAACATACACCATGCATGCAGCAAGCATTCAGCAAGCATGCAGCAAGCATTCAGCAAGCATGCAGCAAGCATGCAACAAGCTTGCAGCAACCATGCAGCATGCAAGCACGCATACAGTATGCAAGCAAGCATGCAAGCAAGCATGCAGCATGCAAGCGAGCAAGCATGCAGAATGCAAGCGAGCAAACAACATGCAGCAGGTATGGTTTCAGTCATGGCTCCGGCGCTGCAGGGTTCCGGCAGTCCCACGCGAGCTAATCGTCACAGATGTGTTTAAAGCTCACCACCGCAGCTTCGGCTTGCTGGCCGGCAAGAGTTACAACCACCTGCTCCTCAAGTCGCGGGCCGCCTCGCCCCTCCACGGGGTAGGGCAGACAAGACTGCGTGGGGTCGGATTTACAGCGATTCGTTTCTGTCACTAAAACCTAATTTTTAGCAGATATTATAGGACCAAAAATTTTATTATACTTATATGAACATTCGGAATAATACACATCTATACTATATATATTGGAAGTCGGTTGAAAATCAAATCAAGATTAATTATGATATTTGCTTATTAATTACGTGATTATATGACGGACTGTCACATTATGTTTGAAGATGCCGTTTTTGTCGAAGATCTGATGTCAATGGTTTCATCTGACAGAACCTCTGTTATGATTTAAGAAGAGCAACTGCGCGTTGTACAGTTTACTTTTATTTTATAATGTTTGGGAAACTTACAGCTAATATAAACAGTGTTCTTAAGTCTTAAACTATACGAATTTGAAGGCCATTTACAAGTTTAATAGTTAAAGGTTTACTTCTGAAGGCGAAGATGTTACTCTTAGCAGTTTGAAGGTCAAGATATTCCCCCAGATCAATGATATTCTAATAAACAGATTGTTCACGCATGATGTTGATGACGTGCATATTGCTATCACTAGACCGCAGGCGTTCCGGGGGCACCTACCTACACGTCATCTCAAAATTATCATCATCCTGTTATTATCATCCTCGGACAGCCAATGAGAGGACCTCAAGGGATGCCATCGAAGAAGCACCGATAGGAGCAGTTTACGATGATTTCCGAATTCTTCTCCGTGGAACGATAACTGCTCGGTTTTTCTAGAATACTAACCACATTCGAATCTCAACCTTGCTCTGTATAGCTTCATCAAACCTTAAATTTTGAACCGTTTTCATATTGTACCAAGTTACTAACTCTCATTGCAATAAACCATTTTATATGTGGAGAAACCAAGGAGTATCAATTTCAATCTACAACCACAAATTGAAGAGGAAGGCGCCCAACGCATGAACATAATTTGGTCCTTCGAGCCAGATACAACCAACCAGCCCAGAAAGGTGGAGAATCAGACGTGGACACGAACGAGAGACGCGCAACTCGGTAAGACGTGTCAGCCAAGACTCCCAATCAACTTTCCTTGTGTTAATAGTGTTTCTCCTTTCAAATTTCAGTGCATCATACTTACTCGCGAGATCGGGCAGGAGCCGCAGTGGCTATAGCTTCTACTATAGTTTCTTTACCCACTAGAATGGCGGACTTAGGTTCTACTCATCTAACGGCTGCTCCTAAATCACCTCTTAAATCTCCGTTAATTACACAAATTAAGGCCCTCACACGCAAAAGGGGGGGTCGATTGTCCAATTTACAAAAATATGTTGAGTTGTCTGTACGATTCACTCTCATACCACACTCGCTCGGGTGTGGTGTGAGTCAAGGTTCGGTAGTCGGCCCTCTCCTTTTCATTTTGGTAATGAATGACCTCCCAGATGTAGTTGCGAATGCTAGAGCCCTCTTTTAAGCTGATGATTTAAAGCTATATTATGAAATAACATCTGAGCGCGATTGCCAAGCTCTGCAATCAGACATTGATTCAGTATATAAGTGGAGTTTGAAAAATAAAATGGAATTCAATCAATCAAAATGCTACGTGATGTCTTTCGGTCGAATACGGCGCCCAGTCAACTTTCTGTAGAAACTAAATGGAGATACAATTACAAGAACTGATTCCATGAAAGACCTGGGAGTCATATTCGACCGTAAGCTACTTTTCATGACCACATCACATCCACTGCTAAGGAGTCCTTCAGGCGCCTTGGCTTTGTTTTAAGGAACTGTCGTGACTTCCACAACCCCTACGTTATCAAGCTTGTTTATGGGGCATTGGTTTGTAGTAAGCTGGAGTCTAGTGCATGCGTATGAAGTCCTTTTGAAAAGCAGTATGCGTTAGCTTTCGAAAAAGTTCAAAAAGCATTCCTTAAATACCTCTACAAGCACTTGCACGGCTTTTTATCATTTCTTGTATCCCACTAAATTCCTGTTGGGTTGTTTAGGTTTCAATTCTCTAGAAGTAAGACGGTCGCGCGATCAGATGATTGCAATATTTAAAATTCTTTGGGGTATTATTGATGTTCCTGATCTGCATAATGACATCTGCAAGCTATTTGTCCCAGAAAATTACTGTCGTGGCAGGAAACACCGCTTACTGGCTGTTCCCACTTGCCGTACTGTTGCACACTCCAAGTCACCTATTCCCCGGACATTAGCCGCTATTAACGCTCTCCTAAACTCAAACACAGATCTAGATATGTTTGCGACTGAATGGAAGGTGATACTGTCAGAATGTTTGAATTTTTGTGAAAAGAATGCATGAGTGTGTTAAATAAATTATATGTGAATTGAATATTTGACTAAATATTTGACGACCCGATTGGCGCAGCGGTAGTGAGGCTGCTTTACGTCCTTAGGGTCCCGGGTTCGAATCCCCGGTCGGAGCAAATGTTTGTGTGATGAGCATGGACGTTTGTTTCCGAGTCATGGATGTTTATATGTATAATAAGTATGATTTACAAACAAAAAGTATCTATGTAGTATATCAACTATCTGGTGTCCACAACACAAGCCTCGTTGCTTAATGTGGCACTAGATGGCGCTGTGTGTAATGTCCAGCAAAATATTAAAATATTAAATATTAAAATAGTGTAATCGGCTTCGGCCGTTCTATTTAAATAAATAAATAAATTACACGCAAAATCAACCTCTCTCTCTCTCTCAGTGACAGTAGGACATGTTTCGCATTCCGCATTAGAATAACATACACATAATGCAAATTGCGACGGCAACCCCACCACGCAAGGGCCAGTTCCCAAACCAGTTCTGTTGTCCACCGTGTTAGTCGAGATAGCCGATATTCGTAATAATTATTTCCACCTACAATATAACAGGTGTAGGTAACTCAGTTTCCCAGTGCACACACACCTGTAATGTTACAATTAGGTCCCTGGTAGGTTGCTACACTACACACATAGGTAATTATCTAATTTTACCCTCAATAACTGCACAATTACCAGCAGTGCCTTTATCTAAAGATGGTTTTAACATTCCTGAGAACATTCAGAGACGATCCCTATTTCTTCGAGTCTCAACCCATAGATATGCTCATTGGCGCTTACCACTTCTGGGATCTCCTCCATACTTACAAAACACAAAATTAGGGTGGATCATTTCAGGGCCTTTGAATACTCTCGCACATAGTCATCACGTTTCATTTAATGTCACATCATCATTGGATGAACAGTAGTGACGTCACACGCAGTTGGCCACAGTTCGTAAACGGTATAGCATTGCTAAGTACCTACATAACGAATACCACGGCACGCTATAGGCTATAGGTATCGATGCTATTCGCGTAGAACTACATTTATTATTTACCGAGGCTTCACAACCAGCTTACGGCGCGTGTGCTTACATTCGTTCCATAACAGACAATGCTGTCGATTCTGTTGTGCACAAACTAAGCGCCTACACACGGCCCTAAAATCAGAGGCAATATCGGGAAAGTGGTGGTGGGGATGATATCGGCCACTACTCTACACACGTCTCTGGCAGTTAGTACGTAACCCACCGTGCAGCAAAGCGCTCGCCGCTGTAAGATGCCGCCTACACTCTCAAAAAATCAAATACTACGCATCGCTCTGGTACTTGCTACGGTGCGACCAAAACAAAAGAGGAAGACCTGGGTTAAAAGGTGGTTGATGAAACGCCATGAATTAAGTCACATGAACGTGATGAGAAATTTAGAACCAGCTGATTTGAAAAACTTTACAAGGATAGATATTAAATGTTTTGAAGAGCTCCTCAATTTGGTGACACCATTCATACAAAAACTTAAGTCGGCTATCGTAGTGTCTTGACCTCTTCATTGTACACTTGTAATAGCATTTTATAGGCCTCCTGCCTCATGTCGCAGTTAAAATACTCTTTGTTTTTTATCCCATAAATACGAAAAATCCTTGGAAAGATCAATTGCTTTCGTCCAGGCCTCTCGCTCCTTCTTTTTCGCCATATTTCAGCACGAAATAAAAATTGATTTACAAAAACACGTCCTGTTGCCACTACATTCGCACGCGCACTGCGGTGAAATCGGTTCCGATTTCGCTACACACGCACGGACAACGCTCCCTACATGATAATCGGCCCTAAATCGTAAGCTCGCCCGAACCAATTTCTGAGTTAGAGGTAATAATAATAATACTGATTACGATTTGCCTACTCACGAGGCGACCAAGGGAGCGATCTAGGGTGCTCCCCACCACTTCCCCGATATTGCAATTGCCTCTGATTTTAGGGCCGTGTCACAGAATAGATAATAGTACTAGGCCGTGTGTAGGCGCTTTAAGAGTCCGTGCACAAAGTTCAGTCGCTAGAGTTTAGGCAAATTCGTTGCGATCCTATGTTAGTGTGCATTGTTCATGCAGATACACGCACACACGGGTGAAGATCGAGCGTAATGATCGCTTAAACCATTTTGATCCTGTAGACGATATTATTTTATGATACACTAGCTGTTGCCCGCGGCTTCGCCCGCGTGCAGTTCGGTAACTGTCCCACTGAATCATACTAAAGAGATAAATAGTGTCCTACATTTTAATTTAGGTTATAAACTATCTATGTGCCAAATTTCATAATCATCACAATTTATTATTATCATCACAATCACCATCACTATCACAACCACCATCATTATCACAATCACCATCACTATCACAACCACCATCATTATCACAATCATTATCACAATCACCATTACTATCACAACCACCATCATTATCACAATGGTTATCACAATCATCATCGCAATCACCATCACAATCATCATCACAATCACAATCACCATCACAATCCCCATCACCATCGCTATCACCATCACAATCACCGTCACTATCACAATCACCATCACCATCACAATAACCCTTAAATTCACTATCACAATCACCATCACTATCACAATCACCATCACCACCATCACAATCACCATCACAATTACCATCAAAATCACCATCACAATCTCGATCACAATCACTATCACCATTTTAACAATCATTATCATCGTAATCACAATCAGCATCATCACAATCCCCATCCTCGTCATCACAATCATTATCATCGTCACAATCATTATCATCAATCATTACAATCACCATTACAATCACAATCACTATCACAATCATTATCATCGTAATCACAATCACAATCACCATCACCATCGCTATCACCATCACAATCACCGTCACTATCACAATCACCATCACCATCAAAATCACTACCACAATCACCATCATCGTTATCACAATTATCATCATCGTAATCTCAATCATTATCATCTTAATCACAATCATCATGATCACAATCGCCATCACTATCACAACCACAATCATTATCACAATCACCATTACTATTACTGTCACAATCACGATCACCATGGCTATCACCATCACAATCACCGTCACTATCACAATCACAATCACCATCACCATCACAATCACAATCAAATCACTATCACAATCACCATCATCGTCATCACAATCATTATCATCGTAATCACAATCATTATCATCTTAATCATAATCATCATCATCACAATTTCCATCCTCGTTATCACAACCATCGCTATCACTATCACAATCACCGTCACTATCACAATCGCCATCACTATCACAATCACCATCATCGTTATCAAACTCATTAGCATCGTAATCAAAATCATCATCACAATCATCATGATAATTATCACAATCATCATCGTAATCACAATCATTATTATCGTAATCACAATCATCATCATTACAATCAACATCGTCATTATAACAATCATCATCATCGTTATCACAATCATCACAATAAATCAACAATAACCCTGTATAGAAGTTGAATCCGCTATCTTCTGGATCTCAAAATAAATAAATCCCATTTTCGACATCAGCACTCCTGATAATCTCGGTTTCGACACCCATATTGATTTTTGGATATTTCAACCCCATCGCACCCCAACAGGGAATGATGGTAATTCAGGTCCGCCACATTAAATTTTAAAATCGTTGTTTTTGTAAAACACCCGACCCAATTCACCATACAAACAATACCTATGTTGAATTTTAGGCTTTGTTACCCCATTTCCCCCTTTAGGGGTTGAATTCTGAAAAAACCTGAAACACAAATGTTAACTCATTTATCGATAGGAGTACTTCTGTTAAGTTTCGAATAAAGTAGTCTAACTAATCTTATTTCCCCTTGTAATCTTTGGACCCCCGTGGCCTTAGGGGGTTAATTTTGAAAAATCCTTTCTTAATGCACCCCTAAACCCCATAAAGAACCTATGTGCCAAATTTGGAATCTCCAGACTCAGTGGTTTGGGCTGTGCATTGATTTTTATACTTTGCCACCCCATCTTCCCCTCTTAGGGGTTGCATTCTGAAAAAAAATGAAACCCGTTTTTACTTATTTATCAATAGGAGCACTCCTGTGAAGTTTGGAATAAAATAGTTTAACTAATCTTGTTTCCCCATACAAACTTTGGAGCCCCGTTTAACCCCCCTAGGGGATGAATTTTGCAAAATCCTTTCTTAGTGCACCCCTAGACCACATAAGGAACCAATGTGCCAAATTTGGAATCTCTAGACTCAGTGGTTTGGGCTGTGCATTGATTTTTATACTTTGCCACCCCTTCTTCCCCTCTTAGGGGTTGAATTCTGAAAAAAACTGAAACCCGTTTCTACTCATTTATCAATAGGAGCACTCCTGTGAAGTTTGGAATAAAATATTTTAACTAATCTTGTTTCCCTATACAAACTTTGGAGCCCCGTTTAACCCCCCTAGGGGATGAATTTTGCAAAATCGTTTCTTAGTGCACCCCTAGACCACATAAGGAACCTATTTGCCAAATTTGAAATTTGTAGACCCAGCGGTTTGGGCTGTGCGTTGATAGATGAGTCAGTCAGTCAGTCAGTCAGTCAGTCAGTTTCTTCTTTTATATATTTAGATAATTATAAAGTCAGTACGGTTTAGAAATAAAAGTCTGGAATGTGTGTCTACTGTATATTTATCACAATCAAAATAAAAATGGTTTAATTTTGTATTAGAAGAATTTAGATACATATAAACATTTTACAAAATGATAAATAAAAGTGCGAGTTGGACTCGCGCACTGAGGGTTCCGTACAAACTTTTTAAAGGACAAACTTATTTTTTCTGGATCTGGGACTTTTGCGCGAAAAGACAAATGCGCGCATGGACTTTTGCGCGATTGGACTTATGCGCGAACGGACTTTTGCGCGCCTGGACACTTGCGCGAATGGACTTTTGCTCGATTAGACTTATGCGCGAACGGACATTTGCGCGCCAAGACACTTGCGCGAATGGACACTTGCGCGACTGGACTTTAGCGCGACTTAATGGCCACTGAGGTTCACTCTGTAGGGTAAACATAACATACCCCTGTTATTTATACTTGAAGGTGGTTTTTTCTTTTGGTTTTTCTGTCATGGATGTCATTTTCATGGTTAAGGAGTCGCTGATAACGAAATGAGATCAAAATGAAAATCCAAGATGGCGCCGAGGAAAACTTCTGTTTTTTCCATCATGGGTGTCATTTTTATGGTTTTCGGGGTCGCTGATTACGAAAATGAGGTCAAAATGAAAATCCAAGATGGCGCACAGGAAAATTTTTGTTTTTTCCGTCATCGGTGTCGTTTTCATGGTTTAAGTGGTCACTGATAACGAAAATGAGGTCAAAATGAAAATCCAAGATGGCGCCAGGGAAAATTTTTGGTTTTTCCGTCATGGGTGTCGTTTTTATGGTTTTTGGGGTTGCTGGTTACAAAAATCAGGTCAAAATAAAAATCCAAGAGGCGCCGAGGAAAATTTTTGATTTTCCGTCATGGGTGTCGTTTTTATGGTTTTTGGGGTTGCTGGTTACGAAACTGAAGTCGAAATGCAAATCCAAGATGGCGCCCAGGCAAATTTTTGATTTTCCGTCATAGGTGTCGTTTTCATGGTTTATAGGGGTGCTGGTTACGAAAATGAAGTCAACATGCAAATCCAAGATGGCGCCGAGAAAAATTTTTGGTTTTTCCGTCATGGATGTCGTTTTCTTGGTTTTCGAGGGCGCTAATTACGAAAATGAGGTCAAAATGAAAATCTAAGATGGCACCCAGGAAGCAAAAAAATTAAAATAATCAGCGACCTCAAAAACCATGAAAATGACACCTACGTTGGAAAAACCGAAGTTTTTTCTCGACGCCATGTTGGATTTGCATTCGACCTCATTTTCGTAACCAGCAACCCCCAAAACTATGAAAATGACACCCATGACAATAAAACCGAATTTTTTTTTGGGCGCCTTCTTGGATTTTTAGTTTCACCTCATTTTCGTAATCAGCAACCCTAAAAACCATGAAAACGACACCCATGACTGATGATAATCTGATTTAATTGTAGTTTCAAATTATTAATTGATTTATTGATCAAATCGTATTCGGCCTGTAGTGTTGCCTCATAAAAATCTTGTGTCAAAATGAACAATAATAATTACAAATCCAATGTCATAAAATACTTGCTTATCATAATTTTAACTATAGATTTAGCTAAAGACTTACTGAGTCTTTAGCTAGACTTTTGTTTAATAAATTACTATTTGAAACCACGAACTATCTAAGTGCTAGTTACGCCAATAGATGGCGCTTAACTCATTTGTCAAGTGATGTAATAACTGTACCACGAAGCAGAGATGGCAGGTTCATGGAATAGAATTATGAGTGTTAATAATTAGATTAAATCTTAGCAGATAGAGCCTCTTGCGGCGACACGGCCATTCTGATCGGCGGTGCGCGCTCTGCACCTGCCGTCGCCGTCAGTATGTGGAGTTTCGTGGTTGTTATCTGAAATAGTGGAGATAAATTTTGTCGGCAGATTATTGTTGCTTTTATTATTATCCTACAATGTTCATTGAATTGTAGGATTTGGTAATAGAAAGTGTCAGTCAACATAGAAAGCTAGTTATAGATCAGGCATCTATTCAGTTTTCCTTGTATTCAAAATTAAATGCGTTTATGTATCACCTAGACATACACACAGTCACAGAGTTATCTGCTTGAAATTTTTATTTAATCTTTTAGTAGTGTTTAGATTGAAGCTGGTATGAGCTGCTAACTGAATAAAATGTTGTAGCCTGAATTATCAAATAACATTAATTGAATTGAGGTTATTGATTTTGTTTAATCAGCTAACAGCTGAATAAAATATTGTTGCTTCAATTGTCCAACAATATTCGTTAAATTGTTGTTTAGTATCAGTTAGTTTGCAAGCAGTTTTGCAACTTGTATTTGAGTTTGTTGATGCTAAAAGCTATTTGTTAAAAATAACAGCTTGGTATGAGTTTGGGTTTTTAGTTATCTTCAGAACCTTGTAATAGATCTACTGTCTACTAGATTTGTCTTAAATAAAATTATTGATTGCTTTAGATAGTCTGTAATTTGTATTTGTTAAGTGTCGTGTAAGTAGCATGTTTTTATTTGTTCATTCTCACGGGAAGGTAATGCTCTGTGATAGACACAAAGTCTTGGATTTGACAGGATAAAAGGATAGGATCAGGAACACCACTCTGTGATACTTGTGATAGACACAAAGTCTTTGATTTGACAGGATTAAAGGGTAAGGACTTTAGGACCATTGCTCCGTGACAGGCACGAAGTCTTTGATTTGACAGGATATAAGGAACCAGGCTCTGGGCGTTATTACGCCGTGGACCCAGCAGGATAACATGACAGTATTGTTTATCAGTTGCCTCCACGGTTGCTGATAGGATCATTTGTAGTGTTCATTATCAGTGGCCTCCACGGCTGCTGATAGGATTGTTTGTAATTTGTTGTGTTCATTATCAAGTACCTCCACGGCACTGACAGTATTTGTTTGATTTGTTGTGAGTGTTTGTATTACTCATTGAGCTTGTTGTTTCCTCCACGGATACCAATAGCTTGTGAGTTTTTTATTTTTATTTTATTAGTTACTGTTAGGAGTACTAATATTTTGTTATTATTTTTGTAAATAGTTGCTTACAACTGGCAGGATTATAAAAACTAAAATAATCAATGTGGAAACATGTTACTCAATACACATGAGCATCATGTAGGTAAGTTGATTGGGCTATTGTATTAAGTCTTGTAACGAGGCTTTTTAGCTCGTCACATCGATGCATAATATTCTCGTCGTTTACTTGACAAATTAGCTTGGGTGTTGCCTTTTAAAAAATTCATTGGTTGGTTGACTTGGATTCATGTAGTGGTCACACTGATTTTATACTGTCAAGTTCACTTGGACATTGCTCACTTTTCGGCTCGTCAATTTTTTGGGTGATGGCGTAATTACAGCGCTCCTAAGAAATCGTTAAATATAGCTTCCAATGGGCGGCATCTAGTCACCATTATGTGGTAGCCGATTGCCCTTGCCCGCATCCTAGTTGGATAGCATATATTTTTGATGGTAAGCGAATTTTTCGTAATTTTGTTCGTTTCACATGTTTTGGTTATTTTCATAGCAGACGCTTTAGTTTCCGATATTTAATTGTTTCAGGATTTTTTAACTTGGACATAATATATTTGCTTGGATTGCATCATCTACTGATGACTGCATTTGGATATTTTGCAAGAAACGGTGAGTTTAATAGTATTTGTTCTTATTAGCGTTGGCGTGGTCCGCCATTTTTTCATCAACGCTGTACTCCAGCTAACGAATTATTAATGTTTGTTCGCAGCCGTACGAGGCGTTTCTTTCGACGATTAGTTTTCTTTATACGATTAGTTTTTCTTCCGACGATTGTTCTTATTTTTTACAACGTAAATATTTGAACGCTCGCCTCTACCAAGATTTATGATGGACGCCGTTGGCATCACAGCGGAGGTCACCAAGATGAGCACGTATTTAGCTCATCGGATTTAAATTATTTGACAAAATTTTAGTATGGTTTGTGGTACCTATTTTATATTTTCCAAAGTGCAATAATGACAGGTCACAAAATAACACCCGTTTATTCTTAGTTTTACACCTTTATTCAGAACCTTATGTTTTAATATTAAAAATGATTTTTTTTTTTTGTGTTTTTCTCCCAACCAGCAAGCCTTCGGGTAATAAAATAGATCTGTAACTTCCATGGTCGATTTTTATTGATACCTTCCCGCTTGAAGATTAAAATCCAACTCTCGCAGGTAAGTCTATCCTAGGCATAGTTTTGTGTGTACTCCTGGCGCCCGAATTTCCATTTTTATTTATTATTTTTATTTGGAGCACACTACACATTTTTTTAACATTTATAATATAATTCATAAAACGCCCATTCACACTCTCTTTTCTTTTTTTTTATCATTACAATTGTCGCTCAGCGAACAGGGACTTGAAGTAGGTTTTGCTGGTAATTATATACTGTCATTATTGCACTATTAATTAATTAACACTTTCACTAATGAGTCTATTGTTTACAGTAATTTGTTCTGTGCATTATTAATTTCATAACTTTGTTTAATGTAACTTTGATAATTTGACTCATGAGTTGTTGTTTAACTTGGTGAATCTTTTGTAAACATAGTTTGTTTAGTTTTTACAATTGATCATTTTGTTTATAACCTGTTGTTTATAACATGTTTTTTTCCTTAGCATAACCAACAATTGTATAGCATAGACCGCTCTTTGTTGTTCTCAACAGTGAAGTTATTTCATAACTTAGCTTAACTTTTTAAGTAAATAATTTAATCTTAACATAAGTACATTATAGTACACCTTGTTTATCTAGATTTAAGCTGTTTGTAAGTGATTATTGCACTTTTTCAACGTTAAATAACTTAGTAGTTTTTTATAAAAATATCACATTGACTTTCATACTTAACCTCAAACTTAGAATTTTATTTTCAAAACTTTGATTTATTTTGAAACTTTTTGAAGTTTAGTCTTGCCTTTCGCTACTATTTGTTTTTGTACGAGTTGAGCATGGACAAGGGAGTTCAGTGCCCACAATTGGAGGATCCAGGTAAGGTTGCTGTTGTTGAGCAGAACGTTGGGCAGCCAGAATTTCTCAATTTACATTCGATATTATTCATAAAAAAGGTTCATTACATTTAGTTCCAGATGCTCTGTCACGGATAGAAGTCACTGCTATAAACGCTCAGGATAATTTAGTCTCTCCTGACGATGATATTACTGACCCATGGTATAGAAAAGTATTCACCCAATGTCAGAAATATCCTAGAAAATATAAAAATTTTAGAGTAGAAAATAATACTTTATATAAATTTTGTAGAAATAAATTTAACCCTCACAGTTTGTTAGATTGGAAAATTGTTATACCAAAAGAGCATATTTTAGATACTATTAGGTCAAATCATGATGATGTAAACTCTGGTCATTTAGGAATTCATAAAACTTTAAAGAAATTAAAACAACATTATTTTTGGAAAGGAATGTTTAATGATGTTCACCAATACATTTTGTCATGTGATACTTGTAAAGCTTATAAACATACTACTTCTCCTCCTTTCGGTACTATGATTAATCCCAAAAAGGTAGATCGTCCCATGCTTATGCTTTCAGTTGATATTATAGGAATCTTACCTAAAACTTATTCAGGACATAGATACATACTTTCAGTTGTTGATGTTTTTACTAAATATTGCTGGTTTTTCCCAATGATTAATGCTACCACTAGAGTAATTTGTAAACATTTTGAAAAAGAAATATTTCTTAAGTTTGGTTGTCCAAAAATAATAGTTTGTGACAATGGAACTCAATTTACCTCAAAACATTTTGTGGAATTTTTGAAGGGTTTTAATATAACTAAAATATTTTATAACACTTTGTATACACCTCAAAATAATCCTGTTGAGAGGTATAATAAGACGGTCGAAACTTGCATATCGTGTTTTGTTAAAGATGATCATAGAACTTGGTCAACTTTTTTGCCCAATGTTCAATTAGCTTTAAATAGTAGTGTAAACCTCGCTACAGAGTTTACACCTAACTTTCTTATGTTTGGTAGAGAGCTTGTTCTTGATGCTTCATTACATCATTTTAGTAATTCAGTTGATAACTTATCTCAACTAGAAATTTCCAATAGAAATGCTTATGCAGTTTCTCTTAATTCACTTAGTGATATTTTTGTTAAAGTTCAAGTTTATTTGTTGAAGGGGTATAAGCGAAATGCCGCTTATTATAATAAGGGTCGGAAAGTCATTTCTTTTGATGTGGGCGATGTAGTGTGGAGAAGAAGTTTTGTTCAATCTCAAGCACCTGCTTATTTCTCGGCTAAGCTTGCACCTAAGTTCTTAAAGTGTAAAATAACTGAAAAAGTTTCTGATAACGTTTATGTTTTGAAAGATTTAAATAAGGGTTCAGTAGGGCGTTATCATGTTAAAGATATTATTAAATTTTAATTTGGTTTCCAAGTGTTAATCTTGATTTAGATAATTTTGTTTGAAGGCCACTTATGATAGTGTGATGTACGATGGGATGGATGATAGGTTATCGGTGGTTTGAATGATGTATGTTAGGTAACTTCTTATAAATTTATTGAATTCGAACTCTTAACATTCTAAAATAAAACTTAGGTCACATCGGTTAATTTAAAAGTATTTTTTTCACACTAAATATTTTTCACATCGAAGGATCTTATTTGTTTGTTTTGTTTTCTTGTTTGAATTGTATGGGATCTTAATTTTACTTTTACATATAGGGTAACCTTGTTTTTTACCTGTGTTTACATTTATTTGAGATCTTATATAATTTCACACTTGTGATTTTTTTTACACTTAGAGATTTAAAAGCTTAAATTTAATTTCAAGTTTTTATAATCCTACCTTTTTCTTAGATTGGAATCATTCTATTAGTCTTAAATAGTTATTGATTTGTAAGTCTGTTTCTACTGTTTATTGACAGTGTTTACCATTTCTTATCTCGAGATTCATTCGACATTGCTCGGATGTGACTTTGTTAGTAACGCGTTCATCCTGGACTTTACTTTTTAGGGTCATTCTGTAACCTTTGTTACAAAATGCCTTATTATTTTTGGATCTTGGTGTAACTTTTGACCTTGATTTCAACTATTTTTTCCATTGTGCTCGGGAAGTCGGTGGTGTTGTGCCGATCACAATGTGGGATTTCGGCCCCGGCCATATTTTTTCCTTTTTCCATTGTGTTGGACATGTTGTTCCAATCACAATGCGGATATTTCTTTTGACTTTCGTCATTCTTTTTCTTTGCGCTCGGAAGTTCGGTGGTGATGTGCCGATCGCATTGTGAAGCTTTGGCTTTACCATTTATTTTTTCTATTGTGCTCGGAAAGTTGGTGGCGTTGCGCCGATCACAATATGAAATTTTTTGGCTTTCGCCTTTTGTTATTGAGATTTCTCATTGGAGATCTCAATGTTTTTGTTTGGATTGGTTTTTGAAGAGGCACTTGCCGATTGCATTCCTTTCCACTTTCAGTTATTGCGTTCGGAAGTTCGGTGGTGATGTGCCGACCGCAATATGAAATTTTTTGGCTTTCGCCTTTTGTTGTTGAGATTTCTCATTGGAGATCTCAATGTTTTTGTTTGGATTGGTTTTTGAAGAGGCACTTGCCGATTGCATTCCTTTCCACTTTCAGCTATTGTGTTCGGAAGTTCGGTGGTGATAGGCCGACCACAATATGCTTTTCTTGTTGCAGGTTGTTGCTGTAACAAAATTTTTTGGATATAGTCCTTCAACTTTATCTAATACTTTCGTTTGGGGATAGAAATTTTCGGATTGTTTGTTGTGGAGATAGATAGATAGTCAGTGGCGATGGAGCTTAACTGCACTCGTGGAGATAGGAGAGTTGGAAGCAGTTGACTTTGTAGTCAGTGGCTATGGTGCCTAACTGCACTCTAAGTTGTACTGTTCCAAGTTGTTTGAAATTTTTAGTCAGTGGCGATGGTGCTTAACTGAACTTAAATTTGTGGTATGAGTTGATAGATGAGACGGATTTTGAAATTTTTAGTCAGTGGCTATGGTGCTTAACTGAACTACTATGGGTTTTGGGAAACTTAGGGATTTTCTTCTTTTATTAAGTTTTTTATAACTTACATTTTATTTTTAAATTTCTGTAGGTTTGTTGAATTTAGTCAGCGGCTATAGTGCCTAGCTGTACTGTTTTGGAGTTTAGAAGAATTGGAAAGTTTTTCTTTCTTTCATTTATTTGATAAAGTTTTTATAACTTATAATTTTTTCTGTTCTTCACAGATTTCGTTTTTGACTTTTTGTCATTTGCATTTTTTACTTTTATTAAATTCTTGAGACCTTGTCGTTTGACGTTTTCAGAATTCATTTACACTTTGAATCTTTAGTGATTTTTCCTTTGGAATTATAAAATTATTAAGACTGGTTTATTTGGTTGAATATTTCTTTTTTTAATAAAAGAAAGTTCCTTTCTTTTATTTTCGGGGAGGGATGTAATGTAACGAGGCTTTTTAGCTCGTCACATCGATGCATAATATTCTCGTCGTTTACTTGACAAATTAGCTTGGGTGTTGCCTTTTAAAAAATTCATTGGTTGGTTGACTTGGATTCATGTAGTGGTCACACTGATTTTATACTGTCAAGTTCACTTGGACATTGCTCACTTTTCGGCTCGTCAATTTTTTGGGTGATGGCGTAATTACAGCGCTCCTAAGAAATCGTTAAATATAGCTTCCAATGGGCGGCATCTAGTCACCATTATGTGGTAGCCGATTGCCCTTGCCCGCATCCTAGTTGGATAGCATATATTTTTGATGGTAAGCGAATTTTTCGTAATTTTGTTCGTTTCACATGTTTTGGTTATTTTCATAGCAGACGCTTTAGTTTCCGATATTTAATTGTTTCAGGATTTTTTAACTTGGACATAATATATTTGCTTGGATTGCATCATCTACTGATGA
The DNA here is from genome assembly GCA_905147715.2 of Xestia xanthographa. NCBI lineage: Eukaryota > Metazoa > Arthropoda > Insecta > Lepidoptera > Noctuidae > Xestia > Xestia xanthographa. The sequence continues at coordinate 17,766,013 of LR990649.1, read as the reverse complement.
CTGCATTTGGATATTTTGGAAGAAACGGTGAGTTTAATAGTATTTGTTCTTATTAGCGTTGGCGTGGTCCGCCATTTTTTCATCAACGCTGTACTCCAGCTAACGAATTATTAATGTTTGTTCGCAGCCGTACGAGGCGTTTCTTTCGACGATTAGTTTTCTTTATACGATTAGTTTTTCTTCCGACGATTGTTCTTATTTTTTACAACGTAAATATTTGAACGCTCGCCTCTACCAAGATTTATGATGGACGCCGTTGGCATCACAGCGGAGGTCACCAAGATGAGCACGTATTTAGCTCATCGGATTTAAATTATTTGACAAAATTTTAGTATGGTTTGTGGTACCTATTTTATATTTTCCAAAGTGCAATAATGACAGGTCACAAAATAACACCCGTTTATTCTTAGTTTTACACCTTTATTCAGAACCTTATGTTTTAATATTAGAAAGGATTTTTTTTTTTTGTGTTTTTCTCCCAACCAGCAAGCCTTCGGGTAATAAAATAGATCTGTAACTTCCATGGTCGATTTTTATTGATACCTTCCCGCTTGAAGATTAAAATCCAACTCTCGCAGGTAAGTCTATCCTAGGCATAGTTTTGTGTGTACTCCTGGCGCCCGAATTTCCATTTTTATTTATTATTTTTATTTGGAGCACACTACACATTTTTTTAACATTTATAATATAATTCATAAAACACCCATTCACACTCTCTTTTCTTTTTTTTTATCATTACAGTCTTTTGTTGTTACACTGTAGGTATCAGTGGGGAAGTGTAAGAAGTAGTTTGAAAACTCCTCACCTTTTATGTTAGTTTATGATGTGAGGACACTGTAACAGTCATCCCTGGTTGGCTGTTCTCATGCTGTTCCCCATTTTATAGCTCCATAGCTGGCGACACGGTCATCTGTTCACCAGGCTGTAGTCCTTGAAGTTGTTAGTTTTTGAAATTGTTCATTGAGTCACATTTTTAAGTGACCTTGCTCCATTATCATTTGCTGGGGTAGCGGTTAATTGATGTCATCACTATCTTGGAGTGACTGGGTGCAGAGTTGCTCTCAATTTCTTTGATAGAAGGTATCATTTCTTCTATGATAAGATAATTGCCTGGAACCTGAAATGTGAGAAGTCATGCAGGTAAATAACATAACATCACGCCTATTGTTCCTAAAAGGTTAGGCAGAGGTATACCTAATAGTATGCCAACATTTATTTTGAAGTCCCATGTAATAGGGGGCAAGCCTTATTGCCATCAACCAGGCACAAATCTGGACTCTGTGCCTGCTACAGAGAAATTCCTAATGGAAAAACCCAACAACACTTTGCCTGACCTGGGAATCGAACCCAGGGCCTTATGCTCAACAGTCACGCTTGCAGCCACTAGACCAACAAGGTAGTCAGTGCAGGTAAATATTAATAATAGTGTAATGTCTACACAAATAGTTTAGTGTGTAGGTTGTAATGATAAAAAAAAAGAAAAGAGAGTGTGAATGGGTGTTTTATGAATTATATTATAAATGTTAAAAAATGTGTAGTGTGCTCCAAATAAAAATAATAAATAAAAATGGAAATTCGGGCGCCAGGAGTACACACAAAACTATGCCTAGGATAGACTTACCTGCGAGAGTTGGATTTTAATCTTCAAGCGGGAAGGTATCAATAAAAATCGACCATGAAAGTTACAGATCTATTTTATTACCCGAAGGCTTGCTGGTTGGGAGAAAAACACAAAAAAAAATTCCTTTCTAATATTAAAACATAAGGTTCTGAATAAAGGTGTAAAACTAAGAATAAACGGGTGTTATTTTGTGACCTGTCATTATTGCACTTTGGAAAATATAAAATAGGTACCACAAACCATACTAAAATTTTGTCAAATAATTTAAATCCGATGGGCTAAATACGTGCTCATCTTGGTGACCTCCGCTGTGATGCCAACGGCGTCCATCATAAATCTTGGTAGAGGCGAGCGTTCAAATATTTACGTTGTAAAAAAATAAGAGCAATCGTCGGAAGAAAAACTAATCGTATAAAGAAAACCAATCGTAGAAAGAAAACTAAAAGTCGAAAAGAAACGCCTCGTACGGCTGCGAACAAACATTAATAATTCGTTAGCTGGAGTACAGCGTTGATGAAAAAAATGGCGGACCACGCCAACGCTAATAAGAACAAATACTATTAAACTCACCGTTTCTTCCAAAATATCCAAATGCAGTCATCAGTAGATGATGCAATCCAAGCAAATATATTATGTCCAAGTTAAAAAATCCTGAAACAATTAAATATCGGAAACTAAAGCGTCTGCTATGAAAATAACCAAAACATGTGAAACGAACAAAATTACGAAAAATTCGCTTACCATCAAAAATATATGCTATCCAACTAGGATGCGGGCAAGGGCAATCGGCTACCACATAATGGTGATTAGATGCCGCCCATTGGAAGCTATATTTAACGATTTCTTAGGAGCGCTGTAATTACGCCATCACCCAAAAAATTGACGAGCCGAAAAGTGAGCAATGTCAAAGTGAACTTGACAGTATAAAATCAGTGTGACCACTACATGAATCCAAGTCAACCAACCAATGAATTTTTTTAAAAGGCAACACCCAAGCTAATTTGTCAAGTAAACGACGAGAATATTATGCATCGATGTGACGAGCTAAAAAGCCTCGTTACATTACATCCCTCCCCGAAAATAAAAGAAAGGAACTTTCTTTTATTAAAAAAAGAATTATTTAACCAAATAAACCAGTCTTAATAATTTTATAATTCCACAGGAAAAATCACTAAAGATTCAAAGTGTAAATGAATTCTGAAAACGTCAAACGACAAGGTCTCAAGAATTTAATAAAAGTAAAAAATGCAAATGACTAAAAGTCAAAAACGAAATCTGTGAAGAACAGACAAAATTATAAGTTATAAAAACTTTATCAAATAGATGAAAGAAAGAAAAACTTTCCAATTCTTCTAAACTCCAAAACAGTACAGCTAGGCACTATAGCCGCTGACTAAATTCAACAAACCTACAGAAATTTAAAAATAAAATGTAAGTTATAAAAAACTTAATAAAAGAAGAAAATCCCTAAGTTTCCCAAAACCCATAGTAGTTCAGTTAAGCACCATAGCCACTGACTAAAAATTTCAAAATCCGTCTCATCTATCAACTCATACCACAAATTTAAGTTCAGTTAAGCACCATCGCCACTGACTAAAAATTTCAGACAACTTGGAACAGTACAACTTAGAGTGCAGTTAGGCACCATAGCCACTGACTACAAAGTCAACTGCTTCCAACTCTCCTATCTCCACGAGTGCAGTTAGGCTTCATCGCCACTGACTATCTATCTATCTCCACAACAAACAATCCGAAAATTTCTATCCCCAAACGAAAGTATTAGATAAAGTTGAAGGACTATATCCAAAAAATTTTGTTACAGCAACAACCTGCAACAAGAAAAGCATATTGTGGTCGGCCTATCACCACCGAACTTCCGAACACAATAGCTGAAAGTGGAAAGGAATGCAATCGGCAAGTGCCTCTTCAAAAACCAATCCAAACAAAAACATTGAGATCTCCAATGAGAAATCTCAACAACAAAAGGCGAAAGCCAAAAAAAATCATATTGCGGTCGGCACATCACCACCGAACTTCCGAACGCAATAACTGAAAGTGGAAAGGAATGCAATCGGCAAGTGCCTCTTCAAAAACCAATCCAAGTGGAAAGGAATGCAATCGGCAAGTGCCTCTTCAAAAACCAATCCAAACAAAAACATTGAGATCTCCAATGAGAAATCTCAATATCAAAAGGCGAAAGCCAAAAAAAATTCATATTGTGATCGGCGCAACGCCACCAACTTTCCGGGCACAATAGAAAAAATAAATGGTAAAGCCAAAGCTTCACAATGCGATCGGCACATCACCACCGAACTTCCGAGCGCAAAGAAAAAGAATGACGAAAGTCAAAAGAAATATCCGCATTGTGATTGGAACAACATGTCCAACACAATGGAAAAAGGAAAAAATATGGCCGGGGCCGAAATCCCACATTGTGATCGGCACAACACCACCGACTTTCCGAGCACAATGGAAAAAATAGTTGAAATCAAGGTCAAAAGTTACACCAAGATCCAAAAATAATAAGGCATTTTGTAACAAAGGTTACAGAATGACCCTAAAAAGTAAAGTCCAGGATGAACGCGTTGCTAACAAAGTCACATCCGAGCAATGTCGAAGGAATCTCGAGATAAGAAATGGTAAACACTGTCAATAAACAGTAGAAACAGACTTACAAATCAATAACTATTTAAGACTAATAGAATGATTCCAATCTAAGAAAAAGGTAGGATTATAAAAACTTGAAATTAAATTTAAGCTTTTAAATCTCTAAATGTAAAAAAACAAGTGTGAAATTATATAAGATCTCAAATAAATGTAAACACAGGTAAAAAACAAGGTTACCCTATATGTAAAAGTAAAATTAAGATCCCATACAATTCAAACAAGAAAACAAAACAAACAAATAAGATCCTTCGATGTGAAAAATATTTAGTGTGAAAAAAGAATTCTTTTAAATTAACTGAAATGACCTAAGTTTTATTTTAGAAAGAATTGAATTGGAATCTAATAAATTGTATGGAAGTTGCCTAACATAATAATACTTTTCAAACTGCTATATCCTTTCATTCATCATTCTATCAGAAGCAGATCTCCACACAGAAATAGTCAACACCAAGACAAAGTCTATAAATTTCCCAGAATTAAAATTTAATAATATCCTTTACATGATAACGCCCTACTGAACCCTTATTTAAATCTTTCAAAACATAAACGTTATCAGAAACTTTTTCAGTTATTCTACACTTTAAGAACTTAGGTGCAAGCTTAGCCGAAAAATAAGCAGGTGCTTGAGATTGAACAAAACTTCTTCTCCACACTATATCGCCCACATCAAAAGAAATGACTTTCCGACCCTTATTATAATAAGCGGCATTTCGCTTATACCCCTTTAACAAATAAACTTGAACTTTAACAAAAATATCACTAAGTGAATTAAGAGAAACTGCATAAGCATTTCTATTTGAAATTTCTAGTTGAGATAAGTTATCAACTGAATTACTAAAATGATGTAATGAAGCATCAAGAACAAGCTCTCTACCAAACATAAGAAAGTTAGGTGTAAACTCTGTAGCAAGGTTTACACTACTATTTAAAGCTAATTGAACATTGGGCAAAAAAGTTGACCAAGTTCTATGATCATCTTTAACAAAACACGATATGCAAGTTTCGACCGTCTTATTATACCTCTCAACAGGATTATTTTGAGGTGTATACAAAGTGTTATAAAATATTTTAGTTATATTAAAACCTTTCAAAAATTCCACAAAATGTTTTGAGGTAAATTGAGTTCCATTGTCACAAACTATTATTTTTGGACAACCAAACTTAAGAAATATTTCTTTTTCAAAATGTTTACAAATTACTCTAGTGGTAGCATTAATCATTGGGAAAAACCAGCAATATTTAGTGAAAACATCAACAACTGAAAGTATGTATCTATGTCCTGAATAAGTTTTAGGTAAGATTCCTATAATATCAACTGAAAGCATAAGCATGGGACGATCTACCTTTTTGGGATTAATCATAGTACCGAAAGGAGGAGAAGTAGTATGTTTATAAGCTTTACAAGTATCACATGACAAAATGTATTGGTGAACATCATTAAACATTCCTTTCCAAAAATAATGTTGTTTTAATTTCTTTAAAGTTTTATGAATTCCTAAATGACCAGAGTTTACATCATCATGATTTGACCTAATAGTATCTAAAATATGCTCTTTTGGTATAACAATTTTCCAATCTAACAAACTGTGAGGGTTAAATTTATTTCTACAAAATTTATATAAAGTATTATTTTCTACTCTAAAATTTTTATATTTTCTAGGATATTTCTGACATTGGGTGAATACTTTTCTATACCATGGGTCAGTAATATCATCGTCAGGAGAGACTAAATTATCCTGAGCGTTTATAGCAGTGACTTCTATCCGTGACAGAGCATCTGGAACTAAATGTAATGAACCTTTTTTATGAATAATATCAAATGTAAATTGAGAAATTCTGGCTGCCCAACGAGCTAACCGTCCACTAGGATTACTAAGACCTAAAAGCCACTTTAAACAAGCGTGGTCGGTGATTACTGTAAACTTCATTCCCTCGACATAAGGTCTAAAATGTTCTATGGAATCTAAAATAGCTAATAATTCACGTTCAGTGGTACTATAGTTTCTTTCACATTTATTAAGAGATCTCGAATAAAAGGCAATGGGATGCTGATCTCCATTCTCATCCTCTTGGCTTAAAACACTACCTAGTCCTACAGAACTGGCGTCACAATGCAAAAAGAAAGGTTTTTGAAAATTAGGACATTGTAAAACAGGAGAAGTTATTAAAGATTGTTTTAATTCTTGGAAGGCAATTTCTGCTTCGTCATTCCAAACGAGTGATTTTTTTGAATTTTTACTACCTGCTGTCAATTTAGTCAAAGATGAAGCTATATCAGCGAATTTACTAATGAATCTACGATAATAAGAACATAAACCAAGGAAACTACGGAGTTGTTTTACCGTTTCTGGACGAGGGAAATTTTCTATTGTCTCTAATTTAGAAGGATCAGTGTGTAAACCATTACTATCAACTATAAAACCAAGGTAGCGAAGTCTATCCTTGCAAAAATTACATTTCTTTAAATTTACAGTTAGTCTTGCCTCTTTCAATATTTTATGAATTTTATGCAACTGTTCTATGTGGCTGCTAAAGTCTGAATTTATACAAATTAAATCATCTAAATAACAAAATACAGAATTATCATACTCTGGACCAAAAAGTTTATCTACTAGTCTCTGCAACTCAGCCGGTGCATTAGTGAGACCGAAAGGCATCCTAACAAATTCATAAAGTCCTTTCCCAGGGACCACAAAAGCAGTCTTCTCACGGGAGGATTTTTCAAGTGCAATTTGTAAAAAGGCTTTAGAAAGATCTATAGTACTAATATATTTAGCATCTCTAAGGTTATCTAATATTCTAGAAGTATAAGGAAGGGGATAAGAATCTTTAATAGTAACGGAATTTAAACGTCTCGAATCTAAACACAATCTAGTTCCTCCATCTTTCTTCTCTACCGCCAGAACAGGTGAGCACCAAGGGGACTTAGAGGGCTGGATAATACCTTCTTTCAATAAAACTTCTACCTCATCAAAAAGTTCCTTCTGTTTAGCAGGACTCAAAGGCCAATATCGTTGCTTAAAAGGTTCACTAGTTACGTTAATTTTATGTTCTACTAAAGGAGTGAGACCTAGGCCTCTTTTCTCATAAGAAATATCTTCAAATAAAGCAATGGTATCATTTAACTGTTGTTTCTCAGAAGGAGATAATTCAGTAATAGCAGTAACAGAACAAACCTGTTTGCTATTTCCTGGAATAAATTTAATGTTTTTCCACAAATCTTTAGCTAAATTAAATTTAATCCAAAAGTCAAAACCTAAAATGATTGGTGGGTCAAAAGAAGGAATAATTAAAAATTCTACTAACTTAGTCATACCATCGCAAGTTACTGGTAAATCCAAGGCACCAATAATTCTCCGAGAGGAACCATCCGCTGTGGATGCAGAACCACAAGTAGGTCTAATTTTAAATCCTAACTGCAAAAATTGTTTATGAACATTACAACCTAAAACGCACTTATTGGAACCACTGTCCAATAATCCTGAAAAAGTTTGATTACTAACGGTGAACTCTAAAAAAGGCCTAACATCCTCCTGTTTTGTAAAAAGAACAGGGGCTGAACGGTAAATATGAAAAAAAGTTTTTAAATAGTCTAACCAATTTGAAAAATCTTTGTTACGGGCAACATTACCAGGCTTGTGACTACTAATAATTTTCTCACACATCGAGTCTCTCGAAGTTTTATCAAAAACGTGGGCTCGATGCTGCCTAATCAGTTTTTTGACTCTTGCGAGTTTTTAGTTTCCGAATTACAAACATCACAAGTCTTAGAGGTGACCCCAGCTTTATGACACTTAAAACAAACAACACCTGGAATGGATTTACAATTTTTATATGAATGTCCAGGTTTTTGACATTTTAAACACGTTAAATTATTCGAAACGGCATTAGACCTAACAGCTGGCTTACTTGAATCTTTGAAAGGCTTTCTGTCAACAACAACTTCCAGTTCCTTCGCAAGTTCTAGAAACTGTTCAATTGAATCAATCTGTTTAAGAAACAAAAAAGGTGTATAAATTGGCAACATATTGTGTTTTATCGCATTGACTAAAGTTTTATCAAATAAAGGTTCTGAAAGACGACTAGCCATGTCAGAGATTTCGGTGATGAAGTCAGGAAGTGACTCAGACTGTTTCTGTTTCCTAGTACGGAGTTCATTTTCCAAAAAATAATCAAAATCGGGTTTATCAAAACGTTTCAAAAGAGCTAACTTAAGTGCTGTCCAAGAAGGAATCCGAAATCGAACAGACCTGAACCATTTGAGAGCTATCCCGTCAAGCAAATCCGAAAAAGAACCAACAAGTAAAGTTTCATTGAAATTTTTATAAAGAAAATATTCTTCAATTTGAGTAATAAACTCTCTAACACAAGTTTTACCATTAAAAATTATTCTACTTTTCTTCAAATCAGGCAGCTTTGTAAAAGGTGGGAAATTTTTCCGAATATTTTCATTTACAAGAGCATTCAGTGAATTAAATGAAGGCGCAACGTTCATTGCGAAAGCCGAAGAAGAATGGGCAATCCTGGATTCAAATGGATTATCTACCTCGGGGGCATTGACCATCTCATGCTCCACTTCCCTAACGTTCTGCTCACCAACAGCAACCTTACCTGGATCCTCCAATTGTGGGCACTGAACTCCCTTGTCCATGCTTAACTCGTACAAAAACAAATAGTAGCGAAAGGCAAGACTAAACTTCAAAAAGTTTCAAAATAAATCAAAGTTTGAAAATAAAATTCTAAGTTTGAGGTTAAGTATGAAAGTCAATGTGATATTTTTATAAAAACTACTAAGTTATTTAACGTTGAAAAAGTGCAACAATCACTTACAAACAGCTTAAATCTAGATAAACAAGGTGTACTATAATGTACTTATGTTAAGATTAAATTATTTACTTAAAAAGTTAAGCTAAGTTATGAAATAACTTCACTGTTGAGAACAACAAAGAGCGGTCTATGCTATACAATTGTTGGTTATGCTAAGGAAAAAAACATGTTATAAACAACAGGTTATAAACAAAATTATCAATTGTAAAAACTAAACAAACTATGTTTACAAAAGATTCAACAAGTTAAACAACAACTCATGAGTCAAATTATCAAAGTTACATTTAACAAAGTTATGAAATTAATAATGCACAGAACAAATTACTGTAAACAATAGACTCACTAGTTAAAGTGTTAATTAATTAATAGTGCAATAATGACAGTATATAATTACCAGCAAAACCTACTTCAAGTCCCTGTTCGCTGAGCGACAATTGTAATGATAAAAAAAAAAGAAAAGAGAGTGTGAATGGGTGTTTTATGAATTATATTATAAATGTTAAAAAATGTGTAGTGTGCTCCAAATAAAAATAATAAATAAAAATGGAAATTCGGGCGCCAGGAGTACACACAAAACTATGCCTAGGATAGACTTACCTGCGAGAGTTGGATTTTAATCTTCAAGCGGGAAGGTATCAATAAAAATCGACCATGAAAGTTACAGATCTATTTTATTACCCGAAGGCTTGCTGGTTGGGAGAAAAACACAAAAAAAAATTCCTTTCTAATATTAAAACATAAGGTTCTGAATAAAGGTGTAAAACTAAGAATAAACGGGTGTTATTTTGTGACCTGTCATTATTGCACTTTGGAAAATATAAAATAGGTACCACAAACCATACTAAAATTTTGTCAAATAATTTAAATCCGATGGGCTAAATACGTGCTCATCTTGGTGACCTCCGCTGTGATGCCAACGGCGTCCATCATAAATCTTGGTAGAGGCGAGCGTTCAAATATTTACGTTGTAAAAAAATAAGAGCAATCGTCGGAAGAAAAACTAATCGTATAAAGAAAACCAATCGTAGAAAGAAAACTAAAAGTCGAAAAGAAACGCCTCGTACGGCTGCGAACAAACATTAATAATTCGTTAGCTGGAGTACAGCGTTGATGAAAAAAATGGCGGACCACGCCAACGCTAATAAGAACAAATACTATTAAACTCACCGTTTCTTCCAAAATATCCAAATGCAGTCATCAGTAGATGATGCAATCCAAGCAAATATATTATGTCCAAGTTAAAAAATCCTGAAACAATTAAATATCGGAAACTAAAGCGTCTGCTATGAAAATAACCAAAACATGTGAAACGAACAAAATTACGAAAAATTCGCTTACCATCAAAAATATATGCTATCCAACTAGGATGCGGGCAAGGGCAATCGGCTACCACATAATGGTGATTAGATGCCGCCCATTGGAAGCTATATTTAACGATTTCTTAGGAGCGCTGTAATTACGCCATCACCCAAAAAATTGACGAGCCGAAAAGTGAGCAATGTCAAAGTGAACTTGACAGTATAAAATCAGTGTGACCACTACATGAATCCAAGTCAACCAACCAATGAATTTTTTTAAAAGGCAACACCCAAGCTAATTTGTCAAGTAAACGACGAGAATATTATGCATCGATGTGACGAGCTAAAAAGCCTCGTTACAAGGTACATAACATCACACCTGCAATCCCCGAGGGGTTAGACAGAGGTGAAAATAATAAATCCACACTTTGCTAAGCCTCTCGTTTAGCAATATGGCTATTTGCCATTCATATGATTGGCCAGCTACTGAGAAATTCCTGATGGAAAAACCCAATAACACTCCGACAGGCCTGGGAATCGAATCCAGGTCCTCATGCTTTAATAACAGGGCTCATGACTACTGGACCAACAAAGCAGTCCTACTATTGTTAAAATTAGTTGGAGTGATAAGTTATAGAGTTGGTAATAAGTTGTTTTGAAAAGTTAATTAAACTAAGATGGGAAAGTTAAACTGATCAGAACTATTTTAAGAACACTATTCATTGTGTAGTTGAACTGACAAAACATTCACATTTTATTAACACATCAAAAGCTATGCTTCGTTGATACAACACGCTAAGATTTCATTGTCATATTAACTTGTTGAACTGAAATTTGTTTGACATTTCATAAGTTGTCTTGTTTTATAAATCAGTTTCTTAACAAAGTATTTTTGTATGAATCTTGCAACATGTTGTCCAATACAAATGTTTTCAAATTTGCATAATTATTTGAAAAGCCCTCAACGTTGCACTTAACGCAAACAATATCTGATTGTGAGGTATAAACTTATAAGTGTGAATGAAAAGTCAATAACAACGTCTTAAATTTGTTACTACTCATTTATCTAATTACTTAGTAGTAATTAAAAAAGTTAATTCATGATTTTAGTTTCTGACACATCATTACTGGTTATATTTCAAAAACCATTGATTGCTTATTGAGTGAATTAAATGGAGTGTTTTTATTTCACTTCCACAGGTGTCAAGTTACCATAACCAGCATGGGATGTGTTAAGTAATAATGTTATCTGTAAAAATTCTCTACAGTAACAAAATACTAAAATAAATGAAACCAAATACTTCCCGGGATTGATGATCCATTAGCAGGTTTATTTATTGATAATTATGCTTTCCCGGAGTCCAATCTTTGTTTATTCTGCTTCGGTCATTCTGTGCTGTACCTACATGTTGGCAATTTTGAGTGCAATAAATGAAGTTTTCCATCACAACTTCATTCTTTGTTTACCAATATAAATTGCATTTTCAGAATGTGTTCTTATGATTTGTTTTGGGTCAAGTGTTGCAATAAATTATCATGTTGGTATCTGTCAGCCACTTGGATGAAAATGCAGCCAACTCTTTGGCTATCTTAGTCTTCCGTATCTTCTTGTCTATCAGTTCATTGCCACTTAACACTGTATATTGGCTGTGGCAGCATAATAAGTCGCTCTCTCTTGAAAAGCTTCGTGGTGACCACTTCGGTGAAAAATTCTTTGCCACGCCTTCGGCCATGGTCACGAAAGCAAGAGTTCTAGTTCGGTAGTTGCTTGTAATTGTTCTGGATGTCCGGCACTGTGAGCAGCGCGCAAGAGCTATCACCTCTTCTGATATCACGGCAGGGAAAGCCTAGAGTAACCATATTGTCTTTCTGTCATCTATCACATCGCCTTGCGATACGATTCTTCATTGTTGGTAGATAGGTAGGTGGGTACTGGGTAGTTGAAATCACACACAGCACTTGACTCAAACTCCAAACGTTTATTTACTCTCATTTTCACAACAGCTAATCGTTCACTTCAATAAACACTTATAATTACTTAGTATTTCAATTGTTTTGCTAATCTTATGATAACGTGACAGCTTGTCGCTCACGCGATTATTCTCTATCTCTATTCTGCCTGCGTGAGCGGAAGTCCTCCACATAGTACAGGTACATAATAAGTTCATTAAAACTTACAAACAATACTAGAGTAATTCATAATTAATCATTTTAATAATTAAACAATACCAATATTCACAAATGCAAAGGTTTTATCAAGTTAAAGCTAATTAGTCGCTTCAATACTTTTTACAACAATATTTAATCTTTTAAAACCATTTCCGGCAAATCAAAGTATTTAGTACAAAGAACACCTACGAAGTCTTTCACTAATAAATTGTTCTGTAAAATAATTTTGTTACTTTTTAGTTTGTAATTTAGTTAGATAATCTGATTTAATTGTAGTTTCAAATTATTAATTGATTTATTGATCAAATCGTATTCGGCCTGTAGTGTTGCCTCATAAAAATCTTGTGTCAAAATGAACAATAATAATTACAAATCCAATGTCATAAAATGACGCCCAATTTGGGTTTAGGCCACATTTGTCGACTGAAACGGCGATCCTCTGTCTCAAGCATACTGTCCATTACTATGCAGCAAGGAAAACACCTGTTTATGCGTGTTTTTTGGACCTCTCCAAGGCATTCGACCTAGTGTCCTATGACTGCCTTTGGAGGAAACTCTCCCAAGACGCCAACCTTCCTGGGGGACTGATTGCTGTACTAAAGTACTGGTACAGTAACCAGTCCAACTATGTTAGATGGGCAGGTGCTATGTCGAGTGCGTACAGGTTGGAGTGCGGCGTGAGGCAGGGGGGGCTTACCTCCCCCAGGCTCTTTAACCTGTATGTCAACCGGCTGATATGTGAGCTCAGCAACACCAAAGTAGGTTGCTCCATTGACGGACAATGTATAAATAATATTAGTTACGCGGACGATATGGTGTTGCTGAGCCCATCAATCAGTGCGTTAAGAAGGCTTCTCCGAATCTGTGAAGACTATGCGGTGACTCATGGTCTCAGGTACAACTCAACCAAAAGCGAGCTCTTAGTGTTTAGGGCGCAGAACTTAATTTATGACTGCGTTCCATCAGTAACCTTGAGCGGAGTTCCGCTGAAAAGAGTCACTCGGTTTAAGTACTTGGGGCACTGGGTCACCGATAGGCTGTCGGATGATGCCGATTTAGAGAGGGAACGTAGAGCGCTGGCAGTCAGGTGTAACATGCTGGCCCGCAGGTTCGCACGGTGTACGAAAGAGGTTAAAGTAACATTGTTCAGGGCATACTGCCAGTCGCTGTACACGTGCGCCCTGTGGGTCAGTTATACACAGGGCTCGTACAGTGCTCTACGAGTCCAATATAATAACGCGTTCCGGGTATTGCTGGGGTTGCCGCGCTTCTGTAGCGCGTCTGGGATGTTCGCGGACGCACGCGTTCCGGATTTCGGCTCGCTACTGCGTCAGCGAATCGCATCACTGATGCGTCGGGTGCGCGACAGCCCCAACAGCCTCGTGGCTACTGTAGCCGGCAGGATGGATGGCCTGATAATGTGTCGCTGGGTGTCGGCACACAGACCGTCATCCAGATATGTATTATAGTTGTTTTAGTTTTTTGTTTTAGTTAGTAAGTGCCAAGTTTGTTTTTTTTTGTGTTTTTATTTTATTAAGTATGGATCTATGGTCTGAGAATAAAGATATTATTATTATTATTATTATAAAATACTTGCTTATCATAATTTTAACTATAGATTTAGCTAAAGACTTACTGAGTCTTTAGCTAGACTTTTGTTTAATAAATTACTATTTGAAACCACGAACTATCTAAGTGCTAGTTACGCCAATAGATGGCGCTTAACTCATTTGTCAAGTGATGTAATAACTGTACCACGAAGCAGAGATGGCAGGTTCATGGAATAGAATTATGAGTGTTAATAATTAGATTAAATCTTAGCAGATAGAGCCTCTTGCGGCGACATACATTATTTAAAAAAAATGTTCAAGCAGTCGACAAGATGAAGAACCTGTCTCTTATAATAAAAATAAATAAGGTTCAAATTCTTCTTGCCTTTCCCACAAGTAGTGATCAAAAATGTTCAAAATGCCTTAATTTTGTGCACGGGCCCTTAAACCTAATTTTCGCTCTTGCTATTTTTTACTAAAAGCAGGCCACTGTCTCACTTCCATACAAGCGGCGCAAAAACCCCGAGATATTTACCTACTGTTCTGGAAAACAAACTAATTTCAACCTTATGCATTGCGCATAGCGTTCATAGTACAATAACTGTCTGCCGTCTTGCTTCAATCTGCTAGGGCTGTCAGAGGTACTTTACGGTATTAACAGTTTATTTTTGATCGCGACGATAGGTCTTGGTGGAGCAAAATGAAACATGTAGTGGACTGTATAACAAGATTATGTATTGAAGATAAAGATTCAACGTTCGGTTGGGACTAACAATACCAATAACACGCACAGTGACTGGATGGAACAGGCATGTCAGGGACGCTCACGGGAATGCGAGAAAGGCCTTTCTTAACTGGGTGTGGTATGGGAAACCTCGCACTGGGCAGCAGTTTGTGGAAATGTGCGAGACTAGAAATTTTTTTAAACAAAAATTAAAGTTTTGTCAAGACAATGAGGAACAAATTAAAATGAACATTTTGGCAACCGAACATAGGAGCAAGCATTTTCATAAATTCTGGAAATCCACTCAAAGATTGAACCCAAAGCCTGTAGTTCCGGTGAGCGTTAATGGTATGACTGAGCCTGGGGAGATTGCGAACATGTTCAGGAGGCATTTTGAAGTAACCTCGCGACTGCAACTGGAGGAACGGGGTTTTGTCGCTGAGAGTAGATTGTCTGGTGTTCCGATTAATATTTCATCAAAAGAGATACGGAACATCATACAGTCAATGACCAGGGGCAAATCTCCGGGTCACGATGGTCTAAGTATAGAACATTTTCAACATGCCGGTCCGCATCTCCCAAGGGTCCTATCAATGCTGTATAATCTTTGTGTGAGGCACTCGTATTTACCACCTGAGTTGATGAAGACGATAGTTGTGCCCATAGTCAAGAACAAGACCGGCGATGTCTCAGACAAGGATAATTATAGGCCAATATCGTTGGCTACTGTAACAGCAAAGGTTCTTGACGGTGTGCTTGAGCGGAGGATAACTGGACAGCTCCATCTACATGATGCACAGTTCGGTTTTAGAGCTGGGCTGTCCACGGAAACTGCTATTCTGGCGCTCAAGCACACGGTCAGGTACTACACTGATAGAAACACGCCTGTTTATGCTGCGTTTTTGGACCTCTCCAAGGCATTTGACCTGGTTGATTATAAGATCTTATGGTCGAAATTGCATGAGCAAGGTCTTCCAAATGAGCTCATTCAACTCTTAGATTATTGGTATGACCACCAAATCAACCAGGTCAGATGGTCGGGTGCTCTGTCGGGGGCGTATGGGTTGCAGTGTGGGGTGAGACAGGGCGGGTTGACTTCCCCGGCGCTTTTCAATCTTTACGTCAATAATTTGATCGAGGAATTCAGTAGCACTGGTATCGGATGCTCTATTGATGGTAAGACAATTAATAGTATAAGTTACGCAGATGATATGGTGCTGCTGAGTCCCTCGATTGATGGACTCAGACGGATGATTAAAATATGTGAGGGGTACGCCATGGCTCATGGTTTATTGTACAATGTTCGGAAGAGTGAGCTTGTGGTGTTCAGAGTCGGTACTAAGAAACCTGAAACAGTTCCTCCAGTATGCCTATATGGTGTACCACTAAATAGAGTGTCGCATTTTAGGTATCTTGGCCATATAGTGACGGAGGACTTGACTGATGAGAGTGACATGGAGCGGGAGCGGGAGCGAAGAGCGCTGTCAGTCCGATGTAATATGCTGGCCCGTAGGTTTGCACGATGTACTAAGGAAGTGAAACTCACTCTGTTTAAGGCGTTTTGCCAGTCATTTTACACGTGCAGCCTATGGGTTAGACATACACAGAGGGCCTACAGCGCTCTTCGCATACAGTACAATAACGCGTTTAGGGTGCTGTTGGGGCTCCCGCGGTTCTGTAGCGCGTCGGGCATGTTTGCTGAAGCAGGTATAGATAGCTTTCAAGCAATTATGCGAAAAAGAACAGCATCCTTGATGCGGCGGCTTCGGGGGAGCACCAACAGCATCTTAAAGGTAATAGTGGAAAAACCTGACTGTCCGTTCCTGGGGCACTGGACCCGTATACACAGCTGCAGGTCTGGTGCACCGGGAAGCGGACTTAGTTATAGCTATAGGTTTTTGAATTGATTATTATTTTATTGTATTTTGATGATAATTGGTTATTTTAATGAGAATGTTGCTAACATAGTTTGTAAGTATTACTAACAACAATATGAATCACTTGTGTTCGATTTAAATAAATAATAAATAAATAATAATAATAAGGAATGGTCGCTAAGAAACGCTCAAGCGCAGCCGTGCGTGGAGGCGTGCCAACAGCTGACTGGTGTGGTGCGGGGGCCCGCGCTCGGCCGTCGGCCGGCTAGCTCCCCGCTGTCCCCGCACCCCTCGTTCACTGCCGCTGGCGCGCGGCGATGTTGAGAGCAGCGGTCTCAACAATTTTTGTTTCGCGGGTGCGTGCGCTGCGTGTGCGACAAGTCGAGCGAGTGCAAGCCTAGTGAGACTAGTGCGGTGGCCGCACGTTTGCGTTTATCATACCTAAACTCGGGAGTGAAACTTCTGTACCGTAAGGTACTAATATATATTCTGTGCTAAAAGGCATTGCGAGAAAAAGACGGCTATAGCTATGTACTAAGTTCCAGTTAGTAGTTTATGCCTTGCGCTTCACCGTGTTTTTAGTCGACATGTTTTTACGTGCACCCTTCATTTTTATGGAAATATTAGTTCGAATTGAATTTGACAGCTCTACATTACGTCCGTCTCTTTTTCGTTTTATTAGAGAGAAAAAGATAGCAATAGCCTAAATTAAGTTTAGTTTGTGCACAACAGAATCGACACCATTCATTGGCATTGTCACAACGAAGTTACTGTGCGCTAAAGGAAAAGTTGCACCTATATACCACGGTTGGAATTTTGCGGCGGCCTATTAGGAACCCAGTTACATGACAAAATCACAAAGTCCTTTCGTTGTAGGTACCTTTGACAGTGTCACATTTTGGACAGATTCCACTATTGTGATCGGTTGGTTACGCATGAATCCTAAAACTCTTTAAAAATTTGAGCGAGATAGAAACAAGTTCATCATTAAAATTATGTCAAATACGAACGCCGAGACTACTCGGCCACTTTGGCCGAGCCACAGACTGGCTTACTTTTTTCGCTCGGCCAATTTGGCCGTCCCACTACACGGCTACGGAGCTACACAAATCAACAAAGGGTATGCCTTGGAACCACGTTTCTGGTAAGGAAAATCCAGCTGATCTAGTATCACGCGGTGTGACTTTGGACTTACTTAGTTCATGCACGCTTTGGTGAGAAGGGCCGTCTTTTCTTTCAGATCCGTCATTTAATATAGCCGATCAAAATAGCTCTGACCACACAGACTATGCAACACTTGATTTACCTAAGATTAGGTCTCAAACACACACTCATCAAATCTCGGATACGGATGTTGGTTCCCATTTCATAGTTTCACTCGATTCAGTCACATGAGCCGTGTTTGTGCCTATTTGTTACGTTTTGTATATATCGTCTTTAGGTACATAGAACCCTGGTCAGGACGTATTAAATGACATACATAGTGTCAAACTGTTGTGAGCGTAAAATGGGATACGGGTAAACTAGAGAAATAGCTCCTTTAACTTGTACACAGTTGATTTTATGTACCTACTCATCAAGGATACGACACGGCCAGACTGACTATCACCCGTCCTCGGGTGTAATACCTGTGGACAAAATGTGCTCTGAGAGTAATGTCGCTCGGCTGTCCTGCCAATAAAACAAGGTTGTTACTAAATGGTAGTTTATTTCTCCTAAATCTAAGTAGGTACAATTATTAACTGTCATGATTGACAATGCCCTGTTAGTAAGGCTTCGTACACAGTGTGTAACAAATCTACTTACTCCTATTAAAATAAAGGAATAAGCAGACTTGTTCAATTTAAAATTTAAATAGGGGAAAGATATAAAATACAGCTAGTTATATAAAACACCTACCTAGCACGCACTCTCTATAGTTCTATAGTTCACAGTTAGGAATCACGGGAACAGGCGTCAGGGTAGCAGGTCGATACCAGAGCTACCTCGAGGTTCAGCTCTAAAGCAGTAGAAGCGGCGGCAGCGCAGATCTCAGAGTCCACCAGGACAGCTCTGCAGCAAGGCAGTGCAGAACTCAGGGCCAGACGTAGATCAGCCCTGCGAGACCAGTAGACAGTCAGGCACGTAGTTAGCCTCCGAAGATCGGTAGTAAAAGTCCCAAGAGAATCTTTAGCTGGATCCCCTGGGCAGTTTAAGTATCTGACAGCGAAAACCAAGCTGTTCTCTGATGCTCCTCAAATCAGATCCAAGAGTCGACTTTTCAGCCGTCCGTCAGCTCGTTTCTCCAAAGTAGTCTTCCTTTTTTAAATATCCTTTTTCTAGTGTGGCCATCATCTCATCTGACAAAGTTTAGTCGGCCAGGACATATCCATGAGTGCGTTATAGTACATTGTTACCCTAGGGGTGAAAGTAACTTATTTAGTCCCGAGACGAGGTTTGGTGCCCGAGCGCAAGCGAGGGCGCTAATAGTTCGAGGGACTAAATAAGTCTTTAACCCGAGGTAAACACTGTGCTTTTCATTACGAATACAAGGAAAGTAAGAAAAAACATACAACTCGAAAAAACAAATGAAGATCGGAATTCGTATTGCCGCTTTCCCGCCTATTTTGCTTTTTTAGGGTTCCGTACCCAAAGGGTAAAAACGGAACCCTATTACTAAGACTTCGCTGTCTGTCCGTCTGTCTGTCACCAGGCTGTATCTCATGAACCGTGACAGCTAGACAGTTGAAATTTTCACAGATGATGTATTTCTGTTGCCGCTATAACAACAAATACTAAAAACAGAATAAAATTAATATTTAAGGGGGGCTCCCATACAACAAACGTGATTTTTTTTGCCCTTTTTTTGATAATAATGGTACGGAACCCTTCGTGCGCGAGTCCGACTCGCACTTGGCCGGTTTTTTTTCTGTGGCCAGCCAGCTATTCAGCCATTACCTATTTTTCATTTTCATCATCGAAAAATGGTAAATATTTGTCCCAAATCTATGTTATTTTAAAGAAATAGTTGAAACTTAATTATAATAAATTTATTAAAAAAATATATATTCTATCCCATATAACCATTTTTGCACACATCACTTAGCGTCGACACTGACTTATCTCGAAACATAATCTCGTCGCCGTTCCGTGTTAATGCCGTCGCTGCAACTAAAAATGGGTAAGATCCCGACACAGTATTACAGTAACATTTGGTTTCTAATTTACGTCGCCGTGACGTAACATTGTTACCATATTTAACCAGAGTTCGCACAAATCATTCATTCATTCGTTCATTTTTTTTTTCCTCATGCGTGACATCTTTAAAATAATAAAAATACAAAAACCCCATCTTATCTCCCATGTAATTATAGATTTAGTTTTCATTAATTTCTATGGTTTAAAATGCTCAAATCTTTATGGGAAAAGAAATTTACTGTGTAATTTCGTTGAATATGTTGATATTTACCAACGCGCCACCATAATTTATCATAATTTAATCATTCGGGCGAAAGGTAAACTTTGTTTTATAAAAAAAATATATAAATAATTATACATAGAGTGCTCAAAAGCGTCTATTTAAAAACAATATCAAATTTTAATACTGATACCAAAATATTTTAGCAAGAATAAACCATAAAATTGATATACTTAATAAAAAAATACATTTTTGATAAAATGCTATTAAATGACAAATATTCTCGTCACAACTAGTCACAAAGTTACGATAATGTGTCGACACGTGTCGACATGTTACGTTAAGTTGTTACAAAATCACTGGATTTTTAAGATGGTAACACTGCAACCAAAAAGATATGAGGATATCTTTTTGGTTGCAGTGTTTCCCAAAGTTATGGAAGTACGTGGTACTTCAATGGTATCACAATATTAGGGGGGATCGCAACAGAATCGAAAGTTGAAACTTTGGCGCTAGGGACTATACTACTAAGCTCCTCGGTACCAAAATCCGCACTGTTTTCATGTAAATGGCCTAGAAAAAATTAAGTTTAAAGTTCAATAAAATAAGTATCTGTCAATTCGCCCTAGCAACAATGCAACATCAAACAATTACAATAATAATAAAAAACCGGCCAAGTGCGAGTTGGACTCGCGCACCGAGGGTTCCGAATAAACTTGTAGGTATTTATTTGGTTATTAAACCGCATATTTACGGTTTTCAGATTTTATCCTTTACATGTGCTGTAAGACATTGCTTTTTGCCAAATTTCATCATTCTAGGTCAACGGGAAGTACCTACCTTGTAAATTTTGATTCGCTTGATAGTTTCGAAAAATACGTATTTTTCAACATAAACGCCCGTATCTTTTTTACTTAAACTTTGAAGGTTGATTTTTCACAGCATTATGTGACCGTAGACTTGAGTATATGGTTTTAATTTCAACTCGATACTTTCCGTTTTTCTTTACGAGGTACGGAACCCTAAAAATTAACTGACATGTACTCAAGTTATTTTGGGACGTTAATTCTATAACTCTTCTGTAAAAAGTAATTGGAATTTACGTGAGGTTTTTGGTTGTTTACTCATTTTAATTTTTTTGAAATAGTAGACAACGGCAGCAAAAATAAGACAGTTTGAGAATAACTGGCTCTGGTGATGTTTTTATATGTGCAAGTTAGTGTTAAAGTGTTCTGGAACAGCGACTACACAATGTTTCTACCCAGTTCCAACACATTGTGTCAACTTTGCACACTAGTCACAAACCAAACACAAAGTTTCTAAAATGTGTGATTACAAATTAAGCTGTAAAATGTCGAAACAGCGACGACACAAAGTTACTGAATCTAGTTTCCGTCACTTTTTTACTGAACCGTTACAACACATAAAAGCTAATCCCTACACAGTCGCATTGTGTCGTGTCAGTTACGAAACTGTTGCGACTTTTTACATCTTTATCAAATCTGCGACCAAAAATGGCTATATGGGATAATTAATACTTAACTTTGTGTTATTTCAATTTTACATCGTGCCTGTATAGAAAGTTGGAACATGGTTCAATGGAAAAGTGAACCACTTTTTTTTTATAATTTGACAGCTGTCAGTTGAAAACGATTCTCCTAGGGCTGTAAAGTATTACTTTCAACCCGCTCCTCAGGCAACTTCAGACCTACTTTCAAAGTATGAGTAATGAAAAGAATTTTATAATATTAAGTTATTTAGTAAACAATCGTAATAATCTACAAAATATAATGGCTAAACACATATTGATAAAAATAATTAGATTTTACAAACCAAAAAGTAACTATTATAGACTAAGCAGAAAAGTAACTGACAGTTTGACAATTTGGCGTTTGACGTAAGTGACACAACATGAAAATTTTGATGATATTTTATTTCAGCTATTTCCAAGTTAAAGAATCGTATTTAAATCGATTTGCTGAGTGTAGATATTATATAAACAAACAAAAAGGATGATAAATAGTATTATGAATG
Organism: Xestia xanthographa; assembly: GCA_905147715.2. NCBI lineage: Eukaryota > Metazoa > Arthropoda > Insecta > Lepidoptera > Noctuidae > Xestia > Xestia xanthographa. Next base: position 17,743,849 of record LR990649.1, on the reverse strand, counting down.
GTGAATATGAAGTGTAACTAAAGCATAATACTATATTTCCCCAACGACCCCGACAAAATTTTTGGCCTACAACCATTGATTTAAATAGTAAAGATACGGTCCTCCGAACGTTCGCCGAAAGCGGTCGCCATACAGAAACACTAACGCCATCTATTAGAACTACTATGAACTACGATGTCAATCGGCGTGGTCTGCCCCTAGACGTAACCTTGTAAGAGCGGGTATTTTTCGCACCGAATCAGTAGGAAATCTGAAAATTAAATACGTATTTTCACTGTACTTATAGATTTTTACCAGTAAGTACATAAAAACACATTTTAATTTGCTTGTAATAAACAATAAAAAATATTTTATACATATAAAATTAATTTTATGATATGAATTATTAAATCTTTTCATTTCATCGGCTAAAACGCGCGCCGCTGCAACGTTATGTCTAACTTTTACGGGGCTTCGCGTCGTCTTTGCCAAACTTTGAGACAAATACGAAAGAAAATTGTTATAAATAATGTTAGAAGTTGATATAATATTTTTTTTTTTAACTTACCGGTGATAAGAAATGTTATCATTTATTTTATTATGCTTTTTGTCGTAGTTCACGCATCCCTTCACGACACAACTTGGCATTTTTGCTTGTAAAATTTACGACCGCTCCCGAAGACAGCCGAACGCGTTCTAGTTTAGTTCGCTATAGGGAAGACCATTTTGGGACCACGTTCAAGGCGTCATTGTAACATGCGGTCCACCCAGTCCTTACGCAGTAATATATATGTCAATGCCTACAACAAAAATTTTGCTAAAGTATTACAGCTAAGATTACAGCATTCACAAAACTTACATAACTCATTCAAACACACCGTCATCTTACGAAGTTAGGTCAGGTAGGATTCACATTCAATGATCACTACTCAACCTGATAAATCAATAACTTTAAGGCTTATTTTAGGAGTTGTAATCCGCTCGCGTCTAAAACCACTAATGACATGAAATAGAAAGATTTTAACAAAGGCTTATTTTTAATGGAGTTGTCATCCGCTCCTAATCAACTTTAGTTGATATTTAGTTGACTTTCAGAGTCAATAGTTAACAAGGGCTTATTTTTATGGAGTTGTCATCCGCTCCAATCGACTTTTAGAGTCAATAGTTAACAAGGGCTTATTTTTATGGAGTTGTCATCCCCTCCAATCAACTTTTAGAGTCGATAGTTAACAAGGGCTTATTTTTATGGAGTTGTCATCCGCTCCAATCAACTTTTATAATACGAAAATAGCAAAAGTACGAGTATAGGGATAGCAAAACAGTGTAAAAGAATATAAACTTGGAGTCTAAAGGATCTGATTCGTACTTGGAATACTTAAGGAGTTTAAGAGGGAAGGAGGGAAAGAGCTTCCTGCACAACATAATTCATTGGAAATAGTCCGATTAACAAGTTATTCACACACAGTGATTCTAACAATACTGTTACTCTTTACCATAATTCATAAGCAATGCAAACTCAACTCATGAAATTTTCATAAGCGCTCTGTGCACCAACACAGACAGAAATCGCACCAACGATTCCCTACAGACCCATCGCCACATGTTATTCATGAGGTGCGGTCTAACAGACCCAGTATGTGGTTACACAGACCCAGCTCAAGTGACACAGACAAGACAGTAAGCGGTCACACAGACCCAGGTTAAGTCAGTAAGCGGTCACGCAGACCCAGTACACGGTCACACAAACCCAGTGCACGGTCACGCAGACCCACATGTACAATATACACAGGTCAAGTCACTCAGATAAGACAGTAAGCGATCACACAGACCCAGTACACGGTCACACAGACCCTCATGTACAATAAACACAAGTCAAGTCAAACAGGACAAGTCAGTAAGCGGTCATACGGACCCAGTACACGGTCACACAGACCCACATGTACAATACATAGGTCAAATCACACAGACAAGACAGTAAGCGGTCACACAGACCCAGTACACGGTCACACAGACCTACATGTACAATACACACAGGTCAAGTCACACAGACAAGACAGTAAGCGGTCACACAGACCCAGTACACGGTCACACAGACCCACATGTACAATACACACAGGTCAAGTCACAAGTGTTCAATTCAAGTCATGAATTGCAGTTACGACTACGACTGTAGCATGTGTGTGACAGAGACAAAGTCGCCGTGCTATGTGTGTAACGTGTAACGTTATTAAACTTTAGCGGAAGTGCCTTCACCAGGTCTTTCTTCATCAGATTCTAATTCATATCACAACAGGAGATAAACTATCGTGGGGCGCGAGCTTGAACTAGTTTAACGGAATTAAGACTAAATATTCTAGTTGTATACCTTGTCATGGGCGTCAACAGGAAGAGGCAGCGGCCCCTAGAGGCTCAGGATTTTTAAAAGTTATAGCTTTTCCTGCCTGATGCCATATTTTACGTAATAAATTGTAGCGTAAAATGGAATCACTCAAATTAGAACATTGTTTAACCCTGCGGAAAAACATTTGCCAAAGAGGCTCCTTTTTTCTACATCTGGATTGGCACTCCTATTGGATTTTTGCATGATCGACCGGTATAAACAGAGCCTGAAATAAATTAGGAGCCCCTTGCCCCGAGGCCTTATATTCAATTATAGCATATATCTTAGGCAATGATGTAAAAAAATTGCAAGCTCGCTTCGCTCGCTCCTGCAGCCTAGTTTTCTTTGAGTATTGACTTTGTTTGTCTTTAACTTTGTTTGCCCAGGTAACTCCAGTAAGTCGAAACAATTCTAACCTGTTCAAGGTAGGTAAAGTGTTAATATTTTCGAGCTCGCTTGAATTTATCTAAAAGTCGACCAAGTAACTCCTTTATAAAAGATCGAAACTATTCTAACCTGTCCAAGGCAAGGTGTCATAAAAATTTCAAATTAAATTTCAAATCTTGAATGTTTCCTTTGTCTGAGGGTCGATCTAGTAACTGCTGTATGAAGGGTCTAAACAATTGTAACCTGCCCAAGGTAGTGTTAAAATTTTCGAGCTCGTTTCGTTCGTTCTTGGAGCCTTAGTTAATTTTGTTGTTAAAATTGACGCCGTAAGTCGATTAAGCAAAATCATTTTTTTTAATGAAATTTCCGTAAGATAGGTAAAATCAAACAAAAATTCCGCTTCAACAATCACGCTTTTATTAAAAATTATTAAGATTAGTTTCGAGTTCTCAATGTTTCAGCTATTCAAACAATGAACATTGGTTATTTTCATGACCAATCATGATACTGTAACACATAATGACATTCAAATAAACTCTCCTTTATTTGAAACCACTTGGCATCTGAGTTTGTTAATGATTAGGACTAGCCACAATATAGAAGATGAAGGCTAAATCACAATCTTGTCAGGCTCGCCGGAGCTCAGCTCATCACCATAGACAAACACCCATCTTAGACGACCCGATTGGCGCAGCGGTAGTGAGGCTGCCTTACGTTCTTAGGGTCCTGGGTTCGAATCCCGGTCGGAGCAAATGTTTGTGTGATAAGCATGGACATTTGTTTCTGAGTCATGGATGTTTATATGTATAATAAGTATGTATTTACAAACAAAAAGTATCTATGTAGTATATCAACTATCTGGTGTCCACGACACAAGCCTCGTTGCTTAGTGTGGCACTAGATGGCGCTGTGTGTAATGTCCAGCAATATTTATTTATTTAGAGGTACATCAGCTCGCCATATTATGGTACTGTTAACTTCAAGCTCTAAACAGTCGGAGGCTCGTTACTCTGCTTTAAACGCTTCTCATCTTATCTTCTGATTAGCCAGCATTACTTTTGAGTTAATTGACAGTTTTTTTTTCGATTTTTCCACATCCGAATCACTTTAATATTTCTATAATTTGGAAAACATTGACTCCTATTTTGATATCTTGCAATCTTGCATTGACGTCGTGTTTACAATGAGGAGTTGTTCGCTTTTATCGGAAAAGCACGTAAAACAAAACAAAATAAAACATCACGTCATAATGCCCAAATGGACATACCAAGGTGCCTGTTCATACTGTCTTTCACTAAAACTATCAAAACAGTATCTTGCCGTAATTATCGAGTGATTCTAACGGTAAGGAGATTCTCAATTTCCGTTTACATTTACTAACTCGGTTTTTCATTGTTAAAATGAATTTCAGTTGGGACTTGGGATACTTGAACCAACAAACCGCGTAAACACAAATTAAATCATTCTATGACATCAATGAATTCACATTCGACTCGGGAATCGATCCCAGAACCCCAGGCACAGCAACCGCGCCCACGGCCACGAGCCCAACGAGTCAACGGGTAGATCGTATTTAAACATCATCATAGAAACAATTGCTCATTCAAACGAGCTGCTCGCTATCGTAGGGCCCACTTAATAAACTTAACAAAAAAACACAACGATAAGCGACCCTTCAGAAACTTGAGTCGCAAATCAGCCCTGTTCAAGTGTTCACAAACATCTAGCCGGGCGACCGACGCCGGCGCCGGTGACGTCAAGTGACTCTTACTTTATTTTACGCTTTCGCGTCACCGAATAGGGCATGATCAAAACAACAAAGTGAAGTTACATGATCACTTTAAAAATCCAAAACCACATTGCACGAAACCATGAAATAATGTTTCATCAAAGAAACTTTCCTTGGTAGGTGTTTATAAAATGGTGACGACTCACCGGATAAAACACACCTATACTCATTCTCACTCAAACACTCTGTTTAACGCCATTGCCAGACAGGCAACATGACGGTGGAGAGTCACCTCATGCTATTAAAACCCTCATCATCACAGAACTGTGCATCGCGCACGCCTGTCTAAGGGAATCGAACCCAACCAACCAATAACGAACCAACGGCTCGGCCAGTTGTTTGACGCGCGAATCAAAAGCAATCAAGCAAATCAAAAGCAACTATGTTGCAGCTCTGTTTTTCGTACAGTTCACGCCTTTGTCTATTCGCACTGTTTTCACTTTCAGGAGATTTCTCAGCCCGCTCGTATCCTACTTCTGATGTCGTCTTTAGGTACATAGAACCCTGGTCAGGACGTATGAATATTAAATGACATACATAGTGTCAAACTGTTGTGAGCGTAAAATGGGAGACGGGTAAACTAGAGAAATAGCTCCCTTAACTTGTACACAGTTGATTATTATAGAGTCAATTACTCTCACTACTGTGCTAACTTAATACTCGGAACTTAAAAGGAAACACAGAGCAGTTCCCGAGTGAGTAGGTGTCGCGACCACGTCTAAACAATCACTCAATCACTGTTCTCCCATGTACGTCACCGAGTTAAACGAAGCACTAACTATTCATACAAAGGCGTCACAGTCATTTCCATTGCGAGGATCGACCGGAGGACACGGTGGAGCACACGGTGGAGGTGTGCCCCGCGTGGGCGGAGCACAGCCGTGTCCTCGAAGCGGCGATTGGCGGCGGCGACCACTCGCGTCCGGCCCTGGTGCAAGCCATGGTCCGGAGCGAGACGGAGTGGGACGCCGTCACCTCCTTCTGCAAAGCTAGAGAAGGAGGTGGCGGAACGTGAGAGGGAGAGAACCTCTCAACGTCCCGGCCGCCGCGGGAGACGTCCCGGGCGTCGGGGGCCACGGTGGCCCCCCCGGCCACCGTAGGCGCGGGCCTGTGGACGGTGGGCTATGGGCTAGCTCGCCGTCCGTCCGTCTCATGATGACAGGCCGTGTCGACGGCGCGTTCGTGTTCCACGCGCGCCTCAAAGAGAGTCAGCAAAAAGGAAGGGGTCCGTAAGGACCGATGCCTGCCGGGGTTGCGGGACAGTTCGAAAGAGATACCGCGGCCCCGGAACACAAAGGGCGATGAAGGAAGATGGATGGGTTTTAGTCAGTAAAAGTCTGACACTCCCTCCTGCTCCACCCAGAGCGGGAGGAGTTATTTGATGATTTCCCATCCGAAAAAAAAAAAAAAAAAAAAGGGATGCTATCGAAGAAGTAGGGGAGAGGTGTGTCAATAGTAACAAAATAAAATCAATCCTTCATATTATTTTAATTAAAAATCACAGCGCAATCATTTTTGGTCACAATATAGTTGAGTTATCTAATTATAAAATGAAATACAGAAAATAACAAAAAATACGATAAAATTCTAAGAAATGGCACTTAATGAGATCAGCGAATAGTGTTACAATTGCTGCACCGAGAGAGTCAATTGTAACAGCAATGAGAGACAATTGTAACATACAGAAATCGTCAACTATAATAACATAAATCTAATAAAATCTTGTCAGTAGTACAATCTAAACACCTAACAAAACTTAAAATACTTATAAAAAATAATAAAATCAATAACAGTCATTCCGACAAACAGTTTAAACACACAAAATATGGATCATTGTTTGCACAGCTGGAGTGTGCCCATTTATGACAGTCTCTGCATTGCAACCAATCTTCTCTACTCGTTTTATAATGCTCGAAACAGACTATACAATCTATCCAATCAATCTATACAATCTATCAATCTCTCCTTGTTTTGTTACTTTTGCACCACTGCCGCCATTCTGCAAAGAAAACTTATTTAACAAAAATCTATGGTAAATTTGAACAACCCACATACCTGCACGTATAGATTAGATGTTGACTTATCCGAAAATCACCACTGTAATATTGTACAACTGTTTAATTTATTTTAATAACCGAAACTGTGCTGAACAAAAATTTTACTTAACTTGCTCTTTGTCAAACTGTCATGTATTGAGAGCACATGCGCGAACTGTTTTAGCTGTAAGTTCGGTCGGTAAAACAGCATCAAATAAAGCTTCGATTGCCACCAAGAGCTACCGCTACTCGTCAATAGGTGTCGTGAAACAACCTATGTTACAATTGCCTCCCTGTTACAATTGACACACCTCTCCCCTACCAATAGGAGCAGTTTACGAAGATTTCCGAATTCTTACGTTAAACCGCTCAGTTTTTCTAGAATACTACAACAACAACAACAACAACAGCCCATAACGTCCACTGCTGGACATAAGCCTCTCCTCTCCCATGATGGGAGGAATTTGCCGTAATCTCCACGCTTGGCAGGCGGATTGGAGATCGCAGTGATGAAAGACTAACAGAAAACGCTGCTGCCCATTCTCTGGCCTACGGAGGCGCAAGGTGTTCTGCCTCAGACATTAGTCGCCGTATACGACACCCGTTAGTGTAATGGTTGGTTCTATTCTACTCTGCCGGATACCACACGGCGTACTACGACGACGGCGTCTAGAATACTAACCACATTCGAATCTCTACCTTGTTCTGTATAGCTTCATTCTCAAACCTTAAATTTTGAACCGTTTTCATATTGTATCAAGTTACTAGAAACCATTTTATATGTTCGGAAACCAAGGAGTATCAATTTATCTAATCCACAACCACAAATTGAAGAGGAAGGCGCCTAACGCATGGACAACCTTCGAACAGATTCATTTTTTTCTTAAAACGACTACGTAACCTTAATGAAGAAAAGACAAATATATATAATTAAAAAAAATATATATATTATATATAAATAGTTAAACGAGCTGTTTTCACAAAGTATACTATTACGATTCAGACTCAAAAATTATTAAATGCGGTAATTAAAAATAGAAATATGTAGCTTTATTTTAACATTATCTGTGATATATTAAGTTAGTGGTATAAGCTATTTATATTTTCTTTTCCCACACATGACATGTTTAATTTATCATCATTTAAGTCGTTATCTTCATTATTGAAGGTCGTGTCTAGTCTGTGTCCGAGGTATTCATCACTCGGTGCACTATGCTCTTCCACGTTTGTCTGTCTTCGGAAGCTTCGGCTATTGATAGGCCAGCGAGCGACTTTACTCGGTCTGACCAACGGGTAGGTGAGCGCCCGCGTGGTCTTTTCCCATCTACTTGGCCAACTACCATAAGCTTCTCGAGGCTGTCAGGGTTCCTAAATACTTAAGAATTAGCTGGAAGCAGACAGTGGATAGTCTTGTGGTTATTTGGAGCTCCTTAAGAATGGACAGGTTGATCCGGCGTGCAGTCCATGGAATTCGCAGCATCCGCCTCCAAACCCACATTTCAAAAGCGTCAATTTTTGCCCTTTCCTTCTCCCTTATTGTCCAAGATTCGGCGCCGTAAGAAAAAAATGAGAATACCGAAGCGCACGCACCAGCCTCACTTTGGTTTTGCGGGATAAATTGCGTTTAATTGTTTTATTGGGTTTAATTTATAATTAAGTATAATATCAATTATTTCTAAAAACAAAACGTCTAAATAATACAAGGTTAGACGGAAGACGTATGCCACATTCGGAACTCCGGGGTAACGATGACTTTACTGCCTAATATTCGCATCTGTAATTTTATTCGTCAGAGTCAGGATGGCTGGACCAAGAGAGATTTTGGAAGTTTGAGCAATACCAAGTGTTCCTATTTTGTACTATTTGGTACCGGACATCAAATAATGTGTACCTCGCTAAAGAGGGAAAACTATTACGAGGAAAGTGGCCAGCTATTCCGACGTCAGAATGGCTGGACCAAGCCGGTTTCACCTAGTTGTAGGCGTTATAACTAGTTTATCTTTTCGTTAAAATGTAGTAGGTACCTCATTTGTACCTCAACATATGTTTTTCTTAGTTTTTTTCGATGTGCAATAAAAATGTTACACCTAGAAGAAATTTTGCATGTAATCTGGCTCAAGCGCAAAATGCAAAATGTCTACTGGTAGTAAAATGTCTATTTCTTATAATGTCGCTTTCGCAGAATATCTCTTTCGCAAAAAGTCAAGTTAGTAACTTGGAAAAAAAAATATTAGCCAGGTTTAAGAAAGGTAGTTTTTTTTTCCAAATTCTTATTCTTGTATGGTTCTGTTCTGTAGGGCTATTACGTATCTCTGTTGACAGCTCGAAATGATAGTAACTGGGCATCCTGACTCTGACCTCTTATTCTGTCTGGAGTGCACGCGTCCTTGTCGTACTCACGACAAAAATGTATTTCCCATCTCTTTATTTTATTTATCCTCCAAATATCAGAATATTAATTAGGAAAATAAATGAAAAATATTAATAAATCGAAGTATATTGCGTAGTTACATGTGGTAGGAGATCCCTTGTGTTTTATTTATTTTGGTACCTATCATAGTTGGTACACTTTCTAAACACGCACGATGGCTTTTTTCCAATTTTTATCTAAATTCGTAGCAGCGTATCGCTCGTCGCCATGCGTGTTGCAGACTAAAGGCAAAACGATACGATGCAATTGGGCCGTTTTCGAGTCTTCACGATTGCGCGCTCACAACATATCTGTTTACTAGAATATCATTGCCCCAGATGTTCATCTTGTGCAGTCGTCTCGCTCCACTTCGCCTCTTCCTCTGATTCCTGATGAAGTTCCGCTTGATGATGATATGCGGATGATGTTGATTTCAGAGTTCTATAAAGACGCTGTCAATGTAAAATAAATTGCGAAACTTTACATCTGCCTTCGAATACATCCGTCATCGACAACAAATTCCACTTACCTGCCTCAACTTCGTGTTTGTTTCAAAAATACTTAGGAAACGTTGTGGCATTTCCTCATTGTCGCTTAAAGCCACATACCCACCGCTACGCACAGAGAAGCTACGCACACGTGTTAAAGTTTCCCTTTGCAGGAAAATGTACTTATGTAAATTGTGTCCACTGCAAACCACAGACACGACATAGCTCAATGCTGTTAACGCTATGCACGCTGTGCATGCGGTACGCGCTATACACGAATATTTACTCAAGACTATGCCGCGGTGGGCCACTCACGCTACGGTTGTAGGTACTATCGAGGACACTCCCGCCTGACCACCACTAAGCTTATTTTTGCTTGCACTTGCAACATAGTTACGCTCTCTAGCCCCGCCCCGTTGACTTTGTATAGAAATAATGAATGAAAAGAACGAACCGGCCGAACGCACTGACGACGCACGCCAAACGAGAGTTATTGTTATTTTGCCCGCCAAAGTTGAGGCTTTCCTAATAGGCCCAAACTTTAAGGGGGCGTGGCTCAGCGCCTGCGCATGTTTTAAGCGAAAAACATACATAGTCGACAGTGGAAACGACCCACGCTGTCATAAAATGAATCCACGCAGCTAAAATGCGCCGCGTGTCCGTGCACAGCATGCACCGCGGTGGGTTTGCACCTCTATGGTCGAAAAGCAAAACAGCTACGACACGAATTTCGCTTCGTAGTCGTTTTAATTTGCCAGAACGCGTTGTCGTTGCTTTTAATAGAACCACGACACAAAAATTTCGCTTTGTGGTAATTTGCAAATGAAAATGCCACAATGCCACGCGTTGTGGTCGGTTTTTCGCTCAATGAGCATATTCGGTCTATGAACCTAACATTTACATTATGCTAGTGTTTAAGATGTATATATCTTTGGGCCATTGTTTCGACGACCCGAATGGCGCAGCGGTAGTGAGGCTGCCTTACGTTAGTCCCGGGTTCGAATCCTGGTCGGAGAAAATGTTTGTGTGATGAGCATGGACATTTGTTTCCGAGTCATGGATGTTTATTTGTATAATAAGTATGTATTTGCAAACAAAAAGTATCTATGTAGTATATCAACTATCGGATGTCCACGACACAAGCCTCGTTGCTTAGTGTGGCACTAGAAGGCGCTGTGTGTAATGTCTTGCAATATTTATTATTTACTAGCTTCTGCCCGCGACTTCGTACGCGGAACCTGTTGCTTATGCCAGCGACAACGGGGTTGTCAATATAAAGTTTGTTGGTTATTTATATGTTGTTGATCTGATACGTCTGATGTCGATGCGCAATTCTCTATCCGTGAACGTCTCCGACTCGCGAGACAATGCGTGACGTTCACGATCAGCAGTCAGTCGCGCATAACGTTCCCCACTTGTCTCTAGATACCTAGAAGTCGATGTGTAGATACGCTGAGAACTCAAGCGTAATTCTCTTTCCGTGAACGTCTCCAACTCGCGAGACAATGCAGACGTTCACGATCAGCGGTCAGTCGCGCATCAAATTCTTCACTGGTCCCTAGAGACCTGGATTTAGATGCGTAAATACGCTGAGAACGCAGGCGTGCTTCGCGATCTGAAGAGGTTTCCACGGAGCGAGTTGAAGCCTGATGTTCTCGAACGACATCAAGTCTCTCCTGACGCTCTTCGGTAGATTTTTGGGATCTTATGATCCTTAATCTTTTAGCTCCTTTGGAACATTGGGAAAGATTTGACCTCTTTCTAGGCATGGTCATAGTTTTATTAAAATCCAAGTGACTGCTCCGCTGCGTTACCGGGTAGGCTACTAATGGAAAAGGAAATTAAACACTAAAATAACATAAGCCGGAAGGATCATAAATGGTGTGGTTTTTTTAGCTGTAATTTGGTGAAAGTGCTATTTTGTTAATTGGGTTTTCGTAAAAGAGTATATTTTTGACTAATTTTGTAAACTTTAACGAGTTACTGGCTGGTGGAGGTCCATCCTTCGATTAGAACGTGAGCTGACACTAACATAGTTGGGGAAATGTTAGACAGTTGTGATTTAGATCATTTTATGGTTAAAGAAATTGATTTTCTCAATAACCACTAAACAACGTATAGACTGCTATAGGTCTGAAATAAAGATATTTTTTTTTAAAATAAGAAATTACTACAGGGGGATGGAGTTGCTCTCGTCCGTAGGATTTACCACCTTTTCCTAGGCCCACCCTACACGTGTCCCCCGGGTGGTGCAAAACGAGCAACAACGCCGAGCAACAGGCGGCGGACTTTGAATAACCTGTCAAGGCTGCCACAAGCCTAGAGAAATTAAATCCTCTCTAAACGAGTGGCCATCGCACCTTGGGAAAGTGTCATAGGTATATTCCCAACCCCCTTTTTATGAATATGGAAAATACGATGAACGATATGTCGGACGATCCGGCTAACACCCGGCGCTCACAGGTACCCGGGCCTGTGAGTGTTAAATCTGTTACCGAAGACTACTCAGGAGTGGGCGACCAGGCCCCTGTGTTAGTTAATGCATCTGGCAGCAGCAGCAGTAGCAGAAGATTAGTTCAACAAGCCTTTCACCCAGGCTTATTTTTGTCACGTGCTAGAAGCTCCTCTCTAGGAAGTACTTCTCAAAGTCCTATGGAGCACCAAACTAAAATCAGCCAACGCAAGGAAAACTTAATCCCAACACAGCCAGAAAAGGACTCTGGCACTCGTCCTCCCGACTGGCAAAGAGTTCCAATTACGAGAACCTCCAAAAAAAGGAAACTTACCAGTCCACCACCACCTGAAGACATAGAGGTGTCGAACAGATTCTCAGGCCTACCAGTGGAAGCAAGCTCCAGTGAGGACATTAAAACAAAAGATAAGAGAACTAATAAACCACCACCAATAATGCTATATGGGGTTGATGATGTCAATAAGCTTACACAGCTTCTTGAGTCGGCAGCCGAGAACAATAAATTCTCATATAAGATAATAAACAAAAATCAACTCCGTATTACATGTGAGGATATCAGCATCTATAAACAATTAATGTGTGTGATCCGAGAACACGGTGTGATAGGTCATACATTCAATCGGAAAGATGGAAAAAATTACAGACTAGTTATCAAAAACTTACACCACACAACACCGCACGAAGCTATCAAGCAGGCGTTTGAGAGCACTGGGAACATAGTACTGAGCGAAATCATAAATTCCAGATATGGGCTTGAGAAACACCTACATCTACCTTCTTCATTAATCTGCAAGCAGGACCAAATAACAAAGCAGCGAAACAGGTGAAAGTAATTTATCATCAAATTGTCAGTATAGAGGACCCTAAGAAGAGAACAGCCCCAGTCCAGTGCCATAGATGTCAGCAGTATGGACATTCCAAAAACTACTGCATGAGACCCTACCGTTGCCTAAAATGTGCTGAATCACATAATACTAAGGAATGCCCTAAGACTGACCGCAGCTCTCCAGCCAAGTGTGCTTTATGTCTAGGCCCGCACCCATCAAACTATAAGGGGTGCGAGGTCTACAAAGAAATCCTGGCCAGAAAAACACGAACGCAAACCTACATAGGAAACAGATCCGCACAAAATACGCAGACTGGCAACAAGATCCTGGAACCAAACACATTGCAAGCAAACAAGGACGTAACTACAACTGAAAGCAAACAATATGCAGAAGTAGCTAAGTCAAAACCCCAACAAAAGACTGAAACTCCATACGATGTACCCCCACAACACACCACTGGCAAACTAGAAGAGATCTTCCTAAAACAAAGTGAAAAGATTGACATCATCTTACAACAGATGAGCACCCTCTTGGGTCTCATAACTACTCTCGTCAATAAAATCGCAAAGTGATTAACACAATCAAAATAGCCACTTGGAACATTAATGGGCTGTCTCCCAACAAAAGAGAAGTTGAGACTCTAATAAACTTCCATAGTCTCGATATTCTACTTATATCATAAACACACTTCACATCAAGTAGTCTAATCAACATAAAAAACTTCAACATATACCGCACGAACCACCCTGATGGCACTGCCCATGGTGGAACCGCTCTGTCATAATTAGAAAATCCATCAAACACTATGAGCTTCCCCCGTTTACCACTGACCATATACAAGCAACATCAGTAGCTGTCAGTGATAAGAATGGAGTCTTCACCGTGTCCTCTGTTTACTGTCCTCCAAAGCATAACTTAAAAGAAGAACATTTAACTCTCTACATACAAAGTCTTGGGCCACGCTTTATTGCAGGGGGCGACTGGAATTCAAAACATGTCCACTGGGGTTCGAGACTTAACACAACAAGGGGAAGAGAGTTAAAAAAGTGCGTTGCAGCAAAAGTTGATCCACTTATCCCCCTTTTCCCCCTTTTAGGCGGATCTCGAAAGTTGAGAGACTTGGATTTTTTTTTTCAGATTCGTAAGAAGGGGCCGAGAGTTAGTCAAAATCATTTTTCAAAACTCCCCACTCTCCCCTCCTTCACCCCTCCCCCCATCGTATCTCGGAAACTAGGACACGTAGCGGCTTTTTGATTTTTACTATAAATTATTATTGAGGAGCGTTTAAATTTGTATACGGAGGGTATCCTCTCCTCCCCAACCTCCCCTAAAAATAAAAGGGTGTGGCGTCAAATATTAATTGACCCACAAAACTTAATAAGTTTATTATTATTACAGCAAAAGTCCTGCTTACCCTTTTACTTCATGTTGGCGTGAAGGCGCGCGCCATCATCGTGCGCGAGCGCTGCCGGCCGCGGAAACCTGTTGGCTTACCTCACCCCGGACGCCGCGCGCCGCACCGCCTTCCGCAGCCCGCTCCAGCCGCAGACAACGTGGACCGCCGACCAGTCAACTTGACGCCTTCAACGCGAACCCACGTCGCTTTGGCTCGCTACCGCGGTTATATTTTGCCTATCGTAAAATCATTTATTCTTCTCGCTATCACCTACAACTTGGTTTATATTCTTCCTTATTCTAAATCTTCTCTATTCTCGCTATAACTTCATTTCCATCTCTGTTAAACTTTCGCTTGCGCTTTACTCAATATAATAATTACAACGTACACTGTCGAGTATTATTCCGCACTCCGGTATACCTCCAAAAGTGGTGACCCCGACGTGATTCGGCGCGTAGATATCGTAGCGCGACCGCGTGACCCGGGCCGCCCCGGTATACCTCCAAAAGGGCTATAACTTCGTAACGGTCAGAGATAGCCATTATGTGTTTGAACAAATATTATAGTAGGCGTCGAAACGTGTCTGGTGGCAGGTAGGTTCTGAGTGGAGCGAACCTGCGAGACCGAGTCGAGAGAAGGGGGGAGGTGGCGAGCGAAGCGAGCCGGCGACCCCTATGATCCGCATCCGGATTTCCGGATATGTATCTGCGTTTCCGTATCCGTGGATCTTTACGCCTATTATTCGTATCCGGATCCGTATCCGTGGATCTTGACGCCTTTGATCCGTATCCGGATCCGTGGATCTTGGTGCCTATGATCCGCATCCGGATCTCCGGATTTGTATCTGCGTTTCCGTATCCGTGGATCTTTACGCCTATTATCCGTATCCGGATCCGTAAACGCAGATCATGACGCCTTTGATCAGTATCCGGATCCATGGATCTTGACGCCAATGATCCGCATCTGGATCTGCGGATTCGTATCTGCGTATCCGTATCCATGGATCTTAACGCCTATGATCCGTATCCGTATCCGTGGATCTTGACGCCTATGATCCGCATCCGGATCTCCGGATTTGTATCTGCGTTTCCGTATCCGTGGATCTTTACGCCTATTATCCGTATCCGGATCTTGACGCCTATGATCCGCGTCCGGATCACTGGATTTGTATCTGCGTTTCTGTATCCGTGTATCTTTACGCCTATTATCCGTATCCGGATCTTGACGCCTATGATCCGCATCCGGATCACCGGATTTGTATCTGCGTTTCCGTATCCGTGGATCTTTACGCCTATTATCCGTATCCGGATCTTGATACCTATGATCCGCATCCGGATCTCCGGATTTGTATCTGTGTTTCCGTATCCGTAAATCTTGACGCCAATGTTCCGTATCCGGATCCGTCTCCGCGGGCCTTGACGCCAATGATCCGCATCCAGATCTGCGGATTTGTATCTGCGTTTCCGTATCCGTGGATCTTGGTGCCTATGATCCGCATCCGGATCTCCAGATTTGTATCTGCGTTTCCGTATCCATGGATCTTTACGCCTATTATCCGTATCCGGATCCGTAACCACGGTTCTTGACGCCTATGATCCGCATCCGGATCTCCGGATTTGTATCTGCGTTACCGTATCCGTGGATCTTTACGCCTATTATCCGTATCCGGATCCGTACCCACGGTTCTTGACGCCTGTGATCCGCATCCAGATCTCCGGATTTCTATCTGCGTTTCCGTATCCGTGGATCTTTACGCCTTTTATCCGTATCCGGATCCGTACCCGCGGTTCTTGACGCCTGTGATCCGCATCCGGATCTCCGGATTTCTATCTGCGTTTCCGTATCCGTGGATCTTTACGCCTTTTATCCGTATTCGGATCCGTACCCGCGGTTCTTGACGCCTGTGATCCGCATCCGGATCTCCGGATTTGTATCTGCGTTTCCGTATCCGTGTATCTTTACGCCTGTGATCCGCATCCGGATCTCCAGATTTCTATCTGCGTTTCCGTATCCGTGGATCTTTACGCCTATTATCCGTATCCGGATCCGTACCCGCAGTTCTTGACGCCTGTGATCCGCATCCAGATCTCCGGATTTGTATCTGCGTTTCCGTATCCGTGGATCTTTACCCCTATGATCCGTATCCGGATCCGTACCCGTGGATCTTAACGTCTATGATTAGTATCCGGATCAGTACCCGCGGATCTTGACGCCTATGATCCGCATCCGGATCTCTGGATAAGTATCTGCGTTTCCGTATCCGTGTATCTTTACGCCTATGATCCGCATCCGGATCTCCGGATTTGTATCTGCGTTTCCGTATCCGTGGATCTTTACGCCTATTATCCGTATCCGGATCCGTAACCGCAGATCATGACGCCTTTGATCAGTATCCGCATCCATGGATCTTGACGCCAATGATCCGCATCTGGATCTGCGAATTCGTATCTGCGTATCCGTATCCATGGATCTTAACGCCTTTGATCCGTATCCGTATCCGTGGATCTTGACGCCTATAATCCGCATCCGGATCTCCGGATTTGTATCTGCGTTTCCGTATCCGTGTATCTTTACGCCTATTATCCGTATCCGGTTCCGTAACCGCAGATCATGACGCCTTTGATCAGTATCCGCATCCATGGATCTTGACGCCAATGATCCGCATCTGGATCTGCGAATTCGTATCTGCGTATCCGTATCCATGGATCTTAACGCCTTTGATCCGTATCCGTATCCGTGGATCTTGACGCCTATGATCCGCATCCGGATCTCCGGATTTGTATCTGCGTTACCGTATCCGTGGATCTTTACGCCTATTATCCGTATCCGGAACTTGACGCCTATGATCCACGTCCGGATCACTGGATTTGTATCTGCGTTTCCGTATCAGTGTATCTTTACGCCTATTATCCGTATCCGGATCTTGACGCCTATGATCCGCATCCGGATCACCGGATTTGTATCTGCGTTTCCGTATCCGTGGATCTTTACGCCTATTATCCGTATCCGGATCTTGATGCCTATGATCCGCATCCGGATCTCCGGATTTGTATCTGCGTTTCCGTATCCGTAAATCTTGACGCCTATGTTCCGTATCCGGATCCGTCTCCGCGGGTCTTGACGCAAATGATCCGCATCCGGATCAGCGGATTTGTATCTGCGTTTCCGTATCCGTGGATCTTGGTGCCTATGATCCGCATCCGGATCCGTACCCGTGGATCTTAACGCCTATGATCCGTATCCGGCTATAGCAAATGCTTCGACCGTATTGATCATCGCATGCTACTAAAAAAGCTGTTTCTCGCCGGAATTCACGGAGACTTGTACCGATGGTTCTCATCCTATATAGAGAACAGAACACAGGCTGTCGTGCTTCAAGGGTATACATCTGGTTGGAGTTCTGTCCCTTCAGGAGTGCCACAAGGTTCCATTCTGGGTCCATTGTTATTCATATTGTTAATTACAGATATCAAGCAGTGCTTTCATCATTCGTATATTCTTCTCTATGCTGATGACATGAAAATTCACAAAGTTGTAAGAGACATGTCTGATGCATATCAATTGCAAGACGACCTGCACAGATTTGAGATATATTGCAAACGTAACAAACTCCAATTAAATGTCTCTAAATGTTTCGTCCTAACATTCTCACGACGTACGTCTTTGATCAACTTTAATTACACTATCAACAATGAATTAATTAGCAGGCTAAATAGCATAAGAGACTTGGGGGTGATCGTGAACAACAAGCTTCTGTTTGATCAACATGTGAATAGCATAGTTACAAAGGCATCAAAAGCTCTGGGATTTATACTACGCACCACGGCCTGTTTTCGATCTCTTAAACCGGTTAAAATTTTATATTGTTCTTTTGTACGTAGCCATTTAGAATACGCATCTCAGGTTTGGAACCCGCAGTATGAGATCTATAAGGCCCGTATTGAAGGCGTCCAAAGAAAATTTCTACGTTACCTAGATTATAGAGCACAGCAATACTCGATTGACTATAAGCACCGCTGTAGACGGTACCATTTCCTTCCTCTGGAGATAAGGCGTCATATTGGAGACATGACTCAGCTTATGGGTGTCGCAAATGGTCATATTGACTGTCCTGAACTTGTTGCAAATATAGGATTACGCACGAACCTAATGGGATTACGTCAGCGACCAATATTAAGTGTACCTTTCACAACGACCAATTATGTGAAAAATGTTTTTTCAATAAGGAGTGCACGTAATTTCAATAAACTTTCTAGGGACCATGATATCGACTTGTTCTGCACTAGTGTGGCGTCCTTGCGACGGCAAATGGCACACAACTTTTTCGATGATTAAGTAGCTTCTCTCGCATGTAATCTGATGATGACAATGAATTGTCATCTGTACTTTTATTTTTTATTTTCCCCGTTATATGTATTTTCTTTTTATCTACGTGTGGAGGCTTGTAATTAGCAATTTGGAAATACTACACTGTTTATCATTTTTTGCTTGTTAGTCTGTAAGCCTTCTGTAAAATAAAATAAATAAATAAATAAAATAAATAAATTATCCGTATCCGGATCCGTAACCGCAGATCATGACACCTTTGATCAGTATCCAGATCCATGGATCTTGACGCCAATGATCCGCATCTGGATCTGCGGATTCGTATCTGCGTATCCGTATCCATGGATCTTAACGCCTATGATCCGTATCCGTATCCGTGGATCTTGACGCCTATGATCCGCATCCGGATCTCCGGATTTGTATCTGCGTTTCCGTATCCGTGGATCTTTTCGCCTATTATCCGTATCCAGATCTTGACGCCTAGGATCCGCATCCGGATCACCGGATTTGTATCTGCGTTTCCGTATCCGTGGATCTTTACGCCTATTATCCGTATCCGGATCTTGATGCTTATGATCCGCATCCGGATCTCCAGATTTGTATCTGCGTTTCCGTATCCGTAAATATTGACGCCTATGTTCCGTATCCGGATCCGTCTCCACGGGTCTTGACGCCAATGATCCGCATCAGGATCTGCGTTTCCGTATCCGTGGATCTTGGTGCCTATGATCCGCATCCGGATCTCCGGATTTGTATCTGCGTTTCCGTATTCGTGGATCTTTACGCCTATTATCCGTATCCGGATCCGTACCCGCGGTTCTTGACGCCTATGATCCGCATCCGGATCTCCGGATTTGTATCTGCGTTTCCGTATCCGTGGATCTTTACGCCTATTATCCGTATCCGGATCCGTACCCACGGTTCTTGACGCCTGTGATCAGCATCCGGATCTCCGGATTTCTATCTGCGTTGCCGTATCCGTGGATCTTTACGCCTATGATCCGTATCCGGATCCGTACCCGTGGATCTTAACGCCTATGATCCGTATCCGGATCCGTACCCACGGATCTTGACGCCTATGATCCGCATCCGGATCTCCGGATATGTATCTGCGTTTCCGTATCCGTGGATCTTGGTGCCTATGATCCGCATCCGGATCTCCGGATTTGTATCTGCGTTTCCGTATCCGTGGATCTTTACGCCTATTATCCGTATCCGGATACGTACCCGCGGTTCTTGACGCCTGTGATCCGCATCCGGATCTCCGGATTTGTATCTGCGTTTCCGTATCCGTAAATATTGACGCCTATGTTCCGTATCCGGATCCGTCTCCACGGGTCTTGACGCCAATGATCCGCATCAGGATCTGCGTTTCCGTATCCGTGGATCTTGGTGCCTATGATCCGCATCCGGATCTCCGGATTTGTATCTGCGTTTCCGTATCCGTGGATCTTTTCGCCTATTATCCGTATCCAGATCTTGACGCCTAGGATCCGCATCCGGATCACCGGATTTGTATCTGCGTTTCCGTATCCGTGGATCTTTACGCCTATTATCCGTATCCGGATCTTGATGCTTATGATCCGCATCCGGATCTCCAGATTTGTATCTGCGTTTCCGTATCCGTAAATATTGACGCCTATGTTCCGTATCCGGATCCGTCTCCACGGGTCTTGACGCCAATGATCCGCATCAGGATCTGCGTTTCCGTATTCGTGGATCTTTACGCCTATTATCCGCATCCGGATCCGTACCCGCGGTTCTTGACGCCTATGATCCGCATCCGGATCTCCGGATTTGTATCTGCGTTTCCGTATCCGTGGATCTTTACGCCTATTATCCGTATCCGGATCCGTACCCACGGTTCTTGACGCCTGTGATCAGCATCCGGATCTCCGGATTTCTATCTGCGTTTCCGTATCCGTGGATCTTTACGCCTATTATCCGTATCCGGATACGTAACCGCGGTTCTTGACGCCTGTGATCCGCATCCGGATCTCCGGATTTGTATCTGCGTTTCCGTATCCGTGGATCTTTACGCCTATGATCCGTATCCGGATCCGTACCCGTGGATCTTAACGCCTATGATCCGTATCCGGATCCGTACCCACGGATCTTGACGCCTATGATCCGCATCCGGATCTCCGGATATGTATGTGCGTTTCCGTATCCGTGGATCTTGGTGCCTATGATCCGCATCCGGATCTCCGGATTTGTATCTGCGTTTCCGTATCCGTGGATCTTTACGCCTATTATCCGTATCCGGATACGTACCCGCGGTTCTTGACGCCTGTGATCCGCATCCGGATCTCCGGATTTGTATCTGCGTTTCCGTATCCGTGGATCTTTACGCCTATGATCCGTATCCGGATCCGTACCCGTGGATCTTAACGCCTATGATCCGTATCCGGATCCGTACCCACGGTTCTTGACGCCTGTGATCCGCATCCGGATCTCCGGATTTGTATCTGCGTTTCCGTATCCGTGGATCTTTACGCCTATTATCCGTATCCGGATCCGTACCCACGGTTCTTGACGCCTGTGATCAGCATCCGGATCTCCGGATTTCTATCTGCGTTTCCGTATCCGTGGATCTTTACGCCTATTATCCGTATCCGGATACGTAACCGCGGTTCTTGACGCCTGTGATCCGCATCCGGATCTCCGGATTTGTATCTGCGTTTCCGTATCCGTGGATCTTTACGCCTATGATCCGTATCCGGATCCGTACCCATGGATCTTAACGCCTATGATCCGTATCCGGATCCGTACCCACGGATCTTGACGCCTATGATCCGCATCCGGATCTCCGGATATGTATCTGCGTTTCCGTATCCGTGGATCTTGGTGCCTATGATCCGCATCCGGATCTCCGGATTTGTATCTGCGTTTCCGTATCCGTGGATCTTTACGCCTATTATCCGTATCCGGATACGTACCCGCGGTTCTTGACGCCTGTGATCCGCATCCGGATCTCCGGATTTGTATCTGCGTTTCCGTATCCGTGGATCTTTACGCCTATGATCCGTATCCGGATCCGTACCCGTGGATCTTAACGCCTATGATCCGTATCCGGATCCGTACCCACGGTTCTTGACGCCTGTGATCCGCATCCGGATCTCCGGATTTGTATCTGCGTTTCCGTATCCGTAAATCTTGACGCCTATGTTCCGTATCCGGATCCGTCTCCACGGGTCTTGACGCCAATGATCCGCATCCGGATCTGCGTTTCCGTATCCGTGGATCTTGGTGCCTATGATCCGCATCCGGATCTCCGGATTTATATCTGCGTTTCCGTATCCGTGGATCGTTACGCCTATTATCCGTATCCGGATCCGTACCCGCGGTTCTTGACGCCTATGATCCGCATCCGGATCTCCGGATTTGTATCTGCGTTTCCGTATCCGTGGATCTTTACGCCTATTATCCGTATCCGGATCCATACCCTCGGTTCTTGACGCCTGTGATCCGCATCCGGATCTCCGGATTTCTATCTGCGTTTCCGTATCCGTGGATCTTTACGCCTATTATCCGTATCCGGATACGTACCCGCGGTTCTTGACGCCTGTGATCCGCATCCGGATCTCCGGATTTGTATCTGCGTTTCCGTATCCGTGGATCTTTACGCCTATGATCCGTATCCGGATCCGTACCCGTGGATCTTAACGCCTATGATCCGTATCCGGATCCGTACCCACGGATCTTGACGCCTATGATCCGCATCCGGATCTCCGGATATGTATCTGCGTTTCCGTATCCGTGGATCTTGGTGCCTATGATCCGCATCCGGATCTCCGGATTTGTATCTGCGTATCCGTATCCGTGGATCTTTACGCCTATTATCCGTATCCGGATCCGTAACCGCAGATCATGACGCCTTTGATCAGTATCCGGATCCATGGATCTTGACGCCAATGATCCGCATCTGGATCTGCGGATTCGTATCTGCGTATCCGTATCCATGGATCTTAACGCCTATGATCCGTATCCGTATCCGTGGATCTTGACGCCTATGATCCACATCCGGATCTCCGGATTTGTATCTGCGTTTCCGTATCCGTGGATCTTTACGCCTATTATCCGTATCCGGATCTTGATGCCTATGATCCGCGTCCGGATCACCGGATTTGTATCTGCGTTTCCGTATCCGTGTATCTTTACGCCTATTATCCGTATCCGGATCTTGACGCCTATGATCCGCATCCAGATCACTGGATTTGTATCTGCGTTTCCGTATCCGTGGATCTTTACGCCTATTATCCGTATCCGGATCTTGATGCCTATGATCCGCGTCCGGATCACCGGATTTGTATCTGCGTTTCCGTATCCGTGTATCTTTACGCCTATTATCCGTATCCGGATCTTGACACCTATGATCCGCATCCAGATCACTGGATTTGTATCTGCGTTTCCGTATCCGTGGATCTTTACGCCTATTATCCGTATCCGGATCTTGATGCCTATGATCCGCATCCGGATCTCCGGATTTGTATCTGCGTTTCCGTATCCGTAAATAGTGACGCCTATGTTCCGTATCCGGATCCGTCTCCGCGGGTCTTGACGCCAATGATCCGCATTTGGATCTGCGGATTTGTATCTGCGTTTCCGTATCCGTGGATCTTTACGCCTATGATCCGTATCCGGATCCGTACCCGTGGATCTTAACACCTATGATCCGTATCCGGATCCGTACCCGCGGATCTTGACGCCTATGATCCGCGTCCGGACCACCGGATTTGTATCTGCGTTTCCGTATCCGTGTATCTTTACGCCTATGATCCGCATCCGGATCTCCGGATTTGTATCTGCGTTTCCGTATCCGTGGATCTTTACGCCTATTATCCGTATCCGGATCCGTATCCGTGGATCTTGACGCCTTTGATCCGTATCCGGATCCTATAAAATGTACTGTGTTGAGCAATAAATATTTGAATTTGAATTACGCTCATTGACGCTCTTCGGTAGATTCTTGGGATCTTATGATCCTTAATCTTTTAGCTCCTTTGGAACATTGGGAAACATTTGACCTCTTTCTAGGCATGGTTATAGTTTTATTAAAATCTAAGTGACAGCTCCGCTGCGTTACCGGGTAGGCTACCGTGTCACGAAGATAAATGGAAAAGTAAATTAAACACTAAAATAACATAAGCCGGAAAGCATATTTATTCAATAAAATAAAAGGGAGTTTTGGCTAGTAGAGTCAAATTTTCAATGATATACTATCGTCATCGGAAATCAGTCCTAAAATGTTACCACCTTCACCGCGTGGAGGTACTCCCAGCTTATGTTATTTTATAATTATACATTGAAATTAGTGATAGCTTTGATTTCCACATCAGATGTTTCTGATCTTCGATTTTTATAAGTCAACAGGAAATGTCCTACCATACCTAGAAGTCGATGTGTAGATGCGCTGAGAACTCAAGCGTAATTCTCTTTCCGTGAACAACATCTCCAACTAGCGAGACAATGCAGTCGTTCAAGATCAGCGGTCAGTGGCGCATATTCTTCACTGGTCTCTAGAGACCTGGATGTAGATGCGTAAATACGCTGAGAACGCAGGCGTGCTTCGCGATCCGAAGAGGTCTCCACGGAGCGAGTCGAAGCCTGATGTTCTCGAACAGCATCAAGTCTCTCCTGACGCTCTTCGGTAGATACTTGGGATCTTATGATCCTCAACCTTTTAGCTCGGTTACATGTTACCACCTTCACCGCGTGGAGGTACTCCCAGCATATGTTATTTTATAATTATACATTGAAATTAGTGATAGCTTTGATTTCCAGATCAGATGTTTCTGATCTTCGATTTTTATAAGTCAACAGGAAATGCCCATCAGACCGAACAAGTTTTGCTAAGACGTCATTCCTATATGTGTTATGGTGTAGCTGGGCTCTTGGAGTTCCACAACAGGTGTTCCAGATCTTCAATTTTAATAAGTCAACAGAGAGTGCTCATCAGATTGAAAAACTTTTGCTAAAACGTCATTCCTATTGTATATGTTAGTATAGCTGGGCTCTTGGAGTTCCACATCAGGTGTTCCAGATCTTCAAATTTATTCTCTCAGCAGAAAATTCTTATCACGTGGAACAATTTTTGCTACGGTACCATTTTTGTATCTCTTATAGTTTAGCTGGTCTGTTGCGGTTCTGCATCAGGTGCTCAAGTTTCCAAGATAAATTATAGCTTATATGTTGCCCAGACTTAATAGCTATACAACAAAAAAAAATATTCAAATCCGTCCAGTAGTTCCGAAGATTAGCGTGTACAAACAAACAGACACACAGACGAACAGACACACAGACAAACAGACAGATTTTTTTTTTTGGATTCGTGCTCTATTACTGTTTCTAAAGAGTACGTTACCCCAGCAGGAAAGTGTCTCCTAGAGATATATGAGTGGAACGTTTAATTAGTGCCCTAACTGCTGTCAATGTGCCCCCACATAAAAAATGTGTGCCCCCTGTCGTTTTGGAAATAAACGGAAAAAACAATTCCTGCTGGGGTAACGTTTTTCTAGCAGGAAAATTCTAAACGAATGATCGGAGAGAGAAACATTGTGCAAGGCCTTGTAGCTTATGTTAGTGCTACAATGTGCCCCCAAAAATAAAATGTGTTCCCCTTCAGGTTTTCGAGATATTGCGTTTCCTGCTGGAGTAACGTTTTGCAGAATCGTATATCTCTGAAACCATTGTATGTGCCCCTGTAGAATAAACATACACGAGTAGCTCTTAATGTGTGCCCCTTAGTGCCCCAATTAGATTTAAGAAAATATTTCTAATTTCCAAGTTATCGCGGTTTTATGAAACCTCGAAAAAACATCGCAGCGCCTAAATGAGACAAGGTATAAGCTCGCTGAAAACTGTATTCTGTCCGTCTTAACACTATTAATAACCATACAAAGTTTCAAAACTGTTCATGCATGCGTTTTTTAATTATCTTGTTATAAGTCAAAACGATGGTGACATAACTTTGACGGCAAAATACAAGGAACCAGGTCAATCCCAGATATGTAGGTGTAAACCAATAAGGTGTGCCTTTAGTCAAAAATATATGGTGTAAATATTCAGCTTGGAATGTTTCACAATAAGTAAATATCGACAAAAACATAAACATGTAAATAACGGCTGGTTATCCGACCAAATTCGAATGACTACTAAAAAGCGACGGATTCATACATAACGATGACCCTCTTTATTGGACGTATTATACCGAAGCTGTTGTCCGTACCACAGTATAAATATGGACATTACGGAAACTACCTACAAATGCTCAAAACCGCACACTAACACAAACATGCGCATCGACGGGGTCCCCATAGTCTAAGATCCCTTACAAAACGACCTTCGCCGAGCTGGTTAATGGATGAAAAGTATTTTATATCAAATTAAATTATGTCAATAAATATATTACAAATGGGTTGACTAAAAAATTTCAGTTCAGAATATGATTAACTAGCAATTTTAAAATTATATTTTTTTTAAAACATTTCTCTGATTTGGTTTATAGACAAATTCCATACCCATCGAAAGTATGAAGCCTGTAGAATATGCATACGTTAGGTTAACCGGTTGTTAACCTTTGCATATTCTGTAAGCTTCATACTTTCAATTGGTATGGAATTTGTTTATTATCCAAACCAGAGAAATGTTTTAAAAAAATATATACATTTTTAAATTGCTAATTCATGTTCTGAACTGAAATATTTTAGTCAACCCATTTTTAATATATTTATTGACATATTTAATTTGATATAAAATACTTTTCATCCATTAACCAGCTCGGTGAAGGTCGTTTTGTAAGGGATCTTAGACTATGGGGACCCCGTCGATGCGCATGTTTGTGTTAGTGTGCGGTTTCGAGCATTTGTAATGTGTGTCAGAATGGCTGGTTGCCTGTGGCTTTGGTCTATGAGAGTTGATTAGAAAATTGCTACATAATTGCTTATACTTGCTACATTTAATAAATAATTGCTACATACTATATATATTTAGAAATAACATATTTTTTTTGTACAGCCATCCTGACGTTTATTTGGCTGGTCGCCTCCTAGTTTAAAGCCAAGCATGCAGAGTTTCCCGAAATGTATTCGTCAATAATTGCTACATATTTGCTTCATTTATCTAATTTAGTCGTATCTTCAAACATATGTTAAATAAAAGATGTGGCAATTATTTTAATTATCCCAAGGAAAAGTGCCTGATAAAACAATAAAGGCAAATAGTTGCAGTGTGTCTTCAGTCAACGGTATTGCTACTTTAGGAGGCTATTATTGCTACTTTATGTTATGAGTACGTAAGTGGAAGTGGTGACAAGTGGAAGCACATTCAAAGGATATCGTATATCTTTGATCAGAGTTTGATTTACTGTCTATAATAGAATTCGAGCCCCCAGTATGTGAAACACTAATTGGTCACTACAAAGCTCATTGCAGACGAAATTCAGAATGGAAATGTTACGATGACCAATCGAAAAAAGTTACGAAGAGTAAAAAGAAGCTAATACCACATTGTATAATATATGCGAAAAAATAATATGGAAATTAAGTAAATTAATAGTTGAATATTTTTTAAGTAAATTGTAATATTATTAAAATGAATCTTATGAACGACCCGACGTTTTTATTTACGATATCCTTCTAATGTGCTTCCACTTGCCACCACTTCCACTTACGTACTCATAAAATAAAGTAGCAATAATAGCCTCCTAAAGTAGCAATACCGTTGACTGAAGACACACTGCAACTATTTGCCTTTATTGTTTTATCAGGCACTTTTCCTTGGGATAATTAAAATAATTGCCACATCTTTTATTTAACATATGTTTGAAGATACAACTAAATTAGATAAATGAAGCAAATATGTAGCAATTATTGACGCAATACATTTCGGGAAACTCTGCATGCTTGGCTTTAAACTAGGAGGCGACCAGCCAACCAAACGTCAGGATGGCTGTACAAAAAAAAAATGTTATTTCTAAATATATATAGTATGTAGCAATTATTTATTAAATATAGCAAATATTATTAAATATAGCAAATATAAGCAATTATGTAGCAATTTTCTAATCAACTCTCATAGACCAAAGCCACAGGCAACCAGCCATTCTGACACACATCATTTGTAGGTAGTTTCCGTACTGTCCATATTTATACTGTGGTATGGACGACAGCTTAGGTATAATACGTCCAATAAAGAGGGTCATCGTTATGTATGAATCCGTCGCTTTTTAGTAGTCATTCGAATTTGGTCGGATAACCAGCCGTTATTTACATGTTTAGTTTTTTGTCAATATTTACTTATTGTGAAACATGCCAAGCTGAATATTTTCACCATATATTCTTGACTAAAGGCACACATTATTGGTTTACACCTACACATCTGGGTTTGAGCTGGTTCCTTGTATTTTGCCGTCAAAGTTATGTCACCATCGTTTTGACTTATAACAAGATAATTCAAAAACGCATGCATGAACAGTTTTGAAACTTTGTATGGTTATTAATAGTGTTAAGACGGACAGAATACAGTTTTCAGCGAGCTTATACCTTGTCTCATTTAGGCGCTGCGATGTTTTTTCGAGTTTTTATAAAACCACGATAACTTGGAAATTAGAAATATTTTCTTAAATCTAATTAGGGCACTAAGGGGCACACATTAAGAGCTACTCGTGTATGTTTATTCTACAGGGGCACATACAATGGTTTCAGAGATATACGATTCTGCAAACCGTTACTCCAGCAGGAAACGCAATATCTCGAAAACCTGAAGAGGCACACATTTTATTTTTGGGGGCACATTGTGGCACTAACATAAGCTACAAGGCCTTGCACAATGTTTCTCTCTCCGATCATTCGTTTAGAATTTTCCTGCTAGAAAAACGTTACCCCAGCAGGAATCGCTTTTTCCGTTTATTTCCAAAATGACAGGGGGCACACATTTTTTATGTGGGCACATTGACAGCAGTTAGGGCACTAATTAACTAATTAAACGTTCCACTCATATATCTCTAGGAGACACTTTCCTGCTGGGGTAACGTACTCGTTTCTAAACCCCCCTCGGTTATTTGTTTTTTAATATATTCAATGTACAGACACAGTTTTTTTTACTGTTTTATTATATGTATATAGAATATAGATATAGATGGATTTAATATATGTATAGATATAGATTTATTTATTGTCGCCTGAAATAAATGATGTTATGTTATTGCTCGCAGGAGTCGCAGGTTGGCACCAAGTTGGATACTGTTGCACGGGTCATAATTTCTGGTGTAAGTAAAATACTCAAAATAAAAATTGAAAAATATGTTTTAATGTACTTATAATAAATATGTATAGATATAGATTTATTTATTGTCGCCTGAAATAAATGATGTTATGTTATTGCTCGCAGTAGTCGCAGGTTGGCACCAAGTTGGATACTTTTGCACGGGTCATAATTTCTGGTGGAAGTAAAAAACTCAAAATAAATATTGAAAAATATGCTTTAATGTACTTATAATAAATATGTATAGATATAGATTTATTTATTGTCGCCTGAAATAAATGATGTTATGTTATTGCTTGCAGGAGTCGCAGGTTGGCACCAAGTTGGATACTCTTGCACGGGTCATAATTTCTGGTGGAAGTAAAATACTCAAAATAAAAATTGAAAAATATGTTTTAATGTACTTATAATTTAACATAAATCTGATATAAAATACTATTATTTTCTTCTTTTATACTTTCTGTTGCTACGTATTAACCCACGTTCGTTTGTAAAACTGGCTGTCCAATTCCTGGAATAAAAAAAAAGTTAATTGAATATCTGTACTATAATTATAAAACGGCAAAGTTTGGAAGTAGAGGGTTAACTTTAGAACTATTGAACCGATTCCAAAAGTTCTGAACCCTGATAGGTTATATTTAAAACGTTCCCGTGGGACAATTTTCGACCATAACGCGAGTCTTATCCACGGTCAAATGCTAGTTACTAATTAAGTTATTAAACCCGATTGACCTAAAGCGATTGACAGTATATGGATAAACGTCACACCTGTAATACTCGAAGGGTTAGGCAGAAGTGAAACCAGCGCTGAGTGTTTTACACCCAGCATATGCTGAGTTGGTTACCCTTTCGTTATGGGAATGCTCAGCGCAGTTGAGCTGTTTAATTTATTGTTAAGTTGTTTGTTGTTATATGTATATGTATGTGCTGCTCTATTGTGTTGCTGCTGTCCATTAACGAATAAATGAATATTCTATTCTATTCTATTCTATTCTAAGTGTACAATTAGGACACCAGCATTTCGCCAAATATTATTTCTCATCTCATGTAATAGGATGCGAACATTCATTTATTTATTTATAATGCACAATGTACACAACCAATTTTACAGGCTAAGCTCAAACTAGTGAGTACATGATTTGGGCGCAGCAAGACAACTTAAAACAAATATTGCAGAGTAGCAACACTACGTAGTCTTATAATTTATCCAATATCACTTACATGTATAGATCATTAGGAATTAAATATTGTTATTAAATTTACATCTAGTATTTCATTTCATTCACAATAATAACAATTGTCTGAGTGTGTTAAAGTTCAAACCAACAAAATTAAGTAGTTAAATAAACAAAAACAAAAAAATGATTTTTAATAAAAAGAAAAAATATAACATCACTAAGTCAAATCAAATTAAATAAAATCACAAATATACAATGTCAACATGATATAAATAAAAATATAATAAAAATAAACCATTCGAACCACAGAAATGTAAAAAACAGGAGAAGTGGCAAGTGGGCGTATCGGTGTCTGCGCGACATGGCTAATTGGCCATGTCATAGGCAAAAGGCCGTCTCCGCGAACTCCACCTACCTACCACCTACCTACCACCTACCTACCACCTACCTACCACCTACCTACCACCTACCTACCACCTACCTACCACCTACCTACCACCTACCTACCACCTACCTACCACCTACCTACCACCTACCTACCACCTACCTACCACCTACCTACCACCTACCTACCACCTACCTACCACCTACCTACCACCTACCTACCACCTACCTACCACCTACCTACCACCTACCTACCACCTACCTACCACCTACCTACCACCTACCTACCACCTACCTACCACCTACCTACCACCTACCTACCACCTACCTACCACCTACCTACCACCTACCTACCACCTAACTACCACCTACCTACCACCTACCTACCACCTACCTACCACCTACCTACCACCTACCTACCACCTACCTACCACCTACCTACCACCTACCTACCACCTACCTACCACCTACCTACCACCTACCTACCACCTACCTACCACCTACCTACCACCTACCTACCACCTACCTACCACCTACCTACCACCTACCTACCACCTACCTACCACCTACCTACCACCTACCTACCACCTACCTACCACCTACCTACCACCTACCTACCACCTACCTACCACCTACCTACCACCTACCTACCTACCACCAACCTACCACCTACCTACCACCTACCTACCACCTACCTACCTACCACCTACCTCCACTTAACTACCACCTACCTACCACCTACCTACCACCTACCTATCACCTACCTATCACCTACCTATCACCTACCTACCACCTACCTACCTACCTACCACCTACCTACCTACCTACGTTTAGGAATTATGTATTTAAACAAATGTATGCGGGTTAATGACCTTTATTTATTTCCTACTTATCTGGCGCAGACTATACCTACCTTGTAAACCTGCCACAAATATTTCAAAAACAGAATTAGCCAAATCGGTTCAGCCTTTCTCGAGTTTTAGCGAGACTAACGAACAGCAATCGATTTTTATATTTAAAAGATTTCAATGATTAAACTATGTATATTAACTAAAACACATTCGAAAGTACAGTCCATCGATTAATAAATATTCGTTCAGTCGAAGTAGTGTTTAGTAGTAGTGTAAGTCGTGGGTTCGAACCCAGGCAGGCGCATTACTTTGTGTAATTTATTTCATCGCCACTGCTCTCAAAGCGGTGAAGAAAAACATTATGAGGAAACCGGCATGTCCTAGAACCAAAAATTCGAAGACAGATCTACTAACCCGCACTGGGCCCGCGTGGTGGATTATAGCCCATTCTCTCTCATAGAGTGGAGGCCTCTGTCCCAGCATTGGGAACATTAATATGCTAATGATGATGACATAAAAAAACCCGACTGCGTAAAAATAACTAATAACATTAAATAAAAAAAAACTGAAAAGAATAAAACAAGTTGACACATTGACTGCAACAGTCGGTAACTCGGGGCCGATATTGGATGTAATGATTTTAGTCTAGATTATTTAATTTTAATGGGTCACCTTTTAAAACCCTTCATTTTGATACCCCACGCGGTGTCATGAAAAAGAATTTCGAACTCCACAATATGGCATCCACGATTTTTATTCGCCATCAAGAAGAATCTTACGACATTATAATCTATCCAAATCCCTCCATCCGTTGAGGAGTTACGAGGGAACAAAGAAACGGACATACATACATACATGCAGGTCAAACACATTACCCTCCTTTTGGGCTTTGCCGCAGTCGAGTTAAAACTAACATACAGAAGGGTTTTTTATATATCAATGAAACAGAATAATCTTTTGTGTTACAGAGCCAAATAATTGAAGCGGTCGGCACGGCGGCGCGGCGGCAGCGGCATGGCGGCGCGGATCAAAAGTGCAAAGCTTTTAGCAAAGGCGCGCACGCGCTAACCTAAACACGCGAGCCACGCTGGGGTGGTCCTGCACCACACCGCACCTCTTCAGTCCCTACTATTTTGTGACACAATGCCTACTGTTGATAACTGTATACTAAGAGAATATTACAGGGGTCTTAAATGTCCAATTTAGCAGAATCATAATATGAATCACGTTAAAAAAAAAATTGACTTTTTGGTTATCATTTATAAATATATTCATTTCGTTGAGCTCCTTGAGTTATAAGTCGAGCTACACGATAACTGACAAATGCTTGCAATGACTGGACAGGTCCACTCAAATCTGTGTGGTTCTTTCTTCAAAAGACCATCTCAGACACTAATCTGCATGGGTGTGTAACGGTTGATATAATAACAAAAAATCTAACGTTCACTTGACCTAATTTCAGTATACTTTTGTTTAATATAACGATCAGTTGAGATAATGAATTGTTGATATAATTTCATTTAATCTAATTTCTTATGATATAATAAACATTTCCTATAATGCACATTTGACATAATATTCATGTAGTATATTATTCATTTACTATAATATTCATAATCTCTAATAACTTTTAATATAATTTAGAAAATCTCACCCTCAACTATTGTAACCAGTAGAAATTGAATGCAATCTGGACTTTAGGGCACCCCGACTCGGACAGGTTAGGTTAGAAGGGGATGGCGGGGTCGTGTGAGCGAGCGAAGCGAGCGAATAGACCCCGCCATCCCCTTCGTGGTTATTTTTTTATAAACCATCCAGAAGTAGGAGCCCCGCGAAGCGGGGCTCCGTCGACCAAGCCCACCCTCAACCATGCATTGAATATTTTAAGATTTGGTTAGGTGCCATTTGAGTTAGGTTAGAACTGTGACCATTAAACATGAAAATCTCACCCTCAACTATTGTACCCAGTAGAAATTGGATGCAATCTGGACTTTAGGGCACCCCGACTCAGACAGGTTAGGTTAGAAGGGGATGGCGGGGTCGTGTGAGCGAGCGAAGCGAGCGAGTAGACCCCGCCATCCCCTTCGTGGTTATTTTTTTTATAAACCATCCAGAAGTAGGAGCCCCGCGAAGCGGGGCTCCGTCGACCAAGCCCACCCTCAACCATGCATTGAATATTTTAAGATTTGGTTAGGTGCCATTTGAGTTAGGTTAGAACTGTGACCATTAAACATGAAAATTAGGTCAAAAGAACATTAGGTCAAATGAATGTTATATAAAAAGAATATTATACATATTGAAAATTATATAAAATGAACGTTATACTAAATGTTTTATATTAAATGAAAATTATATCATACGAAAAATTAGGTCATATGAAATTAGGTTATATGATGTTATAGCATAATTATGAAAATTATATTATATGAACGTTATTTCAAGTGAAATTAGAGAACTTGTTATTATATCATACATTACACACCTCCTCATGTGAATTGAGCAAGATTATGTCTGGACTTCAAAAGAGACTATGACCTCTGAGTTTGTTTCGGCTGTTTCTTCTCAGAGTAGTCAGGTACGAAACACCGGCCCCATCTAGTTTTAAAAAAAAATGACGTGTAAAAGTGTTTGTAAAAACCTACTTGCAAAATAAACATCATTTATCATTATAAATTCCATTTTAAGAAATTACATTTTTTAACGTGATTCAATAATAAGATAAATAAGTTTAATTAATTAATTTAATAAGATTCTGCTAAAGCGGCCATTTTAAGCCTGCTGACCGCTATAATTTTGTAAATGAACAGCCAATAAACAATTTACATAATATATATATTTTTTATTTGATGAACCAACAACAAGCATCACTTCAAAGTGATGTTGAAAAAGCAGTTATCCTGACTCTGGCTATACTTACGGGGAGTCGCCTGTGGGTTATTATAGCTAACTAGCTAAGGTAGTAAATACCTATTTTAACATAAATAGTACCTAATATACATAAATATAAATAGTACATACTGCACCTAAAGTTGCGTATGTAACCTACAAAAACATAATTATAGAAAAAAGTCAAATTAATGAAATTATTTGTTGATAATAACGATTGTAATTTTCAAAATCACCACACGCCCCCCTCTATAATCATGTACTAAATTGTCATTGGACCTAGTATAAACACCTGTGATAATCGAGCTCAAAATAACACGGTTCCCCCACATGTTTTTACTGTAGAGTTTTTCACGCGGCAATATCTACCTACATTATTCTACTTTAGTCACATTTACGCAAGAGAACTCATTGTTACGTGGCTTGACCATTCGTAATAACAACTAAATTGGGGCATAATAATTACGTTTCACACAGTGATAATCCTAAGTTCTAACACCTATTTGTTTGAGTTTATGTCGTCATTCAAACATGAATCGGATACGCGCAACCGATACCACACAATCACACGCCGCTGCCCTCGTCCACTCTTCAATAAAATCGCGCATGCATGCGTCACTCGGAGTTAGGAGTGTGTATGTGTACGCGTAGTAGCTCCTTACTTCTCATTACTGCGTCTATCCCTTTCGCTCATGATGAGATACTTAGCATGCATTTAAACCACGCCCACCAACTAGTTCGTGCCGCTAACTTGTTTACCCTTAAGTCGCTAAGGTCTGACCTCTCAGTATCAGTAGTAGAAGTATGAAGTGTATGAAGAGTAGTTCCGGTTGGCAGCAGGCTGGCGACGCCACCGCCGCAGCGTTGTTGTCAGCGACAGTTTATTACCATCAATCGAGAACCACTCCAGACTCCGTGACTGCTACTTAGAAATTCCTGATGTTAGCACCTAATAACACTTTGTACAATCTAGGAATCGAACCCAGGATAGACGTAGTAGCGAGCTACTACGTCTATCCTGGGTTCGATTCAGACCCCGAGGGCTCTGAAGTAGCGCTAGCAACTACTAGAGCAACGAATCAGTCGGATCATTGAATGTCAAAATCAATCAAAATCAAAGCATTTATTTCAAGTAGGCCAGTTACAGGTACTTTTGAATTGTCGAAACAAAGATGAAAATTAAATGTAGCTACAGTACCAGTCACGAGACATAAAAATTGCGAAAGTACTGCTGTAGTTGCCCATTCCCTAGCGTAGAAGAACGGGCAAGAAACTCCATGGACACTTTGTTACAAAATCTTGGTTACATCATTCATGTTGAGATGGTATATTATGTGAAAATAAAGCGTGTAAAAATGAAAGATGTTGATTTTCTCTAACTACATATATCACTACTACTACTACTGATACTATGGATACAAACCTCTTGAAGTTTGTAGACAACCTCTGAATTGTTATTCAATAAAATTGTAATAAATGATGTAAATTGTATAAATATATATTCAGTGAAATTGATAATATCTATTTTTTATTCGATTGAGATATACAGATACATAGATATATAAATAGTCAACTTTATCACAATCATCATTCTTCCAACAGGAATTCAAATCGTAATAAACAAAAAGAGTAAACGAATAATAAAACGGTCTTTCGGATTCCTTGCAAATGTACCGTAACCTAACTTCAAAACACTTTATATTCGCCTAAAAAGTGTAGTCGACGTCCTATTTCTGTCTGCAGGGTTTAAAGGAACCTAACTAACCTGACGTTGGGGCGCCCCAAGTCCCAATTATGGGGGCAGAGATAATTTAATCGCACAGGCGCGGATACAGGATTTCCTTTAAGGGGGGGCAATTTTTGGAAAATTCATAAAAAAAAAAATTATAAACTTTTGATGATAAATGGGCGTTACTTTACAGAAATCCGTGATATGCAAGATACAAGAGGGTCGCCAGTTTTTGGGCCAGGGGGGGGGGAGCGTAGCGAGAAATTCTTACGACACCTTGCCTTGGACAGTTTAGAATGGTTTCGAACGTTCATAGAGGAGTTACTTGATCGAATTTTAGATAAATTCAAGAAAAAGTAGTCGCGAAAATTTTAACACTTTTCCTACCGAGCGACCTACGTACTGGAGTTAATTGGGCCTCTTATAGACAAAATTAAGACTCATGAAAAAGTAGGCTTCAAGAGCGAGTGTAGCGAGCTCAATTGCACCCATTGACCCCCCCCCCCCCTGTATCCGCGCCTGTAATCGCATGCACTTCACAATTTGCCGGTTTCACTTCGACAGATTATACACTGGCCAGCAAATAAACCGGGCATTCGATTTTCTCAAAAAGTATAAAACTTACAACTTTCACAGTTATACCTACAGAGAGTGCGTTTCATGCTGATTAAAATGATCATACATTTATTTTAAAGTGCCGTCAACTCACATTGTAATCAGGCAAAAAACACAATGCTAACGATTTGCTCTGTTTTGTCTAGAGTTCGCGATTTGTGTTACTTTTTTCTACAATGAAGATAGTCGGATATTTCTTATCATTTCTTTAGTTATTGTCCATCGTTTGGTCAGACGCGTGTATTTTTGCTTCTTTTTTCGGTCAATAATGGATACGATATCTCAGGAAGCAGTTTAAGCTGCAGCACTACTTCAAGCAAGCGTTTCGCAACGTGAGGTTGCTCTATGACTTCGAATCAACAGATCTTCGGTGCAACGAGTGAGACTGGAGCATTGAATTGCCGTCCTGGTACGGGCAGCACTAGGGCTACATCAGCAGCATATCATCGTTATATCCAATTTACTGTTCTGGGAAATCGCCGCCTACACGCAGTTCAAGTCCAACAAAGTCTGCGTGACGAACGCCAAGTGGTCATAAGTTCAGATATTGTGAGAAGGAGAGGTGCTGAACGGAACCTGACTCCAAAGAGAGCTACAACCGGCCCAGCATTAACGGTAGCCCTCCGTCTAGCACGACTTGAATTTGCTCGAGAGCATAGGGGATTTGACGTAAGAGCAGTGGAGTAATTACTGTTCACTGATGAGACCAGGGAGAGTTTACATGGAAGTACTTCTAAAATTACTACTTAAATAGAGTTTACTTCCAATGTAAACTCACCCTGGTCTCATCAGGGTGAGTTTACTTCAAATCCCTATGCTCTCGAGCAAATTCAAGTCGTGCTCGACAGTGGGCTACCGTTAATGCTGGGCCTGTTGCAGCTCTCTTTTGGAGTCAGGTTCCGTTCAGCAACTCTCCTTCTCACGATATCTGAACTTATGACCACTTGGCATTCGTCACGCAGACTTTGTTGGACTTGAACTACGTGTAGGCGGTGATTTCCCAGAACAGTAAATTGGATATAACGATGATATGCTGCTGATGTAGCCCTAGTGCTGCCCGTACCAGGACGGCAATCCAATGCTCCAGTCTCTAGGTATCGTCTTTAAACTCGTTGCACCGAAGATCTGCTGATTCGAAGTCATAGAGCAAGCTTTTTTTTTTTTTTTTGGATGGAAAATCATCAAATAACTCCTCCCGCTCTGGGCGGAGCAGGAGGGAGTGTCAGACTTTTACTGACTAAAACCCATCCATGTTCCTTCATCGCCCTTTGTGTTCCGGGGCCACGGTATCTCTTTCGAACAGTCCCGCAACCCCGGCAGGCATCGGTTCTTACGGACCCCTTCCTTTTTGCTGACTCTCTTTGAGGCGCGCGTGGAACACGAACGCGCCGTCGACACGGCCTGTCGTCAAGAGACGGACGGACGGCGAGCTAGCCCATAGCCCACCGTCCACAGGCCCGCGCCTACGGTGGCCGGGGGCCACGTGGTGGTGGCCCCCGACGCCCGGGGCGTCTCCCGCGGCGGCCGGGACGTTGAGAGGTTCTCTCCCTCTCACGTTCCGCCACCTCCTTCTCTAGCATTACTGCTTCGCAGAAGGAGGTGACGGCGTCCCATTCCGTCTCGCTCCGGACCATGGCTTGCACCAGGGCCGGACGCGAGAGGTCGCCGCCGCCAATCGCCGCTTCGAGGACACGGCGGTGCTCCGCCCACGCGGGGCACACCTCCACCGTGTGCTGCACCGTGTCCTCCGGTCGATCCTCACAGTGGAAGCACCCGGACGTTTCCTCCCGCCCGATTCGGTGCTGGAACCTCCCGAACACACCGTGTCCGGTGAGGACCTGCGTCAGGCGGAAGGTGAGGACGCCGTGGCGTCGCTCAAGCCACTCCTCAAAGAGGGGACTTATCGCCACTATCGTGGCGTGCCCTGCTTGGGGTTGCGACAGTCGCTCTCTCCATGTCGCCATGAGATCCTGCCGGAAGTCTGTCCGCTGAGCGACAATTTGCCGCGGCAGCGGAGTTTCCCCCCGGCGTAGCGCCTCCGCGCGCCATTCATGTAGGCGCGCGAGGACTATTGCCTCCAGATCCCATGGCGGCAATCCGGCAAGGAGGCTCGCCGCCTCGCGGGAGATCGTGCGGTAGCCCCGGGCCAGCCTTACGGCTACCTTTTGGCCTTTTTGCCTTTTGGGGCGCGTTCAGGTAGTGGGCGGCTCGCCGCCTCAATGAACACGCCCACACCGGGGCCCCGTAAAGGGCCATTGACCGCACGACTCCCGCGTAGGTCATAGAGCAACCTCACTCGTTGCGAAACGCCTGCTTAAAGTAGTGCTGCAGCTTGAGCTGCTTCCTGAGATATCGTATAACTTATTGACCGAAAAAAGTGGCAAAAATACACGCGTCAGACCAAACGATAGACAAAAACTAAAGAAACGATAAGAAATATCCGACTATCTTCATTGTAGAAAAAAGTAAAAGATTACAATGTGAGTTGACGTTACTTTAGAATAAATGGCTAGTCATTTTAATCAGCATGAAACGCAGTCTCTGTAGGTATAACTGTAATAGTTGTAAGTTTTATACTTTTTAAGGAAATCGAATCAGCGTTCTAAGGAAGCGGGTGGCTCGGTTTATTTGCTGGCCAGTGCATAATCTTCCGAAAAATAATGCGACATATTGTAAGCAGTATGTTCGGTTGACAATATTTCGACAGTTTACAATCTCGCTAGACAGATTACAATCTAACGAGTTTTACAGTTTGGCGCCGACGTATATATACATTGTTACATAATTACCTGGCAAAGATAACTGCAGTAAATTGGTGTAGGGGGGGAATACGTCATGTAGGGTTTACACTGCATTAAAGTATTCTTGCCGCACATACAACAACGAAGTGTATTTGGATTCAAGGAAGACACACTCGTTATCACTGGACCGTAAGTTACTTGATTTTCCATCTGCGTTTCATGCTGCAATCATCAATATTAATTAGTAAGAATCTCTTGTAAACAAAAATAATATATTTATTCTGTTGGTCCAGATCTTACCATAGGAATATTGTAATTTGTGTCATTATCGTATGACACATTATTTAAATAATTTAACTGATTGTTGTGAGCCGGCGGCGTTGTTTGATTGGTGTTTATATAGTGCACTTGAGTTGGATAGCTGATATTTGGTTGCTGATGGTTCTGGTGAGTTTGTCCCATAGTATTATAATATGTCCGATTCATATTTATTTGATTATAATTATTGGCATTAGCTTGAATGTACTGCTGTGGCCTATTAGTTATATTATTATTGTTTTCGCACGGATATGGTGGTGCTGGACCTCGATGATATGGTGGTGGATTCTTCTTTTGGATATCTTTGACCCGTTTTCTGTTACTTGGTTTTGCAGTTGGTGTCTTTCCTCTGGCAGGTTTACAATTTGGGGGCTTATTATGATTTGCATTCTGTGCCGCTGTCCCACACTTTTGTTTCTTGGCAATTTTTACGAATGTATTTGCATCGATATTTATGCTAATTTCGTTGCCAGGGCTTCCAGAAGAAAATATGCATAGATTATTTTGTGCTTGTGAAGGTTCAGTATTAGTATAGTTTGCAACGAATTCAGACTGAGCTGCATTCAACGGTGCTAGCGGTCTGACCAGTTGTTGTTTCAATATTACATTTTCATTAGAAGGACACGGTCTGTTATTGTTTCTAATAAATTCTCTTTTCTGTTTTGCCCATGTCATTAATTCATTAAAAAATGGTATCACGGTGCGCCTCTGACATCTCCACTGCAAAGATTTACTATTGGCGAGTAAGACAGTGTTATCTAAGAATTGATTAATAAATTTTTCATTTCGTTCTTGTGGCAAAAATATTGACTCGACTGCGGTATACGATAATTCGAAAAAATGGGATTTTATAAAATTAAATACCGCTTCTTTATTTTGCCCAATTCCATTTGTTTTTCTACCGTAGTAGTGAAACGCTTTCATTATAAGAACAATGTGTTCAGATAACTTGTTCAATACATCTTCAATGAACATGTTAGCTGGCCCGTTATGATCATTCAATGGTCGTGCAACAGGTACACTCTCTGCGTTATGAACCGTGTGATCACTGATTAAAATTGCTGCATGTTGATTACCATCGGGTATGTTTTGATTATGTATTGTTAGCCTAACGTCATTTGTGTTCTCTCTTATTTCATTATTTTGGCTATTGTTTAAATTATTTACGGCGATATCTTCAATTATTTCTTCAACGGGTTTCAAATTTAACATGGATTTATTTAAACCTTCATGGTTGATTTGATTTTGAGAATCTGTACATTTTTTTTTGTTTTCATTTTTCTCGACAGCGACCTGTTTGTTGTTGTTATTATCTTTAATACTTTCTTGGTCACTATGTTCACTTTTAAATGATGCATCATCATCGTCGCTGTCTTCAAATATCATTTCTACGCTAATTGGTGCGTTGAAGTCGTACTCTGCCATCTGCGTCAGAACGTTAACTGAAACAGAAAAACAAAATGTTAATCATGTTTTTGACAGGGCACCAATAATCAAATTACGTAAGGATTGATAATAATTGAGAATCGTCTCAAAGATGGTCTTTTTTGTACCTTCGAGAGTTTTCAAAATCATTATTTTATTAAATCCGGGCTTCACACCATCACCATATTGAGCAGTATTATTTTAATATCACAGTGTGTGTGCAGAACGTCTAGCTCCCTCTCTTTTCCACGCTAAATTCAGATTAAAACAATACTGCTAGGTCGTAGGCCACTCAATAACTTCTAAAACTATGGCACTGTGCTGCGAGACTTTTTGAATAGAATACTATAATCAACCTAATTGATTATATAGGTACCTACTTGGAAACAAAGATCAAAATCGCGTACACAGGTTTTTAGCTGGTTTGGAGATGACAGCTATACCTAATGGTTATGACAATGCATTTCAAGCCGGATTTCAACCACATTCAACAATTTTAAAGATGACGTAGGTCGTTGACAGTATTTTGTTTTGGCATACAATTAACGAACCACCAGATTTAGCAAAATGTAACGGCAAAAAAACACTTTTGATTGCCGAAATTAGTAAATGATCACCAAAATTAATCCTCATTTAATTGTAAAATTAGAACCAAAAATGTATTTATGACCACCAGAAATTGAACTGTTATGCTCTTGCATCCGAGTCGAGGGAGACCCGGTCGACGAATTCTCGCTTGGCCTATAAAAAAAAATAACCACGAAGGGTATGGCGGGGTCTATTCGCTGGCTTCGCTCGCTCATTCGACCCCGCCATATCCTTCTAACCTAATCTATCCGTGTCGGGGTGCCCCAAGTCGGCCTAGGCAAAACTAGTTTGTCATCAACCACCTCATTAAAATTTTGGCGTTTAATTTACTAAATTTGGTGATCAACTGATATTTTAGGTGATAGATGTTAGTGGTCACAAAGTTATTTTTGGTGGTCATTATATTTTCCCCCTTTTGTTTTTAGACAAACGTTTTGCTACACTTGTTAGCAATTATTGCCGTTGTAGCCACTGCTATGGCCATAATAATAAAATTATGGTGGCCATACACCATCCTTCCTATCGTCAAATTGGCATGACGCTGCCGATTGGATCAGATAAAACTGTCCGTCTGTGGGCATGGATTGGCATGACAGTGGAGTGGTTTGCACTCACTCGCAGCTAACTTCCGAGCCGCCATTAAGTTTGAACCGAACTATAACATGGAACCTACACACCAAGCCTTTCACCAAAGGCTCTGGTCTGGTGTAGGCTACACTAGAGTGTTACATTTAATGGTGAAAACAAAGTATCAACTCTATTATTTTTACTTAAGACTTTAATTAAAACTTACCGGTCCCCATTTTTGCTTCTGTTTTAATTTGCAATACGTAATATCCTTGTTCTTCGAATTGGTCTCCTGTAAATAAACGATAGAGTGAGTACAACAACAAAAACAACAACAACAGCCCATAACGTCCACTGCTGGACATAAGCCTCTCCCATGATGGGAGGAATTTGCCGTAATCTCCACGCTTGGCAGGCGGATTGGAGATCGCAGTGATGTAAGACTAACAGAAAACGCTGCTGCCCATTCTCTGGTCTACGGAGGCGCAAGGTGTTCTGCCTCAGACATTAGTCGCCTTATACGACACCCGTGAGTGTAATGGGTTGGTTCTATTCTACTCTGCCGGATACCACACGGCTAAGTACGTGGGCTAAGTACGTGTGCTAAGTACTCACTCTTCGTACTCACGTAGAGTGAGTACCTTTAGTTATTATTATTTTATTGTTATTGTAGCTGGTAAAAAGGCGTGAGTTTATGTGTGTATATTTGTTATAGTTCAAAATAAATATAATCCATTAGGTGGTGTCATCATCATCATCATCAGCCTATAATGTTCCCACTGCCGGGACACGGCCTCCTCTCTATGAGAGGGAATGGGCTATAATCCACCACGCGGGCCCAGTTCAGATTGGTGGATGTCAAATGTCTTCGAATTTTTGGTTCTAGGACATGCCGGTTACCTCACGATGTTTTCTTTCACCGTTTTATTTTAGGTGTTCTGGTGACGCATTTTTAGGTATTGGACCACTAAAAAAACCGGCAAGTGCGAGTTAGGCTCGCGCATTCGCTCATTTTCAAACTCGGTAGGTATTATATTAGATCACATTTATAATTTTTTTTTTTATTGCCGGGGTGTAAAGCTCTTCATCCCCCCTAGAAAAGGGAGGATCCTCCGACCAGACGGGTGTTATGTCTGGTGGGCCATGACTGCCCGACAGTTGATGTCGGGTTCTTGTATAGATAACTCTGCTTGCGCGATGTAGGAATTCTCAGTTTAGTTCATCGTTCGTGTCATAGATGGCACTGTAGTACTTTATGTTCTATGTTGTTTTTGTAGTGCCGCTACACTAATTAGAAACTACTATTAGAAACTATATCACAATAACTGAAATAGTAAAATAACCTAAAATGTAAACATTGTCTGATTTTACCAATTTGGCCATTGCTGAGAGACGTGAAAATCGGGTTTGTGAAACCTTCCCAAATGCTCTAATTTATGGCAAAATTGTAGCCCTGTAACGCCAGGCCCAAGTTTCTATGGAGTTTGAGTTTCTCCTTTAGCGAATGAACCACTTCAATACAAAACTTCATCCCCCTTTTCAAACCCCTGTGGGTTGACAAAAAAAAAAACAAACAACGAATAACGTTGTGTTAATTACCTGAAGGGTGTAAAAAGACTCATAACGAAGCGGAAAGGTACGTAGGTAATTGTTCTCATTCATTAATTTTTTTTGTTCAGGACCATACCTGGGAACCTTCTACATAGTTACGGAGATATTGGGGGTCAAAGTTCCAACTTTTCCAAAAGTTTTTTTTTTTTCAATACTTGTTTTGAATGTAAGATCTTTACTTTAAACACCTTCATGACACCCGTACTATTCAATCCATCCATCAGCACAATGTTTTAAGTGCGTTACATTAAGTTAGATTTAAGAGCGTTACATTTAACCGGAGTCTGATTTTTCACCCCAAAAAAAAGTAATTTCCTATCAAAAATTTTTGCGTGGGGTTACTTAGTCTAATGTTCAGAATGTTTGGTTGACGGCTTCGTGAAGAGTCTGTTTACACCCGTGATTTTAACTTAAAAATAAAGAACTTTTATTATAAACAAAGCCCCCTTTTCATCTTTAAGCTTTTCACCCCCTTAAGGGTTGAAATTCTAACAACACCGCTGCACCGTTACGTTAGCTTCCAACCATAAGCCTAGATAATAAATTTAGTGATTTATAACTTCGAAAATTAAGGACTTTTAATTCACAACTTCATTTCCCCTTTTAAACCCTTGCTGAAGCTGAGACACGTATAAATTATATTTTAATCATCAGCCTAAACAAAAATTTGAAGACCCTGACTTTAAAACTGACGACTTTCCATACACAATTTCATCCCCGTTTTTAACCCTTCGGGGGTGAAATTATGAAAAACGCTGAGACACGTACCTATAAATCAATTTTTAATCATCAGCCTAAACACAAAATGTGAAGATCCTAACTTTAAAACCTATTTAACTGCCTTAGGTGTTGAATTTCGGGGTTGCGGGACTGTTCGAAAGAGTTACCGTGGCTCCGGAACATAAAAGGCGATGAAGGAACATGGAT
This sequence comes from Xestia xanthographa, assembly GCA_905147715.2. Taxonomy (NCBI): domain Eukaryota; kingdom Metazoa; phylum Arthropoda; class Insecta; order Lepidoptera; family Noctuidae; genus Xestia; species Xestia xanthographa. The sequence continues at coordinate 17,699,275 of LR990649.1, read as the reverse complement.
GGGTTTTAGTCAGTAAAAGTCTGACACTCCCTCCTGCTCCGCCCAGAGCGGGAGGAGTCATTTGATGATTTCCCATTCGAAAAAAAGGGGTTGAATTTCTAAAAATCCTTCCTTATTCCTTGTCGACATTATAAAGGGAACCACTGTGCAAAATTTCAGCCTTCTAGGTCCAAGGGTTTGCGCTGGGCGTTGATGAGTCAGTCAGTCAGTCAGGCCTTTTGTTTTTATATTAGATGGATAGATGTAGGTATAAAAACCGAATAAAAAACCAATACATAGGTAGTTACATAATTTACAAGGTCGTCCAAAGAAACAAACACTGCGCCGCCGCCGGTTCCATATTTACACTATCCGGTACGATCCCGTCCAATGTGAATGTAGGACATTGACCTGCTGCACCAAAATAAACACGACATTATAATAAATTATATACGGCGACTGCGGTGCGGATTAGTCTGCGAAAAAGGTTCCAAGGGCCATAAATACGTATTTAATTTATGGCCTTAAGCAAAAAAAAAATGAAAATGACGGGAAGAACACAATGGCTTTTCTACAGCTTTTATATTCTACATTCAAATTAACAAAACTATTTTGCGAGCTGCATCCAAGTCGCAGTTACTAGGCGAGTGCACATAAAAATAAAAAAAAAAAAAACAATAACAAAAAAAAACTGAGCTTGGTGGATGTTAACATACACCGCTTTGATCATTTGATGAATGTCAAAACAACAGCTTTTTACTAAATGCATATACAAGTATGTACGGTACTTACATTAAACAATGTTTTTTTATAATTTATGTCTGTCTGATCTTTGGTCTGTCAGTTTGTTCCTATGCTATCCCAGTGCTGGGCAAAAGCCTCCCCCATTTCCTTCCATCTCTTGTTTCAGCTTATCTCCGAAACGGCTAGACCGATTTTGACGGGACTTTTACTGGCAGATAGCTAATGTTATAGGGGATAAGTAACCTTTTATTTTATTTATACAGGTTATTTTATGTAGGTTAGGGTTCCGTGCAAAAAAAAAGCTTAAAGTAAACAAATTCCGATTAAAATAGGGAAGTAATTTTTTTATAATAAGTACACGCGGAAGAAGGTTGCAGGGCACAGCTATCCTTGATTGATGACACCTGCAGCGTAATTATCTTTACAACATTGTACAATTTTTTTTTTTATATTCTTCACTAACTTTTCATGATTGAAGACGGAAGTAAAAGAAAAAAAAAGTTAACTGTAGAAATTAGAACTTTTAAGTTTGCGTTTGAGTTGGCGTCAATAAATACTTACGTAGTGATTTTGATTTCGACGTTCGGCGTTTCGTTCGGCGGCGGGCCTAACTATTTGCATACTGTTACGTATTTTTATAAAAAACTAGCGGACGTCCCGCGGTTTCACCCGCGTAGGTCCCGTTCCCGTGGGAGTATGGGGATAAAATATAGCCTATAGCACTCACGAATAACGTAGCTTTCTACCAGTGACACAATTTTTAAAGGTTCATTACTTCCGGAGATTACCCCCTACATACCTACAAACTTACAAACATACAAACTTACAAACAAATGTTACCTCTTTATAATATTAGTATAGATACATATATAGTATAGATGAACTGTTTTGTTTACTTTGTTGAATGTCATTACTTTCTAGAAAGCGACGCTATCGAATGGTGTAATAATACATAGTGTGTTTTTTTCCGGAAATCAATGGGTTCGATTCTTGCCTTGGGATATCGATTTTCCAAAAATCTAATGATGCAGTTTTAAATCACTCAAACTACTAAAAATAAGTACCTACTAAAATGAGTCGGTCTCGAATTGATTATGAATAAATGGAATTTAACCGAATTTAACTTGTTTGCATGTGTTAAAACAATCATTTATTAAGGTACCCTAATAGTAACTTTCATAATTTTATTTTAGTTTAATTTAATGTAATAATTAAGTATATCATAGAATTGTTGTTTTTTTTTTTGTTATTATAATTTGTATGTCAAATGGCAAAACATAGCGCACTACCTAATTTTTTAGATCTTGTTGTAATCGTTACCTATGCACCTTACCTATCTATAGTGTCTGTCAATCACGAAACGAACCAATTAAAAAAAAAAAAAAAACCTAGCTTTTTTGTCAGCAAATTCTCTGATAAGACTGGCAAATCTAGATTAACTGCAACTTGATTTTCAATAGATAGCGCGGCCAAACTAGTCAATCTTGTTTGAGACATTGCAACCGCAAAACAGTTTTTATCCATTTTAGTTTAGAGAAACTTCGTTCGCTACTTGCAGCAGTCAGTGACTGCTGCAAGTGGCGAACGAAGTGTAATGTGACTTCACATTGTTAACAGAATACGCAACGATATCCAAATGTTGGGGTACTTATATATAACTCTTGAAGAGTTTCGATAGGTTTTAGTATAGGTCGCGTCACGTAAAAAGAACGCTGAGCGATCAAGTAAACATTATCTATTTTATAGTCTGTTCCAACATACTACGTAGCTAGTAAAGTACAAATTATGATTCCACAATAAAACAATTACACTTTAAATAAAACAATATTAGACCAGTACTTTAGTATGCGACAATATCCGTGCGCAAACATAATATCCTTTTCACTGTCGCTCAGCGTAATAGTTGCAATTTCTAGGTTGCAATTTTTATAAATTTCTAGGCCTGGTATCTATATTTCGTTCTACACAATTTGCCGCCCGGTCGCCCCCCCCCTGTTTAGTTATTATTTTTTTAAACCCTTTTTAAACCTAGTTTAAGGGAAGTTCCGAGGTATTTTAATCACCAAATGTTCATTCATGACTACCAACAAATAATAAAAAAAGTCGGAGGTTGTAATAGTAAAATCGCTTTTTTTTGTTACTTATTTATGGTTTTCAGATATTTTTCCTTTACATGTGCTGATAGACCTTGCTTTTTGCCAAATTTTGTGATTCTAGGTCAACGGGAACTACGATATAGGTCATCGACCCAAAACCTATAGGATACTTCCGGTTGACCTAGAATTGTCAATTTTGGTTAAAAGCAAGGTCTTAGAGCACAAGTAAAGCGAAAAAACCGAAAAATAAAAAAGTTAAAAATTAAGCTAAAATTTGGTAGGTGGCTACTTACAAGTTTTCGCGAAAGTCTAAATTTGCCCATATCTTTTTATCGTGTTGACTTAGGACCTTGATATTTATACACCTAATAGAGACTATAAACTTCAGTATCTGGTATACATTTCAACTTGCTAAGTCTACCTGTTCCTGAGAAAATCGGTGGTGACAGACGGACAAGAAAGTGATTAAGGGTTACTTTTTTACCTTTTGAGGTACGAAACCCTAAAAACAACTAAAATAATACAAAAAAAAATATTTGAAAAAATTGATATAAGTATCTCCCAAACTATATAATTTTGCCGAGAGAAAGTAGGGGTCAATAATTAGTAAATGATCGAATTTGGTATGGCGGGTACCGACGCAATCCTGTTTATTATAAAACATGGCTACCTTGATATTGTACGGCGAAAGGCGGCAAAATTTCAACCACACCACGCAAATCCAGAAAATGGACAACACATACACTTCACACTGTGTCACTGTCACTATTAATAAACGCACATGAAAAAAAAAATTACGCAGCACAATTTTATTTAACCCTAATGTCCTTATTTATGTCAACACTGCATTAACAGACGATGTGACGTAATGATGACGGGGGACGTCAGCGCCGCGCGAGCGCAACGTGGAACTGACTTGAGTCTGGGACTAACAAAGAAACACTGGCTTTCAGGCTTATGAAATTAAAATGCATGTTGGGGCCTTGGGGGGAGACCGGGAGAGGGGGAGCGGCGCCTGCGCCGCGCGCCTGCTATGATGTCGGTGCCTCGTCGAAAGAACATAAATACGTAAGTGCAACTAGCTGAGGCCCGCGGTTCCGCCCGCTTGACAAATTATAGGTATACTGAAACCTTCATCTTGAATCAACCCGCATCAAAATCCGTTGCGTAGTTTTAAAGATCTAAGCATACATTCGGGACAGACAGACGCGGTGGGGGACTTTGATTTACAATATGTACCTACAGTGATAGTGAAGTGAAGTGATATGTACACACATAAAAAAAAAGTCAAAATGTTTTTTGTTAGGTACGGTAGGTAGATTATATTATGATTTCTTCTTTAAAGGTTCTTGATTAAAAATATAGATTTAGAATAAATAACAATAAAACGGTACAATTGTTTTTATTTTAAAGTTCAATTTAAAACATTATATCAGCTTACGCTAGTGATCACAAACTTTTTTTGATGTGTGTATGATGATAATAGATTTTTTTTAAAGGAAAAATTCGTCTTTCGTAGGTTTTGCAATTTTCCTGTCTCATTAGAGCGGTTTTGCACAACGTCCGATCCGAATCCGATTCGATCTCGTGAAAATACGGTCCGGAGTAGTCGTAGAATTATTTATTACTAGCTGACCCGCGCAACTTCGTCTGTCTCACATGAGAGAGAGAGAGAGAGGTTTAGAGAGAGTGTGAGTTAATCTTAAAAGATAGACATATCACTATCGCGGATTTTTTTAGAACGTTTTAAGAGGAACAATTCCCTCATACATGATTATTGCGTAACTTTAACCGTTTATGCAGCGCTCGCAACGGAAAATCTAATTTTCCCTGTTTTTACAACATTTATTGATTTATCATTGATGCTCCTCTCCTTTTTAGTTGTAGCGTGATGTAAGATAACCTATAGCCTTCCTCGATAAATGACTATTCAACACTAAAAGATTTTTTTTAAATTCGAACCAGTAGTTCCTTTAATTAGCGCGTTCAACCAACCAAACAAAAAAACAAACTAACTCTTGAGCTTTTTAATATTATTAAAGATTCAAGTGGATAGCAATTTCATTTCTCCGATATATTTACCTACATTAATCGCTAAAATAATCTACTTATGTTTTACCAAATAAGAGCTTCCTTCGACAGCCTTACCTACGTTTTCATCCTTAGACACTCGATGACAGTCATACTCGAGCTAGGTCGAAAGTTCTCATCAAAGGTGCAGAAAATCAGCCCAAACACGATTTTTCAATTTTAAATGGGACCATCTTTGAGATATACCTACGCTTTTCACAAAAAAAAGGACCACATGTATCCGTGTATCGGACTTCTCTGTAAAAAGTTATGCGGGGTCATACATAAAAAAATATACACTTCCTCCTTTTTGTTTCGTCGGTTAAAAAACCAAAGTTGGGGCATCTACACCGCGATTCAGAAAATAAAGTGAAATTAACAATGCCATCTATCGACTAAGATGTTAAACTGCTAAAATAAAATCATTCTGTGTAAATTTTTAAAGCAGCATCATGTAGACTAATCTAGAGTACCATAAGCTATAACTTTTTTTTAAAGCCGGTCATTTGATTTGAAAGTTATCCAGTTAGCACATTTTTAGTCATTTGTACCATATTTCGCTAATAGATGTCGCTGTACGTTACATTTGATGATTAGTTCTTCTTGAACACTTTATATTCATATATCTTTTGATAGAATTAACCGATTACGATGAAACAAAAACTAAGTAATACCTCAAGATGCGCAAAATGTTTATGTATAAAAGTTATCTACATTGGTTGCGTAAATTTTACGTGATGCTTGATCATCGAAACAGACAAACAGATAAACAGACAAAAATTTCAAAAATGCTGGAAATGAGTTCTGTTGGTTATCCTTTACCACCCTGGTAATTTTATTTCAAAATATTTTCGATGTACAAGAACGGTTTTTCTACAGATTTATTATATGTATATATATATAGATTCGGCTTCCGTCATCCGATTTTGTATTGTACAGTTTGGCCGCTGAGAGGGGTATTTAGTCTGAACGGACCAAATCGAATGGACCGCGGTCCGTTCCGACGTAGACAAAAAATGTCTACGTCCGAAAGGACCGGTGTCATAAAAAACAAATGAATAAACTTCATCAAGTACATTCGGCTGCAAAAGTTAAAAAAATAAAATGAAATGTTACTAGGCAAGCATGAATCCAAGATGGTATCTAAATGTTATAATTGTATTCATTACTAGTAGACTGATTCTTAAAATAAACACCACCTTGAACTGGATACCCACCGTGCGCCTGGGCGTATCCCTGATGGTACGGTGGGTTTTTTAAAGTTAAACGATACCACCACGTAATAGTGTTATATTTTTTAATCCTTTATGGGCGGCATGGGAACCGGGCCGTAGGCCAGAAGGAGGCCGGTGGAGGCCCGGCACTTTGGGGACAGAAGTCAAAGAGTGTTATTTACGAAGTTTTCGCGAAGCAAGCACGCGTCATGGAGTCGTAGCAGGTTCTAAATTTGCTTATATCGCGTAAAGTCTTGCTACTAGGGGTTCAGAAGTGGTTTTAACTAGAGTTACAACTTTACAACACTATAGCGTGTATGTAGCGTTTAACTTTAAAACACTCACCGTACCACCAGGGGTACGGCCAGGGGTACGGTGGGTCTGCAGTGCCTTGAACTCATGCCAGCCTAGTACTTTTTCGGGTACCTAAGCTTAGTACTTTTTGGGGTACATGACCGATCCCTAAAATAAATACCACCTTGAACTCATGCCAGCCTAGTACTTTTTTGGGGTGGATCTATTTACATTTATTTGTGTTCTAAACTCAAACATATTTGAATTTTCTATTTTTCATATAGGCTTTTTGGCGGCTTTATACCTTTGTTTCTCTTTCTTTTGCTTGGCGAAAGCAAAGCGCGGAAAAAAAAGAAAATTTAAATCATAGTTTCCTAATAATTAATGACAAAAATATTTAGTTTTTTATTTTATTTCTTCAAAGGTGTATTGAAAAACGACGTTTGATACACGTGGACATTTGTTATTGCAGTTCTCGGCTCTCCGCCTCGAATACAATACAAAACTTCCTCCATTTGATTAAAAATTTACTATTCTTTAAGGGGGTAAAATAGGGGATGAAAGGTTGTATGAAACTCCGTAATTTTTGAAGTTTCGAAAAAGTGAGAGTATACTTTTATTTCTAACTATGCATGAGCTTATCCACAATTTTTTACAATTCTGACTTCAAAATTGAAGAAATTTCATACAAACTTTCATAGGGGTATTATACGCTCATAAAGAATGTTTTTTTTTTAATTCGTTTGAAAACTAGCCAAGTCAGACCTTAGGCTTCAATACGTGAGCAATGAAAACAACAACAATGTATGCGACTGTACCTTTAAACTTATTATTGTTTATTCATTTGTTTTTTTTGACACCGGTCCGTTCGGACGTAAACATTTTTTGTCTACGTCTGAACGGACCAAAATGAATTGACAGCGGTCCGTTGAGACTAAACACCCGCTGAGAGAATGCGTTCCTGACGTCTGTCAGTTGGTCACGACTAGTGATGGGCATTAGGTAACGCTATTATAATTGTAAAAGATATAGTTTTTAACCGACCCATAACAAGAATAGCTTTAATACTTGTTTGTCTGTTTTCTAATTTCTGAATTTAACTAGCGCAAAGAAAATAAAAATAATATTCTGGAATATTTAATATAAAATAAAACAATAATATTTTGAGTAAGTAAGTATCTGCGACTGGGTTCAAACTTATCAAATTCGCCAACGTATATTATTATGTGATTATCAATCAAAGTATCAATCCTGAGAACTCGGTCAAAGAAAAAAAAAGAAAAAAGAAGAAATATAAAAGTAGCAGCTAGGTACCTACTCATATTCCGCATTGCCGCTATTTTCGGTTTGGACGAAGCTTATTAAAGTAAATTATAATATAATTTACTTTATTATTCATGCATTTTATAATTATTAAAGAAAAACGTATTATTATATAGTTTAACGACAGATAACGTTTCAACTGCCTAGTTGTTTTTGGCACATCACTACAAAAATAAACATTTGACGTAACCTTTGAACAACGCAGGATGAATTAAAAAATATAATGTTTTCTTTTATTAAACATAGGTACATTTATCGCGAAATTATAACATTTATTATTACTTTATTTAATGATGTCGTTTTTAATAATATTATTTGATAATAGGGCAAAAAACGATAGTAAATATGTTTATCATAAATTCTTCGCCACTTCAAAGTTACATAGTCCTTTCGCTCACGACCTGTCAGGAACGCATTCTCTCAGCGGCCAAACTGTAGTGTATTTTCACGGGTAAGGAAGGATGGGACTCGGATTCACGTAGTACGAAAACGCTCTAGATTAGTAAATGGATTTATATCAACACTTGAACTTTGACTTTCCTTAAACAACACAAAAAGTATATACCTACTCACAGGTATACAGGTAGCTCATAATTATTAAAATAACATTGCGTGTTGTTCGTTGTTCCTGATTCCCAGATATCATTTCGATTTATGTAGGTATACTTTGAATTTTTAATTTTGCTTCGATGTGAATTGGCTGAATTGGTCAATGGTTTCCTAATTTTCCCTTGCTTTTGGAGATGGGAAAACTCGTTTACTTAAATGCCTATCTCCTTTATATATTCCCTTTAATAGGTACCTAAGAAAATTAAGGTCTCTTGATGAATACACACCAAATTCATGACATTAGGTGTCATTCACCATAAAAAAGATATGATAGGTACGTTACGAGTAAATAGACCAAAGAGTCTGTATCATCATCTGCCTAGCCTTTTCCCAACTATTTTGGAGTCGGCTTCCAGTCTAACCGGATGCAGATGAATACCAGTATTTTTACATGGAGCGACTGCCTATCTGACCTCCAAAACCCATTTAGTACTGGGTAATACGATACCCCTTGGTAAGACTGGTTGTCAGACTTTTTGGGCCTCTGACTACCTGTAATGACTGTCAAAGATCTACAAATGGCAGCCGACTGTCGCAACCCCGTACAGGGCACGCACGTCACAATAGTGACGATAATACCCTCTTTGAGGAGTGGCTTGAGAGACGCCATGGCGTCCTCACCTTCCGCCTGACGCAGGTCCTCACCGGACACAGTTGTTTCGGGAGGTTCCTGCACCGAATCGGGCGGGAGGAAACGCCCGGGTGCTACCACTGCGAGGATCAACCGGAGGACACGGTGGAGCACACTATGGAGGTGTGCCTAGCTTGGGCGGAGCACCGCCGTGTCCTCGAAGTGGCGATCGGCGGCGGAAACCTCTCGCATCAGGCCCTGGTTTAATCCATGGTCCGGACCGAGACGGAATGCGAATGGGATGCCGTCAGCTCCTTCTGCGAAGCAGTCATGCGAAGGAGGTGGCGGAACGTGAGAGGGAGAGAACCTCAATTCCCGGCCGCCGCGGGAGACGCCCCGGGCATCGGGGGCCACATGGTGGCCCCCGGCCACTTTAAGCGCGGGCTTGTGGACGCAGAGCTAGGGCTAGCTCGCCGTCCGTCCGTCTCATCTCGTCGCGTGCGAGTTCAAACCTGTTTGTTTCGGACCGGGCGGCGGCGGCGCGTGGCGAGACGAGCGTGCGCGCATTGTCGTTTGAAGAAATTATAATATGAATACAAAAAACCTGAAATATGGTTATCTACTCACTGTTTATACAAAAATAGAATAGTTAGAACAAGAATGTGCAAGCAATAAAACTGGGAATTGAAAGTAAATATATCGATTTACGACATTATATAATCAAAGCGATTTACTAACAGAAAACGTAGGTACTTATCAAGGCTCTAGGTTAGGAATATGTAGGAAAAATGTTTTTGATTAATTCTAATTTGCCAAAAGTAGTCTGAAAACTGCTGTCGTATATTTCTCGCGGCCGGCGGATTCATCCGAACGCAGAGCGTGTACTGTGGCCACTCATTGAACGCGCTGTCGGCTGCTCGACGCCCCGCAGAACGTGCCGCCGAACGCTATTGCACTCAGGCCGTACACTTAGTGTACGAACACTACGAACACAGTTCGAATCGAGCGTGCGGCGGGGCGGCGCGTGCAGCGTTCATGTCAAACACATGCATTTATATATTATGTGAGTGGCCCAGTGAACGAAAAAAAATTTTTTTTCGTTCACCGGAGTGGCCTGAGTAGTAGAGGTGGGCAAAGTGTATCATTTTTGAGATTGGAACATTTGCATCTCGATCACTGAAATGATCCGAATCACTGATATGTTTCATTTGGCTTATTTGGATCATCGGCTCAAAAGATATAAAATATCAACGTAAAACGATACCTTGTGTTAGTTGTTAGTGCAAAAAGTTTATGCATAAAACGACCGTATAGTATTTGATACGTAAGCACCTTAGTGGTCATTTTTACGTGCATGGATAACGATAAAAGAAAATCTGTGAGTCTGTGAGAGTATGAGTGATACACATCTCATTTGGTATCTCTTTCTGACTTGTATAGATTATAATTTTGTCGCCCGCTTACTTGAATCCGCGAGTCTTTATAATAATTAAGTAACTCAATGTGTCTCAGTCTCCCTTTCTCGCCCGCTCACTGCTCAGCCGCCTCGCGAGCGACGCGTCGCGCGCGGAATGAGAAAAAGCAAAGTAATGTTTCAGATTCAAATGATACGTTTGAAACGTTGTTATTGAACCAATTTTTTGAATCACTACAAAGATCCGGATCAGTCCGAGTCCGAGTCGGTTCCGTAAAGAGTTACACACGCCTACTGAGTAGACGCCCGCCGCACGGTGGCTGCAGCGCGCGTGTTGCGCACTATGGAAAATGGTAGAACAAGCGCATATCAAAAATGCTTTTTACGAATATCATAATTTGGCTAATATGGCTATTTTATTAGGTTCTCTAATAGTCAAATTATAATATTCATTAGGATTTTTTCACTTAATACGCGAAATTATTATTTTTTTCATAATGATAGAAATACATAGAAGACAGAAGTGCCGAACTCATGTCTTTGGGTATACAATACATGTTTCAATACCATATTTTTATTTTTTATTTTTTTACGATGTTATGACTGTATCAGCGAGCGGAGTTCGCATAGCTGAATTTTGGGCCAAATATATTTAATAAATATTTGCCATCGACACGCTAAGAAGAATACCATATTGTGAAAAAAATACTTGGTACAGATATGCAGTATTATACATGTTTAGAAAGGTTATTTTATGCTTTTTGCGATACAGCTTAATGATTTTAAAAGTAATGAAAAATATTTCAGTAATTACTTAAAAAGTGACATACCTTATTTTTCACTTATATTTTTTTTCGTCGAAGGTATTCAGTGTTACCCACGTTTGCCCAAGCACTACTTTTTGTGTTGACTAGTAGTCTAACTATTCATAAATATAATGCAAAAAAAATCAGCTGTGGATATTTGCGGTTTTAGAAGATATGAGAAAAAAACTGATAAAAGTCAGAACCTGAAAATTGGTATCTTTTGCGGTTTACCACTGACACCATTCACATGAACAATATGGAACTTTTTGGATCTTTTCTTCATTATTTCGTGATAACAAAGGCAAGGGCGGATCCAGCTTTGGCGCCAGGGGGGGGGGGGGGGGGGTCACATTGTCGTGGTCAAGTCACAAGAAGTTACAATTTAATTTTGATAAAAGTTAAAAGTAGGTATTTTATAATTAAGTACTGTACTTAAAAATACCTACTTATATTTAAATAACAAAATCAAATTTTCTTTTACGTCTTCTCCCGAAACGCGCTATCGGTACGTTTTTATGGACGTGGAGAACTGGGGAAGTGTCAGTCTGGTTAGACGTTCTTCAACCATTGAAGCTTTTTCGTAGCCACAATTTGATTTTTTGAAGGCTCCAAGAACGAGCGAAACGAGCTCAAAAATTTTAACTCTCTACCTTGGGCAGGTTGCAATTGTTTAGACCCTCCATAGTTTCTAGATCGACCCTCAGACAAACAATTATAACATTCAAGAGCTAAGTCTAAGCGTAGCGAGCTCGAAATTTTTATGAAGGATCGAAACCATTCTGACCTGTCCAAGGCAAGGTGCCTTGGACAGGTCAGAATGGTTTCGATCCTTCATCTAGGAGTTACCTACTTGGTCGACTTTTAGATAGATTCAAAAGAACGAAAATTTTAACACATTACCTACCTTGAACAGGTTAGAATTGTTTCGACCTACTGGAGTTACTTGGGCCTCTTATAGACAAAGTTAAGACTCAAGAAAAACTAGGCAACAAGAGCGAGCGAAACGAGCTCGCAATTTTTTACATCATTGCCTAAGATAATCGGTTGCTAGTCGTTTCAAAGTTTTCAATGTCTTGATTACTGTATTCGCTTTTTGGCATAAAAACGCTTAGCTGGAACAAAATAAGTATTTCAGGAGACGGTCCTGTATAGGTCACTTATTATTAAATCCAGAAGAGGGATGTATTACATGGCTCTGCGGAAATATTCTTCAGCAGATTGAGCAGGTTGGTTATTGCCCTATGTATTTGTCTTTACGCTATTCTGGTACATTATGTTTAACAATTTTAATTAGTGGGCCACCTAGGTCCTGGACCCAGCCCAGGGGGGGGTCATGACCCCCATGACCCCCCCCCCTGGATCCGCCCTTGAACAAAGGGACCTTTTCAAATTTGCACTCTGTTTGCGTGGTAGATTACTAGATATTAATGATGTAGGTACCAATTCGATATTGTAAAATGAGTATATAAAGGGAAGCAAAAACTATTCGAACCATCTACATCAGTGTAACTTCACGTGAAGCAAATCTCCACTACGCCTATTATTTTTGCAGATTGTGAAGTGTTCAAATGTCTTCCTTCAGCTGTACCAAACGAGACTTCATAATCCCCTATATCGAGGGCGGCAAGACCATGGAATCATTATCCAAAGTTTTAGTGGAAAAGCTTAATGTTTCTGAAAACAACTTGTGTTGTATAATTAGTGACATACAAAGGCACATTCTTTCTATTTTCAACAAGCGCTGGGCCCTAGCATCTCGGAAAAAAAAAAACATTTTTACACAAGAATTGTACTTGGTTGGACTCAAGGTATTCGTTAAATTTACCGCATTCCGAACAATATTCTACGCCATCAACGTCTGGCCAACGAGGAAGAGCATCGTGGCTTATGGAGACTCCTCAGAATCTACCAAGAAGAGGAAAAACACTCTTCTACTCCAAGAATATGGCTTCGAGCATTTAAAAAACGCCTATGTGCAGGGACTACGGGCTTTACGTGAGTACACAGAAGCTCATCTTGTCGAAGAATTAAGAACCGCTGACACTCAAAAGAAATTAGATATCTCAAGTAAGTGGAACGACTCAGACCAGATGAAGATTCTTTCCGATACGGAAGCATTGAGTGCTTTTATAGATTTGGATCTAACAAAAGCACAATACATATGTACCTGAAAAACATAACCATCGAACGAAAGTGCTGTATATTCCCGCCTTGCTACAAAATACAAGAAATAAAAAGATCCTGTTATCCACCATCTTCTACAATCGAAATCACGAATACTTATGCTAAAGTGATTAATATCCAAGATTTATTGGATACTGCTGCTAGAATTTTAAAATTCGATTCTGTTTTCCAAAAACAGCATAGAACATTGATCCTTTATTGTAAATTGGGACGTGATGGTTCATCTGGTCAAAGCCAATATAAGCTAATACTTGCAGAACAGTCGGAAACAATTTCACATGCCAATTTGTTCATCACTTCATTAGTCCCCATCAGATTAGTTGATGTGCAATCGGGTTCCGTTGTTTGGCAAAATCCGGTACCTTCATCTGTCCGTTTTTGCAGACCCATTTCTATTGAGTTTTGTAAGGAAACTCCAGAAAAAACCAAAGCAGTTGTCGATGATATTAAAAAACAAATTAGGGCTGCACAAGCATCATTTACAAACAAAGATGGTGTTGTAGTAAATGTGAAGCATGAACTATTTCTAACGATGATCGATGGAAAGGTGGCTCAGGTCCTTACTGATACTCCATCTGGTTCCACATGCACGATATGTGGGGCTAATCCACGGCTAATGAATGACCAATCGAAAGTAACTGCCAGACCTGAAAACGAAAACGCCTACCAATACGGATTGTCCACCTTACACGCCTGGATTCGCTGCATGGAAATGATATTGCATATTTCCTATAATCTTTCGTTTAAGACTTGGTCTGCTTCAACTGAGGAAAATAAGAGATTAAAAAAAGAAAAGAAAGAACTTGTTCAAAAACGTTTCCGGGAGGAGTTCAGATTAATCGTTGACAAACCTCGGCAAGTTAGTGGGAATACGAATGATGGCAATACCGCACGAAGATTCTTCTATAATAGCACTTGCTCATCGGAAATAACAGGTGTAGATGAGGCATTGATTAAACGCCTATACATTATCTTGCAAGTTCTTTCTTCCGGAATGATGATCGACCCTGAAAAATTTGGGGAATATGCAATAGAAACTGCAAGAATCTATGTAAGTAATTACGATTGGTATTATATGCCATCCTCCGTTCATAAAATACTCATACACATACATATACATACACATATTTATACACATTTTTTTTTTCGTGATTTTTTCCATTTCTAGATATACAAGAAAACACTATAAACTACGCATCATTTGAATCTCCAAACCTTACTGCATATTTGTGCCAAATTTCATCACGATACGACAAAAATTCAAGAAGTTACAGATTTTTGATCCGATACCGACCTATATTTTCCATAGCGTCGCGTCGCGTGCGAGTTCAAACCCAATGATATTATATAGTAAAAAGAGGTAGATGTCGCACTAGCACGCACAAATTGTTGAGGACAAAGTGACACAATTGTTGCACTTTGATAGCTAGCTATCTCTTTCTATCTTATACGTTCCGTATTATCTATCGCTGTCGTAGTTTTAAATTACTCGCAGCGATATCTGAACGCCATTCAGTATAAACATGGCGTATCTTCTTTATAATATCATTGTTCAAACCTGTTTGTTTCAGCGCGGCGGGTGGCGAGACGAGCGTGCGCGCGTTGCCGTTCGAAGAAATTATAATATGAACACAAAATAACCTGAACTAAGGTTATCTATTCACTGTTTATACAAAAATAGAATAGTTACAACAAGAGTGTAGAGAGAACTAGCAATAAAACTGGGAATTGAAAGTAAATATATCGATTTATTAACAGTAAACGTACTTACTACAAGGCAAGGTTAGGTATACGTAGGAAAAATGTTTTTAATTAATTCAATTTTGCTAAAAGTAGTCTGAAAACTGCTGTCGTATATTTCTCGCGGCCGGCGGATTCACTCGAACCACCCCGAACGCAGAGCATGCACTATGGCCACTCATTGAACGCGCGGTCGGCGGCCGCTCGACGTCCTGCAGAACGCGCCGCCCAACGCTATTGCACTCAGGCCGTACACTAGTGTACGAACTCGAATCAAGCGTGCGGCGGGGCGGCGCGTGCAGCGTTCTTGTCAAACACATGCATTTATACGTGAGTGGCCACAGTAGACGCCCGCCGCGTTGGTCGGCAGCTCGACGCCCCGCAGAACGCGCCGCCCGACGCTATTGCACTGTGTACGAACACTTAGACGTTTCGCGCTGTTGGACCTTTAGCTACATAAACCTTCTGATCATGAGGGATAATCTATGTAGTTAGTTTTAAATAACCTAGAAATTCTCCGTATCATTTTATTGATATCTGGCGCAAAGATAAAAGTAACCCAGGTTAAGTTTTTTAAAGACCATAAAAGGAATTTGAAAAATAAATGGCCTTGAGCGTTCGTATTCTCAGAATGACAACGTGTTTTTTATTTGAGGTATTGTGAATACTGGTTTGGTAGTTACTAGTTTTTATTCTGTGGTTTGGTTTGCAGAGAACAATGTGTTATTATTATTATATTAAGTTCGGCGAACCCACTAGTCCTACTTCTACAATTGAATAAGAAATCTCCCTTCCAACGACTCTTTTACTACCTGCTCTCTGAAGCGGCTTTCAGACTACGCTATACTATTGTGCTATATAGTATAGCAAAGAAGGACCTAATGCTATACTATATACCTTGGCGTTCACATTATGCGATATTATCGCAAGCATTTATAGTATATAGCAAGCACAGAATCGCGTCCAGACTGTGTCGCTCGTTTCGCTTGCGTGGCGGCCGGGGGTGAGGGAGGAGGAAGAGCGCGGCGCGTGATATAGCACAGCATGAATTCAGCGCATCGCACAATTTTATAGCGTATAGTAAGCCAATAATATATAGTACAGTACAGTGTGAACGTGTCCTTAACAATGTATGGTGCGCGATATTGTTGTGCTATGAACTATATACTATATGCTATTATATTATAGCGTAGTCTGAAAGCCGCTTCAGACCAAATAAAAAATCAAGACACAGCGCTGCGAACAATAAATTAGTGATGCCTGTTTTATAAACATGTGTGCACTTTTTGTTATTAGTTTAGTTGTAGTTTGATGTGAATGTGTGCGTGTGAGCGTTTACGCACAGAGCGGAGCTTAGTTTTGCGCTGGCTTCACTTTATTTCGCAGAGCGATATTTTGGTTTTTTATTTGGTCTGAGCCTGCTCTTACCCATACCCGACCCTAAATAAGTTTGCATTTTGTTTACAAAGTTTCTCATTGCGTAGAGTAAGCGTGGTCGTCACCCCTCACTGCCTGAGGAACACCACCTTCTTTTTGGTTTTTTATTTGGTCTGAGCGTTGACATTGAGCTGTGTTAGGTACACAAGTATATTGCCGCTCATACAAACACATAACGGCCCCAGTCGGAGTCGGAGCGAGATCGGCTCGATCTGAAAGCGTCTGCAGTCGGGGGTCAACATCCTCGGTAGCTCGCGCTTGAGTCCCCTCTATCGCTGGTCGTAGCCGCAATTAGACAAAAAATACTTAAAAGGTGGAACGAACTTTGTAGTGGTCGGATTTTCATGGGACTTTTATTATTGAGTTCCTACAGGAGTGAAGAAGAAAAAAAAGTTTTTAATTTCCTTTGGAATATTATTTTTTCGTTTATGAATAACTTCAAATTCGACGAATTCATGTTGTAGCGTAATAGTGTGACCTGCGTGCATCCATTAAATGCTAATTTGGTCTGTTTCTTTGTTGATTGTTGTCGATGTAGTAATGCATGTTTCAAGTATTTGTAAATTTCCTATTTTCTGCAATTATTTTTCAAATATCGATTTTTAAGACCAAAATTTCTTTTGAAATTGGTAACTGGTCAGTTAAGGTAACTGACAAGTCCCATGAAAATCCGACCACTATAAACTTCGTTCCACCTTATTGTCTAATATTGCACTCGACTATCGTCACCCTGCAGGCTTCTTCCGGGCAACCGGAGGTCTCACGTGGCGGTGACAGACCGCAGAGGTATAAATAGTCATGCTAATAAATAAATTAGTGACTGCTGTCATTAAAAACGTAAAGTACGTACCTACTTAAGGTTTTTTTGGAGAATTTAGCAAAAAAAAAAGTAAAATAAGTATTCATGTCAAATCAGTAAATGTCAAATAAAATAATAAAAAAAAGTAAAAAATAATAAAATACATGTCAATACATTAAATGTCAGAGTGTATAAATAATAATAAAATACATGTCAAAACATTAAATGTCTGAGTGTATAAAAAAGGAAAATAAAAAAAAGGAAAAGAAAGGATTAAATAATAAACAAGCGAAATCCGAAACTTCGACATTCACACTCACAGAGCTTTCAAAATTAATGGCAACATTCAAATATTCAAATCTATGTCGTCAATGAAAACAGAATCTAATAAATGTCGTAATTGTCACTGTCTGTCTTGATTAATTAAAATCTAGATGTGTGGTGTTGTGCATTTCATTTTTTTACAGTCTTATTTGTTAGTCTCATCTAAATCCGGTCAGTCGTTTTTGCGTGAAAAAGTAACAAACATTCATTCATCCATTCTCAAAAACTTTGTTGATTCTGGCTTTCAGGAGTTACGGTGGTTTGGGAATAGTGTGGCGGGCTTGTCCTAAAAGAAAATAACTATACTTTTAGGACATAGAATATAATATTAACCTAAACCAACAACAGACTAGAAGATGTCATGCAAAAATCCACCCTGAACGCTGTCACGTTTATTTCCCGGTACCTACGTTACTTTATCCCCACTTTATCCTAATTCCTGCAGTCTCTTGAATGCGCCGTATGCTACTCTAATTCGGTTCAAACTTAATGGCGGCTCAGAAGTTAGCTGCAAGTGACGGTCTGCGCAGGAATGACGCTTTAACCTTTATGGCGATTCGGAACATCTAATGTAAAGCCACGGTAATATTATGATACAGTACTCCAACTTCATAGAAACGGACGAAACGCAAGCTATACCTACGCGCCTCCATCTTGGGGTGCGCTTGGGGCGCAGACAGTCACGGCTGTACCGCAGTGTCGAACGGACGGTGTGTTGTTTTTTTAACAATAACCGCGCGATTTTTTCTCTAAAAATCAGTTAATATGACGAGTAGAAAATATTGTGCTGTTTTTGGTTGTATGAATTCGTCAATAACGCATCCAGACATAAGTTTTTTTAAATTACCTGGAAACTCTGAAAAGTAAGACTATAAAATAATTTTACTTACTAGTAGGTAGGTACATAATGTGTGTCTTTTTAATGGATAAGTATTTCCTTTTATCTCACGAAAAAAAAGGTGTTTGGATTAATAAATAAAGCGAATAGAGTAACGGAAAGTTATTGAGACGAGTAAAATAGGTAGTTATATGCGGTTCTGAATGAATCATGATACGGTAGGTACCTACCTACTTACGCTTGTGTTAAAACTTCGGTGCCCATACTTTAAAATTTAACAATAAAGCATTTCGTACGACTCAGTCGAGCGAGGCGCAAATATTTTTCGGTCGCAAATTTATAAGCCCGATTTATTTTTCAAACAAAAACATGTTTTTTAAATTAAATCTACCAATCAAACAACAACACGCATTTTTATTGAACACTTCCTATTCAATATACAAAGTATTTCATTTATTTATATAAAAAGGATATTTACAATCACAAAACTAAATAGAAACAGAAAGTAGGCAAATGTAATTAAAATACTGGAGACGGGCAGCCCTAACACATGTTTACGTACAGCGCGGCTGAAGGCATTTATTTCTATCATGCGGCCGAGTTAAAGTACTGTATCATAATAATTACTGTGGTAAAGCTGCGCGGACAACAATTTTAGGTATCAACGGGGCGCAGATGACGCATCGTTTTGTCTGTATAATGCGCAGACCGTCACTTGCAGCTAACTTCTGAGCCGCCATTAAGTTTGAACCGAACTATACCATCATCATAGCGCTGGTAAAGTTGGTCCTCGCCAGAGATCCCGAGTTTCTTACTAAGTCCTGTATGGTATCGTTATCGAGCTACCTGCGCTTGAGCCCTCTCTTTCTCACCTCAATTCCCTGATTCATTGTCCCAGCAAAACAATAGAATTCCAAGAGCGGTCACATCAAAGCCATCGGTTAAAATTCCAGACACAACATTCTCCTTTCTGACAATGGCCTAATTCCCATTGTTCCCATACAAAAACAATAGGGTTGCTACAGCTGCAGTTTCTATGTAAACCTGCCCCTTCCATCCCTAGCGGTATTTTTTCTGTTGTTTGCAGTTTTTTTTAAGAGTTACAAATAAATAAAACTATTTCCTTCTTTTATTCTCAGATAGAGAGCATGCATCAAAGCGGGGAAGCCGCTTTCTATTCTAAAGATCCTTCTCCAAAAGAAACGTGCTCTTCATCTGTGACTGCGTCTGCGCTATGAGGAAGGGCAATAAATGGACGTACCATGAACTCGACGAAATCTGCTCATTTTTAAAACAAAATCCCATGCACACGATCTCCATATCTGTTTACCACCCTTAACGAATCATTGACACGAAGAAGAAGAAGAAGTATTACTGGTCTTATTTTTTTTTCTTTAGACCCTTTTTTCATTAACAAAAACAAGGGATCAGATGCTGCGATGCTATTGGTTGATGAGCTTAAATAAGCGCTTCAATAGCGGCCGATTGCTGCAAGCAAAAATATTCGTATTGGTGGTGAGATTTCGTCCGAGCTCATTGTACATGAGCGTGGCTAATGGCTATGTGTAAATTATTTCATTGCAACATTATCATCATCATTTCAGCCGAAAGGCCCACTGCTTTCGCCCCTCCAAGCACCACGTTGTATGCCTCACACATACAGCTGATTGTTGGGGCCTAAACAAATTTATCGGTCCACCTTATGGGTGGTCATCCAAAGTCGCGCCTTTCGGTACAAGGTCCCACTGCAGAACCTTATGACCTCATTTGCGATGCGTTCAAAGTGCCCTACCCCCTACCACTTACGATTGACATCAGTGCTCTGGTGCATCAGCGAGCGGAGTTCGCATAGCTGAATTTTGGGCCAAACATATTTAATAAATATTTGCAATCGACACGCTAAGAAGAAGAAGTGCTCTGGTTCTCCTACAGATCTCTTCATTTCTAATTCGTTCGCGCAGAAACTCCAAGCATAGTCCTTCCATTGCCGATGTGTGAGTCATATATTATGGCATCACTGGGAACAGCATTGTGATTTATGGTATGTGAAACGATAAGATATTGCGTAGCTTTCCGAACGCTGCCCAGTCGAGTCAGAGGCCCCACTCTCTAACGTTCGTCCGTCTGTCCGTCTCTATCCGTCTCTCTCGCGCACGTCTGCTGATGAGTGAGATTGAGAGAGACGGATAGAGACGGATGGACGGACGGACTTTAGAGAGTGTGCCCCTGATTCCACAAAAACCTTTCGAAGTTACTTACTACATATCAATTCCGCTGTACTTAGGAATTTACTTTAGATAAGAAATAACTGAGTGATTACAATTTTACTTAAATTATAACCTTGGACTGATAGTAATATTTGATGTGTTTGTGTGACTCATTATATTTTTGTTAATTGATCTCAATATCTCCGGAACCGTGTATCCTATGCAAAAATGGACCATAGAAACGTGATCCGAGCATCCCAAAACCTTTTTTTTATTAGGATCCCTTGACCGGAAATCAAGTTCTGAAGAACTGGCACAACCTATCTACTAGTCAGTTTTTCCTAGATAAACATAATCATCAAAAATAACGAGTGTAGCTTGTCTGATCTTCATGAGAGTGAGGGCTTTTTTCACCATCTCGAGGCCTAACAGGCAAGTAAAAGTGCCGAGTATCATCTGTCAATTTCAAAAGCGAAAATGAAGTTTCACGAGTAACAACTTACTGCTGAATGAAGTATCAAATTACGATTTACGAACTGTATGCAGTTGCATTGCATTCGTTCAATGTGACGTCGACAACCCTCGTCAAGTTGTGGGATATGAGCTTCTAGGTACTTAGAAGTTAAACAAAGAACACCGTTTAATTTATTGCAGTTGTAATTTTTTGTGTATTCGTCTGTTATTGTTTTTTTTTGTGTGGTAGGCAATGATATTATATAGTAAAAAGAGGTAGATATCGCACAAGCACGCACAAATTGTTGAGGACAAAGTGACACAATTGTTGCACTTTGATAGCTAGCTATCTCTTTCTATCTTATACGTTCCGTATTATCTATCGCTGTCGTAGTTTTAAATTACTCGCAACGATATCTGAACGCCATTCAGTATGAACATGGCGTATCTTCTTTATAATATCATTGGTGGTAGGTATGTTTTTTTTTTCGAGGAGCTCGTGGCTAAATAATAACAGCCGCTCGGGTCGATCTTTAGGTTAAGCTGTGCTTGCCTAGGTTGGTCTGTGGATGGGTGACCACCCTACATACGGGGTTTCCTCCGTGCCTCGGAAAGCACGTTAAGCTGTTGGTCCCGGCTGTCATTTGTCCATCTTTGAAAGTCGTTACAGGTAGTCAGTGACCCAGAAAGTCTGACAACCAGTCTTACCAAAGTGGTATCGTATTACCCAGTATGAACTGGGTTGTGGAGGTCAGATAGGCAGTCGCTCCATGTAAAATACTGGTACTCAGCTGCATCCGGTTAGACTGGAAGCCGACCCCAACATAGTTGGGAAAAAGCTAGGCAGATGATGATGTATGTTTATTTATTTTTAGTACTGAACTACTATTAAATAAAATGGACAAAATAATATACCTCTGCGGTATAGGCAATATTTTTATTACGATTTTTTTTTGACGAAATCTAGGAAAAATACAGTTTCGTCTAGGTCCGTAAAATATACAACCCATAATTTAAACGTTGCATCGTAGACAATTCTAATTCATCCAATTGATGATCAAACAAATTCATTCAAATATTCATCACACAAATATTATAAAAACGAAAGTTTGTATGTGTGTTTGTTTTTATGCGTGTTTGTTACTTCTTCACGCTCAAACGGTTTAACAGATTTGTATGAAATTTTGTATTAAGATAGCTTATATTCTGGATTAACACATAGGCCAGTTACTAATGACGCCAGTCAAAGGTCACCATTAATTTTTATCAAGTTTATTTTCAACTTCGTCTGGATTTCTTTATCGCGTAAAATTTCCTCCTTTATAAGTCGTAGTTACAAATTACAGGAAGTAGCGCAGACAAGGTGGATTTTACTTTAAATAAAGCCAACTTACATATACAGGGTGGAATTTTGTAATGCCACCTGGAGGGCAAGTACTCTTAATACTGCAGATAGAAAATTTTACTCAAAGGAAGCATTCCTTAATTTTTTTTAAGAAATTAATCTGCATTCAAAGATTTTGAAAATTCGCGTGCCACAGTCGGGAATCGAACCTGCTAAATTCCAAAAAAATGACATCCTGTACTTTTATGGCACCAATCGATAGGGTCAATCATAAAGATCAAATCCCTCTAATAAACATGATATTAAATAAAAGGAAAACCATACAATCTTAACTTATAAATTCAATGGGACAACGTAAAGCACTTTTACTCAAAGGTCCATCCTCAAATTACTTATGTTAGAACCTAATAAACAATTATCTTTTGACGACATTTATTGATTAAAATGACGAAGAACTATTTAGATAGGAAGATTGCAATTTGCACTTAAACAAACATTTAAGTTTAGAGGTCCATCCTATGAATAAAAGTGCTTTTTCGTATTGAATTTATCCCATTGAATTTATAACTTTAGATTTCATGGTTTTCCTTTCATTTAATTTATAATGTTTGTTAGAGAGATTTGATCCTTATGATTGACCCTATCGATTGGTGTCATAAAAGTACAGGGTGTTATTTTTTTTAATTTAGTTGGTTCGATTCCCCAGTGTGGCACGTGAATTATCAAAATCTTTGAATGTAGATTAATTTCTTTTTAAAAATAAAGGAATGTTTCCTTTGAGTAAAATTTTCTATCTGCAGTATTAAGAGTACTTTCCCTCCAGGTGGCATTACAAAATTCTACCCTGTATAAGTAAGCTAAGCATACTCCAAAAGCAATCTACAGTACACGCGTTTTTCTATATTCATTTCTTATGGGTAACATGCAATCTTACCAGTGTATCGTTTAATCTTTTTACTGGCTTTGACCGGTATAATAATATAAGTATGTTTATAAATTAAATTATTAAATTATATATTAAAACTTTTACTGACGAAATTCAATGTATTAAACATGTTTGTGACACAAAATTCTTAAGGGGCTACCCCATGGCACACTAGTGCCACTTTAGTAAAAAAATCAGAACTCGTTAAATACACAATTAATATAAAATCTGATAGACAAAATCAATCTTTTGGTCTTGTAAATTATTTACGTCTGCCTATCTCATTGAAACATAGCTCGCTGTCGTTACAGATACAAAATGGAAAAAAACGGCCGTTTTTAGCAATTTTTCTAACTGTAACTACAGTGTAGTATATTTTAATGAATTAAATAGACGTCAATAATCTAGAACTCTAAAGCATTGATTTTGTCTATCAGATTTTATATTAATTGTGTATTTAACGAGTTCTGATTTTTTTACTAAAGTGGCGCTAGTGGTGTGTTCCTCTGTGGCCGGACCACAGTTTAGTACTCACATGCTATAGTTCGAAATAATACCTACCTAAAGTCTACTTTCATCAGAATACATATATATTTTTAGTACCTCAAGAGATATCTTTTTAATTAACAATTTATGTGGTCCGGCCGCCAGGCAGTGCTCTCTGGCCGCGCCACCTCAAATTAAACAGAGTATGATGAACTATTAATAAATCAATATCCCGAAAAAACCTACCTAAAGAGTACCTTGCATACGACAAATATGGTCAAATAAAGCCCTTTAGATAAGGAGTTATTGGTCGTAGGGTGTGGTCCGGCTGGAAGGTATACTCTGCAGCAAGTCAATTTTGTAATATTTAATATTAACTATCCTTAAATCAATTTATATAATAGTACCTTTTTTCTACTCTTCGTTGACACTTTTTTATCTCAAGAAACTATTCATTTTGATTAATTAATCTTTAAAGTATGTGGCGCGGCTAGCGAGGATTACTTTCAGCAAATATAAGGAAATATGCTTTATTTCTTTCTGTCAACGAAAACTGCATAATAAGTACTTTACAAAAAGATCAGGACTTCATCTATAAACTTTTATTTTTATTACCAACAATGATTTTGAAAAAGGTGCACTTTTTGGTTTTTGTTTACCTATCTACCTAAGAATAGGTAGTTAATTTGACGGTGTGCGTTTCGACCGCGCGGCCACGGCGTTTTTTTTTTTTTTTAAACTAAGCCAAGATTTTGTAAAAATTTGTAAAACTTGATTCCCAAAACCATAAATTTGTCAAAGTTATGGTTTAAAAGTTATAAGGGTTTGAACGTGGCTGCGCCATCGAAACGCGGACAACCGCGCGGCCACGGAGATCTTTAAAACGAAGCGTTGCCGAAACCTGAAATTAAGGTAAATAATGGATTGAATTTGTAAAAATATAGAAAAAAATCCTAAATTTAAATTTTAGGAGCTGTAAGACTAAAACCCCAAGGCCGCATCATTGAAATAGTGAAAAATACGTTATCGCAAATATCTCGCTGAAGAAGATCGCAGATGTCTGAAGTTTTTTTGTAAAACCTAGATTTGCTTTTGAAAAAACTTGTAAAAATACACAAAATAATCCTAGGTTTATATTTCTGGAGCTTTAGTACGGTATCGCTTCTTCTTCTTAGCGTGTCGATGGCAATCTAAATTGAGTCGGCCCAGAACTGAGCCACTATTTTGGCGCTTTCGGTTGCGTTGCGTCCATCAGTTCCTGTAGTGAGCAAACAACAGGACACGCAGGACACGATAATAAGTGCCCCATCGTTTGTGGAACAGCACCACATTTATACTCCAGGGAAGAGTCATTAATGAATCTCCACCTAAACAGGTTTTCCTTGCTGCGGCCAACCTGGGTCCGGAGTCTATTATATCGGTATCGCTTATAACGTTCAAAACGTTCTGAATGTTTCGATAGGGTGACCATGACTTATTGCTTACAGAAAACTTTCCACCTATTGTATTAGAAATTATTTCTCAAGGTTGCTTAGTGTTTATTTCTTAAAAAATCACCTAGATCACAGATTGTTAACTTACACATTTCTGACAAAATCACAAATCATAGATTATTTACTTACACTAAGAATTTTTTTTATATAATATTTTTTTTATTACGACTGTAAAGTATGGTTTGTTTAAAATTAGTTCTTTTAGATTAAATTTTCTTTCTTTTATTTTGAATATCTTAATCATCTATTTATAGACCATAATTATGTTAGATTATGTCATTGTACTGTCATAGGTTGTTCAGAACTTGCGTGCATTTCGGTTTTACCATCGTCATAACAGATCATTATGGAAATACTATGAAATGACACTTATTTCTGGCATAATACATATATTTGAAATCGTTTAGACAAATTCAAAACAATTACTTTTTCAATTTAGATGCTTTTTCACTTAATAAGCAATGGATCCTCCATTGCTTGATAGCTGAAAAAGCACTTAACTGAATAATCTGTAATTTATGTGTTTTTTATAATTAAAAAAATAAACTAAAATGAAACGTTTAAAGATCATCATAATCATCATCAGCCTATTAATGTTCCCACTGCTGGGACACAGGCCTCCTCTGAGAGGGAATGGGCTATAATCCACCACGCTGGCCCAGTGCGGATTGGTAGATGTTACACGATGTCAAATAACCTTACTTTATTTTCATCGTGTAACATTTGAGCCACAATTTTCTAATAAACATAATTATGTTTATTAGAAAGAAACATACGATTCTTCATTTTTATTTAATTTAGGATCCTTGAGAAATAATTTCTAATACAATAGGTGGAAAGTTTTCTGTAAAGAATAAGTCAAGGTCACCCTATCGAAACATTCAAAACGTTATTACAGGTTTTATATTATAAAATAAATACTTTTTTGCCTGCTATCGTTAGTTCTACAGTAATTAGGTTTTGTTTACAAAAAAAAAGGGCAAGTGCGAGTCGGACTCGCGCACGAAGGGTTCCGTACCATTATTATCAAAAAAAGGGCAAAAAAATCACGTTTGTTGTATGGGAGCCCCCCTTAAATATTAATTTTATTCTGTTTTTAGTATTTGTTGTTATAGCGGCAACGGAAATACATCATCTGTGAAAATTTCAACTGTCTAGCTGTCACGGTTCATGAGATACAGCCTGGTGACAGACAGACGGACAGACGGACAGACGGACAGACTGACAGACGGACAGACAGCGAAGTCTTAGTAATAGGGTTCCGTTTTTACCCTTTGGGTACGGAACCCTAAAAATCAAGCTAATACTTACTTTCTTCGATCAATAATCACGACTTATTTCTAAACAATACCGTACTACAGCTCCTCCTCCTCCTCTCAATTTTAGGCAGTCGCTCCATGTAAAATACTGGTATTCAGCTGCATCCGGTTAGACTGGAAGCCGACCCCAACATAGTTGGGAAAAGGCTAGGCAGATGATGATGACCGTACTACAGCTCCTGAAATATAAACCTAGGATTTTTTTGTGTATTTTTATAAGTTTTGATAGTTTTAGGTTTTAGGTTTTACAAAAAAATTCAGACCTCTGCGATGCTTTTTCAGCGAGATATCGGCGATAACATGTTTTTCACCGTTCCTATGACGCGGCCATGGGGTTTTAGTCTTACAGCTCCTAAAATACAAACCTAGGATTTTTCTGTGTATTTTTACAAGTTTTGATAAATCCAAATCTGTGTTTTACAAAAAACTTCAGACCTCTGCGATGCTTTTTCAGCGAGATATCGGCGATAACGTATTTTTCACCGTTTCAATGGCGCGGCCATGGGGTTTTAAGTCTAACAGCTCCTAAAATATAAACCTAGGATTTTTTTTATATTTTTACAAAATTTTTGCAAATTCAATCTGTATTTACCTAAATTTCAGGTCTCTGCAACGCTTCGTTTTAAAGATTTCCGTGGCCGCGCGGTTCTCCGCGTTTCGAGGACGCGGCCACGTTCAAACCCTTATAATTTTTTAACCATAACTTTGACAAATTTATGGTTTTGAGAATCAACTTTTACAATTTTTTACAAAATCTTGGCATTTAAAAAAAAAAATGCCGTGGCCGCGGTCCAAACGCACACCGTCAATTTAACTACCTTTTTTTAGGTAGATAGGTAAACAAAAACCAAAAAGTGCACCTTTTTCAAAATCATTGTTGGTAATAAAAATAAAAGTTTAGATGAAGTCCAGGTCTTTTTGTAAAGTACTTATTATGCAGTTTTCGTTGGCATAAAGAAATAAAGCATATTTCCTTATATTTGCTTAAAGTAATCCTCCCTAGCCGCGCCACATACTTTAAAGATTAATTAATCAAAATGAATAGTTTCTTGAGATAAAAAAGTGTCAACGAAGAGTAGAAAAAAGGTACTATTATATAAATTGATTTAAGGATAGTTAATATTAAATATTACAAAATTGACTTGCTGCAGAGTATACCTTCCAGCCGGACCACACCCTACGACCAATAACTCCTTATCTAAAGGGCTTTATTTGACCATATTTGTCGTATGCAAGGTACTCTTTAGGTAGGTTTTTTCGGGATATTGATTTATTAATAGTTCATCATACTCTGTTTAATTTGAGGTGGCGCGGCCAGAGAGCACTGCCTGGCGGCCGGACCACATAAATTGTTAATTAAAAAGATATGTGGTCCGGCCACAGAGGAACACACCACTAGCGTGTGTTCCTCTGTAGCCGGACCACAGTTTAGTACTCAGATGCTATAGTTCGAAATAATACCTACCTAAAGTCTACTTTCATCAGAATACATATATATTTTTAGTACCTCAAGAGATATCTTTTTAATTAACAATTTATGTGGTCCGGCCGCCAGGCAGTGCTCTCTGGCCGCGCCACCTCAAATTAAACAGAGTATGATGAACTATTAATAAATCAATATCCCGAAAAAACCTACCTAAAGAGTACCTTGCATACGACAAATATGGTCAAATAAAGCCCTTTAGATAAGGAGTTATTGGTCGTAGGGTGTGGTCCGGCTGGAAGGTATACTCTGCAGCAAGTCAATTTTGTAATATTTAATATTAACTATCCTTAAATCAATTTATATAATAGTACCTTTTTTCTACTCTTCGTTGACACTTTTTTATCTCAAGAAACTATTCATTTTGATTAATTAATCTTTAAAGTATGTGGCGCGGCTAGCGAGGATTACTTTCAGCAAATATAAGGAAATATGCTTTATTTCTTTCTGTCAACGAAAACTGCATAATAAGTACTTTACAAAAAGATCAGGACTTCATCTATAAACTTTTATTTTTATTACCAACAATGATTTTGAAAAAGGTGCACTTTTTGGTTTTTGTTTACCTATCTACCTAAGAATAGGTAGTTAATTTGACGGTGTGCGTTTCGACCGCGCGGCCACGGCGTTTTTTTTTTTTTTTTAAACTAAGCCAAGATTTTGTAAAAATTTGTAAAACTTGATTCCCAAAACCATAAATTTGTCAAAGTTATGGTTTAAAAGTTATAAGGGTTTGAACGTGGCTGCGCCATCGAAACGCGGACAACCGCGCGGCCACGGAGAT
Source organism: Xestia xanthographa (assembly GCA_905147715.2). Lineage (NCBI taxonomy): Eukaryota > Metazoa > Arthropoda > Insecta > Lepidoptera > Noctuidae > Xestia > Xestia xanthographa. The sequence continues at coordinate 17,670,338 of LR990649.1, read as the reverse complement.
CTTTAAAACGAAGCGTTGCCGAAACCTGAAATTAAGGTAAATAATGGATTGAATTTGTAAAAATATAGAAAAAAATCCTAAATTTAAATTTTAGGAGCTGTAAGACTAAAACCCCAAGGCCGCATCATTGAAATAGTGAAAAATACGTTATCGCAAATATCTCGCTGAAGAAGATCGCAGATGTCTGAAGTTTTTTTGTAAAACCTAGATTTGCTTTTGAAAAAACTTGTAAAAATACACAAAATAATCCTAGGTTTATATTTCTGGAGCTTTAGTACGGTATCGCTTCTTCTTCTTAGCGTGTCGATGGCAATCTAAATTGAGTCGGCCCAGAACTGAGCCACTATTTTGGCGCTTTCGGTTGCGTTGCGTCCATCAGTTCCTGTAGTGAGCAAACAACAGGACACGCAGGACACGATAATAAGTGCCCCATCGTTTGTGGAACAGCACCACATTTATACTCCAGGGAAGAGTCATTAATGAATCTCCACCTAAACAGGTTTTCCTTGCTGCGGCCAACCTGGGTCCGGAGTCTATTATATCGGTATCGCTTATAACGTTCAAAACGTTCTGAATGTTTCGATAGGGTGACCATGACTTATTGCTTACAGAAAACTTTCCACCTATTGTATTAGAAATTATTTCTCAAGGTTGCTTAGTGTTTATTTCTTAAAAAATCACCTAGATCACAGATTGTTAACTTACACATTTCTGACAAAATCACAAATCATAGATTATTTACTTACACTAAGAATTTTTTTTATATAATATTTTTTTTATTACGACTGTAAAGTATGGTTTGTTTAAAATTAGTTCTTTTAGATTAAATTTTCTTTCTTTTATTTTGAATATCTTAATCATCTATTTATAGACCATAATTATGTTAGATTATGTCATTGTACTGTCATAGGTTGTTCAGAACTTGCGTGGCGGCCACAGAGGAACACACCACTAGCGTGTGTTCCTCTGTAGCCGGACCACAGTTTAGTACTCAGATGCTATAGTTCGAAATAATACCTACCTAAAGTCTACTTTCATCAGAATACATATATATTTTTAGTACCTCAAGAGATATCTTTTTAATTAACAATTTATGTGGTCCGGCCGCCAGGCAGTGCTCTCTGGCCGCGCCACCTCAAATTAAACAGAGTATGATGAACTATTAATAAATCAATATCCCGAAAAAACCTACCTAAAGAGTACCTTGCATACGACAAATATGGTCAAATAAAGCCCTTTAGATAAGGAGTTATTGGTCGTAGGGTGTGGTCCGGCTGGAAGGTATACTCTGCAGCAAGTCAATTTTGTAATATTTAATATTAACTATCCTTAAATCAATTTATATAATAGTACCTTTTTTCTACTCTTCGTTGACACTTTTTTATCTCAAGAAACTATTCATTTTGATTAATTAATCTTTAAAGTATGTGGCGCGGCTAGCGAGGATTACTTTCAGCAAATATAAGGAAATATGCTTTATTTCTTTCTGTCAACGAAAACTGCATAATAAGTACTTTACAAAAAGATCAGGACTTCATCTATAAACTTTTATTTTTATTACCAACAATGATTTTGAAAAAGGTGCACTTTTTGGTTTTTGTTTACCTATCTACCTAAGAATAGGTAGTTAATTTGACGGTGTGCGTTTCGACCGCGCGGCCACGGCGTTTTTTTTTTTTTTTTAAACTAAGCCAAGATTTTGTAAAAATTTGTAAAACTTGATTCCCAAAACCATAAATTTGTCAAAGTTATGGTTTAAAAGTTATAAGGGTTTGAACGTGGCTGCGCCATCGAAACGCGGACAACCGCGCGGCCACGGAGATCTTTAAAACGAAGCGTTGCCGAAACCTGAAATTAAGGTAAATAATGGATTGAATTTGTAAAAATATAGAAAAAAATCCTAAATTTAAATTTTAGGAGCTGTAAGACTAAAACCCCAAGGCCGCATCATTGAAATAGTGAAAAATACGTTATCGCAAATATCTCGCTGAAGAAGATCGCAGATGTCTGAAGTTTTTTTGTAAAACCTAGATTTGCTTTTGAAAAAACTTGTAAAAATACACAAAATAATCCTAGGTTTATATTTCTGGAGCTTTAGTACGGTATCGCTTCTTCTTCTTAGCGTGTCGATGGCAATCTAAATTGAGTCGGCCCAGAACTGAGCCACTATTTTGGCGCTTTCGGTTGCGTTGCGTCCATCAGTTCCTGTAGTGAGCAAACAACAGGACACGCAGGACACGATAATAAGTGCCCCATCGTTTGTGGAACAGCACCACATTTATACTCCAGGGAAGAGTCATTAATGAATCTCCACCTAAACAGGTTTTCCTTGCTGCGGCCAACCTGGGTCCGGAGTCTATTATATCGGTATCGCTTATAACGTTCAAAACGTTCTGAATGTTTCGATAGGGTGACCATGACTTATTGCTTACAGAAAACTTTCCACCTATTGTATTAGAAATTATTTCTCAAGGTTGCTTAGTGTTTATTTCTTAAAAAATCACCTAGATCACAGATTGTTAACTTACACATTTCTGACAAAATCACAAATCATAGATTATTTACTTACACTAAGAATTTTTTTTATATAATATTTTTTTTATTACGACTGTAAAGTATGGTTTGTTTAAAATTAGTTCTTTTAGATTAAATTTTCTTTCTTTTATTTTGAATATCTTAATCATCTATTTATAGACCATAATTATGTTAGATTATGTCATTGTACTGTCATAGGTTGTTCAGAACTTGCGTGCATTTCGGTTTTACCATCGTCATAACAGATCATTATGGAAATACTATGAAATGACACTTATTTCTGGCATAATACATATATTTGAAATCGTTTAGACAAATTCAAAACAATTACTTTTTCAATTTAGATGCTTTTTCACTTAATAAGCAATGGATCCTCCATTGCTTGATAGCTGAAAAAGCACTTAACTGAATAATCTGTAATTTATGTGTTTTTTATAATTAAAAAAATAAACTAAAATGAAACGTTTAAAGATCATCATAATCATCATCAGCCTATTAATGTTCCCACTGCTGGGACACAGGCCTCCTCTGAGAGGGAATGGGCTATAATCCACCACGCTGGCCCAGTGCGGATTGGTAGATGTTACACGATGTCAAATAACCTTACTTTATTTTCATCGTGTAACATTTGAGCCACAATTTTCTAATAAACATAATTATGTTTATTAGAAAGAAACATACGATTCTTCATTTTTATTTAATTTAGGATCCTTGAGAAATAATTTCTAATACAATAGGTGGAAAGTTTTCTGTAAAGAATAAGTCAAGGTCACCCTATCGAAACATTCAAAACGTTATTACAGGTTTTATATTATAAAATAAATACTTTTTTGCCTGCTATCGTTAGTTCTACAGTAATTAGGTTTTGTTTACAAAAAAAAAGGGCAAGTGCGAGTCGGACTCGCGCACGAAGGGTTCCGTACCATTATTATCAAAAAAAGGGCAAAAAAATCACGTTTGTTGTATGGGAGCCCCCCTTAAATATTAATTTTATTCTGTTTTTAGTATTTGTTGTTATAGCGGCAACGGAAATACATCATCTGTGAAAATTTCAACTGTCTAGCTGTCACGGTTCATGAGATACAGCCTGGTGACAGACAGACGGACAGACGGACAGACGGACAGACTGACAGACGGACAGACAGCGAAGTCTTAGTAATAGGGTTCCGTTTTTACCCTTTGGGTACGGAACCCTAAAAATCAAGCTAATACTTACTTTCTTCGATCAATAATCACGACTTATTTCTAAACAATACCGTACTACAGCTCCTCCTCCTCCTCTCAATTTTAGGCAGTCGCTCCATGTAAAATACTGGTATTCAGCTGCATCCGGTTAGACTGGAAGCCGACCCCAACATAGTTGGGAAAAGGCTAGGCAGATGATGATGACCGTACTACAGCTCCTGAAATATAAACCTAGGATTTTTTTGTGTATTTTTATAAGTTTTGATAGTTTTAGGTTTTAGGTTTTACAAAAAAATTCAGACCTCTGCGATGCTTTTTCAGCGAGATATCGGCGATAACATGTTTTTCACCGTTCCTATGACGCGGCCATGGGGTTTTAGTCTTACAGCTCCTAAAATACAAACCTAGGATTTTTCTGTGTATTTTTACAAGTTTTGATAAATCCAAATCTGTGTTTTACAAAAAACTTCAGACCTCTGCGATGCTTTTTCAGCGAGATATCGGCGATAACGTATTTTTCACCGTTTCAATGGCGCGGCCATGGGGTTTTAAGTCTAACAGCTCCTAAAATATAAACCTAGGATTTTTTTTTATATTTTTACAAAATTTTTGCAAATTCAATCTGTATTTACCTAAATTTCAGGTCTCTGCAACGCTTCGTTTTAAAGATTTCCGTGGCCGCGCGGTTCTCCGCGTTTCGAGGACGCGGCCACGTTCAAACCCTTATAATTTTTTAACCATAACTTTGACAAATTTATGGTTTTGAGAATCAACTTTTACAATTTTTTACAAAATCTTGGCATTTAAAAAAAAAAATGCCGTGGCCGCGGTCCAAACGCACACCGTCAATTTAACTACCTTTTTTTAGGTAGATAGGTAAACAAAAACCAAAAAGTGCACCTTTTTCAAAATCATTGTTGGTAATAAAAATAAAAGTTTAGATGAAGTCCAGGTCTTTTTGTAAAGTACTTATTATGCAGTTTTCGTTGGCATAAAGAAATAAAGCATATTTCCTTATATTTGCTTAAAGTAATCCTCCCTAGCCGCGCCACATACTTTAAAGATTAATTAATCAAAATGAATAGTTTCTTGAGATAAAAAAGTGTCAACGAAGAGTAGAAAAAAGGTACTATTATATAAATTGATTTAAGGATAGTTAATATTAAATATTACAAAATTGACTTGCTGCAGAGTATACCTTCCAGCCGGACCACACCCTACGACCAATAACTCCTTATCTAAAGGGCTTTATTTGACCATATTTGTCGTATGCAAGGTACTCTTTAGGTAGGTTTTTTCGGGATATTGATTTATTAATAGTTCATCATACTCTGTTTAATTTGAGGTGGCGCGGCCAGAGAGCACTGCCTGGCGGCCGGACCACATAAATTGTTAATTAAAAAGATATGTGGTCCGGCCACAGAGGAACACACCACTAGCGTGTGTTCCTCTGTAGCCGGACCACAGTTTAGTACTCAGATGCTATAGTTCGAAATAATACCTACCTAAAGTCTACTTTCATCAGAATACATATATATTTTTAGTACCTCAAGAGATATCTTTTTAATTAACAATTTATGTGGTCCGGCCGCCAGGCAGTGCTCTCTGGCCGCGCCACCTCAAATTAAACAGAGTATGATGAACTATTAATAAATCAATATCCCGAAAAAACCTACCTAAAGAGTACCTTGCATACGACAAATATGGTCAAATAAAGCCCTTTAGATAAGGAGTTATTGGTCGTAGGGTGTGGTCCGGCTGGAAGGTATACTCTGCAGCAAGTCAATTTTGTAATATTTAATATTAACTATCCTTAAATCAATTTATATAATAGTACCTTTTTTCTACTCTTCGTTGACACTTTTTTATCTCAAGAAACTATTCATTTTGATTAATTAATCTTTAAAGTATGTGGCGCGGCTAGCGAGGATTACTTTCAGCAAATATAAGGAAATATGCTTTATTTCTTTCTGTCAACGAAAACTGCATAATAAGTACTTTACAAAAAGATCAGGACTTCATCTATAAACTTTTATTTTTATTACCAACAATGATTTTGAAAAAGGTGCACTTTTTGGTTTTTGTTTACCTATCTACCTAAGAATAGGTAGATAATTTGACGGTGTGCGTTTCGACCGCGCGGCCACGGCGTTTTTTTTTTTTTTTTAAACTAAGCCAAGATTTTGTAAAAATTTGTAAAACTTGATTCCCAAAACCATAAATTTGTCAAAGTTATGGTTTAAAAGTTATAAGGGTTTGAACGTGGCTGCGCCATCGAAACGCGGACAACCGCGCGGCCACGGAGATCTTTAAAACGAAGCGTTGCCGAAACCTGAAATTAAGGTAAATAATGGATTGAATTTGTAAAAATATAGAAAAAAATCCTAAATTTAAATTTTAGGAGCTGTAAGACTAAAACCCCAAGGCCGCATCATTGAAATAGTGAAAAATACGTTATCGCAAATATCTCGCTGAAGAAGATCGCAGATGTCTGAAGTGTTTTTGTAAAACCTAGATTTGCTTTTGAAAAAACTTGTAAAAATACACAAAATAATCCTAGGTTTATATTTCTGGAGCTTTAGTACGGTATCGCTTCTTCTTCTTAGCGTGTCGATGGCAATCTAAATTGAGTCGGCCCAGAACTGAGCCACTATTTTGGCGCTTTCGGTTGCGTTGCGTCCATCAGTTCCTGTAGTGAGCAAACAACAGGACACGCAGGACACGATAATAAGTGCCCCATCGTTTGTGGAACAGCACCACATTTATACTCCAGGGAAGAGTCATTAATGAATCTCCACCTAAACAGGTTTTCCTTGCTGCGGCCAACCTGGGTCCGGAGTCTATTATATCGGTATCGCTTATAACGTTCAAAACGTTCTGAATGTTTCGATAGGGTGACCATGACTTATTGCTTACAGAAAACTTTCCACCTATTGTATTAGAAATTATTTCTCAAGGTTGCTTAGTGTTTATTTCTTAAAAAATCACCTAGATCACAGATTGTTAACTTACACATTTCTGACAAAATCACAAATCATAGATTATTTACTTACACTAAGAATTTTTTTTATATAATATTTTTTTTATTACGACTGTAAAGTATGGTTTGTTTAAAATTAGTTCTTTTAGATTAAATTTTCTTTCTTTTATTTTGAATATCTTAATCATCTATTTATAGACCATAATTATGTTAGATTATGTCATTGTACTGTCATAGGTTGTTCAGAACTTGCGTGGCGGCCACAGAGGAACACACCACTAGCGTGTGTTCCTCTGTAGCCGGACCACAGTTTAGTACTCAGATGCTATAGTTCGAAATAATACCTACCTAAAGTCTACTTTCATCAGAATACATATATATTTTTAGTACCTCAAGAGATATCTTTTTAATTAACAATTTATGTGGTCCGGCCGCCAGGCAGTGCTCTCTGGCCGCGCCACCTCAAATTAAACAGAGTATGATGAACTATTAATAAATCAATATCCCGAAAAAACCTACCTAAAGAGTACCTTGCATACGACAAATATGGTCAAATAAAGCCCTTTAGATAAGGAGTTATTGGTCGTAGGGTGTGGTCCGGCTGGAAGGTATACTCTGCAGCAAGTCAATTTTGTAATATTTAATATTAACTATCCTTAAATCAATTTATATAATAGTACCTTTTTTCTACTCTTCGTTGACACTTTTTTATCTCAAGAAACTATTCATTTTGATTAATTAATCTTTAAAGTATGTGGCGCGGCTAGCGAGGATTACTTTCAGCAAATATAAGGAAATATGCTTTATTTCTTTCTGTCAACGAAAACTGCATAATAAGTACTTTACAAAAAGATCAGGACTTCATCTATAAACTTTTATTTTTATTACCAACAATGATTTTGAAAAAGGTGCACTTTTTGGTTTTTGTTTACCTATCTACCTAAGAATAGGTAGTTAATTTGACGGTGTGCGTTTCGACCGCGCGGCCACGGCGTTTTTTTTTTTTTTTTAAACTAAGCCAAGATTTTGTAAAAATTTGTAAAACTTGATTCCCAAAACCATAAATTTGTCAAAGTTATGGTTTAAAAGTTATAAGGGTTTGAACGTGGCTGCGCCATCGAAACGCGGACAACCGCGCGGCCACGGAGATCTTTAAAACGAAGCGTTGCCGAAACCTGAAATTAAGGTAAATAATGGATTGAATTTGTAAAAATATAGAAAAAAATCCTAAATTTAAATTTTAGGAGCTGTAAGACTAAAACCCCAAGGCCGCATCATTGAAATAGTGAAAAATACGTTATCGCAAATATCTCGCTGAAGAAGATCGCAGATGTCTGAAGTTTTTTTGTAAAACCTAGATTTGCTTTTGAAAAAACTTGTAAAAATACACAAAATAATCCTAGGTTTATATTTCTGGAGCTTTAGTACGGTATCGCTTCTTCTTCTTAGCGTGTCGATGGCAATCTAAATTGAGTCGGCCCAGAACTGAGCCACTATTTTGGCGCTTTCGGTTGCGTTGCGTCCATCAGTTCCTGTAGTGAGCAAACAACAGGACACGCAGGACACGATAATAAGTGCCCCATCGTTTGTGGAACAGCACCACATTTATACTCCAGGGAAGAGTCATTAATGAATCTCCACCTAAACAGGTTTTCCTTGCTGCGGCCAACCTGGGTCCGGAGTCTATTATATCGGTATCGCTTATAACGTTCAAAACGTTCTGAATGTTTCGATAGGGTGACCATGACTTATTGCTTACAGAAAACTTTCCACCTATTGTATTAGAAATTATTTCTCAAGGTTGCTTAGTGTTTATTTCTTAAAAAATCACCTAGATCACAGATTGTTAACTTACACATTTCTGACAAAATCACAAATCATAGATTATTTACTTACACTAAGAATTTTTTTATATAATATTTTTTTTATTACGACTGTAAAGTATGGTTTGTTTAAAATTAGTTCTTTTAGATTAAATTTTCTTTCTTTTATTTTGAATATCTTAATCATCTATTTATAGACCATAATTATGTTAGATTATGTCATTGTACTGTCATAGGTTGTTCAGAACTTGCGTGCATTTCGGTTTTACCATCGTCATAACAGATCATTATGGAATACTATGAAATGACACTTATTTCTGGCATAATACATATATTTGAAATCGTTTAGACAAATTCAAAACAATTACTTTTTCAATTTAGATGCTTTTTCACTTAATAAGCAATGGATCCTCCATTGCTTGATAGCTGAAAAAGCACTTAACTGAATAATCTGTAATTTATGTGTTTTTTATAATTAAAAAAATAAACTAAAATGAAACGTTTAAAGATCATCATAATCATCATCAGCCTATTAATGTTCCCACTGCTGGGACACAGGCCTCCTCTGAGAGGGAATGGGCTATAATCCACCACGCTGGCCCAGTGCGGATTGGTAGATGTTACACGATGTCAAATAACCTTACTTTATTTTCATCGTGTAACATTTGAGCCACAATTTTCTAATAAACATAATTATGTTTATTAGAAAGAAACATACGATTCTTCATTTTTATTTAATTTAGGATCCTTGAGAAATAATTTCTAATACAATAGGTGGAAAGTTTTCTGTAAAGAATAAGTCAAGGTCACCCTATCGAAACATTCAAAACGTTATTACAGGTTTTATATTATAAAATAAATACTTTTTTGCCTGCTATCGTTAGTTCTACAGTAATTAGGTTTTGTTTACAAAAAAAAAGGGCAAGTGCGAGTCGGACTCGCGCACGAAGGGTTCCGTACCATTATTATCAAAAAAAGGGCAAAAAAATCACGTTTGTTGTATGGGAGCCCCCCTTAAATATTAATTTTATTCTGTTTTTAGTATTTGTTGTTATAGCGGCAACGGAAATACATCATCTGTGAAAAATTTCAACTGTCTAGCTGTCACGGTTCATGAGATACAGCCTGGTGACAGACAGACGGACAGACGGACAGACGGACAGACTGACAGACGGACAGACAGCGAAGTCTTAGTAATAGGGTTCCGTTTTACCCTTTGGGTACGGAACCCTAAAAATCAAGCTAATACTTACTTTCTTCGATCAATAATCACGACTTATTTCTAAACAATACCGTACTACAGCTCCTCCTCCTCCTCTCAATTTTAGGCAGTCGCTCCAATGTAAAATACTGGTATTCAGCTGCATCCGGTTAGACTGGAAGCCGACCCCAACATAGTTGGGAAAAGGCTAGGCAGATGATGATGACCGTACTACAGCTCCTGAAATATAAACCTAGGATTTTTTTGTGTATTTTTATAAGTTTTGATAGTTTTAGGTTTTAGGTTTTACAAAAAAATTCAGACCTCTGCGATGCTTTTTCAGCGAGATATCGGCGATAACATGTTTTTCACCGTTCCTATGACGCGGCCATGGGGTTTTAGTCTTACAGCTCCTAAAATACAAACCTAGGATTTTTCTGTGTATTTTTACAAGTTTTGATAAATCCAAATCTGTGTTTTACAAAAAACTTCAGACCTCTGCGATGCTTTTTCAGCGAGATATCGGCGATAACGTATTTTTCACCGTTTCAATGGCGCGGCCATGGGGTTTTAAGTCTAACAGCTCCTAAAATATAAACCTAGGATTTTTTTTTATATTTTTACAAAATTTTTGCAAATTCAATCTGTATTTACCTAAATTTCAGGTCTCTGCAACGCTTCGTTTTAAAGATTTCCGTGGCCGCGCGGTTCTCCGCGTTTCGAGGACGCGGCCACGTTCAAACCCTTATAATTTTTTAACCATAACTTTGACAAATTTATGGTTTTGAGAATCAACTTTTACAATTTTTTACAAAATCTTGGCATTTAAAAAAAAAAATGCCGTGGCCGCGGTCCAAACGCACACCGTCAATTTAACTACCTTTTTTTAGGTAGATAGGTAAACAAAAACCAAAAAGTGCACCTTTTTCAAAATCATTGTTGGTAATAAAAATAAAAGTTTAGATGAAGTCCAGGTCTTTTTGTAAAGTACTTATTATGCAGTTTTCGTTGGCATAAAGAAATAAAGCATATTTCCTTATATTTGCTTAAAGTAATCCTCCCTAGCCGCGCCACATACTTTAAAGATTAATTAATCAAAATGAATAGTTTCTTGAGATAAAAAAGTGTCAACGAAGAGTAGAAAAAAGGTACTATTATATAAATTGATTTAAGGATAGTTAATATTAAATATTACAAAATTGACTTGCTGCAGAGTATACCTTCCAGCCGGACCACACCCTACGACCAATAACTCCTTATCTAAAGGGCTTTATTTGACCATATTTGTCGTATGCAAGGTACTCTTTAGGTAGGTTTTTTCGGGATATTGATTTATTAATAGTTCATCATACTCTGTTTAATTTGAGGTGGCGCGGCCAGAGAGCACTGCCTGGCGGCCGGACCACATAAATTGTTAATTAAAAAGATATCTCTTGAGGTACTAAAAATATATATGTATTCTGATGAAAGTAGACTTTAGGTAGGTATTATTTCGAACTATAGCATCTGAGTACTAAACTGTGGTCCGGCTACAGAGGAACACACGCGCTAGTGTGCCATGGGGTAGCCCCTTAAACCGAAAGGACTATGTTAAGCCGAACGAGGTTAGTTTTAGCCTGAGAGCTATGGCGGAGAGCTATACTTCTAATATCAGGCATTTTGTGCGGAGGTTGATAAGGTAGGACTTTCTGCCTGGTCGTCCTTTGTTTTAATCATATTATTTTTATATCAATGTTACTATAGAATATAAGCTGTGTGTAATACTAACAAAATATAGATCTTTTTTGTCTGAATTATATGAATTTTATTTTATTTATTTAGGTATATTACTGTTAGTTCGTCAGATATAGATAAAGTTATAAATAAGTTGTCGTGTGAAAAAGCACCAGGTTTAGATGCAGGGCGAAAGACATTAAATATGGACGAAAACAATTAAGTCCTATTTTAGCTAAATTAATGAACATGTGTTTGGTTTGACTAATAATAATTATAAATTTATTCAAGAATATATAAGGTTATGGTTTACAATTTTTCTTAAATCTATGTCAAGTTCACCCAAGCTGTGAGCCTGAACTAGGTAATGCTGTGTTTCAGGCGATTTGAGGTAACATTAATGAATTGATTAAATAATCACATACATGAGTGAATTTCTCAGGCGAAAAGTTTACGCGTCTAGGCTGAAAACGCAGTGCTGCTTTACAGATAATGCAAAGATTTTTTTTCTTAGAATTAAAGTGACGTGAATGTAAATGAAGCCACTTAAATTATATTTATAAGACTATTACTTTTTTATGAAAAAAACGGTAAATGACGAATTATCAATTTCTGTGTCTTGTCCACACTCACTTTCATACACAGCATTTACCTCTCAGGAAGGCAATCTCCAACATATAGGAAAAAGTATTTTGATTGTGTTAAGTAACAATTGACCTACAAGACGTTAATTAGTTTTGAATGCTTAGACTCACAGTTAATGAGTAACACAAACATATCAACGGTAGTTTTTTCCGAGCGAAATTACTAATTTCTATGGTCATTTTGTTTCACCGTCCTGAGCTTCCACCAATGAGTTTAAACGAACAAAAAATCCATGCTCGGCAAGAGACAGCGCTTACGCGCAGTAAGAATTTTTGCAAGAAATAAAGGTATCACTTTTATGCATGCTAAGTAGTGTTTGGTACACATTTAAGATTATAGAAAACAATAGTCATAGCCTTGATAGTTTCTTGTAATTAAAAAAAAATAGCCACGTTTCCAATTTCTGTGGTTTCCGTGGCATTTGGGTGCCCACGGAAACATGGAACTTAAACATAACTTAACTGGGGAAACGTGAATGTACGGTAGAACAAGCTATTGACGACCCGAATAGCGCAGCGGTAGTGAGGCTGCCTTACATTCTTAGGGTCCCGGGTTCGAATCCCGGTTGGAGCAAATGTTTGTGTGATGATCATGGACATTGTTTTCGAGTCATGGGTGTTTATATGTATAACAAGTATGTATTTACAAACAAAAAGTATCTATGTAGTATATCAACTATCTGGTGTCCACGACATAAGCCTCGTTGCTTAGTGTGGCACTAGATGGTGCTGTGTGTGATGTCCAGCGATATTTATTTATTTATTTTGGTTTACATTTTACAATGTAATTTTTGGGTTAAACTGTAAACCAAATAAGTAGCTTGTTCGACCGTACTGTCCACCACCTGTTCATCACCTGCTTGAGCGTTTCCCAAATTTATTGGGGTCGGCTTCCGGTCTTACCGAATGCAGCTGTATACCACACCCCTATCTGACCTCCACAACCCAGTTAGTACTGGGTAATACGCTACCCCTTGGTAAGACTGGTGGTCAGACTTTCGGGCTACTGACTACCTGTTACGACAATCAAAGACCTACAAATGACAGCATGAAGGAAACCCTATTAATTATGTAATGATGGTCATCCATCCACAGACTGACCTTGGCAAGCGCAGCTTAACCTTGAAGATCAACCCGTGTGGCTGTTATTATTTAGCCACAAGTTCGTCTTCGTTAATGTACAGTAACTAAAGGTACACATCATTCTGCCGCAACACTGCAGGAAAATACAGGATGTTTAGGATTTAAACCGGAACATTTTAACATGAACAGTTTCGACTCCAATATAATACTGACAGATCTATTTTTACGTAACTAAAGCTAGTACATTACAATGCCATCCCGTAATAAATAAATAGTACATTACAAAATCAAATGATGCACACAAACAACTATATTTTTCTCGCGTTGAAGAGTTCTTTTGTTATTTACAATAAACCGCTTTCTATTTGCAAGCAAATTCTAAATTTAAATAAAACCTTTGATAAGTTACCTCCTTGGTTGCCTTGTTTCAGAGTAAAAGATCGTTCCATTTTTAAATAACACGACAGATATGAGTTTACTATGTAATTTATTTGGCCGCTAAACACGACAGAAATGGATTTTCATACAACTTTTGCCGGCCGCTGGACGCATGTGTCTGGCCAGCACAGCAATTTCAATTTATCTCGAAGAAGGTTGTCAAAATAATGCTCGAATTTCCATGCATCTTTGAGAAAAAGCTTGTAATGTTAACTTGTAACTCTAGCAAACGCTATTAAGAATTTTCCTCAAAGCCGAGATATCTCTACCTATATACTCGTACGTGGTACACAAACACCTGTTAGAATGATCTCGCTAATAAGATCGAGATATGAAGGTGTGATGTTTATCGTTTTCAGGCTTCCAGTCGTGGTCCGGACGTCGGACGCTCCTCACGGTTTTCGGGAACTGAGGAAAAGCGCGCCAATTTTCCACGTACGTAGTACTGAAAAGTTGGGGACTGTTTATAGCTAGTACCTTATTGTGTGAAGTGATTTTATTTGAAGTTTCTAGCGATTAGTTAGATACATTGGTACAGTTTTCTTTAGTTTTAACTGTGTTAAAATGGCAACGTATTAGGGTTAACTAGATACTTAGTTTGGGAATGTTCTATGTCTTGCAAATCGAAATAAAGATACGAGTGGTCGTACCTATGACATAATTTTTTGTAGATTTCGGTGCGAAATATCATTGATCGTAAAGCTAGTAGCAATATTTTCAATAAATTGATTTGGCATTCAGGCTCATTAGAATACCTGTTATCAAGATGCTGATAGTACTATTCCTGTGAATTGTGTTTTAATAGTCGAAGCAATCAATTAAAACCGTATAAGTTTTGTACAATTTTAAAACTAGTTGTTTCTAGTGTTGCTGTAATAGATAAACTACCAACTAACGAAAGTAAGTATAAAAGAGAGACAACAGTGAAACTAGAAAGCACCAAAAAATCGAATGTTTACGAAAAAACTCAAATTTAAAACAATGAAAATGGTACAAGTAAATACAAGTATGGTGGAAAGTAAATACTATCTCTGTTGATAGAAGAAAACGTACATCAAGAGAAAACTTAAGGGAATGAAAATGAGAGGTAAGTAAGCAGAGAACAGGAGATTGTTTATATTAACCTTTTTCTAATAGATTTCATTCGGATCAAAGAGTATTCGTACGAGTTTGTATACAATGTGTCTTTTAATAAAGTTTTTTTTCTATTTAGAAATAAAATCATCATCATCATCAGCCTTTAATGTTCCCACTGCTGGGACACGGCCTCCTCTATGAGAAGGCTATAATCCACCACGCGGGCCCAGTGTGGATTGGTAGATGTCACATGTCTTCGAATTTTTTGTTCAAGGACATGCCGGTTTCCTCACGATGTTTTCCTTCACCGTTTTGAGAGCAATGGTAATGAAATAAATTACACAAAGTAATGCGCCTGTCTGGGTTCGAACCCACGAGTTACTATTCGTAAGTCGGGGCCGCCAGCACTGGGCCACCACTGCTCTCTCAGAAATAAAATACCGTAGCAAAAAAATCAGCAACCGGCGAGTGATGAAGGGTTCCTTACCATCGTTATAGGGGTTTGAATTTTTCCAGAATGTGTATTTGTGACGGCTACAGAAATACACATTTTGTCAAATAAATTTCAACTGCCTACCTATTACGGAGCGTGAGATAGAGCTCGTTGACAGACAAACGGACGAAAAGCGGAGGCTTAGTAAAACTTTAGTTACAGCTTTTATTATTATTATTAGATAATTGTTATTATTATCTGGTTTAACAATATTTATAGCTGGAATTTCAGCTTATTGTGAATTTGGGTCCCTATTGCTAAAACTCCGCTGTCCGTCCGTCTGGTTAGCCTTCGGGCACGGAACCCTAAAAAGTATTTGGGACCTCCACTTCTATGGAAATCATTATTATTCACCCACTCTTATCCCAATTCATTTGAGGTCGAAATTTCAGCATGTTTTCTTTTTTGAAAAAACAACATCCGTCATTCCGATTTTTTTCGCATAAAATGTAGCCTAACGAATCGATTGACACCTCATTTATCAACATCGGCTTTGTAGTCTAGAAGCTACGGTAACGATGCCGGTGGAACATAATAATGACTGACAAAGCATACTTCTAACTGCTAAAGTCATTCTAACTCTTCTTGGCCACAATAATAAATTTATCACGAATCAGATTATTTACTGATCACACACTTTACTGAAATAATTAGAAGGTCTATATCTATGTATGAAGTCTATTTTTAGTAGATGACAGAAGCATTGTGTATGTTTGTAATTAATTATTTATTTTTGTACTCACAACATTATTTATAGAGTCTACAGACGTATTATCGGAAAAGCGACATAGAATAAACCTAAATAAACAAAGCCCCTGGTGCTTTGTTGAAAATAATAAATACATTGTCTCGGAACATTTAAAACAATTGGAAGCTTTTAAAATTACTTGAATGATCAGATTATTAGGTGGGTACAACAGTAAACCGTTCTTAAAAATTGAATTATTTTCCTGTATCTTATTAAAACTTTTATTTTATTTTGCTGTTGTTATCCCGATTTTTTTGGGGTTTTCATCATTGTTGAGACTTTCTTCATACGTTCCACAATGTCCAAATGTGCCTTAATGAAACCCTTTGATTATTACTTACACAAAAATCGCAAAAAATAATTTCGAGGGCTATATGGAAGGGACAATATAGGCTAATAAAAAAAAAAAAAAAAATATGGAAGGATTAATTCCTAGGAATTCATTTGGGCAATGTTTAAGTTTGATAAAATCACAATTTCAAATATCAATTCAGATATAAGTGTTGTGTCTCTTGTTAACACGTTTTGATTTTATGTATCTGCAATCAATATGCATTAATAAAATGACCAATCTGTAATGGTTATGTGGGAATATCAAATAAATTAGGTATTCTACTAGATAATGATTCCAAGAATTTATCTCTTTGTTATACATGTTTGTTTAACTATCACAAATCAATACACTTATCAATACCTACATTCGCTTTGAATAAGATTGTTGATGATGTTGACTCATTTTAAGATAAGTAAGAATTTTATATTAGGTACATAGTTACTCAATTTGTCTTCGTTTAGTCGGAACATTACAAATGGCTGTAGTTTGTAAATAAAACTATATGCGACCAGCGTGAGGAGTATCCCTACACCTTTTAAGGGCCTAACATGCCTCAAATGGCTTAACATGATCCTCCGTTACGCCTAAAATACTGCAGCATTAATTTTGAAATAAATATATGGTAAAGTTGAGGATTAATGCTAGGTAGGTACTATGTGTGACGAAAACATGATTCCATAAACTTTTCTCGATAGAAAAAAAATCCAAAGTTACCTCCAAATCGAACGAAAAACCGCTGGTATTCAAAAAGTATTTCAAATTAGATCATGAAACTTTGCATACTAACTGATCTAACTATAAAGCAGGTCTTATGTGTTTTAATTTTTTAGTCCAATCAATAGATTTTTGTAAATCGCAAAAAAACACTCATTTCGTACTATTCGACCGCAGTGACTGACGTAACAACCGCTTTGTAGTGGAAGCTGATTAGAACTTTATTCTAACAGTTTTTCAAACGAAGTTTGAACACCACAAAAAGAGTTGCTAATTTTAGGGTTAGAAGGGCCTTAAGCCTCAAAATGCATCGATTCATTCTGGAAACATGTTGCACACACATAGATACATATTTACTGTGTGCAATGTTGCAGCATGTTTTCAATTACACAAAAACATATTATAATACACATGTAAACGGGTATTTTCCCGAATTTTTACCTTTAATATTAGCCCGACGTTTCGACCGGATTGCACCAGCCGTGGTCGCGGGAAGACTGAAGTATTGGAGGTACCACCACAGCAAAGCGAAGGTGTTTATTCAACTACCCTCACTTGATCTTCATAAATTTTAATTAGGGCCGGTTCACACTAGGACAGCACACTACACTAACAGTGTCCGCATACTGAGATGATTTCACTTGACGAGTACACTTAGTGATCACTGGATTCCAAGCGGGAGAAAGACTGAAGCCGTCTTCGCGATTGAAATTAGGATACTTCTTGATCTCAATCGCGAAAATGGTTCGGGAAGCGATTGAGATCAAGAAGTATCCTAATTTCAATCGCGGTCGGGCTAATATTAAGGTAAAAATTCGCGAAAATACCCGTTTACATGTGTATTATAATGTGTTTTGATCGTGAAAGTTTAAAAAAGACAATTACACAAATACATGTTTCTGCAACAATGATGCCATCTTGTTTACCACGGAAATTGACGCTTATCCGTATATTCTCACACGATGTTGGCTCTTGGTCTACATAAGGACAAAAAAACGTGTCCATAAACTTATAATACAATGGTTTTTAAAATATCTCGAAGTTATGCAGCTCATTTTATAATTGTTCTAAATATAAGTTCAGTCCGGACAGAATCACAGACCCAATTAATTGAGGCCCTAAAATTTCATATAGAATTTCAATTGGAAAGCTCAGTAATTGCCTCCTTCGAATATAAGGATATTTATTTACCCGCTGTGGAATTTTACAAAGGACTGTTGTATAACTCTACTCAAATTCAGTTTAAATTTAGATCAGTAATACGTTAATAAGGGAACTAAATAGAAATCTAGCAGTGGGGGTCTGATTCAACCGATTTTCTTTCGTGCGACGCTATTGTGGTTTCGAGCTCGCTGTAATTCCAGATAGATAGCTGGATATTTAACCACTAGCTGACCCGCGCAACTTCGTCTGCGTCACATAATATAGCTTATAGCTGTTCCCCGCGGTTTCACCCTCGCTGCTCAGCACCTGTTGGTCGTAGCGTGATGTTATATAGCCTATAGCCTTCCTCAAGAAATGGACTATCCAACACTAAAAGAATTTTCCAATTCCAACCAGTAGTCCCTGAGATTAGCGCGTTCAAACAAACAAACAAACTCTTCAGCTTTATAATATTATATACTAGCTTCTGCCCGCGACTTCGTACGCGGATCCTGTTGCTTATGCCAGCGACAACGGGGTCGTCAAAATCGAAGATCTGAAACGTCTGATGTCGAATTTTAAGAGCCTGGGGACGGGAATACAACGGGATGCGCGAGACGATTTGAGACGTTCCAGATCTTTCATTTTTGTAAGTCAACAGGAAATGCCCATCAGACTAAACATTTTTATAAGTCAACAGGAAATGCCCATCAGACCAAACAACACTTGCTAAGACGTCATTCCTATGTGTTATGGTGTAGCTGGGCTCTTGGAGTTCCACAACAGGTGTTCCAGACTTTCGAGGTGTTCCAGACCTTCAAATTTATTCTCACTGCAGAAAATGCTCATCACGTAGAACAATTTTTGCTATGGTACCATTTTTGTATCTCTTATAGTTCAGCCGGTCTGTTGCGGTTCTGCATCAGGTGTTTGTTTCCAAGATAAAAGTCAACAGGAAATGCCCATCAGATCAAACAACACTTGCTAAGACGTCATTCCTATGTGTTATGGTGTAGCTGGGCTCTTGGAGTTCCACAACAGGGGTCCAGATCTTCGATTTTTATAAGTCAACAGAGAGTGCTCATCAGATTAAACAACTTTTGCTAAAACTTCATTCCTATATATATATGTTAGAGTGAAGCTGGGCTCTTGAAGTTCCACAGCAGGTGTTCCAGATCTTCAACAGAAAATGCTCATCACGTGGAACAATTTTGGCTATGGTACCATTTTTGTATCTCTTATAGTTCAGTTGGTCTGTTGCGGTTCTGCATCAGGTGTTTGTTTCCAAGATAAAAGTCAACAGGAAATGCCCATCAGACCAAACAACACTTGCTAAGACGTCATTCCTACGTGTTATGGTGTAGCTGGGCTCTTGGAGTTCCACATTAGGTGGTTCAGATCTTCGATTTTTATTAGTCAACAGAGAGTGCTCATCAGATTCAACAACTTTTGCTAAGTTGTTGAATCTGATGATAGTCAACAGAGAGTGCTCATCAGATTCAACAACTTTTGCTAAAACGTCATTCCTATATATATGTTAGTGTAGCTGGGCTCTTGGAGTTCCACATCAGGTGTTCCAGATCTTCGATTTTTATAAGTCAACAGAGAGTGCTCATCAGATTAAACAACTTTTGCTAAGACGTCATTCCTATATGTGTTATGGTGTAGCTGGGCTCTTGGAGTTCCACATCAGGTGTTCCAGATCTTCAAATTTATTCTCTCAGCAGAAAATGCCCATCACGTGGAACAATTTTTGCTATGGTACCATTTTTGTATCTCTTATAGTTCAGCTGGTCTGTTGTGGTTCTGCATCAGGTGTTCAAGTTTCCAAGATAAATTATAGCCTATATCTTGCCCAGACTTAATACCTATACAACAACAAAAAAATCATTCAAATCCGTCCAGCAGTTCCGAAGATTAGCGTGTACAAACAAACAGACAAACAGACAAACAGACAAACAGACAGACTTTTTTTTTTGGATTCGTGCTCTATTACTGTTTCTAAACCCCCCTCAATTATTTATTTTTTAATATATTCAATGTACAGACACAGTTTTTCTACTGTTTTATTATATGTATAGATTAGTATAGATAAGATCCAAGCTCTAACTCGGAGACTGAATTTTCACAGCATCCCCTCTATTTTTGTTGTCAGTGGTAAAATAAATAAATAAATAATAAAAAAATATTCAAAAATATAAGGTTACCGTTGATGAAAAAAAAATGTTAATATATAAAAATATGGTTGTCTGTAAAGTCGGTTTACGGACAATAATTTTGCGTGTTAGCGTAATATTTCATGATATTAGTGATTTTAACTTAAAAAACAAAATTTCATCCCCCTTTTTACCCCCTCCCTTATGTTCCCAGCCGTGCCTCGTGAGGCACGGTGCATTGTTATTTTAATTGTGTCTGTAATTGCGGGTATTGAAGTGCTACGGATTGAAATTCTAACAACACCGGTGTGTTAGATTATATTTATATAGATAGAACCATACGCCTAGATATTAAATTTTGTGTTTTTACTTCGAAAACTAAGGACTTTCTATACACATCATCACATTTTTTAGACCTTTGGGGGTGGAATTATCAAAAACGCTGAGACACGTATAAATTAATTTTCAATCGTTAGCCTATACACAATTTTTTTAAGACCCTAACTTAAAAACTGACGGACTTTCATACAAACTTTCATCCCCTTTTTAAAAGCCTTTGGGGGTGAAATTATCTTAAACGCTGAGACACATATAAATTAATTTTCAATCGTCAGCCTAAACACAAAATTTGAAGATCCTAACACATTACATATTGTAAAAGGAACCACTGTGCAAATTTTCAGTTTTCTAGGTTGAAGGCAGGCTAGGCAGGCTAGGCCTTGATCGTAGGATTCGTGACACTTTTTCGTGCGTGCAGCCAGTGCTCATCGATTTATAAGAAGGTATTGTATCTATATGTCACTGAAAAATTGTAAATACCGTTAGATTATAATCTATCTCGCGAGATTGTAAACTCTTGAAAGATTGTGAACCTGTCCCTGATTGATTGGTCTTACAGGCCGTTGTTTGTTTCTTTGGTTAATCACAGATTAATTTTAATTCCACCATAATTTCATATAACTAATTCTAAAGCTGTGACTTATTTTCATCACGAAATCAATTTACAATCACCAAAACACTGTTCGTTTACATTCGACAACAAACGAATTAACAAACAAATATGGCTGCGCGGGGCACATGACGTTCAACTAATCAGATTTCCGTGTTCACAATCTCTCGAGAGTTTACAATGTCGCGAGATAGATTGTAATCTAACGGTATTTACAATTTTACGGTGACATATACAATCGATTGGACCAAGAGTGGTGTAGTTAGGTTGCCAAGTAGAAATCTCCGCCACAGTCTCCGCCTAATGATGCAATCTTCAGACGTGAGAGGCATTGAATACGAGCATTACACTACATGCGGTATATGAAGAAGGTAGATTTAGATATGAATATGTGTACCCAAATATTCTATCGTATTGTGCCACATGACTGTATAACCACGTGTAAGAAGAAAACACATACATAAAAATAGTTTCTTTGCCGCAAATTTAATATTACTATGCAGCCAAAGAAGAGACCCAAGATTCAGCATCTCTCTAGCCTTTTTCCCAAGTTTTATTGGGGTCGGCTTCCAGTCTAACCGGATGCAGCTGAATACCAGTATTTTACATAGAGCGACTGCCTATCTGACCTCCACAACCCAGTTAGTACTGGGTAATACGATACTCCTTGGTAAGACTGGTTGTCAGAATTTTTGGGCCTGACTGTTAAAGATCACAAATGACAGCCGGGACCAACGGCTTAACGTGCTTTCCGAGGCACGGAAGAAACTCGGTATGTAATGGGTGGTCAACCATCCACAGACCAACCTAGGCAAGCACGGCTTAACCTAAAGATCGTCCCGAGCAGCTGTTATTATTTAGCCACGAGCTCCTCTCACACACCCAAGGCATTCAACAAAAAAAAAAAACAAGTTTGTTGAAAAAAATATGCTTTAAACTTTATTTTTGTTTAGCTTATGAAGCAAGGCTGCGGTAACGTAGTGCAAAAGCAAATCAGAGAGCTCCCGAGCCAATGCATGGGACCATAATTAAGTCTTTGACAGAGCTAAGCAGGCATACCGGAGATGAATGCTCTAATGGATCCGTCTCAAACCTTTGAGAACCAGCAAAAATAAATAAAGCGCCTTTTCCACGCTACACCACATTGTAATTAAGGCAGATTACCGAGAAAAGAGCTAATTAGTTCTTGTTGGTATATTCTATCTCGTTTTAACATACTCCTATTCCTTTTGGCACACTGTGATTGGCTGAAAATGGAATAAATGCTCGTAAATTACAACTTGTATCATGCGGTTATCAGTACGATCAACTGCACGACAGTCATAACACTGAATATACGAGAACTGCTTTTGCTGCTACGAAATATAGGAGCTGTCAATGTCAAATTGGAGTACTGGGGGTCTAAAATGGCCGCTTTAATAGAATCATAATAGGATAATAATATGAATCACGTTAAAATGTTTAAATTCTTAAAATAGACTTTATGATCATAATCATAAAGTCCATTTTTAACAATTTTCAATTTTTAACTTGATCCATATTACGATTCTGTTAAAGTGGCCATTTTAGACCCCCTGAACGTATGGTTGAATGTATATCCATGATAACAGCAGGAGTTGACTGTTTTGTCACTCGCAGTCGTTACACTTTGAACTGAGGAACAATAAACAGCTTCGAAAAATACCTTATATTATTAACTAGCTGTTGCCCGCGGCTTCGCCCGCGTGCAGTTCGGTAACTGCCCCACTGAATTATACTAAAGGGATAAATAGTGTTCTACATGTTAATTTAGGTTATAAACTATCTATGTGCCAAATGTCATAATCATCACAATTTATTATTATCATCACAATCACCATCACTATCACAACCACCATCATTATCACAATCATTATCACAATCACCACCACTATCACAGTCACCATCATTATCACAATCACAATCATAATCACCATCACTATCACAACCACCATCATTATCACAATCATTATCACATTCATCATCGCAATAACCATCACAATCATCATCACAATCACCATCGCAATCCCCATCACCATCGCTATCACCATCACAATCACCGTCACTATCACAATCACCATCACCATCACAATAGGTAACCATTAAAATCACTATCACGATCACCATGATCGTTATCACAATCATTATCATCGTAATCACAATCTGGTGATTGTGATTACGATGATATCACTATCACAATCACCATCACCATCACAATCACCATCACAATCACTATCACAATCACCATCACAATCACCATCAAAATCACCATCACAATCTCGATCACAATCACTACCACAATCACTATCATCATTTTAACAATCATTATCATCGTAATCACAATCATCATCATCACAATCCCCATCCTCGTCATCACAATCATTATCATCGTAATATCAATCATTTTCATCTAAATCACAATCATCATGATCACAATCGCCATCACTATCACAATCATTATCATAATCACCATCACTATCACTATCACTATCACAATCACAATCACCATCACAATCACTATCACCATCACAATCACCATCACAATCACCATCACAATCATCATCACATTCACAATCACTATCATCATTTTAACAATAATTATCATCGTAATCACAACCACTATCATCGTAATCACAATCATCATCATCACAATCTCCATCCTCATCATCACAATCATTATCATCGTAATCACAATCATTATCATCGTAATCGCAATCATTATCATCTTAATCATAATCATCATGATCACAATCGCCATCATTATCACAACCACAATCATTATCACAATCACCATTACTATCACTATTACAATCGCCATCACTATTACCAACACCATTACTATCACTGTCACAGTCACGATCACCATGGCTATCACCATCACAATCACCGTCACTATTAGAATCACAATCACCATCACCATCACAATCACAATCAAATCACTATCACAATCACCATTATCGTTATCACAATCATTATCATCGTAATCACAATCATTATCATCTTAATCATAATAATCATCATCACAATCAACATCATCATTATAACTATCATCATCGTCGTTATCACAATCATCACAATAAATCAACAATAACCCTGTATAGAAGTTGAATCCGCTATCTTCTGGATCTCAAAATAAATGCCATTTTCGACATCAGCACCCCTGATATTCTCGGTTTCGACACCCATATTGATTTTTAGACATTTCAACCCTATCGCACCCCAACAGGGAATGATGGTAATTCAGGTCCGCCACATTACGTTGTTTTTGTAATACACGCGACCCAATTCACCATACAACCAATACCTATGTTGAATTTCAGGCTTTGTTACCCCATTTCCCCCTTTAGGGGTTGAATTCTGAAAAAACCTGAAACACAAATGTTAACTCATTTATCGATAGGAGTACTCCTGTTAAGTTTCGAATAAAGTAGTCTAACTAATATAATTTCCCCATGTAATCTTTGGACCCCCTTTTCAACCCCTTAGGGGGTTAATTTTGAAAAATCCTTTCTTAATGCACCCCTAAACCCCATAAAGAACCTATGTGCCAAATTTGGAATCTCCAGACTCAGTGGTTTGGGCTGTGCATTGATTTTTATACTTTGCCACCCCATTTTCCCCTGTTAGGGGTTGAATTCTGAAAAAATCTGAAACTCGTTTCTACTCATTCATCAATAGGAGCACTCCTGTGAAGTTTCGAAAAAAATAGTTAAACTAATCTTGTTTCCTTAAACAAACTTTGGATCCCCGTTTAACCCCCCTAGGGGATGAATTTTGCAAAATCCTTTCTTAGTGCACCCCTAGACCACATAAGGAACCAATGTGCCAAATTTGGAATTTCTAGACTCAGCGGTTTGGGCTGTGCGTTGATAGATGAGTCAGTCAAGTCAGTCAGTTTCTTCTTTTATATATTTAGATTTAAAATTATCTATGGAATATAACATACGTACTACGTAGGCCTATATTTCGGTTTGTTCCCGTTCAGTTACACCATGTTGTGTTACACTCTTACCCATTGAGAGAATATCAATGCCTCGTTTTTTTCCCATTGATTAACACACTTAGGGCCAAGTTCACCGAAAAGATAACAGTCTGATTATCTAAAAACAGCTGTTTAAAACACATTTTTAGTTTTTAGATAGTCAGACTGTTATATTTTCGGTGAACTTGGCCCTTAGACTTAATGTAAAGACTGTCGCCCACCGCGTATCTCTAAAAGAAAGCAAAGACAAGTAGGAGTCTATGAGAAACAAGGATAGTAAAGTCTCACAAACTACGGAGGCCAGAATTATGAAGAGTCTTTGCTTTCTTTTAGAGATACGCGGTTGGATAATCTTTGCATTAAGTCTAGGTGTGTTAATTAATGGGAAAGAAAACATGGCCTTGAGTTACAGTGTACCTGTCGGGATATTTTCTCCCAATGGGTATCAGTGCAACACAACATGGTGTAACTGAATTGGGAACAAACCTTATTTTCTTATGTAAACTTATGTCATGTACCTATTGTGTATTGGGCTATTTTCAGTACAGTGCTAACCAAAGCTAAGTATAAGATTGTTTGAAGGTCGGTCGGCTGGTATAATTTCCTGTGAATTGATCCGTCACGAAATAAATGTTTTGACAAAACATTGACAGCTCACGTATGTGTTAATAAATACCATTAATAGACAGCTAAAGGAGGAAGGCGAGAGTTTATGAAGTTTATTCCCGGAACACAAAGGGCTAAGAAGGAACATAGATGGGTTTTAGTCAGTAAAAGTCTGACACTCTCTTCGGTTCCGCCCAGAGCGGGAGGGGTCATTTGATGATTACCCATCCAAAAAAAAAGGAAGTTTTAAAGTCGCGATTTTTTTTGAGATCATTTTTTTATTCTACACCATACCTGGGAACCTTCTAGTTACGGAGATATGGGGGGTCAAAGTTCCAACTTTTTGACAAGTTTTGTTTTAAATTTAATACAAGTTTTCTATGTAAGTTTTTTCCTTTTAAACACTTCCACGAGCCCCGTACTATTTAATCCATCCATCAGCACAATGTTTTGAGTGCGTTACATCGAGTTCTACCACAAAACATGATTTTTACCCAGCTAAAAGTTATTTCTCAGCAATAATTTTTGCGTAAAGTTACTTAGTTTGATGTACAGAATGCTTGGTTGACGGCTTCGTGATGAGGTATTTTACACCCTGTATGTAATTTGACAAGCCAAGTTTGCCTACGGTAAAGCTAAAAGAACAACAGTGTCCAAAGCTCATTAATTCATTCATAGAAAAAGTCTCTTTAGGTGAAAATGGAAATTAAATTAAATTTGTTTTCTATAATTATGTCAACCATAATAATAACAGTGACTGTAAGCTGAACCGCCCTTCGTGTCAGTATCGAAAATAGGGTAGATGACTAAAAAAAATCTAATTAGTCCGTCTGATAGATTTCCAAAAAATATTGGACACGTATTTTTTCTTTTTTCACGTAAACAAGAAATGAAGACGAAACAGCGCGCCAAAAACTCGTGTGACGTCACAGTTTAGTACAATTTTTACCGGAAAGAGACGTCACAAGCCTCCACTCATAATTATTTGATAAAACAAAAAATACGTATCCAATATTTTTCGATAATCTATCTGACGGACTAAATATAATCATATTTTGTTTACTCAAGAATCATCCCTTTTCATAGAATTGAGCTACCTTCGTCAAATCCAAGAAGCGTGGGTCATTCAATTTGCTTCAAGGGTTACTGGCACTATACTAATTAAATGACTTTACAGGGTTGCAAATCAATCTCCCCTGAAAGGTCAATATCGATGAAAGATAGTGTTTTCATTTCCTAAGTAGTCTAGAACGTCACCTGCGTCGTTTTTAAACAGAATATACGAAAGTACTACAGCGAGGGGAAGGGAAGGGAAAGAGGCGGGGAAGGTCATCATCATCTGTCTAGCCTTTTCCCAACTATGTTGGGGTCGGCTTGCAGTCTTACCGGATGCATCTGAATACCAGTATTTTACTTGGAGCGACTGCCTATCTGACCTACACAACCCTGTTAGTACTGGCTAATACGATACCCTTTGGTAAGACTGGTTGTCAGACTTTTTGGGCCTCTGACTACCTAACGACTGTCAAAGATCTACAAATGACAGCCGGGACCAACGGCTTAACGTGCTTTCTGAGGCACGGAGGAAACTCGGTATGCAATGGGCGGTCACCCATCCACAGACCAACCTAGGCTAACACGGCTTAACCTAACGATCGACCTGAGCGGCTGTTATTATTTAGCCACGAGCTCCTGAGGGGAAGGTGGTTATCTGTTAAAAAAGATTTGGAATAATACCTTAGATCTTGGGTATATACAGACGATATAGCTCTGGAGAAAGGCTAGCTGATAAAAAATAGATTTGGGAATATGACAGAAGCAGACACAGGAGTAGTATTGTTTTTTTTTGCCCGTCGGGGTGTCTGTCTGTTTGTTCCGGCTAATCTCCGAAACGGCTGGACCGATTTTGACGGGTTTTTTACTGGCAGATAGCTGATGATTAAGAGTAAAAAATTAAAACCGGTGAAATTGTACTGTTTTAGACTTTCACGGTTTTTCACTACACTTAAAGTACTTACGGGACTTGCTTGCAACAGCGTCGAAATATCGGGAGCTCATCAAAATCAAAACAAAAGAAAATCACGAATATTATCACGTAAGTACTTTAAGTGCGTTGAAATTGTTACCAAAATCCAATTAAAATAGGTTTAAACCTTTAATCCCTGTTCCCCTATATCCTAACTGTAGCGTCTTCATTAATTATGTATTAATATTATAGGTATAACTTTAGTGAACTTAGTATTTAAGTATTTTAAGTTAACTCTTTAGGTTTTCATGGCAAGCCCGTAGATGTTTTATTGCAAATTGTATTGTGTGCCTTAGCTATCAAGGATAACAATAGTTAATGATAGGGCCTTCCCCAATTTGCTTATTGTTTATATAAGCTAGAATTTAGAGTTATAGCCTTTGATATTTTTGTTGAGATGCCGACAGTTCTGTTTGTAATGTGTTTATTGTTTAACTATGCTATTTGTATTGTGTTACCTAGCTATAGAATCCTTTGTACAGTTTTTAGTTTGTAACGTGCCGCTCCGACCGTATCCCAAGTTTTAGATAATTGTTGAAATGTAGAATTCAGTCAGTAACTTTTCGTCTCCGGGTTCGGTCGGTCGGCGTTCTTGCTCGTTGTAATTTATTTTAATAAACTTACTCCATCACTAAGTCAATCCAGTACTTATTTTCCGATTCCCATAGCGCTGACACTAGTTAACCGACCTACGTGCGCGAAAGAACTATTTTTGTTTTTTTTTCATTTTGGACGAGAGTTTATAAGATCCACTAAAAGGTCACAGTCCTCCAATGCAAGGATACGAGCAACTAAATTACAGATCTCTCAATGCCAATATCCGGCAACAAAAGTAAAATGTACGAGAAATTCTCGCTGACTAACAACGAGCTGAATTGAATTATACCCAACTAGTGTGGTCAAAGAGTTGAAATTGAATATTGCAATAATTGATTTACAAAAATGTTTACAATATAGGACATAGTACATTATAAACCGGCGAAGTGCGTGTCGGGCTACGCACAGTGTCTAGTTCCGTAGTGGCCCGTTATATTTTTAACCGACTTCCAAAAGGAGGAGGTTCTCAATTCGATTGTTTTTTTTATTTTTATGTATGTACACTGATTACGCTGACATTTATGATCCGATTTACGTGATTCTTTTTTAATTTGATGCGGAATAGTTGCCATTTGGTCCCATAAAAATTTATCATAATTTGGCCCAGTAGTTTTCATTTTATGAATATTTTTACTTCAGTCGTGTGGTGTAATTTCATGTATGTTCACCGATCTCTCGTCCATTTGTGGAGCGATTCTCAAAATTATTTTTTTATTTGAAAGAGTATACTCCTGAAATGGTCGCATTTAAATTTGGTGAAGATCTGATGCTGATATTCGGAGATATACAATGGAACTCTTCAAAACTAGATGGTAAATCGGTCGTGATTGCTGCAATCGCTTGGATGTTTAATGTTTATACAACATCATGACGTAACATCACGCCTGTATGCTCTGAGGGGTACGCAGATGTGTACAATACATCCAAAGGAGACAGTTTTTTTAGGCCCTCTTCGATGTTGCGTATATTCATATTACTTACAACAAAAAAAGTAACCATTTTATTATAGTAATAAACTAAAGATTACATAGAAACGAAACCGGAATCTTTTAAAATCATAACAAATAAGTTGTATTATGATATTTTTTTGCGAGTCAAATCATTCCTGTTGTGGTCAATGCCATTTGACAGAAAATACTTACGTAAATAGGAGCGTTTTTACCGTTTACAAAAAAAAAGTATGGTATGCATTGGTAATAATATCTGCTTTAATTAAAATAGAATATGATATAAAAAGAAATAATATTAAACTGTGAGCTTTGTATTGCTATTTTAGAGATTTCCGCTAAAATATTTTAGATGGTAGGTACCTATAGAAAATCCGTCTTTTTGATGGTTGACAAACAACTTCATTTGACGTTTACTCTTTCTGTTTATTTTGATTGTTGTGAAAGTGTTTCTGTGATTTTTTCGCGTATAAGTAATAAAAACTATTTTATGAAAATGGCATCTGCTGGTCGTTGTGTCAATTGTGCAGTAAGATTTCAACGCAATGTGCGAATACAATTACTTTCAGAGACTGGTACAGACGTGTTATTATTATTATTGTTTATTGTTAGATTCGCGTTTTCATTTTCGAATTTCTCATCATTCCGGTTAGACATGGTTTAACTAATATTACCACTGTAATCTAGAGATTATAATGAAGAAATCTATATACGTTTCATTAATATCTGCTACAATTTATGTGGGTGGCCTATTCTCCAAACAAAAAAAATTGTCTCCTTTCGATAGTTTAGGTATGTTAAGTTCCATTTATTGGGGATAAGTGGGGATAAGCCTATTACCATGACATGTAATGTTAACAATGTTAAATAAATGCATAGCAAATATTTGTATAGGATATTACAACAAAAAATGGAACAATAAAAAAACTTTTTTGCAAAAGACTAACACCGACTTCAAAAAACAAAAAAGTGAAAAATAACTTTAGCTTCAGAAATCGGTGACAAACAAAGGTCACCGACTTCTGAAGCTAAAGTTATTTTTCACTTTTTTGTTTTTTGAAGTCGGTTTTATTTTTTTTAGATTTTGTTTTTCAAAGTCTTCACCCATTATATACAAACAACTACTCCATCTTAGTCACTGAAGGATTTATTCTAAGGATATTGTATTATATCCAATACCCAAGTTCAACGACTCTTACTGCTATACTAATAAAGTTATCTTAACCGCTATAGTTTTCCTTTTCCTTTAAAGTTCATAAAATGCACTATCGATGTGAATTTTTCCAGATTTTTCAAAACTGGAACAAAAATTTGCACTTAAAAGTTCAATATTTCGTAGATGGAGCATTAAATCGAAAAATAGTTTTAGCAACTCCTAAGTCATTTTAAAAGACCTATTCAACGATACCCCACATTTAGGGGAGCTTAGCATAAAAAATATATTTTCCAAAATTTTATTTCACGCTTCTGATCCACGAAGGGTTAGTCCCTGTAATAGAATAGAGGGCGAGCCGTTGGTCCCGGCTGTCATTTGTAGATCTTTGACAGTCGTTACAGGTAGTCAGTGACCAGAAACCAGTCAACTGACAACCAGTCTTACCAACGGTTACCGTATGACCCAGTACTAACTGGGTTATGGAGGTCAGATAGGCAGACGCTCCATGTAAAATACAGATATTCAGCTGCATCCGGTTAGACTGGAAACCGACCCCAACATAGTTGGTTAAAGGCTAGGCAGATGATATAATAGAAGGCGAGCCTATTGCCATCAATTGGGCACAAATCCAGACTCCATGGCTGCTACTGAGAAATTCCCGATCGAAATAGTATATTTCATTACAAGTGCGGAAAGGCTGTCATTGCAAAGAGTTCCGACAAATGTCTACCCGAGCCGAGGCGCAGCCGAAGGCGAGGGTTATAACGAGGCTATATAACTTATGTGTTTTTTAAGACATAAAAGATATAAACCTACGGTAGGTTATATATTTAATTTAAGAAAATTATTATTACAAAATTAATTTAATAGTAGGCTGTATAGCTCTGCATCCCAAGCCTAATATCAATGTCGTAAGATTTCAAAAAAATAAGGCGGCGGGAAACAGCTCTTGTTTTTTCGTGCGTTTATTAATTTCTTTAATTTATACTACTGTTTTATTTCCTCGCAATCGAAGTGAAAAGCAGAGTTTATAACTCGTCCACAAAACCATTTTATCCTCGACATTACTATCAGAAAATGGTTCGTTTTGTGCACTTGTTGTAAAATCTACTATTATCACCACTGCTCTCAAAACGGTGAAGGAAAACATCGTGAGGAAACTGGCATGTCCTAGACCCAAAAATTCGAAGACATTGTGACATCTGATCTACCAACCCGCACTGGACCCACGTGGTGGATTATAGCCCATTCCCTCTCATAGAGAGGAGGCCGTGACCCAGCAATGGGAACATTATAGGCTGATGATGATGATGATGATGTATTATTTTAGTGAGCGAAAAATAAGAACTCTCTTTTCTTTGTTCCCAGGATTCCCGGAGGCTTTGGTCCTATGCAGCGTGGTGATTGTAGTAACACCAGGGTTTCAGTTCCGCAGCAGAAATGCCTCGGACGCTTTAGTGAGCAAGCCTTGTTCCCTTGGCGAGTTCACGGCGAAAGCACAGTGCGTACAGTCACAGTACCGTCTTGTATGTAAGGATGGCCTCGCTAGCTACTGGATACGAGGGATAAAGTGAGTATAGTAAACGTTTTTTTTTTCGTAAACCTGTCCTTGCGACTTTACTTCCCTTCAATATGGTTGAGTTGAACGGCGCCGATACATGCGTCATGTTCGTGAACGGGTGCTGTCAGTTGGGACTCATAAAGGGTGTAAAACACCTCTTAACGAAGCCGAAAGCCCCCCCCCCCCCCCCCCGGCATTGCGATCATTGTTTTGTTTTACACCATGCCTGGGAACCTTCTAGATAGGGAGATATTCAGGGTCAAAGTTCCAACTTTATGACAAGTTTTTTTTTAAATACCAGTTTTTAGTGTAAGATTTTTACTTTTAAAAACTCCTCCACGACCCCCGTACTATTCAATCATCAGCTCAATGTTTTGAGTGCGTTACATTCAGTTCTACAACAAAACATGATTTTTCCCCCCAAAAAAAAAGTCGTTTCCCGGCAATAATTTTTCGTAAAGTTACTTAGTTTGATGTACAGAATGCTTGGTTGACGGCTTCGTGATGAGGTCTTTTACACCCTGTTTATGTATAATCTCAACAAGATGATGTAATCAAGATTTATTTGTAACAACATTTTGATTTAAAAGAGTGTCCATGGAGTTTCTTGCCCGTTCTTCTCCATAGAAATCTACGCTAGGGAATGGGCAACTACAGTACTTTCTCAAGTTATTATGTCTTGTGACTGGGACTGTAGCTTTGTTTTTTTTTTTGTATTTTTGACATTCAAAAGTGCCGTAATGGTCTAATTGAAATAAATGCTTTGAGTTTAAGTTCGCATGGCTGTAGGTCATAAGCTTTTTCACGGCATTGTACAACCGGGATAAAAAATGTCCTAATTAAAAATAAATAAAATAAAATTCATTTATTTCAGGTCATTGACCCATATTAGAAACCAACACATAAACAACATTATTTTCCATTTTAGGCTGCTGATTGAATAATAAGCAATAAAAAAAAAAAAAAGTAATAATAAAGTGAATTCAATGACAAAAATAATTAAAACATTAGGAACAAATAAATGTCAGGTCAAATCAATTAATGTCAATGGCACAATACAATATTAAATTAAATACAAATTAAATAAAACAATGAATTAAAATAACGAATATAAGTTGATGTAAGAAGCAAAAAAAAAAAAAAATAAATAAATAAAAAAAAAAAAAAAAAAAAAAAAAAAAAAAAAAAAAAAAAATCGCCCTGACTTCTCCTTGTGACGTCCAAACTAACTCCATCGGTCCACTTTACGATCAAAAGAATCGAATTGACGTGTTTGGTATAAAGGATGTAAAAACGAAGATAACGAAGCCGAAAGGCACTTGTTCTCTCCGTCATTGCGATCATTTTTAGGGTTCCGTACCCAAAGGGTAAAAACGGAACCCTATTACTAAGACTTCGCTGTCTGTCCATTTGTCCGTCTGTCTGTCATCAGGCTGTATCTCATGAACCGTGACAGCTAGACAGTTGAAATTTTAACAGATGATGTATTTCTGTTGCCGCTATAACAACAAATACTAAATATAGTCAATGGTACGGAACCCTTCGTGTGCGAGTCTGACTCGCACTTGGCCGGTTTTTTGTTCTAGACCATACCTGGGAACCTTCTAGTTACGAAGAAATTGAGGGCAAAAGTTCCTCCTTTTTTTAAAATACTTTTTTTAATGTAAGATTATTATTTTAAACACCTTCACGACCGCCGTACTACTAAATCCCATCAGCACAATGTTTTAAATGCGTTACATTGAGTCCTACCGAAAAACGTGATTTTTCACCCAGAAAAAAAAGTAATTTCCCAGCATATTTTTGCGTAGAGTTACTTAGTTTGA
The DNA here is from genome assembly GCA_905147715.2 of Xestia xanthographa. Taxonomy (NCBI): domain Eukaryota; kingdom Metazoa; phylum Arthropoda; class Insecta; order Lepidoptera; family Noctuidae; genus Xestia; species Xestia xanthographa. The sequence continues at coordinate 17,636,403 of LR990649.1, read as the reverse complement.
TGTATGTCCAGAATGCTTGGTGGACGGCTTCGTCAAGAGTCTACTTACACCCTGTATGTTGTGACAATTTAAAGCTGTCTTTAGATAGATTCCTCTCTTCCACCAAGTTATTGCCTGTTTAAAGATAATATTTGTAATATTATTTGATCGTCTATATTTAGAAAGTTTATGCTAAAAGTACTTAATATTGTTAAGGCGGCTACCTACATCTTATTAATTTTATATGAAGCGGAAGCTCACTGGATGATAATATTGACATTTAAATTTTATTATCCTATGAAGCAAGCTGTTTATTTCCCTAAACGATACTGTTTATTTAAAAGCTTTTTTTATTTTATTAGAAATCATATCGAAGGTCGAAGGGCTCGTGTAGGGAACAGCTGTTTTTTTTTCGCGATTCAGGGTTTGGTCCCATAGTAAAAGTGTGTAAAGTTTATTTCGATTGGATTACAGAATATCTATGTTTCCAAGATTTAATAATAAGAGGCTCACAGGATAATCTTTTGGGTTGCGGTTATTGAAAGTCTCTACATCCAAGATGCGATTCTCGCAAGCATAATTATTTCAACCGAATTTATTCGTAAGTAATCGAAACTTAGCGATTTTGTCGTTATCTCTGTCGAGACTTGAGCCTTGGGCAAAGGCCTCTCCTGACTTCCAGTTATTTATTTCTGGATATAACCAACGGCCAGTGGTCCACATTAGATAGACAATAAAATTGCTCCATGTAAAATCCCGACTTACCTACAAGTAGGCTATGTAGTTAGGAAAATGCTAGGCCATTGATAACCTTTATTTTGAACAAATATCCCAAAAAAGCTGCAAAAATATACGTAGTACTTTTGGAAATTTCAGGGAAAAAAAGTACGCGTTTATTTTTAAACATTACTTCATCATCATCATCAGCCTATTAATGTTCCCACTGCTAGTACACAGGCCTTCTCTCTATGAGAGGGAATAATGGGCTATAATCCACCACGCGGGCCCAGTGCGGATTGGTAAATGTCACATGTCTTCGAACATTACTTATTTTTCCATAAATATTTGTTATTGCTCTTCGCTTTGGTCATCAATGATCTAATTGCTTTTAAAATAATTATAAATACATATCTGAACAATTTAGAATCATAATAAATTAACAATTCATTTTTAATTAAATTAATATTTATTTCTTTCTTCTTTCCATTTTACATTCATGACGGAAAAAAAATATTCCGTAAAAGCGGAAGTTGCAGGAACGGAGAGAAGAAAGCAAATGATTTAAAATATATTTGTCAAATTTGTATCTGTAATTTTGAAAACTATTTGCCATTTTTAGCAGTGTTTTTTCGATGAAAACACCTCTTCTTCGCTTATTTTTTAAATAATTTCATAATACAAATTATTAACATTTGACAGTTGTCGTTTTGTTGCCACGAATGCGTTTCGTTCTGAAATTACCCGTGCAGCGTTGCGGGTACGTTCCAGACTTCCAGTCACAGTTAATTTAAAAAAGCGCGACAATTGAATTAGGGATAAAAATATTGTATTTTTCGTACTGTATTATTTTTCTATAATAGTACAATTGACTGAAATATAGTACGACACTATATATTATAGTACGGGTGGGAACCCTATTGATGATTGTCGCTGGTGGCTTTTTTAATATCGGAAGCGACATAGAACTTAAATATCTCTTAACGAGATTCAAAAATTCTTCCGTCGATTTATCGATATGAGTATTTGCTTCAAGTCTTGATGAAAATAACAATAACATTGGGTTACTGTGTATTTAGGCTACGTTTATTTTTAGAACACTCATGGTTTTGATTAAAAGAGGGCAATCGATAACAGTACGGTTAAATTTTAAGTGATTTTACCTTATCTTCACGGTTGGGTAGGAACTGGAGATTATTAGTTATTTATGCAACTGTTGTATAATGAGGGGTATTAAAACACGAATGTGGGTTTATCACACGAGGCGAAGCCGAGTGTGATAATAGTATCACATGAGTGTTTTAATACCTAATTATGTACAGTAGCATACAAGGCTTTATCTACATCCATGATATGAATCCTCCATATAAAAGGTTCTGAAACCATAGGGTGTTGTAGTGTTGTAAGAAGTCTATGTAAATTCATGGAAAGTTTAATTGCTGAGTATTTAATACAAACAAACCAAAATATAATTATTTTCATTTTGATTGTACAACTATTAAAATGCACAAAGCCTGTATCATTCATTTTTGTAAACAACAAAGTACATAATGCAATAGTAATATCGAACAAAAATGATACGACGTGAATTCGAATTAACCTATAAGTTTTTTTTAAATTCCGGCGCTGTGATAGTGAATCGCACGTGCTAGACAATGTTATTTTTTAAAACGAGTTGCATAATGAAATTTAGTACAACATTATAACACCCGTTTGGGTGTTATAATGGTTATTATGACACTGGCTGTTTTAATGTTGGCCATAAGCTAACTGTTTCAGATACTTTTATTGAGGATTTATAGCATGGGTGTGCTAATAGTACATTATAATATAAGTGCGGTAAGTTGAAAATTACAGCCGAGGCGATATTGCTAGCCCGAGCCGTAGGCGAGGACTAGCATGTCATATGACGTTTTATAACATATTTGCGAGGAAATGAATAAAACTCGGACTTTCTTAAATTAATAAATCTTTTACTTGTTCACAAATTAGCGATGCGCGCGCATCAGCGCTTTTTTAAGGCAAAGACAAAAAACAGCCAGTATTACTAATAAAGTAAATTAATATTTTTGTGTTTTTGTTATAGATAAATGGTTGTAATTTATTGTCAAAATTAATTAAATTAAAGAATTACATGTATATTTATTTTATGAAATAAAATAAATATTTTATGAAATAAAATAAATATTTTATGAAATAAAATAAATATTTTATGAAATAAAATAAATATACATGTAATTCTTTAATTTAATTATTTTTTTATTTAATTTAATTCTCCCACAGTTAATTTTATTCATAAAATGTTGACCACTTTTCTGACATAAAAACTGCTAAGATTTAAAAAAGTACCGTTCCCTTTTGACGGAGCATCTTGATAAACCGTGCGTCTATATAGATACTCTGTGGTTGTACATTACATTACTGCACAAGTACGTAATGAGATAAATTACGATATTGAAATGGGTGAAATAAGAGACCCTATACGAGCAAATGTGTTATAAAGTAATTAATGGCTTGCTTGCTGTATCTATCTAAATATATAAAAGAAGAAACTGACTGACTGACTGACTGACTGACTGACTCATCTATCAACGCACAGCCCAAACCGCTGGGTCTACAGATTCCAAATTTGGCAAGTAGGTTCTTTATGTGGTCTAGGGGTGCACTAAGAAAGGATTTTTCAAAATTCATCCCCTAAAGGGGTTAAACGGGGCTCCAAAGTTTGTATGGGGAAACAAGATTAGTTAGACTATTTTATTCGAAACTTCACAGGAGTGCTCCTATTGATAAATGAGTAGAAACGGGTTTCAGGTTTTTTCAGAATTCAACCCCTAAGAGGGGCAAATGGGGTGGCAAAGTATAAAAATCAATGCACAGCCCAAACCGCTGAGCCTAGAGATTCCAAATTTGGCAAGTAGGTTCCTTATGTAGTCTAGGGGTGCACTAAGAAAGGATTTTTCAAAATTCAACCCCTAAGGGGGTTAAACGAGCCTCCAAAGTTTGTATGGGTAAAACAAGATTAGTTAGACTATTTTATTCGAAACTTCACAGGAGTGCTCCTATTGATAAATGAGTAGAAACGGGTTTCAGGTTTTTTCAGAATTCAACCCCTAAGAGGGGCAAATGGGGTGGCAAAGTATAAAAATCAATGCACAGCCCAAACCGCTGAGCCTAGAGATTCCAAATTTGGCAAGTAGGTTCCTTATGTAGTTTAGGGGTGCACTAAGAAAGGATTTTTCAAAATTCAACCCCTAAGGGGGTTAAACGGGAATCCAAAGTTTGTATGGGTAAAACAAGATTAGTTAGACTATTTTATTCGAAACTTCACAGGAGTGCTCCTATTGATAAATGAGTAGAAACGGGTTTCAGGTTTTTTCAGAATTCAACCCCTAAGAGGGGCAAATGGGGTGGCAAAGTATAAAAATCAATGCACAGCCCAAACCGCTGAGTCTAGAGATTCCAAATTTGGCACAAAGGTTCTTTATGAGGTTTAGGGGTGCATTAAGAAAGGAATTTTAAAAATTCACCCCCTTAGGGATTGGAACGGGAGTCCAAAGATTACGTGGGGAAATAAGATTAGTTAGACTACTTTATTCGAAACTTAACAGGAGTACTCCTATCGATAAATGAGTTAACGTTTGTGTTTCAGTTTTTTTTTCAGAATTCAACCCCTAAAGGGGGAAATGGAGTAACAAAGCCTGAAATTCAGCATAAGTATTGTTTTTATGGTGAATTGGGTCGGGTGTATTACAAAAACAACGATTTTAAGATTTAATGTGGCAGACCTGAAATACTACTATTCCCTGTTAGGGTGCGATGGGGTTGAAATGTCTAAAAATCAATATGGGTGTCGATACCGAGATTATCAGGGGTGCTGATTACGAAAATGGCATTTATTTTGAGATCCAGATGATAATGATTGTGATTACGATGATGATGATTGTGATAATGATGACGATGATTGTGATGATGATGATTTTGATTACGATGATAATGATTGTGATTACGATGATGGTGATTGTGATGGTGATGATGATTGTGATAGTTATTCTGAGAGTGGTGGTGATTGTGATGGTGATAGCGATGGTGATTGTGATGGTGATTGTGATGGTAATTGTGATGGTGATTGTGATGGTGATGGTGATTGTGATGGTGTCGGTGATTGTGATGGTGATAGCGATGGTTGTGATAACGAGGACGGAGATTGTGATGATGATGATTGTGATTAAGATGATAATGATTGTGATTACGATGATAATGATTGTGAAGTTATTTTGATGGTGATTGTGATGGTGATGGTGATTGTGATGGTGATTTTGAAAGTGGCAGTGATTGTGATGGTGATAGCGATGGTGATGGTGATTGTGATTGTGACAGTGATGGTGATTGTAATAATGATGTAAATTATTGTGATAACTATGATAATGATTGTGATAACGAGGGTAGTGATTGTGATGGTGATTGTGATGGTGATTGTGATGGTGATGGTGATTGTGATTTTGATTGTGGTTGAGATAGTGATGGCGATTGTGATCATGATGATTGTGATTAAGATGATAGTGATTGTGATTACGATGATAATGATTGTAATTACGATTATAATGATTGTGATGACGAGGATGGAGATTGTGACGATAATGATTGTGAATACGATGATAATGGTTGTGATTACGATGATAGTGATTGTGATAACGATAATGGTGATTGTGATACTGATTTTGATGGTGATTGTGATGGTGATGATGATTGTGATAGTTATTCTGAGAGTGGTGGTGATTGTGATGGTGATAGCGATGGTGATTGTGATGGTGATTGTGATGGTAATTGTGATGGTGATTGTGATAGTTATTCTGAGAGCGATGTTGATTGTAATGGTGATTGTGATGGTGATTGTGATGGTGATTGTGATGGTGATTGTAATGGTGATTGTGATGGTGATTGTGTTGGTGATTGTGATGGTGATTGTGATGGTGATTGTGATGGTGATTGTGACGGTGATTGTGATGGTGATTGTGATGGTGATTGAGATAGTGATGGTGATTGAGATAGTGATGGTGAGTGTGATAATGTCTGTGATTACGATGATAATTATTGTGATAACGATGATGGTGATTGTGATAACGATGATGGTGATTGTGATAGTTATTTTTATGGTGATTGTGATGGTGATGGTGATTGTGATAGTGATTGTGATAGCGATAGTGATGGGGATTGTGATGGTGATTGTGATTGTGATAGTGATGGTGATTGTGATTGTTATGGTGATTGTGATGGTTTTTGTTAAGGTGATTGAGATAGTGATGGTGATGGTGAGTGTGATAATGACTGTGATTACGATGATAATTATTGTGATAACTATAATGGTGATTGTGATAGTTATTTTGATGGTGATTGTGATGGTGATGGTGATTGTAATAGTGATTGTGATAGCGATAGTGATGGGGATTGTGATGGTGATTGTGATTGTGATAGTGATGGTGATTGTGATTGTTATGGTGATTGTGATGGTGATTGTGATAATGATTGTGGTAATTATGGTGGTTGTGTTAATGATGATAATTGGTGATAATGATGGTGACTGTGATAGTGATGGTGATGGGGATTGTGATGGTGATTGTGATTGTGATAGTGATAGTGATGGTGATTGTGATAATGATGGCGGTTGTGATAGTGATGGTGATTGTGATAATAATAATTGTGATGATTATGAAATGTGGCACATAGATAGTTTATAACCTGGATTAACATGGAGGACACTATTATCCCTTTAGTATGATCCAGTGGGACAGTTACCGAACTTCACGCGGGCGAAGCCGCGGGCAACAGCTAGTATCTAATAATTTTGTATAGTAGCACCATCAGCCTATAAAGCTCTGCTGGGCTGCAGGCCTCCTCTCTGAGGAATGGAGCTGTCTGTGCTCAACTGCTCATATATACCACGACGAAGGATTAGTGTAGGGTTACCTATGTCCGGAATTTTAGCGCAGTGTCCGAAATGCGAAGAGAACTCACAAACGTTCTGAATTTTTCAACAAACCGGTGATACTAAAATAAAATTAATAAATTAAGTTAAATTGTGCTGCACAATTTAATAGAAGAAAGTCCGGAATTTTCTTTGAAAGTGCGGAATTTTCTCGGGAAAAAAAATCATAGGTCTGGGAACCCTAGCCAGAGTGGTCAGTGTTGGAGATGTAACACAAATCTTCGATTTTTAAGGTACTAGAACATGCCCTTTCTTTTAGTTCTTCACGATGTTTTTCTTCACCTTTTTCCTACGTTCATTTGTGCACCATACTTTTCCGCTTTATCTTTTTCTTGTACGGTGTGCAATAAAAATCTGATATTTTATACCTGGCTTTTATAAGTTTTTGTTAAGTAAATGAGACTTTCTTAGGGAAAACGTATAATAAACTCAACAAAGAAAAGCGGTAAAAAAACCAAACCTAGATCACAAACGTATATTTTCTGATGTGGCTGATCTTTTAATTCTTTCGCGGGCAGTATTACCTACGTGGAAATTCTGATAATAATGAAGTAAATAAGAGCACTAGTAATATAGCACTTTAAAATTAATTGAATGAACTATAATGCAAATAATGGTTTCCACTATAAATGTGCTTTGCTTAGCTTTAAAATTAATTGAATAAACTACAAAAAAATGGTTTACACTATAACTGTATCGAAACCCAACTCCGAAAACAGTTAGTTGGTAATAGTACATTTTGATACAAGTAGAGAAAGTTTGTTATTGCATTCGAGGCGGAATTACAACTCGAAAACTGGCCCTTAACGCACTACGATTAGGTACAACATGCAATGTATTTCACACGCATGCGTTTTTTTCCATTTTCCCGCACGTGTGTGGTAATGATAATTGCCACAGATAACTATAATTCTATACTTAGTCCAAATTGGTTCAATGTTCAATAGTCTGAGGTGAATGTTTTTTTTTAATTTCGGCAAAGCACTACGCGTCTTTACGGCATAAATATTTTTGAATATTAAAATTGTGTTTATAAATAGAATATCATAGATAAACATGATTATTAAAAACTAATAGTTATTTTTATACACAAATTAACATTTATTTGTGTTCTGAATTCAAAAATCTAAAATAAATCTATTTTTTATTTTAGGCTGTCTAACGGCGTCATACCTTTGCCTCTCCTTCTACCTGGCAAAAGCAGAGCGCGAAGAAAAAAGAAAATTAAAATCATAGTTCCTAATTCGCGACAAAAATATTTTTCGTTATATTTTATTTTATTTGTTCAAAAGTGTACCTATTGAAAAACGTCGTTTGATACACGTGGACATTTGTTATTGCAGTTCTCGGCTCAAAAACACCCTCGCCTACGGTTTGGGTGTTATAATACGCCTCGAATGCAATAACAAACTTTCTCCACTTGTATCAAAATGTACTATTTTAGTTAGAGCCCCGAAAGTCTGACAACCAGTCTTACCAAGGGGTACGCTATTGCCCAGTACTAATTAGGTTGTGGAGGTCAGATAGATAATCGCTCCATGTAAAATACTGGTATTCAGCTGCAGCCGATAAGACTGGAAGGCGATCCCATTAAAGTTCGGGAAAGGATGTAGATGATGATTAAGACAAGAATTTCAGAAGATTTGCGAGAATATTAACTAAGTAGGTATATTGGTTATATTGGTATGTTGTTCATAAATTAGACATTTTGAGCATAATTTACATGAATTTGCAATTGTTTGTGTATGTTTTTGTTACTGTCTACGCAAATTGTATAACAGTCGACGCCGACGTTCATTACGGAAAGTGGCTATTGTGGTTCCGTGAGGCGGTTTTCTTTACTTACTTATTTTGCTTTTGATCTTTCATCTTCGTGTACTTGAAAGAGCTGTGACTATTAAAGTTTATTTTACAGACATTGCTTAAAGGTAAGAGACTCTAGAAACATAAACGATTATGGTTATTAAGCAGGCGTTAGTCAGTAGTTAACTTTTAAGTATCGTTCGTAAGCAAACGCCCTATTTTTTTCTAAACTGTTGTAAAAGATTATGACGGGGATGAAAAATTAAAAGGATAAAAGACGCATCGAGTGTGAGTGTATGAGTCGTGGCAGAACAATCCACGTAGTCTGGATTTGTGCCGAGTGGATGGCAATAGGAATAGGCTCATCCCCTTTTACATTTGACTTATAGGTATACAAGGTTAGTTTTCAATGACCAGCCAAAATTTAAAATTAAGATCTTAGATAACAAAGACAAAAAAAAGGAAAAAAAAAACAAACAAAGGTGCATTTTAAATATTATAGTCGAAAAATATAAAATAAAATAATACCATTCATTTGAAAATGTCCTAAATAATTCCTAAATCATAAACCTAGTGGGAATCAATGCACTTGTGTGCGTGCATGCACTGCCAAAATGTGTGTGCTAACTGCTACCTATCTAGGTTGTTGAAACAAATTGTGCTGTTGCAATAACCACACGTTCGCTTTTTAGTGGTGGACAAGAATAAAATTTTATGTAGCACTTAGATACCCGCAATTACAGACACAATTAAAATGACAATGCACCGTCCGTTTTTTTTTTTTCATTATATAGAAAACAAAATTATCGATTCTAAACCATCTCTGAAAATTTGGCCGGTAATTGAAAGTGCGATGTTACGTGTATGTGTCAAGATATATAATATTTTCGTTAGTGTAACGTTCCAACTGGTCTCTGAAGCGTGCTATCAGTGTATCTATATAGGAAAGTCATTTCCACTCGACCTTTCCATTAACTTGTCAAGCACAATACTGCGTTGTACACTGTAACCCTAAATACTGACGTCACTGCTGTCTGTCCACTGCGTGACGTCAGAGCTGTCTGCTCTTGTGACGTCATTTAGCCTTTTCCTTTCGTATTTTGTATAAGGTTTATAATATCTTATGGTGTATCCGCAGGGATTGCCTAAAGGTTATAATAATTTAATTCTAAAGTAACGTCATTTCGCCTTTTCCTTTCGTATTTTGTATAAGGTTTATAATATCTTATGGTGTATCCGCAGGGATTGCCTAAAGGTTATAATAATTTCATTATAAAGCCTGACAGAGGATAAAACGTACATACAGTCCGCTGACTGACAGAAGACCTGCTGCCAAAACTGCTGGTTTGGATTTTCTGTCAGTAAATTAATGAGTTTAAGCTTCTTATGAAGTAGAAATACTAAAACTTCCGTTGTAATTCATGTTTGCTTTTGAGGAAGTCTTAAGTCGACTTACTTTGAGGCTGTAGGTGTAGATATCATACCGAAAAGATGTGTATTAACGTATTATTTAAGATTATATACTTCATCTCTTTTATAGTAATGAAAATATGTACAAGTATCAAAATGGGTTACAGGGTGGCGAAAAATTCGTCCACATCGCTGTCAACAGGAAAATGCCCAGTAGGCTGGCAACACTGCCACATTGGATGGCAATGCTGATTCTTTGGCCAAAAAATAGGCCCGCCCTCTGGTCACGTGAAGAGTTGACCAACTGCTTGGCGATTTCCTGAAATACTAGATGGGAGATTATGGGACCCCATGGCCCTAGTGTTTCAACCTCAAACGGCTCAAACACATAACTACCAATTAAATTATTGTATTTGCGCCGTTTGAGGTTTTCAGCACCTGCAGCAGCCGCCCCAGCGCAGCACACTGTGCTAGGAAGATGGTATGGCGCAAGGGCGTCGACGCAAGTTGCGTCCCACACATTATATTGCCTAGAATAATAACTGCTTGCTTTGTCTAAGTGTATACATGGCAACAAAATATACCTATATACTTAAAGTTTGCGTTCAGAAACGTAACCACCGGATCTGAGTTTTTTTTTTGTTTGTTTTTTCGAAAGCGATGGATGAGGTCTAGATGATGTAACGATTTGCTTTAGGTGTTCTAGTTCTGAATATTGATATTGCTAGCCATTCCACTACTAGCTGGAGGGCTCCACTCCTCCATTTTCCTTACCATTTTACTTTATTATCTATAAGTTTAAACTGAAGCTTATCTTACGTTATTATTGGAGCATAACAACATGATCTATTCTTGACAGTAATTCCAATAATACGTATGGGTTAATATAAATTTGGGTCAAATACCTTTATAACCACGTTATTCTCAAATAATTTTCATTAAGCTTTGTCTACTACAGGTAGGGTATTTCCAGGACCCGTCCTTTGCGAACAACCTGCGGTGGAAGAACGTCCGTTGGCCAATAAAACAGATGGTGGTTAGAACTTTTATATTGTATTTTTGGCCTTTACCAAACATCATAGTTATATAGGATTACAACATAATATCACAACAATAATTCCTGAAGGTTTAGACAGGGGGTATCTATAGTAAGTATACCCCCACATTTTGAGAACCAGCCGTACCCGATCAGGTACGGTGCATTGTTATTTTAATTGTGTCTGTAATTGCGGGTCCCATGTAATACGGGGGTAGCCTATTGTCTACAACCGGGCTCAAATTCTGATAATGAAGGAACATGGATGGGTTTTAGTCAGTAAAAGTCTGACACTCCCTCCTGCTCCGCCCAGAGCGGGAGGAGTCATTTGATGATTACCCATCCGATAAAAAAGGCTGCTACGGCGTCCTGATAGAAACATCCTATAACACTTTGACCAACCTGGGAATCGAACCCATGACCTCCAACAGCAGCGATACTAAGTGCCAAGCACGTTACAAATACATAAATCGCAACAAGATAACAACAATTTACTTTTGATTCATAAAAAAATATAAATAAGTATCAAAACAAGCATTTGATATCGTTGTTAACATCGCCGATAACACCTTAAACTTTTAATGAGAGTTTAAAAATATCCCAAGAAGTTTGAAAATTAAAACCAGTAGAAAATAATATTGAAATTTCTCTTCTCATGCAAGTTATAAAACCAGTCGAAACTTGATATGATTTTAGTAACTAAACGGATGGAGTGAGGGTTCATTATTAAGAAACATTGTTTTGATAAACTATCGAAGGGTACTTTATTAAATCAGTTCAATTGGTTCAACCCGTTATATCCAAGGACTGAGAGTCAGAAGGAAAGGTCGCGGATAACACGGTTATCGATTCCAAGGTAGGGTTCAGGCTTAGCCAAGTTGACAATCTACAATCGTTAACGCTAGTAGAAAACTAATCAAATGTATGGAAATGACATCATCTCAACGTTAAACCGCGTGATCAACACAAACGAATAGAAAATTCGTGGACAAGTTTACATCGTTCAAAATATGAGAATAGAATATGTTCGTTTCTACAATGTTGATCGCTATACTCTTTGGTAGGAACGCTCACCATAGACTAAAGTGTAGGTTTTGTCTACAGACAGAGAACGAGCGATCGACTCAGTCGTGTCAACTTGGCTACCAATTTAGCGCTTTCTACGTTCGCTTACGCCGAGGCGTTTACGATTGTACAAAGAGAATCGATACGAAACGTTTGTAACTTGGCTAGGCCTGCAGATAATTTGGCTGCTCCAGGGGCCATAAAATAGGTAGGGTTGACCTTAACTTAACACTAATTTTAAGGTGGCTGCACAGTCACGCGGAGTCACGCCTAGACATTCATCTTTATATGTAGAGGTAATGTCGGAATAGTCAAATTAGGTGTCATAATGGTTCTTACATGAATGAATGCCCAAACCGGGATTACAGATGTAGGTAATATTATAAAGGGTGTAAAAGACTTAACGAAGCCGAAAGGCACTTGTTCTCCCCGTCATTGCGATCATATTTTTATTCTACACCATACCTGGGAACCTATGATTCTAGTTACGGAGATATTAGGGGTCAATGTTCCAACTTTTTCACATGTTTTTTTTTTTAATACATGTTTTAACCCGTATGCTCCCGGCCGTGCCTCCAGAGGCACGGTGCATTGTTATTTTAATTGTGTCTGTAATTGCGGGTATTGAAGTGTTAAATGGTTTTTAATGTTAGATTTTTACTTTGAAAAACAACAACAACATCAATTTATATCAGGTTACAATGGCCTATGAATAAATACCTTATAAACTAACATAAATATAAAGTAAATACAAGACTTGTGTTAATAAATAAGACTTAAAACTATGTTAGTAGCACTTCACTTAGTAACACTTCACTTGTGCTGGCTGTCCAGTGGAACTTGTCCGGGGAAGCGACGGAACACCACGTTACGCGGCCAAAAGTCTTCTTCCGTCACCATGGGCAGATAACTATTTGGTTTTTGCACCACAAACGCCTTGAAGTTGACGTTGCGGCGCGACTCCAGTAACTGCACCCTCAGTGTGTACCTCGTCTTTTGGCGCACGTACTCAACGATATCCTCCGCTTTAGTGGTATAATGCAGGCGAGAAATGTACACGGATGTATTCGGCTTGGCAGCACACAGGCTCACATTAGGGTCTGCAGGAGCCTTGCCGCAAAGGTTCTTGGTTGTTCGCGAACGGCGCTTCCTCCTCTGCACCGTCACGAAACCCTCGTTATCAGTCTTCTTAGGCGCCTTTTCAGGCACAGGCTTATTACTAGCAGCATCAGAGCGGCTTGCGGTGATGCTAGCGTAATCTCTCCGTAGGGCTCGGGCCGCGCAGCGCGTAGGGGTCGCCGCGAGGATGTGGGGCGCGTGGGTGGAATGCTCTGCAAGCTCAGCAATCAACGTATGCGCCGGTGTGTGAATTGCTGACACGGAATTCACCGACGATAAATTGTGGCCGGCTTCGCGACACGTGTCAGCGATAGGCGCATTACCTGTTGACCTAGATACTGACACACTGTTGCGCAACTCACTAACTTCCTTTCGCAAATCAGTGACGATGTTCTGGGATGCATCCAATTTTGCTAGCACATCCGCAAGACTGGCCTTCAAAAAGACAATATCCTTGAGTAGGCTCGTTACATCGACATGGTCAAACGTGACAGGAGGAAGCTTGTTTACCTCCTTCGCCACAAACGTCGGTACGTCATCGGAATCGGTCTCCTTGAGCAATGTGATTATATCCTGCAGGCTTCTCTTGGTGCCGTCACGGCGGCGGGACACCATCTGTTTGCGCTTATTCAGCACAGAACAGCAACAGCTTGGCGGCCGCTATTTCTTCCTCGCTGAAGTTTGTTGCGCAGATCTGAACTGCGGACACCTCGTCCATCAAATCCAGTTTCTGCTGCAGAAACGCCAGCAGCTCATTCACAACAAGTTTTTCACTCATAGCTATTATTGCTAACTATTTATTATTTATCTATTTGTATTCAGATTTCAAAATCAAATTCCTTAGAATTTACAATTCAGTGAACAGTTGAGCAATATTGACGGGCGAAGGCCTCATTTCTATTTACCCTTGTAACATTTGATGTTTTCCAAATCCTCACAATATCTATTCAAGTTTACTTGACGAGCTCAAGGTTACCCTAGATTTTCGAGCCTAAAATATATATATTTTATTTTATTTTATTTATTCAGGTACAATAAACAGCTACAATTGATGTGTTTCGAACTGAGTAAAGATATGTAATACAAAACTAATTAGAGTAAAATGCTCTATTCATATGTTTTTCTTTAATTTTGTGTAAATACCACAAAAGTAAAGAAGGAGTAGTGAAGTTTAACTGATCGTTTGATGTTTTAAGGGTTCCGTTGCCATGGCAAAAACGGAACTCGAACGAATGTCTGTCCCTGCGTCTGTATGTTACAGCCATTTTACTCCCAGAAATTATGAATGAAAATAAATAGAGGTGGCCCTCCAGACATGTAACTGAAGATTGAAAACATTTTTTCATTACTCATACTCGGAAAGTAGGTCTGAAGTTGCCTGAGGAGTGAGTTGAAAGTAATACTTTTTAGCCCTAGGGAGAATCGTTTTCAACTGACAGCTTTCAGATTATTAAAAAAAATTTGTTCATTTTCTATTGAACCATGTTCCAACTTTCTATACAGCCACGATGTAAAATTAAAATAACGTAAAGTTAAGTATTAATAAAGTTAAGTATTAGTAATATATACTGTTTAAATAATTTTATTATAATTCAGTTTCAACTATTTCTCTAAAATAACACAGATTTGGGCAAAATACTTACCATTTTTTCGATGATGAAATGAAAAATAGGTAATGGCTGAATAGCTGGCCGACCACAGAAAAAAAAGCAAAATAGGCGGGAAAGCGGCAATCCGATCTTCATTTGTTTTATCCAGTTGATTCATATTTTTTTTTATTTTTACTTTCCTTTTATTCGTAATGAAAAACATAGTGTTTACCTCGGGTTAAAGACTTATTTAGTCCCTCGAACTATTAGCGCCCTCGCTGCGCTCGGGCACCAAACCCCGTCTCGGGACTAAATAAGTTGCTTTCACCCCAAGGGTAACAATGTACTATTTTTTTACATTACTGTGTGGGATGTCTACCAACAGTCTTCTTTAACGTGTGCTTAGTGCCTAAACTGGTGTCAGAGGTTTTATGTCGCCCACGGGCCTCTGACTTTAACAGTTAGTTTTTTTGTTCTTAAGTCAATGATTGATGAGATATTCGCGTCGAAATTCGACGATGAGGAAAATTTAGTAAAAATGTTGGTTTGTAGAGCGTTAAAAAAAATTAACTAAAATTGGGACTTTTTCGTGAAACTACAGCAGTCAATTTTATTTTCATTATCATACCTACTATAAAAAACAAATTAAGTTTTGTTAATTATTGTAAATTGACCTATGAATGGGCGTTAAAAATATTGTTATTATATTATTGTTTGATGCTTATACGGTTATTATGAAGTCAATGGAAGGTGAGCCAAAGGGGCTACAGTGCCAATACAGTGAATAATGCATGGAATAAATAATAACTATCTGTGCGGCAGTTACAATTCTCAGTTTTCAACAAAGAGTGTCTACACTACATCATTATATTCTGGATGAACGTTTGGAATACAAAATGAATTCTTACATATATAAGTTAGTTTCAAGTTTGATAATAATATTGCATTTTCAAAGGTCTTTTGTGTACTAAATTGTTTGCTAGAGTTTATTTTTAGTACGTGATGTAGTGTACAAGAAAATATGTTTCTTCAAAATAAAAACTAATTTTGTTCGAATTCTCTCTAGCTATGAGAATAGACAATCACTTCAGAGCACTCGAGTGAGCACAGAGTGCTGAATTTTTATCCAAATTTATTTAGTAGTTTTTGCGTGGAAGAGTAACACACATCTATAAAGGGTGTACAACATCTCTTAACGAAGCCGAAAGGCACTTCTTCTCCTCGTCATTGCGATCATTTTTTTGTTCTACACCATACCTGGGAACCTTCTAGTTACGGAGATATTGGGGGTCAAATTTCCAACTTTTTGACAAGTTTTTTTTTTTAAATACAAGTTATTAATGTATTTTTTTTATTTTAAACACCTCGACGACCCCCGTACTATTAAATCCATCTATCAGCACAATGTTTCGAGTGCGTTACATTGAGTTTTACCACAAAACATGATTTTTCACCCCAAAAAAAAAGTCGTTTCCCAGCAATAATTTTTGCGTAAAGTTACTTAGTTTGATGCACAGAATGCTTGGTTGATGGCTTCGTGATGAGGTCTTTTACACCCTGTATATCCAGACATCCATACATTCCCATTTTCAGCTAAAACAAATATTAAGTAAAGAAAAATATTTTGTGTATGGGACTGGGTATAGCTAGGTACTACCGACGTTCACTGACGGACTAGGCCACTTTTCACCCTTATGCTCTAAGTAGTAAGGTTGAAAACTGGTCGACAATCAGTGGACTCGGTACTACAAGCTTATGAAGCTTGTATGGGAACATAAGGTCTATCTATTCAAACACGTAATATTTTCAGAGAATCATCTACCGGCTATGAATAGATACACCTTATAGAAGTTCTGTTGATAGTTTACACCACACCCCAAGGTTAGGGACAAACTTCAACGTAAACTAGAATATATTCTAGTTTACGTTGAAGTTTGTCCCTAGGGTTGCACAGATAAGATATAGATTAACAGACTCAGTAGATGATTATAATTGTTTTCTCAGACATGCTTGGAAATTTGAGAATTATTTTGACAAACTTCTTCGAGATAAATCGAAATTGCTGTACTGGCCAAATACATGCGACCAGCGGCCGGCAAAAGTTGTATGAAAATCCATATCTGTCGTGTTTAGCGGCCAAATAAATTACATAGTAAACTCATATCTGTCGTGTTATTTAAAAATGGAATGATCTTTTACTCTGAAACATGGCAACCAAGGAGGTAACTTATCAAAGGTTTTGTTTAAATTTCGAATTGGCTTGTAAATAGAAAGCAGTTTATTGAAAAAAAAAATCAAATTAAATTTTCAACGCAGGAAAAATTATTGTTGTTTGTGTGCATCATTGATTTTGAAAAGTAACTGTATTCATTTCCTCGCATTGTTTGAGAAAAGTACTATACAAGCCTTGGACACAACTAGGCATTGATGGACTTACGTATGTGTGCCTCGGCTTCACCTCAGCCCATTTCATTCAGCATTCTTTCATTTCAGCTCATTTTTACGTTCGTCCATCAATGCCTCCGTTGCTGGCCGCTGCAGTAATGTACTATTCCGGGTCATAGCAGGAGGTTGCCTCCCTATAGCATGGATCTGCGTAATGCGGGTAGATACAGCTCTGCTTTTCCCCTCGGGCATTGCTGGCGTCATGTTATGTTAGAAACTGATGTTATGTGACATCATAAAAAAGTAACAAGACGCGTCTAGGGCTAGGGTGAGTGGGGTGCTTCTAATTTAATTTTGTCGCTACTGCTGAAGGCTCTTTTTAAGTCCCCACGTATAATTCTTACTAGAGTAAGTTTTAATAAACAACAATAAGCTTTCGTGCCTAAAAAGTTTTTTTTTTAGTTTTTAAGGCGACTACAGGAGCTAAATTAGTAACTTTATTTGCGGTGGTTTAAGCTTCGTTTGAAAAACTGTTAAAACAAAGTTTTAATCAGCTTGCACTACAAAGTGGTTGTTAGTGGGTGGTCAGTCACTGCAGGCCGAATAGTGCGAAATGAGTGTTTTTTGCGATTTACAAAAAATCTATTGATTGGACAAAAAAAATAAAACACTATCATGGTATTAAGTTGCTAGTAGAATTATTTGCCAAAAAATCAGAATGATCGCATGTATTTATGCTTTTTACTTGTTAAAAGATTTTTTTATAGATAAGTTCGTGATTTTTTTCATCGAGTAAAATAAAATACGTTGTATTATGTTTTCAAAACATTATCATACTAGCATATCCTGAAGAATATCATATATATTTTCTGGTTTTGTTTATTGCAGTGAATTATATGCTTTTTTGCATTACAAAACTTGCGTTTAACTCCTTTTTTTTTCCAGGCGGGATATTACTCACCTTCGGATCCAGAACTGGCCGGGGAATTGCATCAATGTCGCTCGTCTTCAGTACCACTACCCTGAGCTCGTCTTCTTGGAATTCATCAATTCTACCAGTCTGACGAGCTTCAAAGGACACTTCAGCATCGTGAACAAAATTGAGGTTTGTTTAGTGTTATTTTTATTTATGAGATGTGTAACATAAGACAAAGGTAATGTAGGCAATTACAAACAGGGTCACAACTAAATAAAATTGAAGTGCCTGTTTGTAATTTCAAAATAACATCTTTTTACTGAATGATACATCATCATCATCATCAGCCTATAATGTTCCCACTGCTGGGACACAGGCCTCCTTTATATGAGAGAGAATGGGGCTATCCACCACGCAGGCCCAGTGCGGGTTGGTAGATGTCACATGTCTTCGAATGTTTGGTTCTAGGGCATGCCGGTTTCCTCACGATGTTTTCCTTCACCGTTTTGAGAGCAGTGGTGCTGAAATAAATTACACAAAGTAATACGCCTGTCTGGGTTCGAACCCACGACTTACTGTTCGTAAGTCGGGGCCGCCACCACTGGGCCACCGCTGCTCTCTGAATGATACGGTTACATGTATTTGTTATACGCAAGTACGGTAAAGTAAAGTATAATTTATTTGTATTTAGGTGCTTATAACAAAACCACATTTTTTTCATTTTTTGTCTGCCGGTCTATCTGTCTGTCTGTTTGTTTGTATCGGCTTATCTCTGAAATGGATGGACTAATTTTGTCGGACTTAAGACTTTCACTGGCAGATAGCTGATGTTTGAAACAGTTGTGTGAATCGTGTTATTTTGTTTTCTGATGACGAGTCGGGTAAAACTCATTATAGGCTACTTTTGCTTAAGAAAAATAATACGGGTTCCGTGTTAACAAATTAAACTAGTGAAATTGTTAACAAAATCAGATTCATATACGAAGCTGGCTCCAGATATTCTATACTAATATTATAAAGAGGTAACATTTGTTTGTAAGTTTGTAAGTTTGTATGTAGGGGGTAATATCCGGAAGTAATGAACCGATTTCAAAAATTCTTTAACTGGTAGAAAGCTACATTAGTCGTTAGTGCTATAGGCTATATTTTATTTCCGTACTCCCACGGGAACGGGAACTACGCGGGTGAAACCGCGGAACGTCAGCTAGTTAATCATAAAGAAAGAAAAATAAAATACGCTTATTTAGCACATGCCCAAAGTGCACACGTAATAAAACTTATTTTTTTGCAAAAATACTGAAATCACTTTGCTGATTTTACGTGAAAGCAAAATAAAGTAGGATTATGTTTATCTAGGCAAGCTGTTGAGTAGAGAAGTGACCTAGTTATTGTGCATATCTATGTAAATAGGCTTGTCAACAAAAAAAAAAAAATAGTCCGTCGTCAGTTAGATTATCAATAAATATTTGACACGTATTTTTTCTTTAGTTACGCAAACCAACATTGACGAAGATACGACGCGTTTAAAATTCTCAATACGTCAAGCCGTGGTATAATTTTTAGTGCGTTATGATGACGTCACGAGCCCCACTCCCGAGTTTTGATGCGTTCTATCTTTGTCATTATTCATTGATTTACAATAACAAAAAATACGTATCCATTATTTTCCAATACTCTAACTGACGGACTAAATAGGTTTGCAATTTATTGATGGTAGAAACTGACCTAGTTACTATCTATACTAATATTATAAAGAGGTAACATTTGTTTGTAAGTTTGTACGTTTGTAAGTTTGTTTGTAGGGGGTAATCTCCGGAAGTAATGAACCAATTTAAAAAATTGTTTCACTGGTAGAAAGCTACATTATTCGTGAGTGCTATAGGCTATATTCTATTCCCGTACTCCCACGGCAACGGGAACTACGCGGGTGAAACCGCGGGACGTCAGCTAGTAGGTCATAAATATAACCAGCTGATACGCGAATATGATAACAGTATACAATATCAACAAACCCATTACAAGTTTAATAAAAAAGTGTTTATCTTATCATCGAGTTTACCGTTGAAAGTTGTTAATCATACACCAGCTACTGTACTACCAGATATCTGGTATCTCCTCAATCTATTTAGTTCGACAGAGCAGTTGATGGATTAATCTCTTCTTGTTAAAGCATGACTCAATTTCCGGCTGGTTTCAATTGGCGGCAACTATACCTACTAATATAATAGAACATCACCCCTGAAATCCTCGGGAGGTTAGGCAGAGGTGTACCTATAGTACCTACACCCACTTTTGCCAGTTATGTTTAAGTCCCATGTAATAGGGGCGAGCCTATTGCCATCAATCGCGCACAAATCCAGGCTTCGTGGCTGCTACTGAGAAATTCCTAATGGAAAAACCTAATAACACTTTGCCCGACCTTGGAATCAAATCTAGGACCTCATGCTCAACAGTCGCTTACGACCAAAAGACCAACAGCAGTCTTGCCGGTTTCCTATCAATGTTTCTCTTTATAGTTTTAAGAGGAGTGATGTGGAAATTAATGACACAATGTCAGCCTAGGCTGGGTTCTTACCCACGACCTATTCGATACTAGTGGTCACTAGACCATCAAGACAAAACTGTACTTGTGTATTGGTAACTTTAAGCACTGGTCCTCACACATCATCATTTTCTTGCCGTTATCCCAATTTATAGTTGGTGCCAGTTAAGATGAGAATAGCGGTCATTGCCCTTTCCCTAATATCTCTTCAGCTTCGTACGAACCAAAACAAATAAACCATGTGTCGTAGAAAACGATTCCAGACTTGAACAGGCTTATTTTGGGTTTTCAAAGTTAAGAAGTTTAATAAATGTAGGTGGGTCAATGACCGCTATTCTCATCATAACTGGCACTAACTTACTTGGGGTCGGCGCAGCATGTTTTTCTTCTTCCATATTCTCCTCCTTTCTAGCCATATCAGCGATACCAGCCATACCAGCCGTGTGGTATCCGGCAGAGTAGAATAGAACCAACCCATTACACTCACGGGTGTCGTATAAGGCGACTAATGTCTGAGGCAGAACACCTTGCGCCTCCGTAGACCAGAGAATGGGCAGCAGCGTTTTCTGTTAGTCTTTCATCACTGCGATCTCCAATCCGCCTGCCAAGCGTGGAGATTACGGCAAATTCCTCCCATCATGGGAGAGGCTTATGTTCAGCAGTGGACGTTATGGGCTGTTGTTGTTGTTGTTAAAGCCATATCATCCTACACACAGTCCATCCACCGTTTCTTTAACCTTCCTCTACTCTTATGGCCATCCACATCCATACACGTTACCCATATTATTCACATTAATTAATTCAAACCTTTCCTCACTACATTTTCCTCTTAAGAGTCACGTGCCGTCGCGAGACATCGTCATCTGTTATTTTTTTTTAACTACTCAGTTGAAATTTATGGTTGACGAAATGCGATTCAATGGTGTCCATTCTGTTGTGCACAAACTAAATTTAATTTAGGATATTGCTATCTTTTTCTCTCTAATAAAACGAGAAAGAGACGGACGTAATTTAGAGGTGTCAAATTTAGTTGGAACTAATATTTCGATACAAAAGAAAGGTGCACGTAAAAACATGTCGACTAAAAACACGGTGAAGAGCAAGGCATAAACTAGTTTGACATCTCTAACTTAGTTCATAGCTAAAGCCGTCCTTTTCTCGCACTGCCTTTTAGTAAAAGATAGCAATAGCCTAAATTAAGTTTAGTTTGTGCACAACAGAATTGACACCAATGTATGAAGATTAAAATAGTTGAACGAGTTGGCACACTTTTACATTTGTTTCGCACGTCTTTTGTTTAGCTGTCGAAATGGGAAAGTTACGAGATGGGCCGGAGCCCTCTAATCTATAAAGGGTGTAAAAAACCTCTTAACGAAGCTGAAAGGCACTTGGTCTCCCCGTCATGGCGATATTTTTTTTGTTTTACACCTTATCTGGGAACATTCTAGTTACGAAGCTAACAGGTGTCAAAGTTCCAACTTTTTGTCATTTTTTTTTTAAATACAAGTTTTTATTGTAAGATTTTTACTTGAAACACCTTCACGACCCCCGTACTATTCAATCCATCCATCAGCACAATGTTTTAAGTGCGTTACACCACAAAACATCACTTTTCACCCCAAAAAAAAGTCGTTTCTCAGGAAAAATTTTTGCGTAAAGTAGTAACTCAGTTTGATGTACAGAATGCTTGGTTGACGGCTTCGTGATGAGGTTTTTTACACCCTGTATATCGAACGACATTAACTTGTAGAAAGCTCGAAAATCCACGGATGTGCGAAAATGGCACAGATGAAGGGATATTGATATTTAATCGGTTCGGGAAAAAAATCTGCTATAAGCATCTTATTTTCATCATCATCATTTCAACCGAAAGACGTCCACTGCTCGATATTATAGGCCTCATCCAAGTGTTGCCACATTGACCGGTCCCGTGCGACTCGCTTCCAGCGGATTCCCGCAACCTTCACCAGGTCATCGGTCCACGTCGGTAACCTTGGTTCTCTTGCTGATTTATCTATTTCTGATTCAATCGCGCAAGGTAACTCCGAGCATAGCCCTCTCCATTGCCCTTTGGGTGACTTTAAGCCTTCTGATGAAGCCCATTGTGAGCGACTACGTTTCGGTCCCGTATGTAATCATGTTATTTTACATAGTATAAATATAACAGATAACATAGCAGTTTAGATAAACAAACTGAAGCTTGCAAGTAACTCCAAGGGTTGCTTAATAAATCCTTTGTCAACTAGCAAAGCGGCCACTTGAAACTATACATGTTCAAGCTAGGGATGTACGATACTTGCATCGATACTTTGGATTATTCGAATCGTGACGATGCAATACCATTCAAGGATCGTATTGAATGGCTTCGATTCCATTCTTCCAATAATCGAATTGCATCGTATCGTCTTCTTTATTTTATCTTTGCTGACAGTGCAAACTGCATATTGAGGTATTCCATGAAGCACACCCAAACGAAGCACACCCAGACAAAGCACACCTAAAGTATTCCACTTAGCACACCCGTAGGTGGGCTTCAAATAAAAATTTAAAATAATTAATTTCCTATTCCACGAAGCACACCTACGAATATCACTCGCATAGTGCGGGGACTAAGAAATTATAGTGAAAAAATTTAGGTGTGCTTCGTCTGGGTGAGCTTCGTTTGGGTGTGCTTCATGGAATACCTCTGCATATTCAATCAAGAATTACAGGTAACTGTAAATTTACGAGAAAATTATCTCGTTGGTTTATTGTATAACTTGGTTAAAATTGTATTTACGAGAAAACTATCTAGTAAGTAGGTTTTTTTTTTGATCCAATTTGTGTTTCGATAATATTTTTAAAACGGATCCAGTCAACAATGCATAGGTAAAAAGTATTAATATGTTAAACCATCTCATTAATATTGAAACACAGAGACGAATACAAAATAAATGTCGTAACTATTCATTCCAACAATCAGTTTCTGTTTACGAGTATTCAGTGACGTACCTAATTAATCAGTTCATCGATCCATGGCGCTCTTTCCTCCGCTTATCACCGACGCAGATCACGTCTAGGATGTTATGTAACAATTTTATTATTGTTAATCGAAATATAACATAATTAAGGAAATAATCATAAATACTTGTTCACGTATCCTAGGTAATTACTGTCTTAGTTAAATATTTACATAGTAAACATAAACAAGGAAATAAATTACGATTACTGAATTTCGCAATAGTAATAGGCTCGCCCTGATTACTTGGGAATAAAACATAATTAGCGAAATGTGGGTGTACACTAAGGGCCAAGTTCACCGAAAAGATAACAGTCTGATTATCTAAAAACAGCTGTTTAAAACACATTAAATGTGTTACAGCTGTTTTTAGATAATCAGACTGATGTGATGTGTTTTAAACAGCTGTTTTTAGATAATCAGACTGTTATCTTTTCGGTGAACTTGGCCCTAAGTACACTTCTTCTTATATGCGTGATTGTAATTGATTAGTTAGGATAGATTGCTCGATAACAATGTTTGTTTGACTTTGACTTTGACTTTGACTTTGACTTTGTAACTCAGTTTCACTTAGATCACCGTCGTGATGTTATGATGATTTTTGTTACCTATTTTCACTCAAATCACCGTCACTTTCTTTTTTCAGAACACTTTTGTTTTCTAATTAATTGATAATTTAATTTTTGACCAATCTCCGTAAGCGAGTATCTATCTACATAATTTCACTAACTGCGCTTTTGCTCGTCGCCAATGGAAACATAATTTAGAGTAAAACCACCAAATTATCAGTAAGTGGATGATCCACTTTAAGGGTACCGTGCACTCGCTGCCTGGGATATTTGAGTACTAGTCGACACACCACACACGTGTGTGCGAAAATTCAAGTCAATCCGATACCAACAAGTTGTCGACACTTGTCGAAAACTGGTTTGCAAATTTTGAAGCGGAGTAACTTACATACGAACAGTGCGAGTAAAATAAAAGCATAGCACGTGTAGCTACTTACCTGGCCTACTCTAGAAGGTGCAGCGTTGGGAAGCCTCCCCGGGAGAACCATCCATCCACCTGGTTTAGGTCGCGGATCTCAGCTTGAGGATTGCAGAGGTCTGGTGGCTCTGGCTATATCCAGCATTAGACGTTTTAAGGCTGATTGTTGAGGATTACCAGCCCTGCTGTCCAGCTTTCGGTACCCAAGACTCTGACCGATGTATCACAAGTCGTTCCACTGTCCAGGGTTAATAATTAACATTCACTTACACACACATGATGCGCACTCGCTTTGATTAAGACTAACCGCACAGGAAATTAATCTGTTTTTAATATTACTTCTAAGCGTGTTAATCGTAGCCGTGTGGTATCCGGCAGAGTAGAATAGAATCAACCCTTTACACTCACGGGTGTCGTATAGGCGACTAATGTCCGAGGCAGAACACCTTGCGCCTCCGTAGGCTTAGGAGAGGCTTATGTTCTGCAGTGGACGTTATATTGTTGTTGTGTTAATCGTGCGGACTTCCAAAACATAATAAAACCAGAACTGTGTCAGAAATGGCGATATGACTATAATAATATATGACGCATTGTGAGTGCGGCAGAGTGAGCTGCAGCCAATCACGAAAGAGCATCATGCCACTTTTATTTCTTTGGCATAAAATTCAAATTTCATTAGACCTTTAGATGTATCCCTTAGAAACAAAGAATTAACAGGCAAATCAATGAAATTAAATAATGATTTATTATATTTATAAATAAATAATTAATTAAATTAAAGGTTTTATTAACAATATAATGATGTGTTTGTTATCCTTGAGTCACTCGTGGTCATATTACGTAGTATATGGAAATAGGACATTAATAAGATAATTATGCTGCGCCGATCCCAAAAGAATTGGGATAAGGGCAAGCAATGGTGATGATGATGGAAATAGGAAAGTAAATAAGTCTAGCTTTCATGCGCTGCTTTAATTTAATCTAATCTAGCCTAAGGCTGAGTTTCCACTGTTTTGGGAGGAACCTACACCGATTCGGGCGGGAGGAAACGCCCGGGTGTCACAACTGCGAGGATCGACCGGAGGACACGGTGGAGCACACGGTGGAGGTGTGCCCCTGCGCTATTTTCCCGCGCACGTCTGCAGATGAGTGCGAGTGAGAGAAACGGATAGATCCGAATATACGGACGAAACGTTGGAGAGTAGGGCATCTGCCTTGTTGGTCGAGTGGTCGCAAGCGTGACTGCTGAGCATGAGGTCCTGGGTTCCCATTCCCGGGTCGGGCAAAGTGTTATTGGCTTTTTCCATCATGAGTTTTTCAGTAGCAGCGAAACAGTCTGGATTTGTTCCTATTATATGGGACTTTAAACGTTACTGGTGAATAGGCTAGTTTCCACCATCAATAAATTGAGGTATTCCATGAAGCACACCCAAACGAAGCACACCCAGACGAAGCACACCTAAAGTATTCCACTTAGCACACCCGTAGGTGGGCTTCAAATAAAAATTTAAAATAATTAATTTCTTATTCCACGAAGCACACCTACGAATATCACTCGCATAGTGTGGGGACTAAAAAATAAAAATGTCGATAATAGAAAATATTTATTATTTAAAAGACTAACTTAAATATCTAACATCTTTCAGTTTCATTATAATAATGTGATAAAATACTTGTAATTTTCACAGTGTTCATAGATAAGACGTATACATCATGCGCGAGAAAATACAAATCCATAATAATAGCATATCATATCCCACCGGGACCACGGGTAACGAGTGATTGCATAATTTGACTAGGCACGGGTTTATTGGTTTTTTATTTTTTATTTATCTACCAACTACCAGGAGGCCAGAACCATAAAGGAGGTATTATATATTTTTAATAGGGATCTCATAATCAATCCATATACATTTCGATTATCATGCAATAGGCAATGTAGAAAATACTTCTTCATGATTCTGGGATCCTGGTAGTTTGTCTTCTTCTTCTTCTTATGGTGTAACTGAATAGGAACAAACGTAAACAAGGATAGTAAAGTCTCACAAACTAGTTAGTCTTTTAAATAATAAATATTTTCTCCTATCGACATTTTTATTTCTTAGTCCCCGCACTATGCGAGTGATATTCGTAGGTGTGCTTCGTGGAATAGCAAATTATTATTTTTAAATTTTTATTTGAAGCCCACCTACGGGTGTGCTAAGTGGAATACTTTAGGTGTGCTTCGTCTGGGTGTGCTTCGTTTGGGTGTGCTTCATGGAATACCTCAATAAATTGCTATATATTTAGTCCGTCAGTTAGAGTATTGGAAAATAATGGATATGTCGGGATGGTCAGGAATTTATTTCGCTAGGCTCGAGCTTATGTAGGCAGAAGACGGGTTTCGTGCTATGAAAACACACTGGATGCGATACACTATTTTATTTCACATTGCACGGTTCGGCTTGGTAGTTTCCATGGAGAAGAACCGGCAAGAAACTCCATGGTTACTCTTTTCAAACAGATACACTGAGTCTAACAAATTACTTGACATTACACTTTCACACAATAGCAATGACACTCAATAATACAGTAACACCTTAGTTCAGACAAAAGAGCAACAATATACAGAGAAGCAGAGTACGCAGAGTAGTAAGCAGAGTAGTGACGTATTGAGAATTTTAAAAGCGTCGTATCTTCGTCAATTTTCGTATACGTAACAAAAAAAAAATACGGGTCAAATATTTTTCGATAATCTAACTGACGGACTAATTAGATTTTTTCAGTTGACAAGCCTATTGTGGGTGTTTTATGCTATTAGTTACACCTCCTTGGAGTTTCATACGGCGTTTGCTTTTAACCGTATGGACTGACAGGCACAATAACATGTAGGTAACTGCATCGTATGAACGACCTGTAGGCTGTAAAATACTAGTACCAAATAATATAGACAATTGGACAACTAGGTGGAATGAGGTTTTCTGTGTCAGGTTGAATTTGGGATTCCCCCATTCGATAATTAACTTGGCAGGCTGAAACGGTCTAATTGTCCTATTGTTAAACCAATACCTAACTCATACAAGGTACACGATGTATCAATTCAATAGGTTAGGTATACGATACACGGGTACCTATACATAAAGAGAAACGCAGAATTGGGCCGCATAAATAAGCTCGTGGACCGATGTTTTGTTTTGTCGGTGTGAGTCACATTAGTACTGACGAAGCGCCCGTTCGAGTAGACATTCAATGGTTATTCAAAAATATACAGAATGTCTCATTCTACATGGTTCATTTTTAATAAAACCAAAAATAAAAAATCATTAAAGTAAACAGTCGTGCCATGCATGACTTTACGAAGGGCAGACGATAAGAATTGTTTTTTCCTGTGTTTTATTTAAAGTAGCTTTGAACAAGATATAAATTCAAGTAGCAGATAGTTGCATATCTACTGGAAAAGACAGTTTCCGTCTAAAAACATATAACAAATAAATAGTGCTTTAGTGTAATATCCTATTTCAACTTAGAGTAATAGGAAAATTTCTTTAGTACCGTATCCATATACGTATTATTATTTGTGAGCATACCATACCGGTATCCATAGACTCCAGAGACAGCACTGGGAATTCTTCCCGTTATAATCGAATCGATCGAATAGTTCCCGTTCCCGTGGGAGTCCGGGGATAAAATGTTGTCTATGTTACTCAGGGTGAATATAGCTTTCTAATGGTGAAAGAATTTTTGAAATCGGCGCCGTAGTTTTTGAGTTTATTCATTACAAACATACACAAATACAAAAATACAAATCTTTCCTCTTTATAATATATATAGATATAGATATAGATTAAGTGTAGATTACCTTCTTGTGTTTGTTATTAGTACCTCATACTAATAAAGTTGTTATCAATCCAAAGTTAATGCAAATAAATGTTTTATTAAAGTGAAAAAGATTACCTAGAAAGCTTGTGATTTGTCGACTGCATTGACCGATAGAAGAGAAGCACTAAGCTATTTCATGCTTGACTAGGAATCTTCGTCTTTGTCTCACAAAAAGCGAGTCCTTCAAAGCTAAGAATTCCGTACTGGAAATCCTTTCAACAAATCAACAAAACTTAAAAAAATAGAGAATGCAATGAACGAAAGTTTCAGACTTCTTTACACATAACGTGGATCTGACAGAAAAGATGAAAGACTGAAATCTTCCACATTAAAGGATTCCAATAATCTTATTTGGGCTAGGCAAGCGCTTTTTGTAGCAATTAGTGGTATACCTGAAGTCTGAATTGAGATTGGATAATCCGTACAAAAACCCATACTATAAGGCCTCTCCTAAGAGGCAACAAAGAAATTAGAAATAGAAAGTTAGGCTCTGTGTCAGTGATCACAGATCGGACTCAGAACAGATAGACAGTGCGAGATCAATTTACTAAAGAGCCGTCTGATGTTGGCGATCGGTATTTCGTTCGTTTCGTTCGGGTTTCGTTCTATCATTGACAGAAGTTGGCCTTTTTTTTGGGATGGGAAATCATCAAATGACTCCTCCCGCTCTGGGCGGAGCAGGAGGCAGTGTCAGTCTTTTACTGACTAAAACCCATCCATGTTCCTTCATCGCCCTTTGTGTTCCGGGGCCACGGTATCTCTTTCGAACAGTCCCGCAGCCCCGGCACTGAAGTTGGCCTATCACAGGGATTACCGACTACTATTGTCTGTAATAGCTTTATTAATTTTATGCTTCTTTCTATCATCATCATCATCCTCCTCATTGGCAGCCATCCACTGCTAAATACAGGCCTCTATATATATCTCTAATAGGGAGCTATTGTCACATTCGTTCCTGGTCTGTACCAGGAGTTCTTAAAAAAGTTCTTTATCATACTTTTATTTAACATTTACCATTTTGTCCAACAGAAACTGACACTACACGGACTGATGTCACTCTGGGAACTTCCCCCGGAGGTCGTGGTTGACATGCCAGTTCTTCGGGAGATAGATCTACGAGGAAACATGCTGAGACATATCAAGTTGCCTCTGTTGTCGGGACCAAGGAGTTTGGAACACCTTTATTTAGCAGGTGAGGTTTAGAGACATCATGTAAGGAGTATTTCTATCAGCAAGCCACAGCCGCCACAGGGAGCCATTTTATTTACCCGAGTCGATAGGATATAAGTGGCCCTGCACTGCTGGACCAAAAATGTAAAGGAAAGGGGAAAGTAGTAAAATAATCAAGAATAGACAACACACAGCCTCTAAGCAGCTGGGTTTAAAGTGAGAATGAGAGAATTTATTATTTTTTTGTTTTTGTCAGTATTTGATTTGGTGTTTATTTAGACAAATATTATAACAATCATTATTACATAATAGGACAATTAAAATAAACTAAACTAAATAACTTAAACTATAAACTTAAAAAATGGCGTCAAAAAACTCCTCCTCAACGCTGTCAACTGGTAATGTCCCCAGGAGACTGGCGGCGTTACCACGCTGTATTATTTTATTTATTTTATTTTACAGTTTTAGGAAAACTACAGCAAAAAAATTAGACACGATTAAGAGAAACAAAAATAATATAAGGCCAATTAAAAGTTTTCACTGATAGAAGAGAGCTTATAAACAAAAACATATTTTTTAAGTACGCAGACAGTGGTGTCGATTCTGTTGTGCACAAACTAAACTTAATTTAGGCTATTGCCATCTTTTACTAAAAGGCAGTGCGAGAAAAGGACGACTATAGCTATGAACTAAGTTAGAGATGTCAAACTAGTTTATGCCTTGCGCTCCACCATGGTTTTAGTCAACATGTTTTTACGTGCACCCTTCATTTGTATATAAATATTAGTTCCAACTAAATTTGACAGCTCTAAATTACGTCCGTCTCTTTCTCGTTTTATTAGCGAGAAAAAGATAGCTATAGCTTAAATTTAGTTTAGTTTGTGCACAACAGAATCGACACCAGTGTTTGTAAAGACAGTATCATAAGTAAAAATGTGTTTCAAACAGCGCAAATTGCATTCAATTAGTTTATGTTATCAAAAAAGAAATAACAAAAAATCGTTTTTAATATTGAGATGATAGTACTGAAAATATCGATGTCGACGCCCTGGCCAACCCGCATTATAATAATATGTATGACTCGCTCTTATTAAGTATGAGTTTCGTCTATATTTCATTCCTACCACAGGAGTATGCAATAGACGGGTATTGCGCCGAAAAGTAGAAGGAATCCGCAGTCCAATTTTGCTCAGCAGTTCGGAAAGCTCGGTTGAACCGTTAGCGATTCTAAATAAAAACACCAAGTCTGCAATAATTCTTCTACGTTCAGAAAGATGAAGTAGATGGTATGGCAACCCTAAGCCTTTGGCCAAAGTAAAAGCCACGGGAAGTGTCAACTAAGCATTTATTTTGAAGTTTCCTTGAAAAGGCTGTGAGCACTCGGATCCCACGGTCCTAGGGTTTCAACACCAAACGGCTCGAAAATATAGTTACCAATAAGGTTACTATAATCTATTTAAGCCGCCTGAGGTTCTCCGCAGTCGCAGCGGCAGCCCCTGCACAGCACAATGAACTAGGAAGATGGGAAGGCCAAGAGTATCGATACATGTTGCGTCCCACACTAAAGGCCTACCTATATTCCATGTAAACAAAGACATGCCGTCCGGTCTCTTGCCATCGTCGCGTGCAAAGCCATTGGAGTCTAATAAAGCTGGAACACCGACGGTGACTCACGTGCCGTACAAAACGGTCCACACTTTGACAGGCCGTGGTGTGCGAGGCTATTTACAACTGCACCACGTCACTCGTTCACTTTAGTTTTTATCACTTCTTTTATTGCTCGAATGACCTTGTCTGCAGCTACTTCTTTAATGTTTTACTAAATAGCCTATGGATAAGTATGTACTTCAGCAGTGTAGTTTTGAAACAATGTACTTTAAGTGCACCAATAAAGCCTTATTTACCCGATGCAAATTTATTGCTTGTAGCATTCAAAAATACCATGTGACTTCCATCGACTAAATAGTGTTTAGTTAGACGATGCAACTTTTATCTTTTTTCTTATTTGTGCTTCAACGTATAAGTTACACGCCATCATTGTATGGCACGGAGTACCTAATCTAAATTGCACCGAACTAATCAGTCGTACTGACACTTCCCTATTATGTATATTTTGTACTCCGAGTAAAATGAATGAGTGAACTCGAAAGCAACAGGGTAGGCGAGATTATGTTATTGTTTTGTTCTTAACCACTTAATTTGGTTTCATCATCGTATGATGTCCTTATTGTAAACCCACTTTTGTGCCGTCATCGCAGTAATGACTATTGACTAATTACTTTTATAATTTTGATGACTTTAATGGTTACTTATTATCCGTCTGGATTTGTCAGGGTCCCCACCATATGCACCATACCTTTTACGGACTGGAATCATGATAGCAGAAAAATCCGTCTGTCGTAATGTCTGACTTTTAACAGGACTTTTTAAATTTCTAAATAGCAACCTTAGCTGAGCGTGTCCATCTTCTGCAAGTTGTTAATGATGATGATGATGTTTAGTTGTGTTGTTAAGTTTATTCATAATCCAACCCTAAGACGAGTCACTGACCGAGGTTATTAGCAGGTGGTTTCCTAATGGAAATATTCTATGTTATGAATTATGATATTCACGCATGAGAAAATACATCTTCATCGTTACTATATTACTTGTGATAATATAAGTGGGTTTCATGGGAAAATAGTTGTAATATTAAACATCATAATGATTATGTTTCCATATTCTCTGAAATATTTGTTTGTTTGTCTTTATTTCTGCGTTGAAACTGTGGATGGCATGAAAGAAAGGTAACGGAAAAGGTTTCCTGGAAATGTCTAGTTTATTTCATTTATCAAGCAGCGAATATTATTCATAGAAAACAATTTCCCAACGTTTTTATGATTGTTTCTTTTCCATGACATTTATCTAAAGTGAACAAAGTATAGTCCTAAACATGCAAAGGGACTCGTCCCGGATAAATAAAGTACTTAAGAGTATTTTTACAAACATAAAGCAGTCGACATGAAAGGTAATTATCGTCTCAGGTCTTTGGTTTCGCGGAAACTACGTAGCGTATTTATGCTAAGCGATTTGCTCTCTGCTAAGTCTTCCACGAGTCGGGTTTGACATCAAAGGGTTAATAAATACTGTTCGTGTTCCTGTAAAGGGACGCATATTTTTATGCTGCTGTGGGATATAATCGTATAAGACTAGCATTTGCCCGTGGTTTTGCTCGGCATGGAGCTTAGAAAATGTCCCACGGAAAAGTCCTACCGGAATACAAAGTATTTATTTATTTATAATAAGCACACCAACAGCACAATCACTTTCAATTCAAATCAAACAACATCTAATATTTATATTTCAGTAACATGCAAATAACGGGAATGCATAACATTTAAATATGAATATCAGAGACAACGGAGAACAATAATAATAAGTGTGTCTAGTAGAACACTAAATTTGTCTAGTAGATCACTAAATTTATTTTTGAACACTACAAAACAAACCAATTTGAGCTACTTGGACATGCATTCATCGCTTTGTTTAAATACGGCACGTCTGTATGAAGCGCAACTCATGGAGATAATATCAACAGGGTAATCTGTCTGTTTGGACCTTTCATTATAATTATTGTATCTTATGACCTGTCTGCTTACACAGGTCTGCATTTCAAATCTGTTCAGCTGTTATGGCGTAAATGCGTGACTCACACAAGTCACACACTTACAATGACATTTATAATATTACTTAGGATAAGGATTAAACGGTTATTCACTAGCGTCATATAAGAATAATGTCCGAAGGTTAGAGCCGAAGGGTAGGTAATGGTCCACCTGCATTTCGCCAGCTATGTTGTATATTAAGGTAATCATTTCAGTAGGTACTCTTTTTAATAAGATCTCAGGCATGCTTACCCGAAGAATTAAAACGTAATCAAAGACGGGTCAACACTACATCATTTTGGACTTTGTCTCGTTTGCAATAAAATTATTGGCGTAATTTCATCAATATTTTGTATAAAATGTTTATAAACTCGCATTTCGTTTCGTTCATTCGCGATTAAGATATATTTTTACGATGATGTTGTCAAAGATCAGGCCTTTAATTTATTGGTAAAGATTTAATTATAAATATGTAATCACTTGAGCTCATTTATGCTACGTAGATTTTTTATTAGTATTCGGCTATGTTGTGACTAACTCGATTCTCTTCTTCGAGTTGCATTATCACCATAGTTAGTCTAATAATAATATAATGTTATAAGCTAATAAAATAATAAAGGATCTACAAATGACCAACCGGGACCAACAGCTTTACGAGCTTTCCGAGATACGGAGGAAATCCGGTATGTAAGGGTGGTCACCCATCCACAGACCAACCTAGGCAAGCACGGCTTAACCTAAAGATTGACCCAAGCGGCTGATATTATTTCATCGAGTAGTTTTCTCACACAATACATTTACTTAATGTTATTTTTACTTTGTATTGTATAGATCCAGACTTATTACTAAAAAGCTAATATCACCAATTTCATTGGTAGGACATAGTGGCCAACTAAAATGTATAAATAAGACCTTTATTTCAATACCTGTGTTCACAAATTTTAATAAGGATTGATTTGATTTTATTTGAACTTTTCTTTTCTTATTATTTCTTACTAGCGGACGTCACGCTGTATCACCCGCGTAGTTCCCGTTTCCGTGGGAGTAGGGGGATACAATTTTAATATAGCCTATGTTACTCAGGGTGAATGTAGCTTTCTAATGGTAAAATAATTTTTGAAATAAGCGTAGTAGTTTTTGAGTTTATTCATTGCAAACATACACATACACAAAAATACAAATCTTTCCTCTTTAAAATATTTGTGTAGATTTAAGTCGGTTAAAAATGGTAATTTAGTTACTTTCATGAGAATGTGCCGAAGTCAATAGGTACCAATCTTTAAGGCTTTTTAAATCCCTTTTTTTTAGAATCCATTCATAATAATTGATTTTACATGTAAAGCATGTGTATACCTAATTATCGAACCTTGTATTTTATTTCTTGGTTCTCAACTGAGAATAGGAAGTTAGCCTATGTTACTCAGGGTGAATGTAGCTTTCTAATGGTGAAATATTTTAGAAATCAGCGTAGTAGTTTTTGAGTTTATTTATTGCAAACATACACACACACAAAAATACAAATCTTTCCTCTTTACAATATTTGTGTAGATTAAAGTCGGTTAAAAATGGTAATTTAGTTACTTTCATGAGAATGTGCCGAAGTCAATAGGTACCAATCTTTAAGGCTTTTTAAATCCCTTTTTTTTAGAATCCATTCATAATAATTGATTTTACATGTAAAGCATATGTGTATACCTAATTTTCGAACCTTGTATTTTATTTCTTGGTTCTCAACTGAGATTATGAGTTCACGATGGATCCACGAGTAAGCGAAAATTGTTCAATTAATTTTATATTAATTTATGGACTCTTTGTTAACAATGAAAATTTACTCTTGGCCTTAAATATCTTTGTGTATACTTACGATAAAAGATGACTGCTGAATACTATTTAAATCAATGCTGCTGAAAGTTTCAACGATACTACAAAACTAGTAAGCAAAAAAGTTTTTTAATATAAACTTTTAGTTCGTGTTTGAAGCACACAACTCTTCATTTTAAACTTTGACAAGTTAAGGCTGATAATAATAATATTAGCTGACACGTTGCACTTTGAAAAGCTACGGCTACGGTCACTGTCGTCATATTTCAAGTTGATTCGGCGAAATAGGAGAGTACAGAACTGCCTATTTAAAAATGCAGTCTAAATTGTTAGAAATACCGTCCAAATTGTAATAAAGAGTGCCATCTGTCGAAATAGAACAATGCGTTTCTTGAATGGTTTCAATGAATGCGACACGTGTTTACGCAATGAATAGTCCTTGGTTTTTAAAATAACACATTCTGGGAACATGTCACATATTTTATAATACTTTATGGGCTTGGCTATGGTTTCATCCACTTAGGTTAAGAATTTAAACAAAAAACACTTGGCGGTAAAAAAACGGTGACGTGAAGTGTTGTAAAAGTCGAGTGTTGGTTAATATGAGTCATGTGGATGTGTTTTGATTGTAAAAACAAAATATATTTTTTCTTCTTTTGGCAGGTAACAGTTGGGACTGCAGCGATGGAGGTCTCGACTGGCTGGCAATGGAAAATGAAAACGGAACAATACGAAGAAAAATCGTGGATTACGATGAGCTTGTGTGTCATCAACAACTGTATAGAGGGAAGCCTCTGAATAAAGTTATGGATATTATACGGGTAAGTTGGACATTTTCTGGCTTTAGGCTGCGGTTCCACTGAGGCGGAGCGGAGCAGAGCAGAGCGCGATTCACCAATCACATGGCTTGAAATCCACATCTCTTCTCCACTCCTGCCATGTGATTGGTGAATCGTGCTCCGTTCTGCTCCGTTCCACCTCAGTGGAACGCAGCCTTAAATTTATAAAGCTTTTGCCCGTGGCTCGCGTTATAATCGGGAAATATCCCACAGAAACGTTTAAACATAGATTACAATACCTACTTGGAATCGTGTAGTTTTTCATTAGCGATAGAATTTCAGGAGTCGAAGATTAGGGACCCCCTACATTAAATCTCGCAAACTTTACCACTTTGTAACACTAGGATAAACTTTCCATTACTGGACCATTGAGTTAATAACTCAATGTACTGGACAACGATTTCAAAGTTCATATTTTTTTTGTACCTATTACTTACACATAAATAGAAAGCTTTTTACAAATAGAAAGCTTTTTACAAATAGAAAGCATTTTCAATTCGCGGATGCCCACGGTTTACGAGATTTAATTCTTTAAAGTTTCTATACAGATTGGAAAATAGCACGACATTTGCACATTTTTAGGTTGGTTAGGTTATATTGTCATGGTAGACGTCAAAGTTGACATTTCAGGTTCCGTTGACGGTAGAAATGTATTTTATTACATTTTTATGTAATGTTTTTTTACATAAATATAATTTTATTTATACATATTCACATACTCTTGGTGTGTAATAAATGTGCACAATTTATTGATTGCTGTATTATGCAATTACATTGACTTTTTTACACATCATGGCTTCATCTCCAGTGCAAAATAACGTGAAAATTTACAAAACGGAACGTAAAAAAAAGTGTAGGATGTGTTGTGTCACTGATTGTATGTGTGTACAAATAGGCAATGTTACTATTGACTGCTACTAGTAGGAGAATATGGATGCAAGAGCGAGCGAAGTGAACTTGGGACTTAGGGCACCCCGGTGTTAGGTTAGTTAGGTAACCCTGCATACAGAAATAGGAGCCCCGCTCAGCGGGGCTCCGTCGACTACCTACGCTTTTTAGGCGAATATAAAGTGTTTTGAGGTTAGGGTACTATAATTGGTTTTTCTCAAGAACGGTGCGTCGCCTTTACATGGGAGTGGTGCCAGGGCACAGGGGGCACTTCCCCCCTCCCTCCTTCTGCCAAACGATACTATTTTTTTACCTCATTTCATTCTAATAACTAAATAGCGCTATTCTAACCTCTAAACTTTAACCATGGGGCTGCGCGGGGCGGGGTTTGTACAGGCGGTAGCCCCTCCTAAAAAAAATGATTTTGCTAAACGGCCAGTTCAGACCCCCAAATTAGCGTGGAAAAGGAGTAAATAAGGATCGTAGCAGTTGGCGTTCTATAATTATTCCTGCTAACCTGCTGAAAAAAAAGGGGTGAGTGTATGAATATGTGATCAAACTTATAAGCATATTTTTAGACACTAACAATTAACCAACTAAATCCACGCTGAAAATAAACAAAAATCTCTATTTCAGATAGTAAAAGATGTTCATTCAATTAATTGAGAACATTCGCTCCCTGAATATATGCTAATGAATTACAAATTTATCCAGAATAAGCAGTCAGTAGTGCGTTTATGCATTAATTATATCTAAATAAACATATTTATTAGGCCGTCTGCTCCGAGAGAAATAGAGTGAAACGCTGAAACGTACCTACGTAGTTACGTATCTATGCTGTCCCCCCATACTTAAGTACCTACTATAATGCTGTAACAATAGTACATTTTGATACAAGTGGAGAAAGTTTGTTATTGCATTCGAGGCGGAATTATAACACACGAGCCGTAGGCGAGGGTGCTTATGAGCCGAGAATTGCAATAACAAATGTCCACGTGTGACGTGTATCAAACGACGTTTTTCAATACACTTTTGAAGAAATAAAATAAAATAACGAAAAATATTTTTGTCACGAACTATGAAACTATGATGTTAATTTTCTTTCTTTTCGCGCTTTGGTTTCGCCAGGTTGAAGGAGAGGCAAAGGTATGAAGCCGTTAAACAGCCTAATATAAAAAATAGATTTATTTCATATTTTTGAATTCAGAACACGAACAAATGTTAATTTGTGTATAAAAGTAACTATTAGTTTTTAATAATCATGTTTATCTATGATATTCTATTTATAAACACAATTTGAATATTCAAAATATTATACTAAAGAGACGCGTAGTGCTTTGCCGTAATTAAAAAAATAAACATTCACCTCAGACTATAGGCATTGAACCAATTTGGACTAAGTATAGGTATAGTTATCTGTGGCAATTTTCATTAAAAAAAATGTGGAAAAAATCGCACGCGTGTGAAATACATTGTATGTTGTACCTAATCGTAGTGCGTTATGGACCAATTTTCGAGGAAGTGTATTGAAAAATAATATTGTAATACCTACCCAATGATTTGAAAAGAGTAACCATGGAGTTTCTTGCCATGGCAACGACCAACGCAAACAGTGCACCTTTTTCGACGTCTTTAGGGTTCCGTACCCAAAGGGTAAAAACGGAACCCTATTACTAAGACTTCGCTGTCTGTCCGTCTGTCTGTCACCAGGCTGTATCTCATGAACCGTGACAGCTAGACAGTTGAAATTTTCACAGATGATGTATTTCTGTTGCCGCTATAACAACAAATACTAAAAACAGATAAAATTAATATTTAAGGGGGGCTCCCATACAACAAACGTGATTTTTTTGCCGTTTTGCATAATGTATAGATAATGGTACGGAACCCTTCGTGCGCGAGTCCGACTCGCACTTGGCCGGTTTTTTAAGTGCCCATCTAGGCCGATAAGTGAATCAAAATATTTTGATTTTGAAAATTTGTGCAAACTCTGTTGAGAAGTTTTTGAAGTTAGTGCTTATAGTTCAAACAACGAGACGCGGTTCTATATTATATTATGTAGGAAGGTGGTAGGCATAGCATAATCAGCCAGTGTTCCAACTGCTGAGACACAGGCATCTTCTTTATGATAGGGAGTGGGCGTCACGCTGGTCAGATGCGGATTGTTGTTGGTGTCACATGACTTCGAATCAGTGGCGGCGCTAGGCGTCGGCGACGTCGGCGACCGCCGACGGCCTCGCGCTTGAGGGGGCCTCGCAAAAAAAAATTATTATTTAAAATTTAGTTATTCATTTTTATTTATTTTCATGTATAACTTGTTAAGTGAGTGAGTTTCTCGAAAACTAGAAGTTCAGTAGTCTTCGTTATCAGTTCTATCAATTGAAGCTGAAATAGCGTCTGGTATTAGCTATGACGTAATCCTGAAAAAGTTCAGTGAGGCCAAAAGCCGAAAAGTTCGTTTATTTTAACTTCTATTTATGTAAGTTTTGTCATCATTTGATAAGCAATAAAACTTGTTTAATAGCAATAAAATATTTAATAAAACTTGTTGTTAATATTATTTTAACTATAATTCTGCTTACGTAATTTAATATTTTCTTGATTGGGAAAAAAGGAGGCCTCGCGAACCTAATTTGCCGACGTCCACGCGAGATCTAGCGCCGCCTCTGCTTCGAATTTTTGGTTGTAGGATATGCTATTCTTCTCACATTATTTTTTCCTTCACCGTTTTGGCTGACTGTGCCTGTGCTGTTCAGTAAAATAGACGAAGAAATAAAATACGTATAATATAAGATAACGAACTAAGGCCCGTTTTCTATAACTACTTACGTATAACTATCAGTTAAAATGCCACGTTTCGTAGCTGTCGGTGTTTCTATAAACAAAGTTAGCTTGAAATATCCTCTCCGCGTCAACTACCTGTCACTTTATTCATAGAAAAATCAAAGAAAGATTTTCTGTGACGTTTTGTTTTTAACCGTCGGTGAGCAAAATGTCAAACAGACAGAGATAGCAACCTACCGAAACCGAACAGTAAGTTATTGAAAATGGCTGTAAAAGGACCACCGCGCAAGCTTTCTCTTAAAAGAGCCAAATGAGTGAAAAATAAAACCCATGAAAATCAGACCAATGATCACAGAGAAATCGGTGTACAAACAAAAAAGATGCGGGTGGAATACACAACCTCCTCCTTTTTTAAAGTCGATTAAAAAGTAATGCCCCTGCTAGGGTTTGAAACCCATCACTTCCCATCACCTTAGGAACGAGGCCACCGCCATATAATTATCATGATTAGATATCTACTATCTATGTAGCTTTATCAAATTAGCATACATATAGGTAATCGCTATTCCGGAATCTAGGACTTCTAATCATGAATCACCAATTAACAACGTGATTATCACTATTAGCGAACAGATTTGTGATTAAAGTGTGTCAAGTCTTAAATTATACAGGGTTATTTCTAAAACACCGACAACCTTCAACCCGGCGGCGGCGACCTCTCGCGTCCGGTCCTGGTGCAAGCCATGGTCCGGAGCGAGACGGAATGGGACGCCGTCACCTCCTTCTGCGAAGCAGTAATGCTAGAGAAGGAGGTGGCGGAACATTATTGTGAGTGAGAGAACCTCTCAACGTCCCGTCCGCCGCGGGAGTCGCCCCGGGCGTCGGGGGCCACCAGGTGGCCCCCGGCCACTGTAGGCGCGGACCTGTGGACGGTGGGCTATGGGCTAGCTCGCCGTCCGCGTCCGTCCGTCTCATGACGACAGACCGTGTCGACGGCGCGTTCGTGTTCCACGCGCGCCTCAAAGAGAGTCAGCAAAAACCGGCCAAGAGCGTGTCGGGCCACGCTCAGTGTAGGGTTCCGTAGTTTCCCGTCCGTCACAATAAGTGTTCCCACTTATGAGTTTAAAGGTGGGTATCCATTATGTAAAAATGCTTGCATATACGAATATACTACAAACTTAGTCCAGAAATTATTTTGTACAACTTTTTGTCTGTTTTGTACAAAAACTGTTGTTTCCATCAAGTTCAAAATAATTTTCCTAGAAAGTCCTTATAAAGTTCTACTTTCCAGATTTTTTTCATATTTTCTAAACTTATGGTTCAAAAGTTAGAGGGGGGGGGGATACATTGTTTTTTACTTTTGGAGCGATTATTTCCGAAATTATTGACATTATCAAAAAATTATTTTAGGAAACCCCTATTCATTTTTAAATACCTTTCCAACAATATATCACACGTTAGTTTTACAAATAGGGGGGCTACCCTAATAAAACATTTTATTCCAATTTTTATTTTACCACTTTGTCGGCGTGATTGATATACATATTGGTACCAAATTTCAGCTTTCTAGTGCTAACGGTCACAGAGATTAAGCGCGGACGGACGGACAGACATGGCGAAACTATAAGGGTTCCTAGTTGACTACGGAACCCTAAAAAGGAAGGGGTCCGTAAGGATCGATGCCTGCCGGGGTTGCGGGACAGTTCTAAAGAGATACCGCGGCCCCGGAACACAAAGGGCGATGAAGGAACATGGATGGGTTTTAGTGAGTAAAAGTCTGACACTCCCTCCTGCTCCGCCCAGAGCGGGAGGAGTTATTTGATGATTTCCCATCCAAAAAAAAAAAAAAAAAAGGCCAGCCTGTAAATAGGTAAAGTTCAAGCGCCCCCGCCACCCTAACCCCGCTCCCCTCGCTATTGTACTATCGCTTTCTTTTGCTTCGCATAGACTTCGTAACGTTTAAGGCCTTCAATTTTATTTTTGTATGAAAATCTGATGATATAAAATATTATTAATTTTTAAAAGTCATAGAACAAAACTTGTTGATTATGATGTAACATAGTCCTGAGAGGTTGTCGGTGTTTTACAAATAACCCTGTATAATGTTATTTTATTTATTATCAAATACATTTGTTTGTTGTTTTAAGAGGTAAGAACCCAAGCTAAAAAAGTAGTCATGAATTTCTAATTGTCCAGTCCCAACTAAGGGGTCTAGGTAAAAGCAGAAGTTACACAGTAGACAACATACTTAAGGCGTGTCCAAACATAAAGCGGCAATCGCGCGCGCGGCGGCTGAGCTTGGCCTGTGCGCACTGCGATTGGACGACTGCCGCGCGCTACACCGCTCAAACATGCGTCTCTTTAGTCCTGCAAACGCTGCGTTTTGCTGCCGCGCTCTTACCGCAATGTTTTTGGACACACCATAAGTGTTCGATGATGTTCGATCTTTGCCCAAGCGGCCGTACTGTAAACATACGTTTGAACTTGCTCTATACTTAAAATCTTAATAATATCAATACCGGGTTTAATTTCTTAGTAAAACACTTCATAGTGATCCAACAGTAATCAATCAAGTGTAATTCAGCCAAAATTGTGTTCTAAACAGTGAAAACGGATCAATTTGCAGTGTGAACTGTCAAAAAATTTAAATCTCAGCTGGTCAACGGGTGAGTGCATGACTTGACATTCCGCGCGCAGCGCACGCAACTCTCACGGTTACGCAGTGAGCATAGGTGATACTTCGGAGTGCGCCCTCGTGCGGTGACGCACGCGAGCGCTCGCGTCAAAGATAAATTAACGAAGACGGCGCATTGTTTTCTGCCTACTTGAAGTTGCCTCTGAGAGAATAATCATTTTATTCTTGCTCATATTCGTCGAAATAATCAACTGCTACGAGCTACACTACGAGTGCTACGACACCGACTGCGTCACAGCGCACTAGTCACCTGTGCTACGAGACGCGCTACGAGTGCTACCGTACTGAGTAAGAATATATAATTACTACCATGTCATTTCGAATGCAGCGTTCTCCACCAGCCACACCTGGAACCCAAATGGACCAAACACAATCGGAACCCGATATCACACAGGCAGTGAACGACCCGGAGTTTGTTAACATAAATTCACGCAACAAGCGTCCACGATTAAATGAATCACCACGTGAGCACAAGCAGCTAGAGCGTTTCGAACAATTTAAAGAAGAATTCAAGTCAGAAATCAAGGAAATGCTTCTCGCTTGGAAGACTGACCAAGATGCGAATGCAGCAAAGCAATCTGCGGCGCAAACTGAGTTGATAACAAAGCTGGTTTCTGATATGTCTGAACTGAAAACACAAAACATGCAAATGCATAAGACAAATACCGAAATTCATGGAACTAACATGGAGATCATGAAATCAGTTGAATTCCTCAGCTCTCAGTATGATGACCTACAGAAAGAAATCAAGCGCCTGCAACAAGAAAGCATAGATTACAAGAAGCACTCCGAGTCATTGGAACTGGCTGTCAGAGACCTTCAATACAAGTCCCGGTCGTCTAGTATAGAAGTGCGCAACATACCTACCAAGGAAAGGGAAACGACGACAGACTTATCAAAAATTATAACAGATATAGCAAACTTAGTAAACCTACCTCTAACTGCCACCCACTTCCGAGATATATATCGTACACCAGGGAACCGAGGCACCAGTAAACCTATTATCGCCGAATTCACTAACGTACAAACAAAGTTTGACCTCATCTCACGCGTACGAACATATAACAATAAAAAAACGAATAGGGAAGACAAATTGAATACTGAGTTACTCGGAATATCTGGACAAAAACAAGCAGTCTATGTTGAAGAACATCTATCGAACACAAGCAAAAAGCTCTTTTACCAGGCAAGAGAATTTGCGCGCCTGAGGAAATATGCATTTTGCTGGACCTCTAACGGCAACATTTTTCTTCGGAAAAAAGCCGGAGATAAACAAATCCTAGTCAAATCTGAATCAACACTAAAGGAGCTGCAGGAATGACTATACCACAGCTCATCGTTAGTAAGCAGTACTTCGCTAATCTTTTTTGTTTTAATGTCTGTTAAATATAAGTCATACTATACTTTTACTAATAACCTGCTTTATATTTATATTTTGTTATATAACTTAAGTAAAATGAATTATAACACCCAATGTTCAAGCGCAAACATTACACATACAAACACACATTTTGTTACATATCCAACCACACCTTACCTTAATAACTTACATAAAAATTGGTGTCCTAAATCACACTACACTAGTATCTATTACCTGATCATAAAACGCATACCAAACACCCCAGAGCAACATATCGTATCATACTATAGTAAATCGTTTCTCACTAATGGCTAATATTCTTCAATCTATTATTACAGCGGACTTAGATGAATTTGAAGTGGCAAAATCACATAAATGTCCACCGTCAGATTGCTCTAACTATTTGGTAGGCGCTAACC
Organism: Xestia xanthographa; assembly: GCA_905147715.2. NCBI lineage: Eukaryota > Metazoa > Arthropoda > Insecta > Lepidoptera > Noctuidae > Xestia > Xestia xanthographa. The sequence continues at coordinate 17,592,396 of LR990649.1, read as the reverse complement.
ATCAAATCAAAATTTTCCATATAAATATTCGCAGTTTAAATAAAAATTTTGATGAACTACTAGTATTGCTAAAGTTGCTCAATGTTAGCTGTGATGTATTGGTACTTACTGAGTGCTGGCTTAGTAAAGTGGTGAATCTCCCTGTGTTGAACGGCTATAACTCATATTATACGGAACGTACGGCTAACCAGAACGACGGGATTGTTATTTATATAAAAGATAACATAAATTGCACCATAAAAGAACCCAATTTTATCAACGGAAATTGCCTAACATGTGAGATTACAAATAAACTTGCATTTGTGGCTATATATCGTTCACCGTCATATAATACCAAAGTTGACTTCGACAACTTTTTGAATAGCGTAGATAACATCCTCTTGTCTTTAAAAAACTATAAAAATATTTGCCTAATCGGGGACACAAACATAGACATCCGACCTATTGATTTAGAGGTACGCGCCACCGAATACTTAACACTAAATGCAACACACGGCCTGCTACCCGCCCATCGGATACCTACAAGAAATGATAGCCGCCTAGACCATGTGATGCTCAAAACGGACAAGACAGCCACATTACTTGTAATTGAATCACATGTTACGGACCACCTCCCAATTCTACTAACTATTAATAACGAACAGCTCTCAGGGAGATCTGTGCCGGCTTGCAAAATACCTAAAATTGACTACACCAATCTAACAAATCATATCGAAGCCTTAGATTTCTCGGAAGTACTGAAAACAAATGATCCTAACCTAGCATCTGACACACTCACGGAAATGTTAAACACCGCTATAATTAGCCACACAAAAATAATAACTATCCCTAAAAAAGACAGAAATATTCGACCTTGGATTACACCCGGTTTACTACGGTGCATTCGCCACCGTGATAAACTTCACAAAAAAGCAAGAAAATCACCTGATAACCTAATAATCCAAACTTCCTACAAACGATATAGAAACTATTGTAATAGCCTACTCAGAAAACTTAAAAGGATACACGAACAAAATGAACTACACAAAGCAAAAAACGACCCTAAACGACTGTGGAATAAAATCAAAGAAATTACATACACTAAAAAGCAAAGCAACCCTCCTCATGAGTTATTAAGTACAGCCTATGATAAAAGCGATGCAGCTAACCTCGTCTGTAACTACTTTGCGAATATATAAATACTATACTAAATATATAATAAATACAGCAGCCCAACCTACCCCATCACTTCTCTCCCAAAGCACATGTCCTTCTAGCTCCTTTGTCCTTCTCGAAGTGGATAATGCTGAAGTGGACTCCATTATCTCAAGCCTAAGACAGGACTCTGCCACTGGCTGGGATGGTATTCCAGTCAAACTCATAAAAGTTTGTCGACATATCCTCGTACCACTTATTACACATATAGTAAATTGTTCAATGACCACAGGTACATTCCCTAACACGTGCAAAAAAGCCGTAATCCATCCAATACATAAGAGTGGGAACAGAGATTGTGTAAATAACTATAGACCCATTGCTGTACTACCAGTTATGTCGAAGATAATGGAGAAAATTATAAACAAACAACTAGTAAAATACCTACAAAAGCACAGCATACTAGCAAATAATCAGTACGGATTTAAACAAGGAGTATCTACTGAAGATGCAGTGCTAGACCTAACTGAACTTGTAGCAAAGAAATTAGATAATCGACATAAATGCTTGGGTCTATTCCTCGACTTAACAAAAGCGTTTGACACAGTCTCTGTTCCCATCCTTCTATCCAAGTTGCATAGTATCGGCATACGAGGCATTGTTCAAGATCTCTTCAAGAGTTACTTGACAGACCGAAAAATCTGTGTGAAAATAGGATCACATATTAGTGCTGATAAGATAATGTCATATGGAGTCCCGCAGGGTAGCGTTCTTGGCCCAACGCTCTTCCTAATCTACATCAATGACTTGTGCACTCTTACTTTAACATCTGCTAATATATTTACTTATGCCGATGATACAGCCATTGTAGTACACGGGAAGAACTGGGCCCAGGTGAAAAATAATGCAGAAGAATCCCTGAAAATAGTAATGGAATGGCTACACAAAAATCTCCTTACCCTGAACCTACAAAAAACTAACTTCATCCCGTTTTCTATTCATGCTAGCACGAAACCCCCAAGCATATATGCAATTAAAGCTCACACCTGCCTGGACACTGCAACTTGCTCTTGTATAGCGCTCCCCTCAGTAACATCGGTAAAATATTTGGGCGTAATAATCGATGATGGGCTGAAATGGAACAAGCATATTGAATCTACCGCCAGCAAAGTCAGGAAAACAATACATCTATTCAAGACATTAAGGCATTCTGGTGACTTAGAGACCCTAAAAATGGTTTACACTGCACTTTGCCAGTCCATCATCGGCTATTGTATTCTAGCTTGGGGTGGATCGGCCAAAACAAAGTTCCTTGAGCTGGAGCGAGCGCAAAGGGCGGTACTTAAGGTTATGTTGCAAAAGCCTTTTCGCTATCCGACTCATAACATTTACACCGAGCTCAAACTTTTAACCGTGAGACAGTTATTTGTACTCAGAACCACTGTTTGGAAACATGGCCAAGTTCCTCTCCCAGACTCAAACAAACGTGGTCAAAGAATAGTTTGCCCAATTCCTGGTCATAGAACTGCCTTTGCCAGAAGACAGCAGTATGTGCTGAGCTCTCTTGTCTTCAGAAATATAAGTAAGACCATCCAAATAGCAAGGTTAAGCAAACACGAGGCAAAGACGAAGCTGAAAGACATGTTGTACCTCTTAGACTACGCTCAAACTGAGGAACTATTAATCACTCACACATAACTCACAACATTCTATACAAAACGTGTAACACAGTCTGTACACCAAGCAAACACTATATTGTTCCGTCTTACACCCGACACCATACAACCATACCTACTTAGGCTCTTCATATCATACTCACAGAACACAAAAATACACCCGTCTCCCAGTCACACGCACACTCACTCACACATACACACAGATACATACACATACTCACACAATGCATATAAGTCATACGATTTCCAGACACACATACAGAATCCACCACAAAGTCATTTTATACTTTTTTTTTTTTACTTTTTAAATGTCAGTTTTTTTTGTTTTTTAATTTTTTCAACTTTTGTTATATTATCTTTCTAAAACACTACTTAATAATATACTCTCTCGAATAATATCAACTTACCAGCTCTCAATTTCCATAAGGTATAATATAGTGTCCAAGTGGCAGTAGAACACTGACTCCTAAGTCACAGGTTTTCCTAGTTTAGGAGTCAGGGTTTCAGCTTTTGTACGCCTTAAAGATTTTGAACTTTAGCTAGATATTAAGCTTATTGTAAGGATTTGTATCAATAAATTATTATTATTATTATTATAGTGTCACCCTCTGGAATTCCGCCTAAGAACAAGTAAATAATTATGTCTAGACGCCGAGAGACACTATTAATTAAGGGCCAAAATTTTCCCTCAAATGGCTTAGCATGATCCTCCGTTACGCTTAAAATACTACAGCATTAATTTTGAAATAAATATATGGTAAAGCTGAGGATTAATGCTAAGTCCTATGTGTGACGAAAACACGATTCCATAAACTTTTTTCGATAGAAAAAAAATCCAAAGTTACCTCCAAATCGAACAATAAAGCGCTGGTATTCAAAAAGTACTTCAAATTAGATCATGAAACTTTGCATACTAACTGAACTAACTATAAAACAAATCTTATGTGTTTTATTTTTTTAGTCCAATCAATAGATTTTTTGTAAATCGCTAAAAACCACATATTTCGCACTATTCGGCCGCAGTGACTGACGTAACAACTGCTTTGTAGTGCAAGCTGATTAGAACTTTATTCTAACAGTGTTTCAAACGAAGTTTGAACCACCACAAATAGAGTTGTTAATTTTAGGGTTAGAAGGGCCTTAAGTGTCCTTACTGCACGAATCACTGGTGCAAACTTTAATAAGTTTGTACGGGCTGCCGGAACCTTTAAAAGCTGCTCCCTCGGTCCCACCGTAGCCTCCTGTCTGGAACGAGCAATCCCAACGATTCCAATATTTGTGGATTATTCAGCATACTTACCTCGAAAAACCATAAAAACATATTTTGCAAGAGCGAGATTGCGCCTTACCCACCATCCCTACTTAGCACAAAGAGAGTTGGATACCTAAGTGGGTGGAAAGGGTAGACATAAAACTGTTTCCAGTATAGGTATCAGGTAAATTTTGTTTTGCATCTTTTCCAGCGTCTGAGAATCATCATCATCATAATCATCAGCCTATTAATGTTCCCACTGCTGGGACACAGGCCTCCTCTCTAGGAGAGCGTCTAAGAATACTTCACTATATTTACTGTATTATTTCATATCCACCTTAAGTTATAATATTTACTAAAATTAAGAAACACTTTCCCGGGAATCAGACAATACTGCACTAAAATAAAAGCTTTGGAAAATTTTTATTATTTTAACGATGCCAAAAATATTAAAGCCAATTTATGTTCCATTAAAAGCTTATTTTCTTGTGTAAAGGTCAAAACTAAAATAATAATAACTAGGCTATTTTGGAGACAATAAGAAAGCCTCTTGACCTATCTACAACCCTGTAAACGGACTGAAGCCGTCAACTAAGCATTCTGTACATCAAAATATGTAACTCTACGCAATAAATATTGCTGGGAAATGACTTAATTTTTGGGTTTTATGTCGGGTTATGGAGGTATTAAAAGTCATCATGCATATTAATAGCCTTTTCCTTTAATACCATACCCCTTGGTTAGACTGGTTGTCAGACTTTTTTGGGCTACTGACTTTGTACTTAGACCAGCTGCTTTTTAGACCGCTTGCTAATTAGACGATTTTTGCTTTAGACCAGTTTGTACTTAGACCACCTACTTTTTAGACCACTTGCTAATTAGACCAGCTGCTCTTTTAGACGAAATGATACCAACCCCCTGTAACGACTGTCAAAGATCTGCAAATGACAGCCGGGACCAACGGCAACGGCAAACCCGGTATGTAATAATAATAATATATCATTTAATTCAGGTAACAAAAGACCCATATCATAATTATATACCTTATATTTATGTAAACCACAAAGTCCTCATTAAACTATTGCACACGGTGGTCACCCATCCATAGACCAACCTAGGCAAGCACGGCTTGACCTAAAGATCGACCCGAGCGGCTGTTATTATCTAATCAAGGGCTCCTCCATTATGGAAGTATTAAAAGTAAAGTGTGGAAAGTTATGACCTTAAAAACTAAGTAAGTAGTACATATTTGAAAAAAAAAACCTTTTGAAATATGTAGTTAGAACTTTGACCTCCCACCGGATGACGTTTGTATCACTTTCCAAAAAAATAGGTATATTAGGTGAACGGAGTAGAAGCCGTGTGGTATCCGGCAGAGTAAAATAGAACCAACCCATTACACTCACGGGTGTCGTATAAGGCGACTAATATCTGAGGCAGAACACCTTGCGCCTCCGTAGACCAGAGAATGGGCAGCAGCGTTTTCTGTTAGTCTTTCATCACTGCGATCTCCAATCAGTGGCGTAGCTAGGTAACCAAGGGCCCTGGTGCAAATAAAAAAAATGGGGCCCCACTATTATCTAGTTAAGTTTTATCAAGTAAAAATATTAAAATATACAAATACTTTAAAAATGCTTAGTTACTTTGTCATCAGCTCTTTTTCGTACACTGCAGGGCAGGTAATAAAAATATTAAACAGTAATGACATAAATTACAATTAATACTTAGTATTTTCTATAGGACATAAGTCCTATAGAAAAGAAACTCTTTTTTATTTCGTTTTAACTGAAAATTACATTTTCGAAAGTTCAGTTCGTTCGAAGGTTTTCTGGTAAGGATTCGAGGGCCCCCTGAGCTTGAGGGCCCCGGGGCACTGCCCCGCCTAGCCCCTAGGTAGCTACGCCACTGTCTCCAATCCGCCTGCCAAGCGTGGAGATTACGGCAAATTCCTCCCATCATGGGAGAGGCTTATGTCCAGCAGTGGACGTTATGGGCTGATGTAGTAGTTCAGACTCAAATATGAAGGCCAGTATAACATGATGTAATAGGAGCGAGTCACGTTGTGTTTCGCTGACTAAAGCCTATGGCATCATAGTGCAACGCCCTTGTGACTTTAGTGTCTTTGATAAATCCAAATTAGTCCAAAGTAAAACATGGCGGTTTCGGAATTATTGTAAGTTAGAGTACAATACGCTTTTATTATAAAGGGCGTAAAACTTCTATTAACAAAGCCGAAAGGCACTTGTTCTCCCCGTCATTGCGATATTTTTTTTTGTTTTACACCATACCTAGAAGCCTTCTAGTTACGGAGATATTGGGGGTCAAAGTTCCAACTTTTTGACTAGTTTTTTTTTTAATCCAAGTTTTTAATGTAAGTTTTTTACTTTAAACACCTCGACGACCCCGTACTATTCAATCCATCCATCAGCACAATGTTTTGAGTGCGTTACATTCAGTTCTACCACAAAACACGAGTTTTCACCCCAAAAAAAAGTCTTTTCCCAGCAATAAATTTTGCGTAAAGTTACTTAGTTTGATGTACAGAATGCTTGGTTGACGGCTTCGTGATGAGGTCTTTTCAACCGACTTCCAAAAAAAGGAGGTTCTCAATTCGACTGTATTTTTTTTTTTTTTTTTTTTTTTTTTTTTTTTTTTTTGTGTTTGTTACCTCAGAACTTTCGACTGGGTGAACCGATTTTGACAATTCTTTTTTTATTTGAAAGCTGGTGCTTCCCGTGTGGTCCCATTTAAATTTTGTGAACATCTGATGCTGATCTTCGGAGATATACAATGGAACTCTTCAAAAATAGACGGCAAATGTGCCGTGAATGTTGCAATCGCTTGGATGTTTATTGTTTATACAACATCATGACGTAACATCACGCCTATATGCTCTGAGGGGGTATGCAGATGTATACAATACACCGAAATTTCGACAGTTAGGTATGCTAAGTTGGCGCGATCGTGTTCAGCGCGCGACTCAAATAACTTAACATCACGCCTGTATGGTCTGAGGGGGTACGCAGATGTGTACAATACACCCAGATTTCGACAGTTCGTTCGTGTTCCGTGCACGCCTCAAAGAGATGTCAGCAAAAGGGACTGTTCTAAAGAGATACTGCGGCCCTGGAACACAAAGGGCTAAGAAAGAACATGGATGGGTTTTAGTCAGTAAAAGTCTGACACTCCCTTCCGCTCCGCCCAGAGCGATAATTTGATGATTTCCCATCCGAAAAAAAAAGGTATGTTAAGTTCCATATATTGGGGATACGCCTATTACCATCACATGTGTTGTTAACAATGCCAAATAAATTCATGGCAAATATTTGGGAACAACTAAAAATGGAAAAATAAAAAACTTTTTTGCAAAAAATAAAACCGACTTCAAAAAACACAAAAAAGTGAAAAATAACTTTAGCTTCAGAAGTCGGTGACAAAAAAACGAAATCAATTAAACATGAGACACCGACTTCTGAAGCTAAAGTTATTTTTCACTTTTTTGTGTTTTTTGAAGTCGGTTTTATTTTTTGCAAAAAAGTTTTTACACCCTGTATATGTTATGATACTTAGATACCAACACTAGTAGGTACCTACTGATCCGTAGGTGCCAATTGTGGAATAAAATTTTAAATAATAAACTATCCCACTAATGGCACCTGCAAAAAATATTGATAGGTGCCGTATGTAGTATCCTCAGATGCCATTGGTGCCGTTAAAGCGGGTGCCCAATATGGCATACGTCATTAATGACATTAAGTTTCGCTATCAATAATTGAACCCTGTCTATTATTACGTGATTATATTTTATAAACAGCTTGTAATAGGACAGGAGTAAGATTGAGATTAGCTTCTTAGATTAGCATACAATCGCTTTTACGGAACTTTGGCTTTCTAATCAAGAATCATCAATTAACAGTGCGATTACTATCATTAGCTTACAGATTTGAGATTACAGTGTGTTGGTAATTATCACTAAGTACGGTTTGGTTTGGTATAGTCATCATTATCATCATCAGCCTATTAATGTTCCCACTGCCACACTGCCACTGGGACACAGGCCTCTTCTCTATGAGAGGGAATGGGCTATAATCCACCACGCGGGCCCAGTGCGGATTGGTAGATGTCACATGTCTTCGAATGTTTGGTTCTATAGGACATGCCGGTTTCCTCACGATGTTTTCTTTTACCGTTTTGAGAGCAGTGGTTATGAAATAAATTACACAAAGTAATGCGCCTGTCTGGGTTCGAAACACGACTTACTGTTCGTAAGTCGGGGCCGCCACCACTGGGCCACCGCTGCTCACGTCACGAGGTATCACGAGGTATAATATCCTCCATATAAATAAATTAATCTCTTTACTGAAAATAACACTAATTGCGACTTATTATGACGCCGCATGTTACGAATTTTCCTTAAAATAAAACAGAAAATGGATCGAGTCACTTTGTTTTTCGCTGCCTATGGCGTCATAGTGCAACGCCCTTGTGACTTTAGTACCGTGTCTTCGATAATCCAAATTAGTCCAAAGTAAAACAAGTCAGTTTCGGTAATTACCTAATTAGTACAATAAGTCGTTCGCTTTGTTCTTCCGACTGTGTTGGTCTTATCTTTTTAATCTGCCAATAAAGTTTAGTAATCTTTAAGCAGTTTCACATAAACAGTTCACATTACACAATTTGTCCACTCTTTTTTTTAACTGATTGTTCTTTCAGCTATATAATTTTAGACTGTTTCTGCCGAGTATTCCAAAATAGTCGTATACACATATAAAGAGTATTATTGCTTGTTTAAAATTTCCATACTGACAGTTTTTCTAAGAATACATAGGCCTGCATCAACGGAAGTAGTATTGTAAACAATATTTTGGGATCCTGCCGTTTTGCCGAAAAGATTTTGTCAAAATTTCATTACCCAAACAAATTTTCGCAACCTTTTTTTATACCATTGCAATATTTCGAATGATTTTAGTACGTATATTTTTATTTGGTCAAATTTTTACTTGGCAAAATATTACCAAGTATAATGTCATTATGGCATTTGGTCTTTAATCAAATGATTTTTTACAGCAAACAATCTTCAGACAATAAACGTTTGGTGAAATGATTTGTTAAGACAAAAAATATTCAGGCAAAAATAAGATTTTTTGGGAACTAAATAATAAAAAAATGCAATTTTAATATAATCATTTGTTTAGTGCATAATATTTTTAAATTACAATTTTAAATTTTTTGCAATGGACATTAGCAATTTTATTTCGGAGTATCCAGACGGGCGAGTGCCAGAAACGACTTGCATTAATAGAAAAAAGAGATTGTTTTTAGTAGGATACCCGGAACTCGACTATTTAGATTAGGTTAATTTCTTCTTTAAACAAAATGGGTAGGTTAGGTTAGGTTAAAACTGTGACCTCCTACGCACGAGCCGAGCGAGCGAAGCGAGCGGTGCCGCGGCAGCGGCCGGCGAGTGCCAGAAACGACTTGCATTAATAGAAAAAAGAGATTGTTTTTAGTAGGATACCCGGAACTCGACTATTTAGATTAGGTTAATTTCTTCTTTAAACAAAATGGGTAGGTTAGGTTAGGTTAAAACTGTGACCTCCTACGCACGAGCCGAGCGAGCGAAGCGAGCGGTGCCGAGGCAGCGGCCAGCGAGTGCCAGAAACGACTTGCATTAATAGAAAAAAGAGATTGTTTTTAGTAGGTTACCCGGAACTGAACTATTTAGATTAGGATAATTACTTATTAAAAAAAAATGGTTAACTTAGGTTAAAACTGTGACCTCAAGATATTTGGTGCCACTTTAAAGACTGAATAGGAAAGGAAGAATTGAAAACTGACGATACTAATTATTTGGCTTATTTGGTTTTGCGTAAAAACTGTTATTCCAACTGAAATATTTGACTAAATAAAAAATGTCAAAAGTACTATTTGGTAAACAAATTATAGTTTAAACGTTCATTTCCCAAACATTAGGTTTGCGTTAAATTTTTTTGTGAATAGATTTTTTGCTTAGTAATCATTTGGCAAATGAAATCATGCGAAACATTTTTTGGGAAGTGAAAATTTGTCAAATTCCTTTCGGTCAAACAAGGGAGACCCCAATATTTTGTATCGTGGATAAAATCGATTATGTCTCTTTTTCCTAGAAATTTTAGTTGACAAACTGGGGTCTCCCTTGTTTGACCGAAAGGAATTTGACAAATTTTCACTTCCCAAAAAATTTTTCGCATAATTTCATTTGCGAAATTATTACCTAGCAAAAAATCTATTCACAAAAATTGTAACGCAAACCTAATGTTTGGGAAATGAACGTTTAAACTATAACTTGTTTACCAACTAGTACTTTTAACATTTTTTATTTAGTCAAATATTTCAGTTGGAATAACAGTTTTTACGCAAAATCAAATAAGCCAAATATTTAGTATCGTCAGTTTTAAATTCACCCTTTCCTATTCAGTCAAATGCTTAAATGACAAAAATGTGAACTGCTAAGTGCGTAGCAGGTCACAGTTTTAACCTAACCAAACCATTTTTTTTAAAATAAGTAATTATCCTAATCTAAATAGTTCAGTACCGGGTAACCTACTAAAAACAATCTCTTTTTTCTATTAATGCAAGTCGTTTCTGCCACTCGCCGGCCGCTGCCGCGGCACCGCTCGCTACGCTCGCTCGGCTCGTGCGTAGGAGGTCACAGTTTTAACCTAACCTAACCAACCCATTTTAAAAAAAAAAAACAACCTATTCTAAATAATTGCTAATGTCCATTGCAAGTAATTTAAAATTGTAATGTAAAAATGATTATATTAAAATAAAATTGTATTTTTTAATTATCCAATTCCCAAAAAATCTTATTTTTGCCTTAATATTTTTTGTCTTAACAAATCATTTCACCAAACGTTTAGTGTCTGAAGATTGTTTGATGTAATAAATCATTTGATTAAATACAAATGCCATAGTGACATTATACTTGGTAATATTTTGCCAAGTAATAATTTGACCAAATAAAAATATGCGTACTAAAATCATTCGAAATATTGCAATGGTATAATAAAAGGTTGCTAAAATTTGTTTGGGTAATGAAATTTTGTCAAAATCTTTTCGGCAAAACGGCAGGATCCCGACAAACTGACATGTTTAGAAACCGTAGGTACGTAGTTTGTTTGCACTGTTGATGAACCAAGTGCTTACCAAAATTGTCCCTCCTCTACATCGCTTATTGTACTTTAAAAGGGCATGCGCTTTCAATTGACAATTCTAGGTCAACCGGAAGTACCCTATAAGTTTTGGGTTGAAAACCTATATGGTAGTTCCCGATGACCTAGAATCACGAAATTTGGCAAAAAGCAAGGTCTACTAGCATTATGTAAAGGGCAAATTCTGAAAACCGTAAATATGTAGTGTAGTAACAAAAAAAAACGATTTCATTATTACAAACTTATTATTTGCGGTTGGTGCAATAACCGTTTCTAGGGATCGAACAGCAAAGTTAAGTTTGTCCTTTCAAAAGTATTTACGGAATCCTCGGTGCGCGAGTCCGACTCGCTCTTACCGGTTTTTTTTATTATTCCTAGTGGTCGAAAGGAGTGGTCAAACATAGGTAATAATCATTAATAGAGCCAGAGATTTTTTAAACAAAATTTGAATATAGGTAGGTAATAAAAAAAGCTCAAAAAAAATCTTGTTCGGTCTTGTTTTGTGTTACTACTATTGGTCCGCAAAGCCGTGTGGTATCCGGCAGAGTAGAATAGAACCAACCCATTACACTCACGGGAGTCACGGGTGTCGTATAAGGCGACTAATGTCTGAGGCAGAACACCTTGCGCCTCCGTAGACCAGAGAATGTGCAGCAGCGTTTTCTGTTAGTCTTTCATCACAGCGATCTCCAATCCGCCTGCCAAGCGTGGAGATTACGGCAAATTCCTCCTATCATGGGAGAGACTTTTGTCCAGCAGTGGACTTTATGGGCTGTTGTGTTGGTCCGAACAAAAGGGCGGTAAACAGATGTGGTCCTCGTGTGCAAAATTCCTGTTTGCAGCTCCAGGCCACTAAAAACAATTAAAAATTTCTCTTCCTTGGTCCTTTCTTGTTTTATTTCTATTGATCGAAAAGGTTGGTCAAACATCTGTGATCATAAACGGAGCCTAGGGTTATTTTTAGAAAAGCTCGCATATTTTTCGGTCTTTTTTTGTTTTACTACTTTTGGTCCACACAAAGAGGTGGTAAACAGATGTGGTCATCGTGTGCACAAACTTTTGTTTTAAAAACGAGCAAACGCTTCTTGGGTCATCATCATCATCATCATCAGCCTATTAATGTTTCCACTGCTGGGACACAGGCCTCCTCTCTATGAAAGGGAATGGGCTATAATCCATCACGCGGGCCCAGTGCGGATTGGTAGATGTCACATGTCTTCGAATTTTTTGGTTCTAGGACATGACGGTTTCCTCACGATGTTTTCCTTCACCGTTTTTGAGAGCAGTGGTAATGAAATAAATTACACAAAGTAATGCGCCTGTCTGGATTCGAACCCACGACTTACTGTTCATAACTATCTCTATTCTCTCTAATCTACTCTATGTCGGACTCCAATGTTGCTACTGATGCTTTGGTTGGTGTCATGACAAGAGCAATTTCGGAAAACTCTTCCACCAAAAAGATACCATCTAACAAGAAGATCCTCAAACCTTGGATCACTCCGGGTTTGTTGCGTTGTATGAAACACAGAGACTTGCTACACAAAAGATTAAAACAATCGCCTAATAATATCACGCATGAAATTTCCTATAAACGATACAGAAACTTCTGTAACAAAATATTAAAAAAAGTCAAAAGACAATTCGACACCCAGGAGCTTGATAAAGCTGGAAATAACTCAAAGGTTCTTTGGGAAACTATAAAACGAATCACAAGCACACAAAAACAACAACATGCATCTACACAACTACTTTCACACTCTAACACTCCTTTACAGTCTTGCAATGATCTTAACAAGTTCTTTGCTGACATGGGTAGAAAACTTGCTGATAATATTATCAACGACCCTACTTCACCGACTTTACCTTGCTCCCATACTAATTTTTCTTCATCATCATTTGTTTTACATCGCACGGATATTGATGAGGTTAAATCTGTAATTGAGTCCCTTAGATCCTCTGCAGCCACTGGATGGGATGGTATCTCTCCTGTGGTCCTAAAGAGATACTGCAATTTTCTGGCGCCAGTTTTAAACCACATATTTAACCTCTGTTTCGAGACTGCTATCTTTCCATCAGCTTTAAAAAAGGCTATTATACACCCCCTCTTTAAGGGTGGCGATGGACACTCATTTAATAACTATCGCCCTATAGCGGTACTACCTGCCCTCTCAAAGGTTCTTGAGCGCCTAATTAATAAGAGATTGGTAGATTTTTTCGAAAAGAATAATGTGTTTTCTTCTCAGCAATTTGGGTTCCGGAAGAACAACTCAACCTGTGATGCAGTTCATGAACTAACGAACTTCATAGTAGAGAAAATCAACAGTCGCAAGAAGGTGCTTACATTATTTCTTGATCTCGCTAAAGCCTTCGACACCGTTCCAATCCCTACCCTTTTACTTAAACTTGAGAGAGCAGGCGTTAGAGGACAACAGCTTGAACTGTTTAAAAGCTATCTGACAAATAGATTGCAAATGGTGAAAATTGGTGACCACTTTAGCAGCGAGCTCCCGATTTGTTACGGTGTGCCACAGGGTAGTATACTTGGACCTACGCTGTTTCTTATATTTTTAAATGACCTCTGCAATCTCAACGTCTCAAATGCAAAAATTGTGTCTTTTGCTGATGATACAGCTATTACTTTTTTCTCTGACTCGTGGTCCGAACTTCAGATTATTGCACAAAAAGGTTTTAATTCTGCCTTTAACTGGCTTCGATCCCACACTCTAACGCTTAACACATCCAAAACAAAATTGATGACGTTCTCTATCTCACCGACCTCACAACCAGATATTCCTCTCACTATAAAGGCTCACTCCTGTAACAGTACACATTTACACTTATGTCAATGTTCATCCATTACCACTGTTGATAATATTAAGTACCTAGGCATAACTTTAGATAAATACCTGAATTATAAAGCTCATATTAATTTGGTAACAGGCAGGGTCAGAAAACTTATATATATTTTTAAAACCCTTCGACACGTCGCCAAACAGTCTGTTATTCGCAATGTATATTACGCCTTATGCCAATCAATAATCACTTATTGTATTAGCTGCTGGGGAGGCGCCACAAAAACTGCCCTTAAACCTTTGGAAGTGTCTCACAGGGCTATATTGAAGGTTGCAACATTTCGACCTATTCTTTTTCCTACAACAGAACTTTACAAAAATTGTGGGGTCCTCAACATAAGGCAACATTTCATTCTGCAAACTATTCTTCTACAACATTTGAAAACCCCTCTTATCAATATTACCAAACGAAGGAAAGATATGATTTGTACTGTTCCACAAACTCAGTTTAAATACACAAAGAGATTTTTCTACTATCTCGGCCCTTGCTTGTACAATAAAATTAACGCGTCCATATACATCTATAATTTACCATACAGCAAATGCAAACTTGCCCTCCGTAAATTCCTCCTGAATAAAACCTACGACGAGACTGAAAAGTACTTAGTGACACTCACATGAAAGTAACCCAATTCCATATTATTCAAATCCACACAAATACATTCATACACACACACACATACACACTCACTCGACCTACCACACCAGCACTCATCGTCCTAATTTGTTTAATTTAATTTTAAGATTTAGTTTTTTGGTTTTGTGTTTTGTTTAATATTTTAAGCGCCGAAAGTATAATACATGATTGTGATACTCAAATAGGGAGTCGAAACTGTCTCTCTTAAATACAGATTGTTCAGCAATCTAGCTAGGAGAGCAGTGATTCACCCAGCCATTTGTTGTACCTACTTACATGTAATTATAAATGCATACTTTGTAAATCCCTCATGTACTACAAAACTTTATGAACCTTAATAAAAATTATTATTATTATTATTATTATAAGTCGGGGCCGCCACCACTGGGCCACCGCTGCTCTCTCTCTCATCTTGGGTCAACTGTAGATAATAAAAATTATTCTATTTATTTCGAGCTTAACTATATTTTTTTATGCGCACATGTTTACGTAACATTAAAACTATTTTAACGTCACTTTTTTTACGTTCTTCAGATACTAAAATAAATCAATCAAATAATATCAGCTTGCCAGAAACATTCGAAACAAGGTCGTAAGATAATAATGAAACACGTTACTATTCAAAATTGGTTATGACATATTTAGGTACAAGATAATTTATTTAGATTATAGATTATCTGAGCAAAAATGGAAAATATGCTGCTTCTTTATCAAAATGATTTACCTACAGATTCGTGAGATTTATCTAGATTTATCTAATTTCAAATATATATGAATATCTCAGTATTCTTTAATCTGACAAATCCGATTTTATCTTGCTGTCTTCTGAGAAAGAAAGATAATCTCAGCTGATCTCGAACATTGCAATCTATGCAAATAAATAAAAAGTAAATGTCTGTTTTTTTATTTCAAAATAACAGCATTTTACTGAATGCGTACGATATTATAACAATTTTCATTTTTGTCTGTCTGTCATGTTTGTTTCTTCTAATCTCCGAAACGGTCGGACCGATTTTGACGGGACTTTTACTGGTTGATAGCTAATGTTAAAAGAAGTAAAATAAGTATACTTTTATTTTAGAAAAAAGATTTGGGTCCCGTGCAAAAAAATTTAACCCTTTGAAATTGTTAAAAAAACTCGATTTAAATAGGTATCATTGTCATAATAATAATTTCACGCAGAGGACGGTCGCGAGACTCAGCTACTTGTTCATAAATCAGGATTACTTTCAGGCGCATGTGGTGAAGAGAGTTAAGGCTTATGGCACTTGGGATGAAATATCTGCAGTCAATGGTCCGATGAAGGGGTAACAGGGTCGACGCGTACTCATGTACTCATCAACTTTTACTACGGGACCAAATCTGAAATCGCGAAAAGAATCTGCTGTTCAGTACATTTTGACCAGTAAGGCATCGGCCACACAGAACAGACGCAAGGCACGGACCCGTCGCAGTCGCGGCGCCCGTTTAATCTACTTGCATATAAAATGTATACAGCCGTCGCGACGTAAATCATACAGAAAAGACGGGACGCCGTCACGACGTTAACTCGTCGGCGCCCTATTGGAAAACATAGAAAGGACAGGGCGCGGGCACGGCGCGGGCCTGCACGGGCGCAAGCGGGGGAGCGGAAAGGGCGCGGAGGGCAGGTTCTCACAGCGCTCGCGCTCGCCCGCTCGCCATTGTGCATCTTGCGCCATAAAAAGTCGTGACGGCGCCCTGTCTGCGACGCGTCCGTGTCTTTTCTATATATGTTAAAAAGTTGCGACGGCGCCCTGTCTGCGACGGGTCCGCGCCCCGCCCTCGTCTTGCGTCTTTTCTGTCTGGCCACTCGCTTAGGCGACAACAAGCATTCTGTACATCAAATTAAGTAACCCTACACAGAAAAAATTGCTGGGAAATGACTTCTTTCTTTGGAGTAAAAAATCACATTTTTCGACAGGACTCTCAATGTAAAGCACATAAAACATTGTGCCGATGAATGGATTGAATAGTACCCGGTCTTGAAGATGTTGAAAGTAAAAATCTTACATTTAAAAACACCTTGCGAAAAAGTTGGAACTTTGACCCTCAATGGTGTCGATTCTGTTGTGCACAAACTAAACCTAATTTAGGCTATTGCTAACTTTTACTAAAAGGCAGTGCGCAAGAAGGACGGCTATAGCTATGAACTAAGTTATGCCTTGCACTTCACCGTGTTTTTAGTCGACATGTTTTTACGTGCACCCTTCATTTGTATGGAAATATTAGTATAGCTAAATTTGACAGCTCTAAATTACGTCTGTCTCTTTCTAGTTTTATTAGAGAGAAAAAGAAAGCAATAGCCTAAATTAACGACACTATTTTCTCCGTAACTAAAAGGTTTAAAATTATCGCAATGACGGGGAGAATATAAGTGCCTTTCAGCTTCATTCGTAGTCTTTTTACAACCTTTAGACTAGCATTTCGTTTCACTCTGGATATTAATTGAGCATACAATTTCTCGGTATACCCGTCTCTGTGCTCGTAGTACAGAAACGTTAATTAGTGTTGCAATGTGCAAATAATAGTGCAGTGTTGCCACATCAAAATATTATACAGTAAATATTATATTTGAATGGAAATGTAGTGCATTCTCCAGGAAAATTCATACCTATATTTCAAAGCAAAGATTCCGGATTCCTCTTAAATAATATATGTAAAAGAAAATGCAGGAAGGTATAAGAGCATTCTTCGCAAAGTTATCTTGTAAAAATTCTTGAGCAGGAGGAGATTTTTGAAACGCTATTTAATTAAAACCTGAAAACCTGAAGGGCAATTATGAGTCGCTACTTAATTAAAATAGTTTATATTCCGTTAAGAACTTTTCTCGGTCTAGTTTTAACTGTACGACGCGGTAAAAGGTGATTCCTAGAACATTCTGAAAGTCTATTTTTTCTGGTTCTAGTTAACGTTACTTTGTAGACTGAAACTGTTTTATTTTTGTCTCGTATTCGATGACGACAAAATGTATTTATATTTTTTCGAGTTATGTATAAAACTAAGCTGTTTTCGTATTTTCAGAGGACCTGGAAAAGTGGCCATCACTAAAAGCTTTTCGTACTACAATAACGTCTTTATATGTTAAACTAGCTGACGTCCCGCGGTTTCACCCGCGTAGTTCCCGTTCCCGTGGGAGTACGGGAATAAAACTTACGAATAATGTAGCTTTCTACCAGTGAAACAATTTTTAAAATTGGTTCATTACTTCCGGAGATTATCCCCTACATACAAACTTACAAACATACAAACAAATGTTACCTCTTTATAATATTATTATATCTATACTAATATTATAAAGAGGAAAACTTTGTTTGTTTGTTTGTTTGTTTGTAATTAATAGGCTCAAAAACTACTGGACCGATTTAAAAAATTCTTTCACCATTCGAAAGCTACATTATCCACGAGTAACATAGGCTATATTTATCCCCGTACTCCCACGGGAACGGGAACTACGCGGGTGAAACCGCGGGACGTCCGCTAGTATAGTATATAGTATAGATTGTCAATCCAATATTTTTCATATAACGCTTATGTATGACAATCTAATATACAAGTACACGGTGGAACCCCATCGACACACAAACGAATACCAGGTGTACTGTTAGTACATCATTGCAAACCTAGACACTAAAAATTTATGTGGAAATTCCTAACGGTACCTACACTCCCTACGTGGTAATACGTGGTATTTGTTTGTGGGTCAATGTCCGTTCACCCTGTTTTTTAAACTTTTCATAATAGGCTTGTGTCCTGAAAAAATCTAATTAGTCCATCAATTAGATTATCAAAAAATATTTGACACGTATTTTTTCTTTTGTTACGTAAACCAAAATTAACGAAGATACGACGCTTTAAAAATTCTCAATACGCAGTGCCACAGATAATAATTATAATACTGCAGTGCTATAATTTTTAGTGCGTTGTGACGTGACGAGCCCCCACTCTCGAGTTTTGAATTTTTGATGCGTTTTATCTTTGTCAATATTCATTGATTTACAAAAACAAAAAATATGTGTCCATTATTTTCCAATACTCTAACTGACGGATTAAATAGATTTGCAATTTATTGATGGTGATGGAAACTGGCTATTATCGCCGATAGAAATAGAGTGTCACTTTGTTCTGTTTTGCCCCCATGATCAGTCAAACTAGTCCGACAAATTGCGGACTCACTGTAGACACCGAACACTGACGAATACTTCAGTATGTTAGAGTAGAGATAGAGAGAGAGGTATCCATGTTCAGGGATAATAGAGATAACGACAAAATCACTAACTTTCGATCGTTGATTACTAACGAATAAATTCGGTTACAATAATGATGCTTGCAAGAAACCCATCTTGGACTTACGTTTCGTCTCTACATCCAAGATGGGTTTCTTGCAACCGAATTAATTCTTTAGTAATCAGCGATTGAAAGTAAGCGATTTTGTCGTTATCCCTGTCGAGACTGACGGCTCAAAACCCCGTCCTCAAGCTGTTGGTACGGTTCGACCGAGCCTTTAGTCAAATAACTGAGCAAATTTTTACGTTTCCGTTTTCGTAGATTATCTCGTTGTTTTAGGACAGATTATAATTATCAAGTAATCTCGAACGGATTGTAAGGTGTCGTAAAAAGTGCAAACGTTATGATAATATTGTTATCAGCCAGTTACAAAACATAGGTACTATTGGGTTGGTATTTGCTGTGGGTATTCGGTGCCAAGATCATGGTGTGTGTCATTATCAGAGATCGGAATATGTAGATTAATTTGGAGACATTTTTTTTTGTTTGGAGAATAGGCCACTCACATAAATTGTAGCAACTACTGCAGGTCCACGATTGGTTTACCGCTAATAATTTAGTACTAAATGGGAAAAAAACTAAATGCATTAGATTTGCTCTACCAAATGTCAAAAGTAGTGATTGTGACATAATATTGAATCAAGAGAAACTAGAATTTGTCGATAAAACGGTTTTCTTGGGAATCACGCTCGACTCAAGGTTACAATGGGGTCCTCATCTAACATCTCTTGCAGGACGGCTAAGCTCAGCAGCATATGCTGTTAGAAAAATCCGTCAATTTACTGATGTTGATACCGCGAGGCTGGTCTATTTTAGTTATTTTCATAGTATTATGTCATACGGTATTTTACTATGGGGACGGGCTGCAGACATCGAGTCTATATTTATTCTGCAGAAAAGAGCCATCAGAGCCATTTATGAATTACGTAGACGCGATTCTCTAAGAGAACTGTTTAAGGAAATTAATATCATGACAGTACCTTGTCAATACATCTATGAAAACATCATGTACGTTAGAAAAAATCGGCATTTATTCAGTAAGAGAGGGGACAGACACCACTATAACACTAGAAATAGGGACCAACTAGTTCAGCCAGGTTTCAGGCTTGCTAAAGTGGATTCATCTTTCATGGGGTACTGTTTGAAATGTTACAATAAAATACCTCCCCACATTCTTCAACTGAATGAGACGAAATTTAAATCTTGTATAAAACGCACACAATGTAGGCAAGCATATTATAAGTTGGGGCATTACATTGATGATAAGAATGCTTGGCTAAATGCTGGTCCTGCTCCACAACCATAGGTGGGGGGGCAAACTAATTGTTTGTACTGGTCGGGCATTATTTGAGTCCATCGACACGTAAAGAAGAAGATGAAGAATTGATTCCCATGTTAATGTATTGTGGAAGCTGCAGAAGATTGTAAAAATATACTTGCATTGTATAGATTCCAGTTCTTAGTATTATATAATTGCATAGCACATGTGTGAGTACTTTGTACTGTTCAGCCACCATTTACATTTGTTTATCTTTCATTGACTTGAATATGCCTTGGTGACTGAGAGAATGTCATGCTCACTTAAAGGTCTCGCTGATGGTGGCGGGTGTGTCGGGTCATTTAGTTCCCTTCAATATGGTTGAGTTGAATGGCGCCGGTACATGCGTCATGTCTGTGAACGGGCGCTGTCAGTTGGGACTGGTCATCTCTTAGCTGCCAAGGTTCATTTTCATTACTTTATTCATACATTTTTAATCTAATCTTTCACTCTGGATGCTCTTAGTGTGCACGTCTTTCTACATCGTTCTCACATATATGTATAATCTCAAAATTAATGATGTAACCAAGATTTTGTAACAATATTTTGATTTTAAAAGAGTGTCCATGGAGTTTCTTGCCCATTCTTCTTCATAGAGATCTACGCTAGGGAATGGGCAACTACAGTACTTTCTCAAGTTATTATGCCTTGTGACTGGGACTGTAGCTTTGATTTTCTTTTTTGTATTTTTGACTTTCAAAAGTGCCGTAATGGTCTAATTGAAATAAATGCTTTGAGTTTGAGTTTGAGTTTGAGCAGATATTAATAAAACGTATATAGATTTCTGCATTATAATCTCTAGATTACAGTGGTAATATTAGCTAAGCCATGTCTAACCGGAATGATGAGAAATTCGAAAATGAAAACGTGAAATCCACACACATACAAGTTGCTGCACGTCTGTAGCAGTCTCTGAAAGTAATTGTATTCGCACATTGCGTTGAAATCTTACTGCACAATTGACACAACGAACAGCAGATGCCATTTTCATAAAATAGTTGTTAGAAAAAATCGCAGAAACACTTTCACGAAAATCGTATCAAATGAAGTTGTCTGTCAACCACCAAAAAGACGGATTTGCAACGTTCCGTGCCATTATGATTTTCTATACCATCTAAAAGATTTTAGCGGAAACCAAATAGCATTAAATAGCTCACAGTTTAATATTATTTCTTTTTATATTATATTATATTATATTATAATTAAAGCAGATATTATTACCAATGGATACCGTACTTTATTTTTGTAAACGGAAAAAACGCCCTTACGTAAAGACTATTTTCTGTCAAATGACATTGACCACAACAGGAATGATTTGACTCGCAAAAAATGCCGTAATATGACTTATTTATTATGATTTTAAGATTCCGGTTTCGTTTTAATGTAATCTTTCGATTGTTACAATAATAAAATCTCAGAATAAAATGGTTACTTTTTTTGGTGTAATGTGAATAATATTTAAGCAACATCGAAGAGGGCCTAAAAAAAACTGTCTCCATTGCATATACTTCAAAAGAGCAACGGTGGTTGGAGGAGCAGCGGTAGCCCAGCGGTGGCGGCCCCGACTTACGAGCAGTAAGTCATGGGTTCAAACTCGGGCAGGCGCATTACTTTGTGTAATTTATTTCATCACCACTGCTCTCAAAATGGTGAAGAAAAAAAAAAGTGAGCTGTCACGGGACGCCTGGCAGATGTGAAACATCGAAATTATTTTGTACAAGTAATATGCTTAAAAAAACAGTCAATATAAAAAACAAACACAAAATAAAATAAAAGAAAATAAAAACAAAATGACTCGATTCACAAAAACAAAATCCAAATGCTGGGATCGGACTCGAAGTCAAGAGATTGTAACCTAGCACTGTGCCCCAAGACCAGCTGGCTTGTTGTAAACCGTGGCGAATATGTAGATCTTATGCTGCTTCAACAGGTCGGCAATGTTCGGAATTGTTCGGCAATCGGCATGTCCTAGAACTAAAAATTCGTAGATATGTGACATCTACCAACCCGCACTAGGCCCACGTGGTGGATTATAGCCCATTCACTCTCATAGAGAGGAAGCCTGTATCCCAGCAGTGGGACCATTATAGGTTGAATATGCATGCATTATGCATACTAATACTACTACTACTACAACAGCCCATAACGTCCACTGCTGGACGCCTCAATAAGCCTCTCCCATGATGGGAGGAATTTGCCGTAACCTCCACGCTTGGCAGGCGGATTGGAGATCGCAGTGATGAAAGACTAACAGAAAACGCCAGCATACTACAAGTCAGTAAGTAACATGTGGATAATCTTTTTCATCGTCAACTTTTGGCCAACCAACGCTGAGTGTAGGTCTCTTTCAAATGTTTCCATTTTTAGTGGTTTTGTTTCATGGCGTTCCACTTTCTTTCGTTCAGTTTAATGAGATCGTCTGTCCACCTAGTCGGTTGTCTTCCTACATTCCTCCCCGTTTGTGGTCTCCACTCTAGCACTTTCTTCCCCTATCTTCCATCCAGTCTACGGCTTAAATGGCCCTCCCATTCCCCCTTTCTATTTGTTATATAGCTTTTGCTATGTAAGTCTCGTCTGTCTCCGCATTTCGGTGTTTTTCACCTAGTTGTAGAAGAAATTGCCCAACATGGCTCATTCCATAGCTCTCCGAGTGATTTGCATGTGAATACCTCCCTCTAATTTAACAGTTTTATTTCAGAACTTTAAATCATTCCGGGATTTCATATGGACACCTCCATATGAAATCCCGGAATGATTTAAAGTTCACATTACTTATTAATTTTAATCTATGACATTACCTACATATTAATTTGAATTTATAACATTGTACAAGTTATTTTATAAATAAATGACATTGTGTAACGGATTAATTTGATTTTATGACATTGTATAGGGTATTATTTTTATTTATTATCCCTTAATTTATGACATTTTATGACGTATTCATTTGAAGTTATGAAATTGTCTAAGGTATTCATTCGATTTTATTTTCTTTTCGACTCTGTTTGTGGTCTTTTGAATTTTATGAAATTGTATCATTATAAAATAAAGAGGAGCTCGTGGCTAAATAATAACAGCCGCTCGGGTCGATCGTTAGGTTAAGCCGTGCTTGCCTAGGTTGGTCTGTCGATGGTGACCGCCCATTACATACCGAGTTTCCTCCGTGCCTCGGAAAGCACGTTAAGCCGTTGGTCCCGGCTGTTATTTGTAGATCTTTGACAGTCGTTAGGAAGTCAGAGGCCCAAAAAGTCTGACAACCAGTCTTACCAAGGGGTATCATATTACCCGGTACTAACTGGGTTGTGGAGGTCAGATAAGCAGTCGCTCCATGTAAAATACTGGTATTCAGCTGCATCCGGTAAACTGGAAGCCGACCCAAACATAGTTGGGAAAAGGCTAGGCAGATGATGTATCATTATAAATTTTGCATGCCTGAATTGGTACAATACAGTGGACTGCGCAATCACTTGACATCTGGAAATGTATAAAATGTACTGTGTTGAGTAATCAATATTTGAATTTACTTTCTTCTTTGAAGTTTAGGCAAACAAACTCTACCTTACCTATTCCCTATTCTTTTTATTTTATTTTTCCTTTTCTATTCCTTTCCTATTCTTCTTATTCTTCGTTTTACAGGTGAATATCGTAAGGCCTGCTAAAGGACACTGAGGTCTATTTTTCTTACACAACCATTTTGCGCTAGCATTGTCATAATTTTCGCGTTTTTAGATGGAAAAGAGATTCTTGAAGTCATCATCATCCGCCAGTCTATTTTTTTCTTCCATTCTCGCCTGTCAATCGTCACGATATCATTTACTCCTTTTTCCTTTACCATTCCTCATACAATTCATCCATCTTGATTTGACTCTCACTTCAAGAAAAGAGATTTTTAATATAAGTTGCTCGAATCAAGAAATGTAAAGCCTGTAAGCAATACCCAAAATAAAATTCAACATAGCAATTTTTGTTTACGTATTGCCTAGTCTTTTTTTAACGGGCATTAAATACACATAATTATGACGTTTTTAGCTTCAACTTGTTATTACGCTGCTCTATTCTTTCACTTCGAAATTTAATTCAACGTTAAATAAATGTAAGCCATCATTACAGCGACATTTTATTGCGGTTTTATTTACATATTGCCTAGTCTTTGCTAAACGGGCATTAAATACACATAATTATGAAGTTTTTAGCTTCAACTTGTTATTATGCTGATTTATTCTTTCACTTCGAAATTGAATTCAACGTCAATTAGATGTAAGCCATCATTACATCGACATTTTATTCAGTCCAAAAAACAAGAAACCACTTAAACAAAACTTCTGGAACTTCCCAACTCGCAAATGAGAGTTACGTGAGCAGTTAGGAACCTTGCAAAAAAAAGAATTGTTTTTAAGTAAATTTCACATTGTTTTTACGTAAAACTTTTCCGAGGAAGTTCAACCAATTAATCCTTAGTAAATGTTTAAATTGGTTGGTAGATGTTATGACATAATCATCGTCGTTTTACAGGTCAACATCGTCAGGCCTGTTAGAGGACACTGAGGTGTATTTTTCTTATACGATTCTAGAGTTTTCCATTAGCATCTTTTCTTGGTGATTACTGGTCCGATTTATGATCCTTTATTCATTTGGTAGATGAAGCTTGCATGGTATTTCCCATTTAAATTTTATCAAGTTTGCTTAGGTTATCCTCTAAAGGGTGTAAAAAGACGCTTAACGAAGTCGAAATGCACTTATTCTCCCCGTCATTACGATTATTTTTTTTGTTCTAGACCATACCAGAACCTTCTAGTTACGGAGATATTGGGGGTCAAAGTTCCAACTTTTTCACAAGTTTGTTTAAATAAATGTTTTTAAATAACTAACTTTACTTTAAACACCTCCACCTCCCCCCGCACTATTCATTCCATCCACCAGCACGATGTTTTGAGTGTGTGACATTGAGTCCTACGGTAAAATAAGATTTTTCACCCCAAAAAAAAGAGGTTTCCGGCGACTGGGACCGTAATTAACTGGGACCGTGGTCCCAGTCGCCGGATCCGTAAAAAATAAATATTTTTCTTCCAGCGACTGGGACCACTCATAGATAACTTAAAAAAATCTATTATTCAAGCCAAAATTAGTACAGTCAAACGAAAAATTGACTGTACTAATTTTGGCTTTTACGGATCCGGCGACTGGGACCACGGTCCCAGTTAATTGCGGTCCCAGTCGCCGGAAACCTCAAAAAAAAGGCGTTTCCCTGCGTAAAGTTATTTACTTAGTTTCATGTACAGAATGCTTGGTTGACGGTTTAGTGGAGGGTCCGTTTACACCCTGTGTAATGTGAATCTTCTTTGTCTATGTGAATAATGTGCTAATATTTTCTGCTAGAGCAGCGGTGGCCCAGTGGTGGCAGGCCAGTAAGTCGTGGGTTCGAACCCAGACAGGCGCATTACTATGTGTAATTTATTTCATCACCACTGCTCTCAAAACGGTGAAGGAAAACATTGTGAGGAAACCGGCATGTCCTAGAACCAAAAAATTCGAAGACATGTGACATCTACCAACCCGCACTGGGCCCGCGTGGTGGTTGCCCATTCCCTCTCATAGAGAGGAGACCTGTGTCCCAGCAGTGGGAACATTAATACGCTGATGATGATGATTTTCTGGTACAATGTAAAAATTGATATTTGACAATGATTTGTGTGAGATACCACAACTAAAAATGGTTTAAATAAAAAAGAAAACATCTTTAATACCTACTCGTACATACCTAAGTAGTATCAACAGGTGTTACTTTTATTCTGTTTTCTCGTTTGCAAAAACCTACCAGTCCTACCACCTACTTAACGTCGGAACCGTCGCGGTAAGCGGATTACAAATAGTCTGAAAGGCTGCCACTAGGAGTCAGCAGTCAGCACTATACCGTCTTGTTGACTGGTGGTAACACTGTATAGGTACTTTTACTCCCTCGTATGATGGAATCTTAAGTTTTGTATATCGAATTTGTAACTTGGTTAGAAGTAGTGTTGCCCAAAATCGGTCTTTGGCTTGCAGTCTTGGTCTTCTTGCAAAATCAAAATCAAAATCAAAGCATTTATTTCAAGTAGGCCAGTTCCAGGCACTTTTGAATTGTCGAAACAAAAATGAAAATTAAATGTAGCTACAGTCACAGTCACAAGACATAAAAACTGTGAAAGTACTGTAGTTGCCCATTCGCATTTTTTTTCATTTGCATTTTTGCAAGACCAAGACCGACTTATTGTAGCAAGACCAAGACCGAACCCTGCAAGACTTGAGCAAGAACAAGACTAAGCCTGCAAGACTCTTGCATCTGATTTGGGCGTTATAGTAGGTATTTGGTTTAAATGCAAAAATGATTTGTCTGATACATTTTAATGTAAGTATCAAAAATTTAAATCATGTTTTAGATGTTTGTGCTGGTAATTAAAAGTCTAGCTGACGACAAATTTTATTAGTTAGAAGTATCAAGTCCAGATGAAGATGAAAAGTATATGTGATAATTATTTTGACCGCTAGCTGTTTGTGAAGAGTTTAGGATAGCCAGTACACGTACAGAAAATCATTAAAGGTACCTACATAGAGTTAGTAATAACCCTTAGGTACTAAATTGCGTCATTTTTTATTATTATTTTCAAGTTAATTTTATTAATTTGGTGGTTCACTATGTCAATTTAAGCTCAACATGTACCTACTCTGTTACGTTGTTCTAAGATCTAAACTAACGTGTTTATTATATAGCAATAGGCTAATAGGTATTTGAAAGATGTCTAGTCTAAGTAGTAGAGTCTCGTAAGACTTGCGAGGCTCTTGCTGCAAGATCAAGACCAAGAGCAAGACTGAGAGCGCAATTTCAAGACCAAGAGCAAGACTAAGAGCGCAACTTGAAGACCAAGACCAAGACCAGGTGTATTGACGCAAGACCAAGACTGGCTAAGGTCTCGACTTGGTCTTGCATTTGGGCAACACTAGTTAGAAGGCTCCGGCCCATCTCGTAAATTTCCCATTTCGACAACTAAACAAAATAGCATCACAAAAGTTTCATTTCGTAACTATTTTGAGTAACTAAATAAAAGCCGTCAACGAAAAAAGAAAATTACCAAGATCAAAAATCTCAAATCCATCTTCATCTCCAGACGATGCGTCAGACCTGCCCAGATCCCTGTGCCTGCACGATGACGAACGTGGTCTCCGACGCAGCTGGTGCCGTAATCCCCATCATCACCGTGGACTGCGCCGACAGGCAGCTGGAGAACCCACCACCAGCACTACCGCCAGGCACCACCACACTTCGGCTTAATGGCAACAAGGTAAAATGGTACGAAGTTTTTTTGATGTTTCATGTTTTTAACCCCCTTTTTTTTCGGATGGGAAATCATCAAATGACTCCTCCCGCTCTGGGCGGAGCAGGAGGGAGTGTCAGACTTTTACTGACTAAAACCATCTATGTTCCTTCTTCGCCCTTTGTGTTCCGAGGCAACGGTATCTCTTTCGAACAGTCCCGCAGCCCCGGCAGGCACGGGCCCCTGCGGACCCCTTCCTTATGTTTTTAACCGCTGACGCAAAAAGAGGGGTGTTGTTATAAGTTTAATGTGTGTATATGTTTGTCTGTCTGTAGCATCTTAGCTTTCAAACGAATGGACCGATATTGATACGGTAGCTATAATTTATGAAAATCTGTTCAGGCGTTTGAAGATCATCAGCTCTTTTCCTATTGACAAAAGGGTCTTACCAACTTCCACAGGTCAGATTGATTTGAAATTTGGGGTACTGTTGCTTCCGTGCAATTCTCTTGTTGAAATTTGGCCTTTGGACTGCTGTGTTGCAGGATTTTGATTGGCTGATGTCAAATGTAAGAGCTTATGTATATTGCGTTATTAAATTGAGGGCCACTCCCTATCACATTATAGGTCTGTGCCTCGGCAGGGCACCCCTTTTTTTACAAACACCTATTTTGAAAAACTTTGGTATTGTACAGTGCAAGCACAGCACAGTTTTCATATCAATATGTCAGCATTTTACCTGCGCCAGCCCGGATAATTTAGTACACGAATAGCATTCACACCGCGTGCACTCACCTATCATGCAATCATACTTTTATCAATTAACATCAATCAATCAGTAATCAGTGTATCAATCAGCATCACCTCAAGGTGTAAGGTCCCTAACCATGGAGCGGCGATTGGCGGCGGCGACCTCTCGCGCCCTGGTTCAAGCTATGGTCCGGAGCGAGACGGAATGGGACGCCGTCACCTCCTTCTGCGAAGCAGTAATGCTAGAGAAGGAGGTGGCGGAACGGGAGAGGGAGAGAACCTCTCAGCGTCCCGGCCGCCGCGGGAGGCGCCCGGGCGTCGGGGGCTACGTGGTGGCCACCGTAGGCGCGGGCCTGTGGACGGTGGACTATGGGCTAGCTCGCCGTCCGTCCGTCTCATGACGACAGGCCGTGTCGACGGCGCGTTCGTGTTCCACGCGCGCCTCAAAGAGAGTCAGCAATATGAAGGGGTCAGCAAGGGCCAATGCCTGCCGGGGTTGCGGGGCTGTTCGAAAGAGATACCGTGGCCCTGGAACACAAAGGGCGATGAAAGAACATGGATGGGTTTTAGTCAGTAAAAGTCTGACACTCCCTCCTGCTCCGCCCAGAGCGGAAAGAGCCATTTGATGATTTCCCATCCGAAAAAAAAGGTCCTTAACCATACGGGCATTGTCAAAGTCGTGCGGCTAACAGATAACAGTCTGATTATCTAAAAACAGCTGTTTAAAACACATTTTCATGTTCAAAAATGTGTTTTAAACAGCAGTTTTTAGACAATCAGACTGTTACCTTTTCGGTGAACTTGGCCCTAAATCATGATGCAAATTCAATAGGTACATAGATTAGTTAGACCAAATTGAGCGCTATAATTAACTCAATGCAATTAACCCAAAACAAACTTAATCAAAACACCATTGTCCACTTCAAATAATATTTATGTAAATACTTATTGACAGAATCGAAATGAATATTGATGATCAAGTTTGGCCGCTGAAAGAATGCGTTTCTGACAGGTCGCGAGTATTAGTATTATTGGTGATGTTATGTAACTTATATAAATTACCTATTATTACCCTTTTTGCCCTATTAACAAATAATATTATTAAAAACGATATCATTATATGAAGTAACAATAAATGTTAAAATTTCGCGCTAAATTTATGTACCAACTGACAGACGTCAGGAACGCATTCTTTCAGCGGCCAAACTCACATTTATTTTCATCATTTCAGTCAGGAATTATCGGCCATCTTCGGCTTAATTAGTCACTACGACAGGCTTATTTATGACAGTGACATCTTTATTTAATTTCATACATGTCGATCATTATTCATGCTTACATACTAATGTTATGAAGAGGTAGAAGTTTGTAAGTTTGTATGTAGGGAACTATTGATCCAATTGCGAAAATTATTTAAATAATGGAAAGCTACATTATACCCTAGTGTCATGGGGAAGGCTTTAAAGCGTCCCCTTGGAATAATTTTCAAACATAACGGAAGCGAGGCCACGGACCACGGTCAAAAGCTAATGATGTATAAAAAAATCAGTTTGGCGCGTTTATTCCCATCTACCACCCCAATTCTACCACCCGGGGTGGTGGATGGGAATAACTAAAAGCGTTTACGCGTTCTACATTTATTCCCATCCAACAACCCTGATGGTTAAAGTGATTTTAAGGACTATTTGACTTATTTTTTGTTTTTTGGACTATTTGACTTATTTCCGTTGGCGTAGTAGACAGCTAATACTAATTTCCTTATTGGAAAAAGTAACTTACTTATACCTTTAAGAAAAAATATTATATAAAGCTTCTTATTGGAGGAAATAATTAGGTTCCACTTAATTATCGTGATGAGAAAATTACTGGGAGATAATTGACTAAAAAAAATAAGGGGTACTTACTGTTCTGACGGTGACAAACTGTGGTGTTGACCGCAAATAAATCGCAGCGGCAGCGGCCAATCGGAACGCTGACAATCGTCGGCGCGTCGTCGGTTGCGGTTAGCAGCTGCGGTCACTTTGAGGAGAGTAGGTACCTTTGAAATTATTTTTATTCAGATACCTATTTATTTTGATCTTAACTTAATTGGTCATTATAATATACATCAATTCACGCCTTTTTCCCATGGCGGTAGGCAGAAATCACAGAACGTCACCTGCTACGATTCTTACATAATTTTGCCTCGTCCACGTTCATTTCATACATCTGTAGGGCTATTAAGTATCGTACGTTATGTACCTTTTTGATGTCTAGTGACTATGAAGCTTCGGTTTTACGCCGAACATTGATGACAACCGAGAATGTCAAAATATTGGTATTACGTATTACACAGAGTGGATATCACTAAGGCGGATTATTAGGGGGGAATTTTAGACCTTTTTTTTTAGATTCCACTTTTACCCCTTAGGGGGACTTTTAGAGGGGATTTCAGGAATAAGCCCAATTTACGGTGACTATCAACCCGGGTCCGGTGTAACGTCTTTCACGAAAGCCAGTTCAAACTCATGATCATAATCGCAATAATGGAAGAATCGATACGAAAGCGTCTGTCAAAATGAGTTACGGTGACTATCAGCCACGATGGGCACCGATGACGTCATATTTGATCGCGACTGGTCATGAAACTAATCTTTTGATAGTTATTTGATGGACACTGAGTCCAGTTACTATAATTCGAGCTGTCAACAGAGATACGTAATAGGCCTGGAGGTCATACACGCACGCTGGTTGCAAGTATTACCTATGCACCTTACTTTTCTGAAGAACTTCGCCAATAAGGTCAGTGTATGTCCTTCTAGGGCGTTCCCTCCCGGCGCGCGGCGTTGCCACTTCTACCTTGTAAATACGCCTTTTACTCATACACTTCACATGACCAAACCTTCTAAGTAGATACACTCTTTTTAATTTTAGTTACTACATCTTCTTTTATATTGTATTGTTATGTTCAATGTTTTGTGAATGAATATATATGGTTTAATATAGAGCACGTTTTGTATAAATCTGTATTCAAAACAAAATATAAATATCAAGAACATTAATTAAATAACAGTTATCACTGCTACCAAAACAATGTTAACGGAATTAGAACGTAAACAAGAGTGTTGGAATATTTTAAATTAATTTTGTAGCAGTACTAAAGATTTTTGGTAATATTTTTTATCTAGGGCATTTTTTTTTTATTCTTATTTATTTAGGTACGGGGTTTTTCCTGTACAGAATATGTCACCCGATGATTAGGTACACATACAATTAAATAACATACAATATTACCTACCTATGTAACGTAGGTATATACCGGCTGCGGATACGACACGCATAGGTACGTCGATCCCAAAACGTGCCTATGCTGCTATCGTCACCAGCGGTAAATCTGATGCGTCGCAGCCTAAGCAACAAACCAGAAAAGGGGAAAAATTGAATAAGGGTGCTCAACCTGCCCTGGCTGCGGTCCGTAGCTCCGTGCCAAGGACGAGCCAAGTTGATGAGGACGGCTTCACTAAAGTGGAAAGGAAGAAAAAGAAGAAGCCCTGTTCTCGTAACCTGTGCGGTACCGCACCGAGTGGACCCAACATGCTGCTGCGTCCTGCTGTGCCTACGACGCAGCTGTATATTTCACGTCTGCAGCACTCCACTACAACTGAGGAATAGGTGCAGTATTTGAAAGTGAAGACCAGCTGGACTCTGAGGGTCGAAAGGTTGGAATCGCGCCACAACACCAACTTTAGGTCATTCGTGGTAAGAGTTCCAACCCACCATCTAGAGACCTGCATGAAGGAGGACTTTTGGCCGAAGGGTGTCGTATATCGTCGTTTCCGAGGGCGATTACGCGACACCACGCAGCGAAACACGACGCCGACAACGTTGCGTGTATAGTTATAGTCTCATAAGGTTTAAAATATGTATTAGTTTATTATTGTTGTTAAATGTATTTTGTGTATTTTATCTATGGGCCTAGTTGCCTGAAAATAAAATGATTATTATTATTATTACTATGATTATATACTAAACTAGCCTACCCGCAACCTTATAACCGTAATAATAATAGAATAAAGTGTTCTAGCCTCATCAGACAATGGTGAGGTGAGGCCAGAACGCTATTTTAGAAGCCAAAATCCATTAAAAGGCAAACTATGTATTGTATAATGTAATGCTCACAGGTGGTATAAACCGTCCATTAATCTCGAAAGTGCACAGCTGCAGGTGAATGTACAAGCAATTTAAAACAAGAAGATTTATTTGTCACTATGATTAATAATACTTACTAGCAATGCGAAGGTGACTGTGTCGCCATTAGATATTCTTGTTGCTAATTGTTGACCGAAGTTCTTGTATATTAAGTATGTCGGGGGTTTGTCAGGAATTTATTTCGCTAGGCTCGAGCTTATGTGGGCAGAACACGGGTTTCGTGCTATGAAAACACATTGGATGCGAAACACTATTTTATTTCGCATTGCACGGTTCGGGTAGGTAGTTTCCATGGAGAAGAACCGGCAAGAAACTCCATGGTTACTCTTTTCAAACAAATACACTGAGTCTAACAAATAACTTGACATTACACTTTCACACATTAACACTAGGCACAATGAATCGTGTACAGTTTCAAGACGTCTTCACTCCGCTGCGGTCAGACCCAGACTGTCTGCCTCGCCGCGAGGTGTCAAAATCAGGACTCTGTAAAAGCCGCCATGGTGGGGAGTAGCTCGCGTGATGTCACCACTGGCGCGCTTTCGATTCATTCACCCGTCCGTACTCATGACCGGATCCGACACGGCCATCCTGCTTGCACACGTCCTCGTGTGATGTTTACCCTGCAAGCAAAAAGTCCACGACAGAAATTTGTTCCACTCGGTCACTCCTGACCAAACTCATAACATCACATCTGTAATCCCCAAAGGGTTTAACAGAGGTGTACTTAATAGTACACTTACAGTTCGCTAGTTATCTCCAAGTCCCATGTAATAGGGGCGAGCCTATTGACATCAACCGGCGCAAATCCAGACACCGTGGCCGTTACTGAGAAATTTCGGATGGAAAAACTCAATAACACTTTGCCCGACCTGGGAATCGAACCCAGGACCTCGTGCTCAGCAGTCACGCTTGCCATCACTATACCAACGAGGCAGTTGATTAAATCAAACACAGTTAATTTGGAATAATCGAAAATGGGTCAACCCTTGGGCCATGTAACAGTCGTTCGAATCAACTTTTAGAACTCTACAGCATTAAAAACTACCAAGCTTACAGAAACCCTCGAGTAAAACCTCTAACGCTACGGCTCTCCAGCCGACCAGCAATCGCATTGCTTTCACATCCATTAAATGGATCTGCCATGTGCATCACCCAGTGACTACACAAATTAAATAAAACACAAAAAATACGTAAAATAATATGAACGCGCCGTCACGGCCGTCCTGCATTATCACGCGTCCTCGTGTGTGTGAGTCTCATCTGTAAACCAAAGACATAGCGCCTTATAGTATACTCCGTTCGGTCTCCCTGACTCATCAAATGACTCTTAAAAGACACACATAACATAGGGTCCTACACACATAATATATCACATACGTCAGTCAATGCCACACAGGCTATTTGCTGCCACACAGGCTAGTCGTTGCCACACAGGCTAGTCATTGCCACACAGGCTAGTCATTGCCACACAGGCTAGTCATTGCCACACAGGCTAGTCATTGCCACACAGGCTCGTCATTGCCACACAGGCTAGTCATTGCCACACAGGCTCGTCATTGCCACACAGGCTAGTCATTGCCACACAGGCTCGTCATTGCCACACAGGCTCGTCATTGCCACACAGGCTAGTCTTTGTCACATAGATCAAAGAGTACAATTGAACGGAAATGTAGTTACTTACCATGGCCGTCATCGGCACTATCTGTAAAGAGCAAAATTACGGTAAGTAGTACACTCAAGCTCGGCCATTCTGGCCCTATTCTTTCTTTAATCAACATCACCCAAAATGGTTGTCATTCAGACATATCTAATTATCTCATAGAGGGATAGTAATATCAATGGGTTAACAGACACAAACATTTTGTCACACATACGGTTCGTCACACAGACTGATTGTCACACAGACAAACTAATTGTCACACAGACTGATTGTCACACAGACTGATTGTCACACAGACTGATTGTCACACAGACTGATTGTCACACAGACTGATTGTCACACAGACAATTTGTCACATGATAGGTTAACACTGCTATATCTACTTACTTTTGCCGTCATCGGCACTTCCAGGTACTTCCAAATTAGCATTCAATTCCAACGGAACATAGCAATCTGGCATAGCACGTACACGGTCGTGAGCATATTCACACTGGCAATTACAATTTAATAATTGCAAAGTGTATCTGATGTCAGAATAATAAACTCGTCGGAAAATTAGACTCTACACGTCACTCTACATGTCACTCTACATGTCACTCTACAAGTCACTCTACAAGTCACTCTACAAGTCACTCTACATGTCACTCTACATGTCACTCTACATGTCACTCTACATGTCACTCTACATGTCACTCTACATGTCACTCTACATGTCACTCTACATGTCACTCTACATGTCACTACGCGTCACTACGCGTCACTACGCGTCACTACGCGTCACTACGCGTCACTACGCGTCACTACGCGTCACTACGCGTCACTACGCGTCACTACGCGTCACTACGCGTCACTACGCGTCACTACGCGTCACTACGCGTCACTACGCGTCACTACGCGTCACTACGCGTGTCTCTGCGCGTGTCTCTACGCGTGTCTCTGCGCGTGTCTCTACGCGTGTCGCCACGCATGTCTCTACGCGTGTCTCTACACGTGTCTCTACACGTGTCTCTACACGTGTCTCTACACGTGTCTCTACACGTGACTCTACACTCAATTGCCAGTCCATCGGCAAGTCACAACGTAAAATGTGAACCCATCGTCAGAAGCTAACCATCTCAGCCGCGTAAGTGCTACTCCTCGCAAAGAGTATACTGCACAGAAAAAGCAGTCAACGTGCACCTCTTACATGCTCCGGCGCTTCTGATGCGGCCACAACAATACCCAGTCCATCGGGTATGCTTTCAGTCCATCGAAAGCATTGTAGTTGTAAACAGTGGATCCATTAAAATCAAAACAATTAAAATCATCATAGTTAGTTTAGTTTAGAAAATGAGATTATAAGAAAACTCTTACTATGCTGGGTACTCAAAATGTTAAGTGGACTACTTGATATTTAACTAGTCTCGTCAGCGTTATCATTTTCGTCATGGCTAGTCTCGTCATTGTCACCTACGAGCATGTCAACGTCAGTTATTTTTCGCAGTCTGTCATAATTGGAACTTTCAACTATATTGCGCGATGCCTGCTCTCTCATTGCAGAAGGTCCGATCAACATTGGAAAAAGTCCGATCAACATTGGAAAAGGTCCGATCAAAAAGTTACAACACAGGAATTCTAACAATTCTGTTACTTTTACCATAATTCTTAGGCAATGCAAACTCAACTCATAAAACTGTCATAAGCGCTCTGTGCACCAACACAGACAGAAATCGTACCAACGATTTCCTACAGACCCATCGCCACATGTTACTCATGAGGTGCGGTCCAACAGACCCATCACCACGTGTTACTCACGAGGTGCGGTCTAACTTATAACAGACCCATCACCATCATGTCACTCATGAGGTGCGGTCCAACAGATAACAGACCCATCGCCATCATGTCACTCATGAGGTGCGGTCTACCTGACCCATCGCCACATGTCACTCATGTGGTGCGGTCTAAACTTTCGAGTATGAGTGTACAAGCCTTTCTTAATCAGATTTGGTCTCACTACCACTGTCATCAACTATGACATCTAATTCTCGAGGAACTTTGTGATCGGGGATCTTTCTAACACAGGCTAAAATCTTCGAATTACCATTTACCGAACCTTGAACTACACCAGTTATAGCAACGACAGGATAAATATGCTCACTCTTAGATAGATTAAACAGAATTGGCACTCTGCTCCAGAGTCATAACAAAATGAAAACGACTCACCAAAGTACTTTCATGTTCCGGCTCGATGATGCAAAGGTCGACTCACTTCTCGACCAGTACAGCAGCACTGGACCAGCGCTGGCCTGCTGCGCAGCGACTGGCGATGTGGCCCGGCGTGCCACACTTGAAGCACATCAGTGAGCTGCTGCTGGCCTACGGTCGCCGCCCAACGCCTGTAGCAGTCGGCACAGGCAACGGCTTCTTGACGGCGGTCGTCTTCGTCCGAAAATCCGCTTGTTTGTCCTTGTTTGCCGCATGCGCGACACTTGATTGGTAGTTACGATGAAAATTTCTAACGTATCTTGTAACCGGCGTCAGTGCGCATATTTTTCTTTTGTTTGTTACTACTCACGTAAATGACGTACAACGTACACGAATTTGGCACTGAACAATTCTTTACACTGGTTTCACGACATACCACAACACTATCTTGCTATTCACTGGTTAGGTTTTAAGAATTTGTAAACGATACAAAGTCTAAACGATACAAAGTCTTTGTTTTGCGTTTCAAAAAGTAACTGTCACTGATTGTCATTGTTTTTCACATGGTAAATATCACTTGTTTACAGTCTGTTTTATTTCGGCGCTGTAGCAAGCACCATGATTACGGATAAACTAAAGTTATTGCAGGTGGGTGTTTATTAGCACACTAATCGGTCTACCTTCTTTCTTGTCCGTTTTTTTTTTTTTCGCGAACTTTTTCGGTTTTTACACAGTTGACACTGATTGTTATCGACACTGTCCCCGTTTATGATTTCATTAGCACGATTTAATCCCACTTCTGATGTCGGGGGTTTGTCAGGAATTTATTTCGCTAGGCTCGAGCTTATGTGGGCAGAACACGGGTTTCGTGCTATGAAAACACATTGGATGCGAAACACTATTTTATTTCGCATTGCACGGTTCGGGTAGGTAGTTTCCATGGAGAAGAACCGGCAAGAAACTCCATGGTTACTCTTTTCAAACAAATACACTGAGTCTAACAAATAACTTGACATTACACTTTCACACATTAACACTAGGCACAATGAATCGTGTACAGTTTCAAGACGTCTTCACTCCGCTGCGGTCAGACCCAGACTGTCTGCCTCGCCGCGAGGTGTCAAAATCAGGACTCTGTAAAAGCCGCCATGGTGGGGAGTAGCTCGCGTGATGTCACCACTGGCGCGCTTTCGATTCATTCACCCGTCCGTACTCATGACCGGATCCGACAAGTATAATAGAATAGTAAGGTTTTTTTCCTTTTGAAGTAATAAATAAGTAGTGGTCCTAAACGCTGCGCTTAGGTACCTATGTAGTACCTACCTATTGACACAATGATTGTGTGTTATATTATATTGTACTGGTACAGGCGCGTCGAGATAATTATGCCCGTCTGTGGGCGAACTCGGGCTATGGATAAAAATATTATAATAATATGAGGAGAGGACTTACTAATGACCAACCGCGGAAAATTACCACGCAATAATGCGCTCACAGATTATTTACAGATTAATCTATAATTAGACCTGTTTCCTGTTTACACCATTATTAATACATATCGTTAATAGTGTATTGTTTTCTTCATGAACACTATCGCTTAGGCGTGGCATGTTTATGTAGGCTTAGTATTTCTGTCATAATTAGCCAGTTTCGGGTTCCGTAATTAATTTGTTACATGAAACTTTATAAACATGTCGGCTTTTTCATCAACTTCAAGGGCTTGATGTTAAGGAATTTGTGAAAGAAATTCCTTTCAAAGTAATAACAGTTGTTAGCACTGTTGATTGAAATTTAAAGTGAAGTGTTAACTAAATAGTAGTTGTGATTGAGTTTGTTTCAATTTTGTTTGGTTATGTTTCAAATTCTCAACAAATTAGACACTATTTTATCCTTGGTTGCTGGGCAAAACAATTTTGTGCGGGAATTACTATATCAGTGAAAGGTTTCTATTTATTTTGTCATTTTGCTATCACGGCCGTATATTTGTAAAAGTTCTATGTCCTAGTTGTGCTAATTCCCGGGGTTGCGGGCTTGCGGGACTGTTCCGGGGTTGCGGGACTGTTCGAAAGAGATACCGTGGCCCCGGAACACAAAGGGCGATGAAGGAACATGGATGGGTTTTAGTCAGTAAAAGTCTGACACTCCCTCCCTCCTGCTCCGCCCAGAGCGGGAGGAGTCATTTGATGATTTCCCATCCGAAAAAAAAGAAGGTGTGCTAATTCAAAACATTTTAGGGCATTTCTAAACTATAGAGAGCAGCGGTGGCCCTGTGGTGGCGGCTCTTGCTTATATACGAACAGTAAGTAGTGTAACCTAGACAAGCCCATTATTTTGTGCAATATATTTCATCACCACTGCTCTCGAAACGCTGAAGGAAGATATCGTGAGGAAACCGCCATGTTCTGGAACCAAAAATTGGAAGACATGTGACATCTACCAAGTACCAACCCGCACTGGGCCCACGTGGTGGATTATAGCCCATTCCGTCTCATAGAGAGGAGGCTTGTGTCCCAGCAGTGGGAACGTTGTAGGCTGATTATGCTGGGGCATTTTGTTTTGAATTCTTGTGTATTGGTGGTTCGCAGGAGCTCGTGGCTAAATAATAGCAGCCGCTCGGGTCGATCTTTAGGTTAAGCCGTGCTTGCCTAGGTTGGTCTGTGGATGGGTGTCCACCCATTACATACCGCGTTTCCTCCGTGCCTCGGAAAGCACGTTAAGCAGTTGGTCCCGGCTGTCATTTGTGATCTTCGATAGTCGTTACAGGTAGTCAGTGGCCCAAAAAGTCTGACAAGAGGTATCGTATTACCCAGTACTAACTGGGCTGTGGAGGTCAGATAGGCCGTCGCTCCATGTAAAATACTGGTATTCAGCTGCATCCGGTTAGACTGGAAGCCGACCCCAATAAACTTGGGAAAAGCCTAGGCAGATGATGATGGTGGTTCGCAAATCGGGTTCCTAGTTCACCTGATGCCTCAGAATAAATATTTGAATGACCGACAGGCAAAATTAAATTGGTCTGGGCTAAGTGTTCGTGCGTACCAGATTTATGTCATGAAATAAACACAAAGCAAGGGAAAATTCCGGTGAAAGTTCAATCCTTTGTTTTTGTAAAACTCATTCTTGTTTACGGTTTTCCTCACGTGTGTTTTGAGGTCGCTTTATTGTTCTGAGCCCTTTTTGTGAGTCAGTTGATCACGTGGCGAGTTTGCGACTCAAACACGTGACATAAAGTTGTGAATTTTGTACAATTATAAAAATGTTTAGAAATAAAATGTGCCTCCATTTTGTGTTGTGTTAAATCAACGTAAGTAGGTACCTACACTTTGTGAAACATGTACCGAGTACATATTTTGTTACTTGTGACCTGAATAATCTACCTACCTAGTTTTTCTATTGTAATTAAATTTGGATGAACTCGAACAGACTTTGTTGTAACTTTCTTTATTTTTCCTGAATAATCTACCTACCTAGTTTTTCTATTGTAATTAAATTTGGATGAACTCGAACAGACTTTGTTGTAACTTTCTTTATTTTTCCTGAATAATCTACCTACCTAGTTTTTCTATTGTAATTAAATTTGGATGAACTCGAACAGACTTTGTTGTAACTTTCTTTATTTTTCCTGAATAATCTACCTAGGTACCTAGTTTTTCTATTGTAATTAAATTTGGATGAACTCGAACAGACTTTGTTGTAACTTTCTTTATTTTTTAAATTACTCTTATTTATGTAATGTGTAGTGTAAGTTTACTTCTCGTCCCAAATGGGCCGAGGGCAGGTGGGACGAGTTGATGAATTACTTTGTCTGTTATTTGAATTTAGGCTGGGTGACAAGTTCAAACTTTCGTCAAGTTTATCTTTGAAGGAGATGTCTATTAGAAGACGGGTTAGATCAAAGTTTCCACCCCAACCTAATTTCATTTTGGTCTAATTGACCTGAATATGGCTGTCAAATTGTATTGAATATGGTAATTCGATTTGACTTTGACTCAATTTTTTTTAGAAATAGGTAAAAAGTTTAGTTAATGGATTTTATTTAGAGCAGCAACTGTGATTGGATTCTAAATTAAATTATTGACTCGGATACAATTTCAAAAAAAGTAATTTCTTGCGATAATTTTCTTATAGCTAATGAAATGATCGTGTGCAAATTATTTTCTATGAAAAATATTGTACTATAAGGAAAAACAACAAAATATACTTATAGAGGTAGAGATAATACAAGCTCGTGGAGATTTTTGATGCTAATCACGTATGGGTCATTGCCTGCTAATACCTACATTATAATAATAACAAACGACTTCCTGGAAGTGCTGATAACAAACTATAAACAATGGTGTCAAGTTCTTCTGTCAGTACCTACTCTTACCTAGTGCTTGATGATGTCATAGGTACTTAATTTTATTGTCCCTTTCTTAAGAACGCTGATAGAAAAGGATAGAAACACTAAGCAGCCGGTCTTTGTTATTTCTGATCAATCGTAGTCGTTGATTCTTAGAAATATTTGATTATTAGGTATATGAGTAGGTATAAAAAAGTTATTGTTCACTTAGGTATATTGTTAAAAAGTATAATACTGAAGGTTAAAAAGGATATCTTTTTTTATGGCTTATATTTCTGAAAGCGGGTTGTATTATGTAAGAAAGAAAAAAAATATTTGTCCCCGAGACATGACCTCCTTACAAGGATAATTTCAACTCTAGGAAATGTTTCCATATAGAAACACAAGGACTCAGTAGGTACTTCAGGTTTAATTAAATTAAAACAACATCATCATCATGGGCGAGACGTATGCAATTAGATTTACCTCGCAAAAATTACGAACTTTCGTGCAAAGCTTTATACCTACCCCTATTGAAACCATTGATTTTGGGATTTAAGCGGATCGATTATCAAAAAATCTTCCTTAGTGCTTACCTTCGCATGCAAGAGAATTTCCTGGTTCTTCCCCCGAATATGGCTAAGCCTATAGTGAATCTTCTTATTGGCCTACTAAGTGTACTTGCAAAGAAGGTTCCCCAAGGATAAAGTTTAAATCCCTTCAAAAATGTAAATACCATTTTGAGTTATATTAATAGGTACTTAGTTACTAAGTATCTATTAATAGTACTCTACCAGTAATTACTGTTACTGGTAGCCTGTGTCATCCCACTACTGTGCAAAGGCTAAGACTTTTAAATCATTCGATCCAGGGCCAATGTGGATCACTCGTTGGTTCTATCTAGCTCGTCCTGCTATCTCCTGCGAGGTCTATCGCGTCGCCTTCTGGCTGTGTCAGCATTTCTGGACTGTGTCAGGCATTGTGATTAGGTACTTAGTATTGAAAGCCAATTCGCTTTTTATTTTAATATTGGGCCATGACCACAGATCATAGAAACGAAAGTTTTTATGATCTGTGGTCTTTTGTTTCTTTGATCTGTGGTCGTGACCATTCAGCAGAACTAGTAAGAAAAGACTGAAAGGCAAAGAACTTGAACGAGTTTGCCTAAAGATGATTCTGACTTACAGAATTATGAGTTTTTAATCTATACCTACTAATATTATAAAGAGGTAACATTTGTTTGTAAGTTTGTATGTAGGGGGTAATCTCCGGAAGTAATGAACCAATTTTAAAAATTGTTTCACTGGTAGAATGCTACATTATTCGTGAGTGCTATATTTTATTCCCGTACTCCCTTGGGAACGGGAACTACGCTGGTGAAATCGCGGGATGTCAGCTAGTCTATACTAATATTATAAAGAGGAAAACTTTGTTTGTTCGTTTGTAATGAATAGGCTTAAAAACTACTGGACCGATTTCAAAAATTCTTTCACCATTAGAAAGCTACCTACACTATCCACGAGTAACATAGGCTGGACGTAACCGCGGGACGTCCGCTAGTGTGTAATAAACTAGCGGACGTCACGCGGTTTCACTCGCGTAGTTCCTGTTCCCGTGGGAGTAAGGGGATAAAATATAGCCTATGTCACTCAGGGTGGATGTAGCTTTCTAATGGTGAAAGAATTTTTGAAATCGGCGCAGCAGTTTTTGAGTTTATTCATTACAAACATACACGCACACAAAAATACAAATCTTTCCTCTTTATAATAATATTAGTGTAGAGCCTATGTTACTCAGTGTAAATGTAGCTTTCTAATGCTGAAAGAATTTTTGAAATCGGCGCAGTAGGTTTTGAGTTTATTCATTACAAACATACACACTCTTTATAATATTAGTGTAGATGTTAGGTGTCTTGCAAACAATTTTCTGCGAAATTAAGTTTACGCTATTCGGTGTTATCTAAAATAATATTATGACATAAAAACTTTTTTGCAAAAAATAAAACCGACTTCAAAAAACACAAAAAAGTGAAAAATAACTTTAGCTTCAGAAGTCGGTGTCTTATGTTTAATTGATTTCTTTTTTTGTCACCGACTTCTGAAGCTAAAGTTATTTTTCACTTTTTTGTGTTTTTTGAAGTCGGTTTTATTTTTTGCAAAAAAGTTTTTTATTTTTCCATTTTTAGTTGTTCCCAAATATTTGCCATGAATTTATTTGGCATTGTTAACAATACATGTGATGGTAATAGGCGTATCCCCAATATATGGAACTTAACATACCTTTTTTTTTCGGATGGAAAATCATCAAATTATCGCTCTGGGCGGAGCGGAAGGGAGTGTCAGACTTTTACTGACTAAAACCCATCCATGTTCTTTCTTAGCCCTTTGTGTTCCAGGGCCGCAGTATCTCTTTAGAACAGTCCCTTTTGCTGACATCTCTTTGAGGCGTGCACGGAACACGAACGAACTGTCGAAATCTGGGTGTATTGTACACATCTGCATACCCCCTCAGAGCATACAGGCGTGATGTTACGTCATGATGTTGTATAAACAATAAACATCCAAGCGATTGCAACATTCACGGCACATTTGCCGTCTATTTTTGAAGAGTTCCATTGTATATCTCCGAAGATCAGCATCCGATGTTCACAAAATTTAAATGGGACCACACGAGAAGCACCAGCTTTCAAATAAAAAAAGAATTGTCAAAATCGGTTCACCCAGTCGAAAGTTCTGAGGTAACAAACACAAAAAAAAAAAAAAAAAAAAAAAAAAAAAAAATACAGTCGAATTGAGAACCTCCTTTTTTTGGAAGTCGGTTGAAAAAGTTCTGCTTTATAGGGTAGAGCCGGACAAGAAACGTTTACTTTTTTTTGAGATCGATTCATTGCCTACCTATTTCTCAACTATGTTGGGGTTGGCCTTAGCTTCCAGTCTAACTGGATGCTGTTGAATCCAAGTAATTTGCATGGCGCGATGCCTAATCTGACCTCCAGTACCAGTACCCAGTTACTGGGTATTATGATACCCCTTAGTAAAACTGGTTTCCAAACTTCCAGGCTTCCGACCACCCGTTTTGACGGGTGATGATTTATAGTTTTTAGAGTATTGTGGTACTGGATAGGTATTTTAATTAACATGTCTTAGAATAATATTTACGTACCAAACCAATAGTATTTCTACAATCATTTCTAAGACAAAACCCCACCTTCATTGTTGGTATTTCCTAACGTAAATGATGTTTTATTTCCTGGTAAGGTATTTGTGTTTCCGCGAATTTCCACAGTATCTGCCGTAAGTAGCTTCATTATCTGTATAATTATAGAGTATCTAATTTTGTTGAACGTAGTGAAGCGATTTTTGTATTGGCAGGTATCATTTATATTGCTAAAAATCGTTCCACATAGTAGCGGTATCTGCAGCAACAATTCTAAAAATCTTGTAGGGTTAATTGCTCAGTATTGCCATAGCTACAGGTATTTCCATCATATTATATTTCAGTACAATTGTACTCTACGCGTGTAACTGAAAACACATCGCCGTATTCCTGAACTTGTCCCATTATACTTGGGGTCAGTGGCACGCGTTTTTTTTCCTTTCTCCACTGTCAGTCTGTATCATTTACTTCTTTTTCTTCCATACCATTCTTCATACAATCCATCTCTCATTTCTTTGACCTTCCTTTCCCTCTTCATCCATTAACATTCATACTCGACTCCTTTTAACTTATCCTGTAACAGGCGCCACTTTTAATGCCTGTCGCTCCACACCTCC
The DNA here is from genome assembly GCA_905147715.2 of Xestia xanthographa. Lineage (NCBI taxonomy): Eukaryota > Metazoa > Arthropoda > Insecta > Lepidoptera > Noctuidae > Xestia > Xestia xanthographa. Next base: position 17,547,858 of record LR990649.1, on the reverse strand, counting down.
ACCACAAATTTATCATCTCCGCTTTTTTCAGCCATGTTTTTCACAGCCTAGCATTCCGGTTCACAACGGTACGACAACGTAACTGGAATAAAAATGCAGTAAATTAAACGCCTGTCGCTCCACGCCTCCACTACATTGTCATCTCCGCTTTTTTCAGTCATGTTCTTCACAGTCTAGCATTCCGGTTCACAACGGTACGACAACGTAACTGGAATAAAAGTGCAGTAAATTAAACGCCTGTCGCTCCACACCTCCACCACAAATTTGTCATCTCCGCTTTTTTCAGCCATGTTCTTCACAGCCTAGCATTCCGGTTCACAACGGTACGACAACGTAACTGGAATAAAAGTGCAGTAAATTAAACGCCTGTCGCTCCACACCTCCACCACAAATTTGTACTCTCCGCTTTTTTCAGCCATGTTCTTCACAGCCTAGCATTCCGGTTCACAACGGTACGACAACGTAACTGGAATAAAAATGCAGTAAATTAAACGCCTGTCGCTCCACACCTCCACCACAAATTTGTCATCTCCGCTTTTTTCAGCCATGTTCTTCACAGCCTAGCATTCCGGTTCACAACGGTACGACAACGTAACTGGAATAAAAATGCAGTAACTTAAACGCCTATTTTATAAATACTCGTGGAAGTTGCTGTGTTTTCAGTTATGACTACAGAATTGTCAAGAATTATGCAATTTTGGTTGCCACTGTTGCTGCATGCATCACGACTTGACGTGACGTCATCAATATTGAATGTATTAAATCTACTGAGTTGAAGGATGCTAGAATGATCGCTCATGCATACATTACTGTCAAAACAAGTAGTGCGTAAAGTGATTAGGTGATCCTATTTGGATTATCTGTTGGATTTATAATATTCTTGATTTCTAATTTCTGATTATATTTTTATTTAATTCAAGCCCTTCGTCCTTCGCCCTTTTTAGGGTTCCGTACCCAAAGGGTAAAAACGGAACCCTATTACTAAGACTTCGCTGTCTGTCCGTCTGTCCGTCTGTCCGTCTGTCCGTCTGTCTGTCACCAGGCTGTATCTCATGAACCGTGACAGCTAGACAGTTGAAATTTTCACAGATGATGTATTTCTGTTGCCGCTATAACAACAAATACTAAAAACAGAATAAAATTAATATTTAAGGGATTCCCATTCCCATTCCCATACAACAAATGTGATTTTTTGCCCATTTTTTGATAATAATGGTACGGAACCCTTCGTGCGCGAGTCCGACTCGCACTTGGCCGGTTTTTGTAATAATGCGTGTTACACGGTTTCGTCGCATTTGCAACCCGCGACAGAAACTATGCGTCGTGTCAGCATCGATTTCAATGTAAACGCACCCATCGTTGCGTCGGGGAAACGAAGAGTGGAGAACGGAGGCATTTGTGTATCGATGCTGACTCGCGTTAACCACAGAATCGCGACTGGCAATAAACACATTACCCTCCTTTGTGTCCCGCAGTCGGGTAAAACAGGTGTAGGCGTACGTTTTCAGGCACCTTACACGTTCCTTTATAATTATGATAATGATGAAATGGAGATACATAGATATCTCCATTAAGTGCTAAATTAAAAGTCCTCAAATATAGTAGTCATATTTACGAAATTCTCATTTTTTGCTTCGTTGACGTAGCTTTTCATTCATCTTTTGGTCGTAAGCTGCTACAGATGAGGTAAAACATATTTTTGAGACAGGACTGGAGATTATTTTATTTTGTAGATTATTTATTTTGATTTTAATTGTATGTTGCTATTCAGAGAGATATATTTATCTATAATTTATATTACAATGATTTGTTTACATTGTATCTATCTGCATTCGGGAGGCCTGATTTCTAGATTGATCTGTGACCTAGCCGCGTGTTGCGCTTATCTTTAGTCACTAAGATTTAAAATTACACATTCTCAAAAACAATTGATAAAAGTACACGTGCCAACTAGAGCAAAATAGTTCAAGGTCAGGCCGTTCCCCCGACCCGTTCAGACTAAATACCTCTCTCCAACGCGTCACTACTATTTGACATTACAGTCTGATGCAACAACATGCAATATCAGAATCTATACTAATATTATAAAGAGGTAACATTTGTTTGTAAGTTTGTATGTTTTTAAGTTTGTATGTAGGGGTAATCTCCGGAAGTAATGAACCGATTTCAAAAATTCTTTCACCATTAGAAAGCTACGTTCACCCTGAGTGTTATATTTTATCCCCGTACTCCCACGGGACCGGGAACTACGCGGGTGAAACCGCGGGACGTCCGCTAGTCTAATATAATATTGTTTTTTTGCTATCCAACGAATCGTTAATGCATACTATGATAAAAACTTTTTTTTTGTATGAAGTGCCTACGTTTGCTGCATGGTTCTACAAACCTTATTTAGTTTGAATTCTGGCAGACTTTGAGACATTTTGGCTGGCTCATTCATCATTAGTGTAGACCAGTGTTTCTCAACCTTTTTCATGACACGACCCCCTTAGTATGAAAAAATATTTGGCGACCCCCTTCGCTTTTTAGGGTTCCGTAGTCAACTAGGAACCCTTATAGTTTCGCCATGTCTGTCCGTCCGTCTGTCCGTCCTCGCTTAATCTCTGTGACCGTTAGCACTAGAAAGCTGAAATTTGGTACCAATATGTATATCAATCACGCCGACAAAGTGGTAAAATAAAAATTGGAAAAAAATGTTTAATTAGGGTAGCCCCCCATATGTAAAGTGGGAAGTGTTTTTTTTTTTTAATTTCAACCCTAACGTGTGATATATTGTTGGAAAAGTATTTAAAAATGAATAGGGGTTATCTAAAATCATTTTTTGATAATGCCAATAATTTCGGAAATAATCGCTCCAAAAGTAAAAAACAATGTGTGCCCCCCCCTCTAACTTTTGAACCTTAAGTTTAGAAAATATGAAAAAAATCTGAAAAGTAGAACTTTATAAGTACTTTCTAGGAAAATCATTTTGAACTTGATGGAAACAACAGTTTTTGTACAAAAAAGACAAAAAGTTGTACAAAATAATTTCTGGACTAAGTTTGTAGTATATTCGTATATGAAAGCATTTTTACATAATGGATACCCACCTTTAAACTCATAAGTGGGAACACTTATTGTGACGGACGGGAAACTACGGAACCCTACACTGAGCGTGTCCCGACACGCTCTTGGCCGGTTTTTTTTTTCTTGTATTAATAAGTTACAAATATATCTATACAAAATTTTATATACAAAAATGTTTTTAAAATACTTTTCTTTTTAATTTGGAATTCGATTTAATTCTCAAATTCACAATGTAGCAAAAACGGATCCACGATGGGAGAAATTAGTTAATGACAAACAAGCTAAACCTCAATAAGATGGAGAACACTAATATAGTTTTTTATTTTGTTAATTTGTATGAACATACAAATGTTTATATCCTCTATTTAACATTTTATTATTAAATCTATTTCTCTAGGCTTTATTGTTTTGTTTAGTGAGGTAGTTTTCGCGACCTCTTGCGACCCCCCTAAAAGGCTTCCAAGACCCAAGAAGAGGTTGAGAAACACTGGTGTAGACTGTAGTGTACAAGTAGAGCTGCCCTTAATGCTGAAATTCCGACCGGTATATTTGTTATAGAAGTAGGTAGGGTTAACAATGGATAAAAGATGTGGGCAAGATACATTTTTCGAAAGCTTCTGGTTTTGTGAAGAGATTTTTTCGTAGTAATCAGGTTTTGAAAATAGATTTTAATCGCCAGTTTTTGGCGCAAAAACAAGTAAATTGAATATCTATCTCTTTGTATTTGAGGGAGGGGGATGAACACAGCCAGCCTGGGGCTCGTTGACTAGCAGAACAGCTACTTTTGAGACACATACGGAAGCGCGGAATTTCACGATTCTGTTCTGATAGGCCAACTGACAGAACCGGGACAACTGACTTATTGACCGGGACACACCGGTCCCGGTGTACCGGGATGTATGGCAGCCCTAGTCTAGGAGTAATCACCGCTCCAGTAGTCCTGTTGGCTCCATTTCATTCGATCATCGGTTATTCTCGTTCAGTTCCTATCAGCGCGCTGCAAAGTTTACTAATTGCCCTTCCTTTTTTAATATTATGATGCTGTCGACCTACTGTGAACACGCTATCACTCCGCTATCTGACCAAACTTGCTGCCATGGTTTTTCTGGTCAATTTGTAACACTTATCTTTTATTGCAGTTGAACACAATTCGGGCCATCGTACACAATCCTCAGTACAAGAGACTGGCTGACTTGTATTTGGACAACAATAGCATATCAGCCGTCAAGGAGTTGGAAGGAACTGAGTGGTTCTCCACTTTCCGGGTGCTGAGTCTTCGTGGAAACTTGCTGAAACAGGTACGTGTTTGGAAGCAGATGAGAGCATACAAAATATTGGTGAAAAATTCCCTAGTAAGGCAAATGGTATGACATTGCAAGTGCATCAAGACAAAGCTGGTATAAAGCTAAGCTAAGCTAAGCTGCTAGCTAAGCTGGTAGCTGGTATGGTTAATAGGCTTGTTTACTGAAAAATCTAATTAGCCCGTCAGTTAGATTATCAAAAGATATTTGACCCGTATTTTTTTCTTTTGTTACGTGGACCAAACTTGACGAAGATACGACGCTTTTAAAATTCTTAATACGTCACGCCGTGATATAATTTTGAGTGCGTTCTGACGTCACGAGTGGCACTTCCGAATTTTGATGCGTTTTATCTTTGATTTACAAAAACAAAAAATACGTGTCTATTATTTTCCAATACTCTAACTGACGGACTAAATAGATTTGAAATTTATCGATGGTGTGCCGTGTGGTATCCGGCAGAGTAGAATAAAACCAACCCATTACACTCACGGGTGTCGTATAAGGCGACTAATGTCTGAGGCAGAACACCTTGCGCCTCTGTAGACCAGAGAATGGGCAGCCGCGTTTTCTGTTAGTCTTTCATGACTGCGATCTCCAATCCGCCTGCCAAGCGTGGAGATTATGGCAAATTCCTCCCATAATGGGAGAGGCTTATGTCCAGCAGTGGACGTTATGGGCTGTTTTTGTTGTTGTTGTTGTTATCGATGGTAGAAACAAGCCTATTGTGATTGCAAAAGTATCTGCCAAACTAAAACGCAAAAAAAATACATATTTAAAAATATAAAAATGATTATAAGCTTTTTAAACACAAGTTCCTCTGACTGTCACGATCGTCATGTGGTCGCAAGCGCGACTGTTGAGCATGAATGCTGGGTTCGATTCCCAGGTCGGGCAAAGTGTTATTGGGTTTTTTCATCAGCAATTTCTCATTAACAGTCACGGAGTCTAGATTTGCGCGCGGTTGATGGCAATAGGCTCGCTCGTTATGTGAAACACAAGTTGATGACCTCATGTTTATTTTAGTTTCGAATATCACCTAGTAGATACAATATGATATTGTAGTCAGGTTACAATATGATATTGTCTAAATAAACACCTTGAATTCGAGGAACACGTATCCGAAAAACAGTATCGAATTGTATGGAATAGCGCAAATAATAAACGAACGATATCTTTGATGTTTGCTTCCTGAATAACTTGAGCAGAAATTTTATTCGAAGCAATATATTCTAAATCGACACGGTGACCTTTGAATCAACTTAGAACTGTGATGTTGGGGGAAAATCGAAAGGAGTATTTAAGCGCCTCGTTGGTTATGTGGTCGAAAGAGTGACTGCTGAGCTTCAGGTGCTGGGTTCGATTCCCGGGTCGGGCAAAGTGTTATTGGGTTTTTTTATTAGGAATTTCTCAGTAGCAGCCACGGAGTCTAGATTTGCGCGCGGTTGATAGCAATAGGCTCACTCCCTTATAACATAGAAATTAAATAACTGGCGAAATGCGAGTGAACCATTAGGTACTATCGTGGTCTTTTCCGCCTGACCATTTTTTTTTTTTTCACTTAAACCATGCGGAGGCGCCGAGCCACGCCCCCTTAAAGTTTGGGTCTATTAGGAAAGCGTCAACTTTGGCGCGCAAAATAACAACAACTCTCGTTTGGCGTGCGTCGTCAGTGCGCTCGGCCGATTCGGTATCTTTTCATTCATTTTTTCTACACAAAGTCAACGGGGCGGGGCTAGAGAGCGTTTTTATGTTGCGAGTGCAAGCAAAAATGAGCTTAGTTGTGGTCAGGCGGGAGTGTCCTCGATAGTACATCTCTGTTCAACCTTTCGGGGATTACAGGGGTGATGTTATGTTATGTTAGAATTTAATTTTAGTTTCCTAATTGAATGAAATTGATTGCAACCGCATAATTATGTTGATACATAGGTATTTGCATATAAAGGGTGTAAATAGACCCATAACGGAGTCGAAAGGCACTTGTTCTCTCCGTCATTGCGATCATATTTTTGTTCTAGACCATACCTGGGAACCTTCTAGTTACGGAGATATTGGGGGTCAAAGTACCAACTTTTTCACATGTTTTCTTAAGGTTTACACTTTACTTTAAATATATCCACAATCCGTTTACTATTTAGTGCACCCATCAGCACAATGTTTTGAGTGCGTTACATTGAGTTTAACCGTAAAACGTGATTTTTCACCCAAAAAAAAAAAACTGTAACTCTACGCAATGATTGCTTGGAAACTCCAAGCTTGGTTGACGGCTTCGTGAAGTTTACATTCTGTTTGGTTAATTATTGTATTCTGTACTGAGGCCCAAGACGTGGTACTAAAGAGCCTATAAACGTAATGTAAATACGTCATAATATATTTTTTTTTTAATTTACTCGATACTGATTGTGCTTTTTGGAAACAATTTAATTAAAATGCCATATTATAATTGTATTTTCGATTTAAAAACCGACGTATTTAGGTTACTTTAACATCGCGTGCTTGTTCTAGCGCCTCTGAACCCATAACATGTTCACAGTAATCCGGAAAAATAATCACGCATTTGTTTCCACTACCAGTTTTCAGAAACCTTCTCGAGTTTTCCTTGAGATCTGAGCTTACGTACCCACGCACAAGTTTATGAAGTCCTACAAGTTTTAAATTGAAACGTAATATTCCATGGGTACGCGTTCTAATCTACGTTTTCCTCCTCAGATCCCTGTGTACGCGTTTGACAAAGCATTCCAATTTAACAACAATATAATGCACGTGTACCTTGGTGACAACCCCTGGCGGTGTGACTGCCACTTCATACCACGCTTCCAGAGCTTACTGCTGAAGTACAAGCGAGTAATCCAAGATCATCCTAACATTAGATGCTCTAAATCCAGTGATAAGAAGACTTCGCTTACACAGGTACGTTTTTGTGTTATTTGTTAGATATCCTATTGGTTTAAACACTGTTTTAAGCTTTCACGGCTTAAAACTAAACTTATATTGTCACTTACGATTTTTGAAAGAGGGTAGACAGATTTGTCTACCCACAATTTATTTTTGATCCACCCGCATTCTCCAGTCAAACCGCGATCATGGCGCTTGCAACAGCGTCGAAATATTGGGAGCTCAAATCAATCACGGAAGATATCCTGTAAGTGACAATATAAGTTTAATCCCTTTGGTTTGGCTAAATAATAACAGGTACACGGATCAATCTTCAGGTTTAGCCGTGCTTGCCTAGGTTGGTCTGTGGATGCGTGACCGCCCATTTAAACACCGATTCTCCGTGCCTCGGAAAGTTACGTTATGCCGTTGGCCCTGGCTGTCAATTGTAGAACTTTGACAGTCGTTACAGGTAGTCAGTGGATCGAAAGTCGAAAATACTGGTATTCAGCTGCATCCAGTTAGACTGGAAGCCGACCCCAACATAGTTGGGAAAAGGCTAGGCAGATGATGATAATGATCATTCTATTGGTTTTCTTTTTTAGGCTGGTTCAAACGAAAATCGACCTCTTTAATCTGAACCGAGAGACTACCAACTAATAAAACGATGAAATTCAAAATTCGAAATCAAAATACGTTTATTACTCACATTTTTTGAATGTCGAAATTACTTAATTATGACAAAACGCCCACCCTTCGCAAGAAAATGTTTGTGAAAGGTATTTCCTGCAAACAATAGGAACAATGTGTTGTACAGTGTACTGCACATACATCGTGCAATATCGCCGCACCGAACTATAATACATTCCCGCACAGCAGGCATTTCATCTTAATAAAATGTTGTATGTATTCTGTCAGCTAACGCTGGTGCACGTTCCTACTGCAATTTGTATTACATGCGGGCCTCTGACAATATTAGATGGTATTAAAGCTGAGAATAGCGTAATTAAGATCAAAGGCTTCAGGAAATGTGTCGTGGTTTTCATTCATTTTATGCACAGACAGGCTAACATTTTCAGAGTTTGTTGGGAAAATGTTTTGCTTTGCATTTTATTTGTTTTTATTTAAGCTTGTTTCGCCGGGTGGTTTACGGCAGAGTAGAATAGAACCAATCCATTACACTCACGGGTGTCGTATAAGGCGACTAATGTCTGAGGCAGAACACCTTGCGCCTCCGTAGACCTGAAAATGGGCAGCAGCGTTTTTTGTTAGTCTTTCATCACTGCGATCTCCAATCCGCCTGCATTGCTGATTTATTCTGGAATATTTCGAACACTAAGTAAGGATGTTCTAATGGAAACGCTCTCGGTTGCTCTAAACGTCAAATGATTAGTACATAAGCTCTTGTGACAACCAATTAGGTCGTGTGCGGGTCTCAGTTCTCGGTAATTAATGTGGGACGCAATAACAACTCAATACACCTTTTCGGTTAACTCCCAGATTATTAGTTAACGCCTCGTGTGACCGATTCCGAGGAAATTACTGTTTGTTTAGGTAATAAAATAATAGTGTTAAATTGATTCATCTTATTGTTTCCATTAATTTGTAAGAGTTTACCTACTTACATCATGAATCGTTCCATCTCCAATACTCTAGTCGGATAAATGTCTATAAATGTAGCCCTAATTAGTCCAATAATTAATTAAAAAACTTTTTTGCAAAAAATAAAACCTACTTCAAAAACACTAAAACGTTTTATTTTTTTTGCAAAAAAGTTTTTTATGTTTCCATTTTTAGTTGTAATATCAATATAAACAAATATTTGCTATGCATTTATTTTTTGGTAACATACATTTCATGTTAATAGGCTTATCCCCAATAAAATGGAACTTAACATACCTAACCTGGGTGTTCTGTGCACATCTGCGTACCCCAATAAACATCCAAGAGATTGCAGCAAATACGACTGATTTGCCGTCTAATAATGAAGAGTTCCATTGTATATCTCCCAAGATAAGCATGAGATCTTCAATAAATTAAAACGAGACCACCTCACCACAGGCGTGATGTTACGTCATGATATTGTATAAACAATGAACATCCAACCGATTGGACCTATCACAACAGATTTGCCGTCCCTTTTTGAATAGTTATATTGTATATCTCCGAAGATCAGCATCAGATCTTCAATAAATTAAAACGAGACCACCTCAGGAGTATATTCTTTGAAATTAAAAGAAGAATTTTGAGAATCGGTCCACAAATGGGCGATAAATCGGTGATCATACATAAAAAAAACCGGCCACAAAAAGCTGTGGCGAACGACCTGCGTGCACTGCGCTGAGTGGTTCGAAGTGGCGAACGAAAAGATGTTTTGAAAGATAAGGTTGCAAAAGTTGTGGCTAACAAAAAAAAAAAAACAAAACAACAGTCCCGCTCTATTTATGTGAGTTCTAACTTCAAATGTTGCTGTGTCCGATCTAAGGAACCATATAATGTATTAGTTCCATCATTCCATGGTCCCATCAATTCTTTGTCGTTCGTTTGATAAAAATATTTGTTGTTCTTTTGTTTTTCGCGTCTAGAAAACTGCGGGTCCTATTTATATTATAATTAATTTTATCGCTTTAATAATTTAGTAGCTCAGACTATTTTTAGTATTTTGCGTCAGCCAGTCTGGTCTGCTACGGTGCTCTGCTTATGTTTACTTTGTAACATTTACATTGTTTACATACTAACTCTATAATAGAAATAAAATATTTACAAGTATCAAAAAGGGTTACAGGGCGTCGTCGAAAAATTCGTCCACATCGCTGTCAACAGGAAAAGTGCCCAGAAGGCTGGCAGCATTGCCACGTTGGATGGCAATGCTGATTCTTTGGCCAGTCGCGTGAAGAGTCGACCAACCGTTTGGCGATTTCCCGAAAAACTAGGTGGGCACTCGGACCCCATGGCCCTAGTGTTTCAACCCCAAACAGCTCAAACACATAATTACCAATTAAATTATTGTATTTGCGCCGTTTGAGCCGTTTTCAGCACCTGCAGCAGCCGCCCCAGCGCAGCACACTGTGCTAGGAAGATGGGATGGCGCAAGGGTGTCGACGCAAGTTGCGTCCCACACCAAAGGCCTACCCAACTTCCATGGCATTATGGTCATACCATCTGGTCTCTTGCCATCGACGCGTGCCAAGGCAGTGGGTTCTGATACAGCTGGCACCCCGGCGGTGGCAAGAGCACGACGCATGAGATCATTCATGCTAGCGTGCCGCGCTATCCGACCTGCACTCTTACTGCAAGAAAGGCCATTGTGTCACCTAACATAGTGCCTATATTATTAGGTGACGGTAGTGCCTCAAGCCAGAGGCCCGACTCCCATTCACCCACAGCCAGCAGGCGGGCTCGCTCAGCAGTATTGGTAGACGTATTAATAAGTTTATTCCGTACCAACCTGCAGAGCGGCTTATCCCACTGTCTCTGGGAAAACGGGTTCTCGGGCCGATCCGTGTCCGGGCAAGCCACTTTCCAGGCGTCCTCTGCGTCGGTCAAGCAAGGCACTTCCGAGCTAACCAGGGAAAGAGTTAAAATTTTCTTGGTTAGCTTTTCTTTTTACTTTGTCGCATCATATTGTACACTATGCTTGTATTATATTGCTTGTATTTTTAGAATAAACAGTGTAACAATTGTAGATAGGCCAATAAATAAATAAATAAATAAATATAGAAAAAAAACAGAGAGTCCAAAATTAAAATCCAACTTTCCCACTAAGTAAGGTCAAAGCACTAATGAATTAATCAAAGCCTTGAACCCTCGCTGTGTCTTTTAGGTAAATTAGAATGGTTCGTTAGATACGTTACTACAGTCAACCTAATTCGTAAAAATGCTTTCCTACGGATTCAGAATGAGACTAGACTTTGTATTTTCCAGGTCACATACCTTACATACGTCTACATTTTGCGCTTGGTTGGCAACAAAACCAAAGAAAATCAAAGAATCATTCATTCATTTTTTCATTCATAAACAATTAACACTGTGTTGAACAATGATATTATAATGTTACTTATAATATCATTGGTGTTGAACATTACATATTAAATAAAATTATCACATGCAGAAACAAATACATTTAAAAGCCATATTTCAACAAATAAATACAATGTCAAATAAATTAGCGGTATAATGTCAAATTCAATGTCAAAAATATAAAGAGAAAAACATAGTAAAGGTCCGATTGACGAGCATAGTGCTAAAGTAAGAAAATGACTTAAATTAAAGCTGTAAAAAAAAAAAAAAAAAAAATTGGAAACAGAATCGGATCGGAATCAGTTGGAAATTAGCAGAATATTATCCACATACGATTGTCTATCTTGCTGACATTGTCAATATTGTTTACTATTAACATAACATAACATCACGCCTGTAAACCCCGAAGGCTTAGGCAGAGGTGTACCTAATATTATAGTACACCCACATTTCGACAGTTATGTTTAAGTCCCATGTAATAGGGGGCGAGCCTATTGCCATCAACCGGGAGCTAATCCAGACTCCGTGGCTGCTACTGAGAAATTCATGATGGAAAAACCCAATGATAATTTGCCCGACCCGGAAATCGAACCCAGGACCTCAGGCTCAGCAGTCGTGCTTGCAACCACTGGACCAGGGTTTCTCAAACTTCTGGCTCCACGTACCCCTATTCAAGTTTCCAGATGACAGCGAACCCCCCCCGCCCCATTAATTGAATAAAAAGTAGCAAATACAGGCAAAAAACAAATATCTTATTAATATTAATGCGATGGATGGGCTTGTTTCTTTTCACAAATTTAGTAAATTTTTGGAATATATTGGACAATTTAAGCCTTAATTGTGCGCGCCTTCATGCTTTCCGCACGCGCCTGCCAATCACCCAGCCGCCATCACGTAAATTTTGTCACGAACCTCCTACCGTCACATGGCGAACCCCTAGGGGTTCGCGAACCCCACTTTGAGTAACCCTGCACTAGACCAACAAGGCAGTCAGTTACTATTACTGCAATAAACCTTAAGTACCTGTGTAAGCAACTGCCAGTTGCCAACATCCTGACTTGTTAAGGTGGATGCTCCCAGGGTAGCCCGCGAAATTCAAAGTTCCTACGTTTTTTGCAATTTGCAGGCCAGTGCTAGGTTGTACTATCGGGGTCTTTTCCGCCTGACCATTTTAATTTTTTTTCGCTTAAATCATGCGGAGGCGCCGAGCCACGCCCCCTTAAAGTTTGGGCCTATTAGGAAAGCGTCAACTTTGGCGCGAAAAATAACAATAACTCTCGTTTGGCATGCGTCGTCAATGCGCTCGGCTGATTCGGTATCTTTTCATTCATTTTTTCTACACAAAGTCAACGGGGCGGGGCTAGAGAGCGTTTTTATGTTGCGAGTGCAAGCAAAAATGAGCTTAGAGGTGGTCAGGCGGGAGTGTCCTCGATAGTACATAGATTAAAATATGATTCGCGGCTGTAAGATGTATGTAGTTACAGAATTATAAACATCAAAATCATCAATACAACCCTCCCAAGTTCATGTAGGTAACTCGATTGAAAAACTTTTTCATGAACAATTCAAACAATATTTTAATCAACACACAACCTAGCACTGGCCTGCAAATTGCAAAAAACGTAAGAAAATTTAAATTTCGCGGGCTACCCTGGAGCATCAACCTTAATCTTTGCTCCAAATTCTCATTTAACTCGACGCAAGAAAAAAAGGAACTTGTTCCTTTTTTTCTTGCCATTCTTGAATGGCAATTTTCTTTAGCGATTGCTCATTGTAGTTGGTCCATAATGAGGTCATGTTTATCCTTTGGCTCTTATTATGAATAAAGTTGTAGTTTTCAGTACACTCAAGCTCTAGGTAGTTATGAATAGCCGCTGTTCTCACCATGCCACCCACGATACCAGATAGTTGTTCAGATCATGTGATAAATTATCAATAACAATAAAGGTGAACGCAGACCTAGCCGTACCGTAGTCGGCTAAAATATTTAGGTTACGTGGTTGATGCGAATGGGTTGCGAACGGACCTGGAAAAGGTTGAAGCCATCCTTAACTACGCAACTCCTATTATTCGCAAGGAGGATCTCGCCTGCAACTACAGGGGAGTATCTATCACTGCAGCTGTGACAACTGACAAAGAATAACCCGCGATCTTACAAATTTTCGTGTGGCTCCGACTAACGCTAACTTGCTGGGTTTTATTGAATATACTTTTATTGAGCACACCCGTCTTTTATTATATCTCCAAATACTAGGTGGGAATTAGACGGGTGGAGCCCAACGTGGGGCCAGTGTAGCCTCCACCCGTCTAATTTAAAAAAGGTTCCCTAATTACTACATATTATGAGAGGAGATCAGTTTCAAAATTAGAGAGGGCGTGCTCTGAAAAGGTATTACAAAGGAACAATGAAAATGAAAATATATAAACAGCAGACATAACCTTGACATTTAATGTTGAGTTACTAATTGTTACGAGTATATAATACCCAGTATTTTACTAGCTGTGCCTGCGGTTTCACTCGCTGATTTTCTTTTTGTTCGTTTCCTAAGGGTCACAAAACAGATTTTTCGAATTCGATTGCATTGTTCAAACAAAGAAACTTGTTTAGTTTTATTAAGTTAGTGGGTATAGCAATGGGGAATTTTCCAGTGCTTTTTATGAACGAACTAGATGGCGCTGATCAACCTTGGGAATAATAAAATGGCTCGTTTTTATGTCTACAAAGCTTTAACAGAAGTACGGAGGAACCTAAGCTCGACTCGACGCAGACTGGAGTTTATACGTAACGCAAAAATAGCAAAAACCATGCAAAAACTTGTAGTTCAGTTCAGTGATGCAAAAAAACAGTAGACTTTTTAGGCTAAAAATGTTTGACAGAAAACAGGTTATTTACAGTTCTCACTCAAATACAACAATAAATAATAAAAAAATAAGAAATTTTAATAAAAAATGAGTTTGACATGTTGTGTCTAGAGTCTAGGAGAGTTTTTTTTTGCCCTGCTTAAAGATTTTACCATTGACCTATATACGTAGTAAATTCTTTTTTCATTGGATTTTACTAGAATGCCTTACCTTACGCCAACTTAAAAAAATATTCCCTAAAACTGATCAGCGCCATCTATAGATTTCTGTGGTTGTGAGAAACGTCAGTTGAAAATTCCCCATTGAGCAAGGCCATTCCAGATTTTTTTTTGTCTTGGCCTGCTCCCACTTCTGGCCTGTCTGTCTGTCCCACTCCTGGGCGAGGCGTCCCTACTCCCTCCACTCTTTCCACTTCTCGCTAACCCGCGCGGAATCACTTGTACACATACCCAGAACTGGGGGTCCAAAATGGCCGCTTTGCCAGAATCGTAATATGAATCACGTTAAAAATTCAAAATTCTTAAAATGGACTTTATGATTTTTAACATAAAGTCCATTATGATTCTGCTAAAGCGGCTATTTAAGACCGACACCGACACGAAAGAGAATCGACAAATCTTTTGTTCATCTGTCATTGAATCGACAAAATGACAGATGAACAAAAGATTTGTCGATTCTCTTTCGTTTCTACGGTGGTCATACTACGCGGGCAGTTCGTCCCGCCTTCTCCTTCGTGGCCTGCCGCAAATTGAGTACACAAAATTGATAAAACTGATTTTGTACAAGTACAAGTAATTTTAATAAAACTCTATAGGTAGAAAGGCCCTTGGGATCTTTATCGGTTTCAGCTTTGATGTTTAACCAAAACATATTTTTATTAATAAAGGGCCGTAGAAGTCGATTACATGAATATTTTGCTGTATAAGGTTTCTTTTTATTCGATATTTATGCGCAAACAAAGTAGCAGGTAGGTAGTTAGGTAGAATATTTTAGCCACAGATATAGTTATACTTACTGCTGAGACAACCCCTACTAGCGTTGCCACGATCCGTATGAATACCAAGTTTCATTGCGTGGCATTTTTTGACTTCCTACTTTCATGTCATAAGCACTATTCAGTTATTAGATAAACAAATTACTAACTACGTTTTTGTTCTTTTATTGTCTAGAACAAACAAATTAGCTTACGGTAGCCACGTTAAATTCAAATTCAAAAACTTTAATTCGAGCGGAGCCTTATATAGGGTTAGTAACATATTCCTTAAAAACTAAGTGTTAGAAAACAACAGGATACGGTGGCACATGTAACTGACAGCAGCGAACCACATAAGGACAGTCCACTCTGCCAGCAATCATTCTCAGACCCCTCTTAGGGCTGACCATGACGCGAGCCACCATTGATGCTGCGCGCTTCCGCATTATTGCGTAAAAACAATCTACACGCGCCGCCGCAAACATCCCTGACGCACTGCAACGCCATGGCAACCCCATCAGTTTCCGGAACGCATTATTGAATTGGGGGTATAGTTTTTGAACTCACCAGATGGCTTACTGTCGAGTAAGGTCCTGTCAGTAAATCTGTTTAATACTTTAAAACACCAACAACTTCGTAAAAAAGTTTATTTTATTACGTATAACAACACAGTGTAAGCTATATTATATTTACAATATTCTTCCTAAAATTAGCAAGCATGAAACATTCAAAAATTATTCTACCTCCAAGTACTAACAATATTATGATCTTATGTTGACTTAAAATCTTCAAGTCATAATTTAATCAATGGAATGGGCTAAATCTAGAACACAATCGTGAGTATTAGTATAAATACGTGATAAAAAAGCACGCAACGCGCGAACACTCTATGACATCTGACATTTTGGAGGACCTCAGTCTACACAAGGGCCTCTAGTGGCAAATGCACATGCGATGTGTGATTTTTCCCTTTGTGTTCAATGGGGGCTCCCATTGAACACGAAGGGCTCCATACGACGCTAACGAATAATTCTCCCACAAGCTGCAAGTGTAGAAGGTGGTACAGAATGCTCTAAAGAGCGACACCTTTACGTCCGCAGTACAACAAACAAACCTGCGG
Organism: Xestia xanthographa; assembly: GCA_905147715.2. NCBI lineage: Eukaryota > Metazoa > Arthropoda > Insecta > Lepidoptera > Noctuidae > Xestia > Xestia xanthographa. The sequence continues at coordinate 17,531,642 of LR990649.1, read as the reverse complement.
GCTATCATATTCGCGCGTACGGACAGAGCCCTCCGTTCCCTTTCAATGTCAGCATTGTCCTTAAGGTCAGTGGTGACCAAGTGACCTAAGTATTTAATTTGTTCCACTCGCTCAAGAGGAACACCGCTTAGCCGTATGGGAGGCACATCAAGATGGTACTTGGTACCCGCCTCAAAAACAATGTACTGACTCTTCTGAACATTGTACGATAAGCCATGCTCCACCCTCACAAGTGGCCAACAACGTCCTTATACCGCTGACTGAAGCGCTCAGCAGCACTCTATCGTCCGCGTAACTTAAATTATTGACACAGACACCGTCAATATGACAACCGACATGATGACTACTAAGGGCCTCAATCAGAGCATTCATATACAAATTGAAGAGGGCAGGGGAGGTCACCCCCTGTCTCACTCCGCATTCCAACTGATACGGCTCAAGCAGCACACCCGCCCACCAAACATTGTTGTTAAGCATGAAGTAGGTGCTCTTGCGTTATATAGGTATGTCTATATCTGAGATTTTATCAATTCGATATGTACTGAAAGGTCACCCATCCACGGACCGACTTTGGCAAGCATGGCTTAACCTAAATATCGAACGAATATTATTAAGCCACGAGCTCCAATGTGATGTTTATGTTTTGTGTTAATAATGTGCCTGAGACTGCCACATTGGTGTAGTAGTGGTCCCAGGCGTGACTGATCCTAGATTCTCTTCCCAGGTCGGGCAGGTTATTGGAATATTAGGTTTTTCCATCAATAACAGCAACGGATGGCCTGGATTTGTGCCCCATTAATGGCAATAGGCTCGCTCTCATTTCGCATGTAATAACAGAGGACTTAAAATCATAACTGATGACGAAATGTGGGTGTACTGTACTACTAAACTTCTTCCGGACTACAGGTGCTAAACGCGAGTTTTATAATGCAAAAAATATATGATTAACTGCAATAAACAAACCAGAAAATATTATATGATATTCTTCAGAATATATGATGGTGTTTTGAAAACATGATACAATAATTTTACTCGATAAAAAAAAATCACGAACTTATCTCTAAAAAATAATTTTAACGAGTAAAAACCATACTAAAATACATGAGATCATTCGGTTTTTTTTTGGCAAATAATTCTACAAGCAACATATTAGCATGATAATGTTTTATTTTTTTAGTCCAATCAATAGATTTTTTGTAAATCGTAAAAAACCACTCATTTCGCATTACTCGGCCCGCAGTGACTGACGTAACAACCACTTTATAGTGCAAGCTGATTAGAATTTTTTAAGGCCCTTCTAACCCTAAAATTAGCAACTCTAAGTATTTGTGGTGGTTCAAACTTCGTTTGAAATACTGTTAGAATAAAGTTCTAATCAGAATTTCTAATTTCTAATCAGAAAACCTCTTACTTTACCATATATTTATTTCAAAATTAATGCTTCAGTATTTTAGGCGTAACGGAGGATCATGCTAAGCCATTTGAGGCAAGTTAGGCCCTTAACGACTATCTAGTTCACGTACTTACTTAGTACACGATTTGCTAATATAGCTCCTGTAGTCAATATATAGATAATAGGCATGATGTTATGTTAATGATGTGTTTATTGTTTCAGATCAGCACTGTAGTGCTGGGCAACATCTGTGGAGACGACGACGTATTGCCAATAAGTCCTATAAACATAGTCAATTTAGTTCTACTATCCTTAATATTATTAGTGGTAGGAAGATTTATTTACGACTGGCAGAATTTCAAGAACACCGGGGAACTGCCTTGGTTGTCATCAGTTTTACCTTAGAAATAATATTCTTCACTTACTGAGATTACTTAAGCCTAACTTTAGCGTAACTTATCAAGTCGAATAGTCTGAATTTCGATCAAATAAAATAAAACAATTTTGACAAATCGAATAGTTCGTTATTTCTATCCTTTCTAAGATTATTTTGTGCCTTTGGTTATTTATAATTTTCTGTTCATGTTATTGTTCAATTCCTAACCAAAGTAAAATTTCTGGGAAGTTCGTAGGAAACCGATGTTTCTCAGCTTATTGTCTACGGTGAATGCTCCAGGGTAGCCCGCGAAAATCAATACAAATCATCAATACAACCAACGTTCTTAAAGGTGAACCAAAAAAAAAAACAGAAAAAGTAATTTCTAAACCTTTATGAACATGGAGGGTTGTATTGATGATTTTGATGATTATAATTCTGTAACTACATTCTTCTTACAGCCGCGAATAATATTTTAATAAACATACACCCTAGCACTAGCCTGCAAATTGCAAAAAACGTAAGAAAATTTGAATTTCGCGGGTTGGTTGAAGCATTCACCTGTACTGCAAGCTAAGTGAAGATTATGGCGTGGATCTGACAGCTCATGAAAGTGAAAAAGAAAAATAAAGATGTGACCACACTTTATCGACGCAAAATAAGTTTTAGCCGATTAAAAGGATCTTTAAGTCAATGCAATAAAAGCGAAAAAGACTCTATTCGCATTTCGCCTCGTTGCGAATCGAGCAACCTAACACTGAACTAATATCGAATATATATCTTAATGATTTTTCATTAACATAAGCCGAACTACATTCCCTTTATTTTCCTGAAGGTTCAGTGGAGATGCCAACTGTCATAGAAAAATGGTCATTGTCACAAATGTGGTGATACCCGTATCACCACATTTGTGACAATGACTATTAGCGAAATCGGCCTGAGCCGACCCCGGTCCGCTAATGGTCACTCCATAAAGCCAGAGATAAATAAGATAAGCGCTTAGCCGGCCGATTTGGCCAGTAGCCGACTATCATGGTTTTTCACATATATATTTGAACTTCGAACTCTCATCCGGCCACTGATTATACGTTTGATGTGAACACGGCCTAACCTGACCAAGCTACACGCTCTAACGACACGCGTGTGACGTCAGCAAGGAAGCAGATGAATGAAGTGATTCGGAGAAAGCCACGAGTCACCGACTTTCAGACCGACGGTTATCATCGTAGACGGAAGTAACGCGCACTTCTGTCAGTCGGCACAATTCGCATCGCGCGAGGCCGTGAACGAGGCTTAACGGAATACTTCAACTGCTATGTTTACTGGACTTAGATTAGTCGCAGTCATTAGTGTAAGTATTATGAGGGTAGTTAAGACATAAGATACTGTCGCGCTGTTTATGTCCTGTTTTATGTCACAGATTGTCTTATGCTCATCCGTGTGCATTATTGTGGGCTAATGGTGGAGCGTTAAAAATATAAAAACCTCGGATTACAGTTACAGTAAATGTAAATTAAACGTAATTTAACTGTGTTAAATGAAATGCAACCCGACCACGCCATCTATCAGTGTACAGTGTCAAACACAAATGAGAAGAGTAATAAATCTCGGAGTTCTATTTCATGACAGTAGGTGCACCAAACTAGCTTATGCCAGAGGCTTCGCCTTCGTGTAGTTTACGGGTTTTGTCCTACGGGAATTGTCCATCTAAGCATCCATCCTCACAAACTTTTACGTTATAAACTTGTATTATACATTTGAATGTTCTTATCCTAAGATATCTTAGCAAACAAACTTTATTTCAGCTTTTATCGGTGTTAATAATATAATATAAAATACGTGCAAAATATCAATTTTCTTGATCTACATGACGATGTTAAATTACATTGTGATGCTCCGTAATCCGTCCGTAATCGATATTTTCTAGTTCATAGTTCGCGAAGGTCGGATGCGTGGAGTTTGCAGTAAAACTTTCTGACATATTAGTTGACTGAGGTTAGACAGTAGTTAGTTTCAACGTTCAGAGTCAAAGTACACTGAAACCCGCAGAAACGGCACGTATTGGTGTTTAAATAATTGAGAAGTCGACTGGTCGCGACTAACCGTGCGTGCCAATTTGCGCGTGTGAATTTTGCACGGAAGGTAAACCGGAGCGGGTATGTTACAAAATTATGCAGGTTTGTCCTCTAGGATCTAGTGACCATTTGTCACTTTCTATACGCAGCTCAAGCTTATCCAATTTATATCGTCTGCTCGACGTCCGTTCCGTCCTACAGGGATCCAGCAGAATATCAGCGTCAGGTGCATGCCTGACACATGCTGAGCTAGTGGCTAGTGGCATACCATGACGTCTTAAAGCAGGATAGTTTTAATTTTATCCCTGTGAGGGAAAGAGATGGCGCTAGACGTCCTCTATTGCTCTGTCTCTTACCCTCACTGGAACAAGAATAAAACGATCCTGCTTTAAGTCGTCATGGTAGGCCACTCCAGCCTTATTCAGAACCATTCGACTCGATTCCGTACCGAATCGAACGTCTAAGATATCGAAGATGTCCTCCAAACGCAATTCACAAATCCGAAACCGAATAATTTTGACAGTTCAAATTCGATTTGAAGACTCAAATCTTTCCGACAGCTGTTTGCTATCGGGAGTCATATCGAACAAAATTAAAACGAAGAAATAAACTATATTTCCAGCTTATTTCAGTGAAATAAAAAGACTGTAAACTTTTTAAACACTACCTGAAGTGAGTAAATGAAGTTTTATTATTGTATTGACCATATTTCATTGATGTATCCGCATTTACATAAATTCAAAGTGTTTACAGAAATGTGATATTCGTTCTAGATATTTTGATACTTTGGTAGATGGAGTATGTGATTGTGCGAGCCAGAGACCGTCGGCGTGCAGAACAACAGAGGCAGGAGACGTTATCTCGTTATCTCTTCCTAAAGGATACGACGAATCCTTTTGCCGACCCGCGGTTTCAGTTGGTTTATAGACTAACACCAGACATGGCCCTTAGCCTCACTGAAGAAATAAGTCCCTATTTCCTTGACACGCAATCATCTGCCGTAATCCCCATAGAAATTTAATTATTGTTTGACAATGAGCAAATAGCAAGAATTGTATAATACTGAATACTTGCAGTATTTTTTTCCTTTTTTAAACAAAGTTATCTAAGAAAAAAGAAAACTAGTTTTACTTAAAAAAAAAAGTTTTTCCGCTTTGCCCGTTTGACAGAGGCTGTTTACAAAGCAGGTTTATTCGAAATGAAATAAAGTTTATTATAGTTACTAATAAAATCATTTTGTATCGTTTGCTGTCTATTAAGTTACTAGCTGTATATTCCTTATCTAGACGGAACTAAATATTCAAATAAACCTATTTTATTTACTATTTTAAATTTTCTACCACGATCATCTATTTACTACCATTTTGTAGCGTTCCCCATAAACACAACGGTCTATCGGATAGAAAAAAACGTATCCGTTCGGATCTGTGAATAGGCGTTTTGACAGTTCTTCGGCTCGGAAACGAGATTGTCGAATACGGTTCCTTACCGACACGGAAACGTATCGAATAGTTTAGAATACCCCTGCTGGACTACCATTTGGTGCAACCTTAAGACGCACACCGCACCTTGTATTATTGTTATTTATTGTATTTTATTTTTATATAAAGTATATCATGGTGTTACCATACTTATTTCGATGTTTTTCTTGTGTATATTTGGCACCTTGTTTTTATAATCATGTAAATGTATTTCTGTGTGTTGCCTTGTGCTACGTCTTTTGTGTTCAAATTCAAATTCAATTCAAATTCAAATTCATTTATTGGGTGTGTTTTTTTTGGTGTTCACCAAATAAATAGTTTATCTATCTATCTTATCTACCTATCTATCTTATCGGATGGGTGTACATGTACAACAACATGTCAGGTACCCAAGCATGTATATGAGATTTAAGAAATAACCAAACTTTAGTGTATAGTCTCGTCGTTAGCATTACAATAGTGACGATAATCTTTGGGAAAATCGATATCATTGAGCAAAATCCTAAGCCATGGACAATATTTTCCCGATACTTGGTTACCTGCTGGAGACAAGCAATCTCTAAGACAAACAGGAAAATAACTCAGCAGAGATATTTATCACACGAGTATTATATTGAATAAAAGTTTATTTTCTACTTCCATTGATTCAAAGCTCTGATAACTTTGCGAAACAAATTGAAGACGAAAACTTCGAGAAACGAAATCTCTTTTGAAATAGATGACATTTTGAAGACTAGAAGGAGTTTTACCAATTACAAATAGGGTGATTGTTATGTGTCTCAATCAAGTCTGCTTATTGTAGGCCACTGCTGGACATAAGCCTTTTGTGTGCGTGTATATACAGGGTTAATTTTCAATGACCAGTCAAAATTTAAAATTAAGATCTACTTAGATATCAAACCAAAAGTGCATTTTAAATATTATTGTAGAAAAATATACAATAAAATAATAGCATTCATTTGAAAATGTTTTAGTAATTTCCTAAATCATAAACCTAGTGGGAATCAATGCACTTGTGTACGTGCATGCATCGCCTAATTTATGTGTGTGCTAACTGCTACCTATCTAGGTTGTTGAACTGAATTGTGCTGTTGCAATATCCACACGGTCGCTTTTTAGTAGAGACAGGAATGAAATTTTATTTAAAAAATAACGTTTATTTTTAGGGTTCCGTACCCAAAGGGTAAAAACGGAACTCTATTACTAAGACTTCGCTGTCTGTCCGTCTGGCCGTCTGTCCGTCTGTCTGTCACCAGGCTGTATCTCATGAACCGTGACAGCTAGACAGTTGAAATTTTCACAGATGATGTATTTCTGTTGCCGCTATAACAACAAATACTAAAAACAGAATAAAATTAATATTTAAGGGGGGCTCCCATACAACAAACGTGATTTTTAGGGTTCCGTACCCAAGGGTAAAAACGGAACCCTATTACTAAGACTTCGCTGTCTGTCCGTCTGTCCGTCTGTCCATCTGTCCGTCTGTCCGTCTGTCCGTCTGTCTGTCACCAGGCTGTATCTCGTGAACCGTGACAGCTAGACAGTTGAAATTTTCACAGATGATGTATTTCTGTTGCCGCTATAACAACAAATACTAAAAACAGAATAAAATTAATATTTAAGGGGGGCTCCCATACAACAAACGTGATTTTTTTGCCCTTTTTTTTGATAATAATGGTACGGAACCCTTCGTGCGCGAGTCCAACTCGCACTTGGCCGGTTTTTTTTTTGCCGTTTTGTCTAATGTATAGATAATGGTACGGAACCCTTCGTGCGCGAGTCCGACTCGCACTTGGCCGGTTTTTTTTAATTATTTCGAAAATATTATCGATTCTAAACAATCTCTGAAAATTTGGCCGGTCATTGAAAATTAAACCTGCATATTGTTTACGGGCGAACTGTTGTCCCCAAGCGCTGCACGTATGACGAATACAAAATGCTATGTCAGCGCTCCTATAACAAGCCTGTTCCAAGCTGTACCACAACACCAGTTTCCACCTTCCGTATTCCCGCCGCGTTTTTATAAGGTCGTCGGTGTGACAGCAGGGACCGTACAACCCCGCTTAAGGGTTAAGCCTTTTGACAGGGTAACTCGTACATGGGGTAGCTCATATCGCAGTGTTACCTATTGTTCGAGTTACATGCTCGAAACCCAGCGAAATGGTTAACAGTTTCATTATGGTAACCACTTGAAGGGGTTAACCCCTTCAATGACTTAAGCCTGTGAAGAGGTTACCTTCACGAAAAGCTTTTTTTCGTGTTACCCTGACTTACCTTATAAACTTAAGCTGCATGTAGGTGGGGAATACTTGCACCCGAGCGGCGCGCGGGGCCTCATATTATTACGAATTTAACAACAAGTGACGACAAAATAAAGATAAGCGCGAGGTTAAATTGTTAATATTTAGGATGAATAAGTAAGTAGTAGTATTAGTACTTACCTACGATAGGCAACTTAACAAGTATAAACCCTTACCTTCATGGCATTGCCAAATAAATTGCATTTGAGTGAATATCAAAGCAGTAAATTTTACGTGTCCACGTTGAGAATCTCGGTGTAAAAATAATGATAGTATGTTTCTAAATTATTTTTTTAGTAAACGTTATTTGGTGCAACTAGGGCCACAATTTTATTGTTATAAGTGTTTATAAATAATCAAGAAAAAAAAAATCGCCGTAAAATTCAAGTTTGGTGGCTTGCCCTAGTTCCATATTTTAATAAAATTGCGTTCACCAAAGTAACAATTTAAGGTACAATAAAAAATAAACCATTTCCTTAGTTTATGCATACGACACAATCATTATCTAAAAACAATTAAACCATATTAGAAAAACTAATTTAAAAGCACAGGACACTCGATCAAAGTTTGTCCAAGCCAAACTCAAAATTTTGGTGCCACTTTTTAACTTACTGTAACCTAAAGTTTCGTGCGTGTGCGACGTCGTATTTTTTTTTATTTCGCACCTCTCGGTCGTGCGCTGGACTTGCCCGTAACAAGTGTGTGATTAGTGCTGCGATTACCCGATAAAAACGTAAGTATTCATCTTGGGTGGCACCGTGGCACGGGGCACAAGAATTGTTTAATTTTGCTGTATTGGTTTTGCTGTTGATTATAACGTGTTTTAATAGTAAGCTACACGTTATAGCTAGTGATTTGGGTAACGCATAAATCATTGATATTAATTTAAATGTAACTTAAACCCCTGTTTTAAAAGATTTTTTTTTTATGCCTGGTTCCAATTTTGGTGGCTTTGGTGGCGTTTTCACGTACTGTTTGTACATATATAGCCAGTTTTTATGTTGCCAGGCAGTTTCATTAGCAAACAAATAAATGTTATGTAGGTACTTGGCAGTAAGTAAGACCTATTATTAGAAGGGTAGCATGCTAAAGATGAAGTTTCTTACTTTTATTTTGTTGCTTTTTAGAAAGCCAATACAGACTAATTAAAAGAGGCTGCTTAAAAAGAGAATGGATGAAAGAAGAAGAAAAACAAGAATAATGTTTCATCATCAGCCTACACGGCACGCCACTCAACTCGATTCTCAGCAACTCTCATCCAGTTGCTACCAGACACCCTGTGAAAATCGTCACTCCAGTCACTCGAGTCTGAGGGCATCCCACCTTACGTTTGCCAATTCGCGGTCTCTACTCTAGAACACGTCTACCCCAACGGTCATCGGTTCTACGGCTAAATGACCGATCCATTGTCAATTTGTCACTTCAGCTTACTTATTCTGTGAGCTATGTTTACCACTCTGGTTCTCTGTCGGGTCACCTCGTTCGAGAGACCACCCCCACCTTTTTTTTTTCGAATGGGAAATCATCAAATGACTCCTCCCGCTCTGGGCGGAGCAGGAGGGAGTGTCAGACTTTTAATGACTAAAACCCATCCATTTTCCTTCATCGCCCTTTGTGTTCCGGGGCCACGGTATCTCTTTCGAACAGTCCCGCAACCCCGGCAGGTATCGGTCCTTGTGGACCCCTTCCTTTTGCTGACTCTCTTCGAGGCGCGCGTGGAACACGAACGCGCCGTCGACACGGCCTGTCGTCATGAGACGGACGGACTGCGAGCTAGCCCATAGCCCACCGTCCATAGGCCCGAGACCGCCCCATCTCAGAGAGACTTTAACACAGCCCGTTTCATAGCTTGCTGAGCGACCTTGAATTTATGGACCAGCCGTACCGTGAGTGTCCACGTTTGGACCCCGTAAGTCATGACAGGCAGGAGAATATCTCGATAAATTTTTGAGATATTTTAGTTTAAAGTGTAGTGTGGCACCCAAAATTGAAAATCGCCCACCATAATCGAAAATGCCCACCAACATTGAAAATCAGTGGCACCAATCTCTTAACTGTTTGCGGGCCCAGGTTGGCCGATGTAGAAATAATCTGGCCAAATGGGGTATCATCGACCCGTCCCAAATACGATGTCAGTGTGGAGCCCCTCTGCAGGATATGCTCCACCTCCTTTCTTGCTCATCCTGCACAGCCACCTGCACCTTCCAGGATTTAAACGAAGCCAATGACAGAGCTGTGCAGGTGGCTACATACTGGTCGGGTATTATTTGAGTTATCGACACGCAAAGAAGAAGAAGTGGCACCAAAATTGAATATGCATCGCATGTACTGTATATCTCGACCTGATCCCGAAAATGAGGATTCCAGAAACACCTTAACCCGTCCTTTCACAGAAGACCTGTGTGAAGATTCAGCCTAGATGAAATCGAGGCAACTCTTACAGAGCTTAAAATTGGAAAAGCCCCTGGATGGGATAACGACAGAGCTCTTGCAAGCGGGAGGAAGGCCTGCATTAAGAGAGCTTCAGGAGCTTTTCAACTCGGTCCTGTTTTTCTGGGAGAACTCCAGAAGCGTGCAGAAGGGGCGTGGTCGTTAATTTCTTTAAGAAGGGGAACAAGACCCTATTAAAGAATTACAGACCCATATCGCTCCTTAGCCACGTGTATAAGCTGTTTTCAAGAGTCGTCACGAATCGTCTAGCGACGACTTCCCGCCACCGGAGCATACCGGGTTTTGAGCAGGATGCAGCACCATAGACCACATCCACACTATGCGGCAGAACGTACACAAATCCAAAGAGTATAATCGGCCGCTGTCTTGCATTTGTGGACTATTAGAAGGCTTCGTTTGACTGTCGAGGCCTGCCCGCTTAGCATGAACGCCTTATACACATCATCATCATCAAAGAGAATCGACAAATCTTTTGTTCATCTGTCATTTTGTCGATTCAATGACAGATGAACAAAAGATTTGTCGTTTCTCTTTCGTGTCTACGGCGTTCATGCTGAGCGGGCTGATCAGTACTGAAGTATTCCCAGAACTATTTTTGACAATGGCGGTCCTCTCGAGGTTGTGCGAGAATATTTATATCTCGGGCAAAATCTGAAGTTTGGTAAGAACAACTTTGAGACTCACAGAAGAATTCAGCTGGGCTGGGCAGCATTTGGAAAACTTCGTCCGGTGTTCTCGTCGCGTTTCCACAGTGCCTAAAGACGGAAAGTCTTCTACTAGCCCGTCCTGCCTGTCATGACCTACGGGGTCGAAACGTGGACACTCACGGTACGGCTGGTCCATAAATTCAAGGTCGCTCAGCAAGCTATGGAACGTTCTGTGTTAAAGTCTCTCTGAGGTGGGGTGGGTCTCGGGCCTCGGGACGGTGGGCTATGGGCTAGCTCGCAGTCCGTCCGTCTCATGACGACAGGCCGTGTCGACGGCGCGTTCGTGTTCCACGCGCGCCTCGAAGAGAGTCAACAAAAGGAAGGGGTCCACAAGGACCGATACCTGCCGGGGTTGCGGGACTGTTCGAAAGAGATACAGTGGCCTCGGAACACAAAGGGCGATGAAGGAACATGGATGGGTTTTAGTCAGTAAAAGTCTGACACTCCGTCCTGCTCCGCCCAGAGTGGGAGGAGTCATTTGATGATTTCCCATCCGAAAAAAAAAGGACTTATTGTTATCTAGGCAGGATTATTTAGGTAGCAACTTCAACATCAGTAGTCAGTAATTAGATGATGACATTGGTGCTGATTCCCTTGTTCACAAACTAAACTAAATTTAAGTTGAATGCATCTTTTTCTTTCTATTTCATTATGAAAAGGATAGAAGATAAATATTAGTTTAATCCTGTCAAATTAGTCAGCACCTGACGTAATTTGATGTAATTTTAGTAGTCAACTTTTTAATCGCGTCTAAAACTTGTATGGCGCTGATTAATTTGACAGAACATAACTTAAATTTATCTTCTGTCCTTTTCTTAATGAAATAGAAAGAAAAAGATGCACTGAACTTAAATTTGGTTTAGTTTTTAAACAAGGGAATCGGCACTATTGTTTACTATTCAATTTCTTGGTATGGTTCCGCCCTAAATTACAAAATAATAGCGATAAACTAAATACAGGGTGTAAACAGACAGACTCATCACGAAGCCGTCAACTAAGCATTCTGTACATCAAACTAAGTAACTTGACGCAAATATTATTGCTGGGGAACGACTTTTTTTAAGGGGTGAAAAATCATGTTTTGTGGTAGAACTCAATGTAACGCACTCAATACATTGTGCTGATGGGTGGATTGAATAGTACGGGGGTCGTGGAGGTGTTTAAAGTAAAAAAACTTGTATTAAAAAAAACCTTGTCAAAAAGTTGGAACTTTGACTCCAATATCTCCGTAACTAGAAGGGGGAACTTTCTGTGAATGTATGGTGTAGAACAAAAAAATGATCGCAATGACAAGAACAAGTGCCTTTTGGCTTCGTTTAGAGGTTTTTTATAAAGGGTGTCCTTATAACATGCGCCATTTGATTTACGCACGGATTTCTTAAAAACATAATGTACTTACCTTTAATTCACCTTTTACTTTTCTGATTGCATTTTCTGTAGACGATATTTTATTGATATTTTGTATTTGTAAGTTGTCGTTATTATCTATATCTATACTAATAATAATCTATACACTATACACTAATAATATTATAAAGAGGTAACATTTGTTTGTCAGTTTGTATGTTTGTAATCATTTGTGTATTCGTGAGTGCTATAGGCTATATTTTTATTCCCGTACTCCCACGGGAACGGGAACTACGCGGGTGAAACCGCGGGACGTCAGCTAGTTGTTACATAAATAAGGTTCATGAATTGAATTTCCAGCTGTCTTGGCTTTTGTTATTGTTCGTAATTTATTGACTAATTTACCTGTTTTACTTATTCTGCTTGTGCTCTGAATATTCATTGTGAGGATGTCCAATTTCGTGAAAGATTTGTGGGTGGCGAACTTTTTTGGTAATTCGCAGGGCCCTGTTTTATGAAGCTGACAATCCGACATATTTTATGTCAAAAATGTCAAAATTGTAGAATTGTCGCGCTTAGGCTGTTTTTATGAACGTGACATATATGTCAAAAGCGACAGGTGAAATCTTGATATACCTGTCATCTAAGAACGCGTTTTATGAAACTCGACATAATTATGTCAAAAAACCACAGTCGAATTATTTCGCGACAGAGGGCAACGTCGGCAATGTCAGACTTGTCGGACAATTCTACATATTATATGTCATGACGTCATGACAATTGTGTGTTTTATAAAGCAGATTTGACAAGTTTTTCACGACAAATTGTCGCCTGTCACCTGTCGCTAATAAAGTTTCATAAAACAGAGATATGTCGGATTTTCGCAACAATTCGACATATTTGTGAATTTTCCACCATGACAATTTATGTCACCTGTCAGCTTCATAAAACAGAAAACAATTACAATTGTCACTTTTCGACATAATATGTCGACTTGTCGGATTGCCAGCTTCATAAAACAGGGCCCTCCCTGTTTGTGTGTGTTTTATGTGTGTGTTTACCTAAAGGTGAAACAAAATGTCATGAAATAACAAGAATAATTTCTTGATCACAACAACTTACATCGGTATATAGTGTTCTAAAAGTAAATTAGTTGGCAGACTAGAATTGCGATTACAACACAAAATTTCAATGCAGTAAAGGATGAAGCTATGGTCGTATAGCATTATATCTAGCTCTAGGGCGACACATACACATCAAGCCATAGCATTCCTGTATAAAATGGCCTCGCTTTTATATAGATTTTCCTTGCAATGAGATATCCGCATAAACTAATCAAAACTAGCCAATATCCGCTCTTGCATTTCCTTACATAGTTCCAATAAAACTACCCTAATGTATGTCAAAAGCCAAGAGCGAAGTAGAGTGGGTGAAGACAATTAGGCAGCTATTACTTTTCCAAGTCTATAGACTTTGTAACTCTGTAGACTAACGAAGTAATATCACGAAGTTTGTGGTAATATCACAGATTTATAATATTGGTTATCAACTGTTAAATATTATTTCAGATGAGGTAGATAATAATATATTTCACTGCAGTCTGATGAAGTTCACAGGAGTAGCACTGAAGTGCTTCGAGAATGTTTAGATGTGTGTCAATTGTTTTTTCTTATTGTTTTTCTTTTTGTATGTGTATCTTAGTAGTAACATCGCATTGGCGTCATAGCTGTTAAGGTGTTATTTACGTAATTTTAAATAAATAAATAATAATAATAAAAATAATAAATAATTAAGAATAAGAATAATTGAAAACAATTTTTTATTTTCTATAATATTTACATTATTTACATACTAAATCTATAATAGAAATAAAAATAATTAATAATAATAATAATTAGAATAATTTATTTAAAAAGTAGATATTACAAAAGTGTACATTTAGGTGCAGTAGTGTTATTTCTTAAAGAATTGTATAATTAGTGCATAAAAGTAAACTATAACTACAATATAATATAACAGTTGCAAGTAACAAAAATGTCGAATTCAAATGTTAGGTAGCGACCTGCCTGATCTAGGTTTATTTAAACCTGTGTTTCAGGCCATCACTTAACATTGCATATTACTGGTTGGCTGCCTCGTTGGTCGAGTGGTCGAAAGCGCGGCTACTGAGGATGAGATCCTGGGTTCGATTCTCGGGTCGGGCAAAGTGTTATTGGGTTTTTCCACCAAGAATTTCTCAGTAGCAGCCACGGAGTCTGGATTTGTGTCCGGTTAATGGCAATAAGTTCGCCCCCTTTTATATGGGAAAAAAAATTACTGGCGAAATGTGGGTGTACTATTAGGTACACCTCTGCCTATACCTTCCGGGATTACAGGCGTGATGTTATGTTATGGTACTGGTTGTTAGGTCATTTAGGAAGAAAATGACCGCAACCTCCATTGATAAGTATGATGGAAAGAGTGTCTTTCAGCTACTCATTATCCAAATACATTTTTCCTAAAATGTACTAGAAGCGTTCATTACTTCGTTAATAAAATGTTGTTAATCAGAAACAAAAATTATCATGCGCCATTTTTTCCTGGAGCATTCATGTTCATTAGGCAAATTAAAGTTCCAAGGTATCCCTAGAGAGACGGCTTTCAGAAAAAACTAAAGAAGTACGCAGTCAATTAGTAAGTTAATAAAGTTTCTTTCCTGGATTCCTTGAAATGACAAGAATTTTAATAAAAAGCCGTGATGTCTGGTTCTACCCGTCTGCGAAAAACAATCCGTCTAGACGTAAAGGAAAAATAAAGATCGTAACATAAATACTTTGCTTACAAAGAAGCCCTTTTGGCATTTTTAAGACATAAAACAGCTATAATATGCTTTCTTAATAATAAATTGTATCCAATAAATCGACAAAGCTTCTCAACGCGACCTTAATATCTTCAAAGCACACCTACACACGATAACTTGATGAAAATAACAGGAAAATTCGTGAAGATTTCAGTAATGTAAACTTTTGTTTCTTTGAAGTTATACAAGGTGTAAACACGAAGCAGTTAACCAAGCATTCTAAACAGCAAACTAAGGGACTCTACGCAATACCTAATGATTACTGGGTAACAACTTTTGTTTTTTTGGACTAGGACTCAAGGTAACGCACTCAAAACATTGTGCTGATGGATGGATTGAATAGTACAGTGGTCATGGAGATATATAAAGTAAAATTATAGTTGGTTTTATTTAATTTATATATTACATATTTACATACAGGGTGTAAAAGATCTCACCAAGAAGCCGTTAACCAAGCATTCTGTACATCAAACTAAGTAACTTCACGCAAAAAATATTGCTGGGAAACGACTTTTTTTTGGGGTGAAAAATTATGTTTTGTGGTAGAACCTTCGATCAATTATTGATCGAAGGGTAGAACTCAATGTAACGCACTCAAAACATTGTGCTGATGGATGGATTGAATAGTACGGGGTTCATGGAGGTGTTTAAAGTAAAAATCTTACATTAAAAACATTTATAAAAAAAAAAAAACTTTTCAAAAAGTTGGAACTTTAACCCCCAATATCTCCGTAACTAGAATTTTAGGCACTTGTTCTCCCGAAAGTGTCTTTCGGCTTCGTTAAGAGGTGTTTTACACCCTTCATTATGCTATTTTGCGTGAGTGAGTAAGCGAAAAATCGGAGCACCCGTGACGACCTGTGGAACGCAGTTTCACTGTCCTCTACGTATATTTTTTTCACAGCCATTACTAATTAAATTTTATAGAAATGAACGTTCACCCAATCTTTTCATTTAGAAGATGCCACCGCCGCGCCGTATGAAAGGCAAAATGAATAAAAAGTGAAGCGCACGATATTCGTTATAGGGGTGGTAAAGAAAAGATAAAGATTTAGATAAGATAAAGATTTATTTCTCTAGGTTTCGTGAACAAAACATGCATTTTTTATACGGTGGGAGACTGGTGCCTAAGCTAGGCGAAAGCCTGTATTTCAGGACAGCAAAGTGAAAACGTGCAACCAAGGTGCGTTCGTAGTGGAGTAAATGAGTGGAAATAGCGATGCATACCATAGATTCCGTGTCTGAAATGTCAATTACAACCAATCTCGACCTCACTGTAGGCATGTCCACAAAAGCAGAGCAGAGCGTAGGTGTCTACTTATTGAAATTCCATTCGTAATTTATTCCTAGCTGTGTACCTTTTCGCTCCAATGAACGGATAGTCAAAGGAAATGGATCCCACGCTTACTAAACGTAGGTATATACAAGCCATTAGTATGGCGCTGCTTCTCAAGAAAAAATGCATAGTTAATGTCAAACTTTGTACATTTATTTTAGTATTGTGTTTTCCTGCCTCCACAGATATGTTGGCTAAAGTGTACTGGATTGAATTGATAATAATACTACGTATTATATTATAGGTCAATCGTAAACTCTTTTAGCAGGGCAAAAAAAACTCTCTAAAAATGTCTTTATTATTTATTGTTGTACTTATATAAAGTGAGAACTGTAAACATATTGTAAAGAACCTTTTTTCTGTTAAACATTTTTAACCTAAAAAGTCTACTTTACTTCTTTTGCATCACTGTGAACTGAACTACAAGTTTTTGCATGGTTTTTGCTATTGTTTTCCGAGTGTTTTTGCGTTACGTCTAACCTCCTGGTGCGTCGAGCCGAGCTTAGGTTCCTCCGTACTTCAGTTAAGGCTTAGTGGACATAAAAACGAGCCATTTTATTATTTCCAAGATTGATCAGCGCCATCTAGTTCGTTCATAAAAAGCACGGGAAAATTCCCCATTACGAAACACTTTGGAAGTCATCCCCATATTTGGTCTAGTCTCTCATATATAACGCATAATGATAATGCTGCGGTTCATGCTCGGTGGTGGTTAAAAGGTGGTACAAAGGTGGTTATCGTGCCATTTTCAAATGAGAGGTGTTTTTGGGAAGTTTTAACTAATTCTTTTTAAAATGACGTCTCACAAAGTAATTATAAAACGGACTAGGTAAATTAACGTTTTGTGTAAACCTTGAATTAAAAGACAATACATATTACATAGGTACCTACTACAAAACATTGATGTCGCCAGTGTCTACCCACACTCTGGTCGGGATACAAAGCAAAAATGCTACCAATATATTGGTTTCGCGACATTGTGAACGGCATTTTTAGCATACTCTTCTCTCAATATCTGACTAACAGCAAAACTAAATAAAAAAGAAGGAACAAAGGGTGCTGTTGGTGAAAACTTGTTCTGCTTAACAAGTTTTCACCAACAGCACCCCTAAACTTGTACGGCATAAGTTTCAATTAAAGCCATCATATCATGTGTTAACAATTTCTTGTACAGCTAAACAAGTTTTGACAGCTTGTTTCTCCTTATTGGGATTATGTAGGTAACTTCATACAAAGACATCTATTAAAGGTCTTCTCGGCAGTTGCGTAGCGTGGGTTTTCGCCACTTGGGGCCGACCCAAAATACGCCGCCCCTTGTTTTTTATTGACCCCGATAACTTGGGGTCTAAACTAGGTAGTGTTTCAGAAATCGAACTATAAAAGTTTTTTTGAAATTATGTCACCTTCAACATAAAGTGCTGATTATGAGAAATCTACGCCGTTCAGGATGTTAAACTGATACTTTTCTGATAGCTCATGAACGAATGGAGGTATCCTTTGAAAACCAATTTGTCAAAAAGACATCTGCCTTTGGAAAATAAGCGCCATTAAGATCATGTTCTGAAAACTTCTTGAAACTTCCCTTGTTTTCCGAGGCAATTTTCTCAATATAAATGTATGACACTTGTTTTGAAAATTGCAGAACCGAGTTCCTTGTCTCATTAGTTTTCCAAAATGGTGCCACAATATTCTTTTTTTTAGTAAGTGAATAACCTAAAAACAACGATTGGTCCTAAAAAGGTAGTATTTTAATAAAACTGGATAGTACAGTTTTGTCGATGTACCTACGTCTTCCTTGTTGCAGATTTTCTTGTTACCGCTACGTGATGTTAGCTATTTGACTTAATGCGCCGGATCCTGGTCGATCAGATCAGGTAAAATCTGTCTCTCTCAGGTGTATTTTAACATATCGTAGCAGACAGTTAAACCTGTAATTTTCTGCTATCAGAAAAGTATTAGTTTAACATCCTGAACGGCTTAGATTTCTCACAATCAGCACTTTAAAAGTTCGATTTCTCAAAAACCACCCAGTTTGGACCCCAAGTTATCGGGTCAGAATTGTAGCAAATAAGGTGTTTAATGGTATCACCCATATAATAGGCCTGCACCCAATTACCAATCATCCTGTATATCAATATTTATATCGTTTTCTATGGCAAAAATGGCATCACATTGAGCGCGCGATTTTGAATATTTTTTTTTAATTTTCCAAATGAATAAATTGGCGCTTCCTGCCGCCCCCTTTCGTATGCCGCCTGGGGTCGTGGCCCCCACCGCTCCCCCGTAGCTACGCCACTGCTTCTCGGCATCAACTACTGTTCACATGTCAAAGGAAAGCTTATGTGCTTGTACCAGGATTACACTGTGACGAGGGTTCATACAATACAAACTACGTGAAGAGCATTTAGTATTGTCTCAAGAGTCAGAGGCAGCACCGTACATTGTATGTCTTGGTAAAAGGCTACTGGAGACAAAAAGGTGACTGGAGCAGGTTCCTGGTGGAGGTAATATGGTGGCTGTCGTACAAGATGGCCGTCAAGAACGAAGAAGTACCTATTCGTTATTTAAGTGGCCTTCTTTCTCAAAATAACAATAAAAACAAATATATATATAAAAAAATATTAAATTGAAATTTAATAAATTTAATGATAGCATTTTCAATTCGTCTGTAAAGAGTTCATCATCATTCTCCTACCCCATCTCAATTAATTCGGGGTTGGCGCAGCATGTCTTCCAGACACTTCTTTTCGTTTGTAAAGAGTTGTTATTATTAAAATGTAATTGAAATGTGTATTGCCCGTTAAATTATAATACATTACTACAGCGGCCAGCAACAGAGGCATTGATGGTCGAACGTGTAAAAATGTAATAAGTAAGTCCACCAAAAAGACGAATTTACAACGTTCCGTGCTATAATGATTTTCTATACCATAAGTATATAAGACTGGAAACCTTTAAAAATAGCATTAAAAAGCTCACAGTTTAATATTATTTCTTTATCTACACCCATGCTATAAATCCTCTCTAGAGGTATCTGAAACAGTTAGCTTATGGCCAACATTAAAACAGCCAGTGTCTTAATAACCATTATAACACCCAAACGGGTGTTATAATGTTGTACTGAATTTCATTATGCAACTCGTTTTAAAAAAGAACATCGAATGTGGTAGTGAATCGAACGTCTAGCACGTGCGATTCACTACCACAGCGCCGTAATTAAAAAAAAACTTATAGGTTAATTCGATTTCACGTCGTATCCCGCCATTTTTGTTCGACATTTGGATATTAGTATTGCATTATGTACTTTGTTGTTTACAAAAATGAGTGATACAAGCTTTGTGAATTTTGATAATTGAACAATCCAAAATGTAAATAATTATATTACTACTTAAACAAAAAAGGAACAAAGGAAGGAAAGTTTAATTGCTTGTATTTACTACAAACAAACCGTTGTTTGTAGTAAATACAAGCAATTAAACTTTCCATGAATTTACATAGACTTCTTAGAACACTGCAACACCATAAGGTTTCAGAACCTTTTATGGAGGAATCATATCATGGATGTAGATAAAGTCTTGTATGCAACTGTACATAATTAGGTATTAAAACACTCATGTGATACTATTATCACACTCGGCTTCGCCTCGTGTGTTAAACCCACATTCGTGTTTTAATACCCCTCATTATACAACAGTTGCATAAATAACTATTTTATATTATAGTTGTGTATGCACGTAATTCGGAAATATATTATTTTATGAAACAAAATAAAACTAAGTCTGCGAACCAACTGTCAGTCATTTATTTTTCTTAAGGAAACTAACACAGAGTATTTAACATGTAGGTTATAATTATACACCACAATTATAATCTATTTCTATTTTATTTAAAGCAGATATTATTACCAAACCAATGGATACCGTACTTTTTTTTGTAAACGGGAAAAAACGCCCCTATTTACGTAAGTATTTTCTGTCAAATGACATTGACCACAACAGGAATGATTTGACTCGCAAAAAATATCATAATATAACTTATTTATTATGATATAAGATTCCGGTTTCGTTTCTATGTAATCTTTCGTTTATTACTATAATAAAATGGTTACTTTTTATTGGTGTGATATAAATAATATTTATGCAACATCGAAGAGGGCCTCAAAAAAAAAAGTCTCCTTTCCAAGCATGTTTGAGAAATAGATCTTTAATTCAGTCTTGTAGAAATGTGAGTGTAATTTTTCGACAGGTAGGTCAGTGATGATAAAAACCAAACTACTACGAATTTTGTGTGAAGAGTAGGTAAAATTAAGTCAATATAAACAGTGTATGTGAAATATCTGTTTACTACAACGGCGTATTATACACGTTAAACACAAATTAAAACGAAATTTAAACAAAATAATATGTGCCGAACTGCTGAAAATATCGGTAGCACGTAATTAAAACAACCTGTATCACTATTGAAACGTACAATTGTGTGTCATGTGTCTGATACAGGTTGTTCACAAACGGTACTGCACTCAATTTTACGGTCATCGGTTGAGAGCTAGTGACCGGTGATATTACTGTTCATTTCCTATCGGACGTGAACAATATTGAATTTCGAATTGAACGACTGAATGTCTTTGTTGAATAGTGAAGGTAGAATTTATGCGCATGTTTAGACTTTGTAGCTTAAATGATGGATGGGTAAGTCAGTCAATACACTTATACGAAAAATGCAAGGCATGGTCACTATATGGTTGTGTTAAGTAGACGACAGAAATAATAAAAAAATTACAAAAAAATCGAGAAACTACTTATTTCCTTGGAGGTGACAAAGTTTTGACCCAGGAGAAGACAAACAGACAGACTCTTCAAGAAGCCGTCAACCAAGCATTCTGTACATTAAAATTCAAATTCAATTCAAATATTTTTATTTGTAGAACATAGGTAAACAAAAGTACAGATGTCAATGTTAATAAAATGTGCGCTATGTCTTGCCGTCAACGGCGTACAAATATTCTAATTAAGTGTAATTTCTTATTATTATTTGGTAAATAAATAACAAAAAAACAGTAAAAATAATAATACAGTAAAAATTAATAATGAAATAATAAAATAATAATAATTAAAAAAATTAAATAATGATTTTCAATTAATTAATTAAAACAATACATTTGACCAGATCACAGAACATTAAGATTAAATAAATGAATAAAAACAATTAAGTTAATAACACATAAAATAGAAACAAATAAAATGTCATTAAATTACAATTTGTCTTCTAGGTACTCATTGACTGTGTAGTAAGCTTTTTCGCCTAGTAAATCAAGAAGAGCCTTTTTGAAATGGTGTATGCTATCAAGATCTTTTATACAAATGGGTAACTTATTATATAACTTAGGTGCCATTCCTAAAAAGCTTTTTGAGTAGAGCGCAGTCTTGTGTGGAATAGCACATATTTCTCTATTGCGACGTTTCGATCTAAATGTTTGAAATAAATGCAAGTTTGATTTTGCGAATACTGCTGCAATTAAACTAAGTAACGCAAAAATTATTGCTATGAAGCGATTTTTTATTTGCGGTGAAAAAGCACGTTTTATGGTAAAACTCAATGTAACGCACTCAAAACATTGTGTTATGGAAGTATTTAAAAAAACCGGCCAAGAGCGTGTCGGGCCACGCTCAGTGTAGGGTTCCGTAGTTTCCCGTCCGTCACAATAAGTGTTCCCACTTATGAGTTTAAAGGTCATCCATTATGTAAAAATGCTTGCATATACGAATATACTACAAACTTAGTTCAGAAATTATTTTGTACAACTTTTTGTCTTTTTTTGTACAAAAACTGTTGTTTCCATCAAGTTCAAAATGATTTTCCTATAAAGTTCTACTTTTCAGATTTTTTTCATATTTTCTAAACACACACATTGTTTTTTAATTTTGGAGCGATTATTTCCGAAATTATTGACATAATCAAAAAATGATTTTAGGAAACCCCTATTCATTTTTAAATACCTTTCCAACAATATATCACACATTAGGGTTGAAATTAAAAAAAAATGACTTCGCACTTTACATATAGGGGGGCTACCCTAATAAAACATTTTTTTCCAATTTTTATTTTACCAATTTTTCGGCGTGATTGATATACTATATTGGTACCAAATTTCAGCTTTCTAGTGCTAACGGTCACAGAGATTAAGCGAGGACGGACGGACGGACAGACATGGCGAAACTATAAGGGTTCCTAGTTGACTACGGAACCCTAAAAAGGGAATGACCTTAAAAGCTAATTAAAAACTATCCAAATAAAAAAATAAAAAACTTGTGAAAAAGTTGTCACTTTGACCCCCAATATCTCCGTATTTAGAAGGTTCTCACGTTTGGTCCAGAAGAAAAAAAAAATCGCAATGACTGGGAAATATGTGCAGATGATGATGATAACCTTTCCGTTATACTTTTGTTAAAAAAGATAAAAAAATATATATATATACACCTACATAAAATGGACAGTATGATTAGGATACTGTCCGCTATAAGTGGGTATAGGTATTTTATTTACTGACTGAGTTTAGTTATTAAGTATTATAACTTGAACACCTACACAAAAACAACGCTTTCTTTAAGGAGTAAGTACATGTTTTGAGTACCTAAGATAGGCACTCAAAACATCTATTTAAGCCAATTTGTATTTCCGTGAATTTTGTGATTGTCAGTAAAGGTAACTTGTAGAATTTAACTATTTTTGTAAGGTAAGGGGTACTATCTTATTCTCAATAAATGTCAAAGGTAAGTTAAAAGGCAAATA
This sequence comes from Xestia xanthographa, assembly GCA_905147715.2. Taxonomy (NCBI): domain Eukaryota; kingdom Metazoa; phylum Arthropoda; class Insecta; order Lepidoptera; family Noctuidae; genus Xestia; species Xestia xanthographa. The sequence continues at coordinate 17,508,548 of LR990649.1, read as the reverse complement.
AGTGCGTGGGATGCCTTTGACTGAGAAATCATCTGTTTGAATCGTGGGAGATAAGTAATTAAACAACTGAAGGATCCTCATTTTATTCTTATTTTGACGCCCACTGAAAGAACAGAATTAATATTAAGTATACATGGTCACAGTTAGAACACGACTTTTCTTTATTTGATTATTTTAATACTACATTTCTATAGATAATACTAGTTTTAAGTGCAACAGGGCGACAATGTTAATTTTGAAATTAACATAATCAAATTAAGAAAAGTTAAAAAAGCTATAAGAAACATACATAAAATGAAATGTAACAGTTTTAACTGAATTATTTTGACAAAACGCGTTTTGTCTAGTGAGAACTAGTCTTTACTATTTCTATCAAAAGCAGTTAGTAAAAATTAGTTTTAACTAGACAAAACGCGTTTTAGCTAAAAACAGGTTTTAACTGTAACATTTACATTTAATTCAGTGATAACAAAATTACACTAGGTATACCAATTTATACCTGTGTGCTTTTGGGTTTAACCAATTTATTTATTTAACCGATTCGATATTGAATATTAGAATAATAATGCAGTGTTTAGTTTAGTAGAATACATTTTTTGCATAGGGTTTACTTTTGCTTTACTTCTTTTACGTGTAAAAACGGGGTAGTGTAAGTAAATCGTTTTCAAAAGTAAAAAGTGAAGCATTTATACAGACAGCTAAAAATTGACATTATTTTGTAAGTAGTTACTATTGGTAGGTTAAGGGATAGTACAGGTGTGATCAAATCAAGTTTAAAATGAACTTTACATTAAATACCTCCTATTTAATGCAAAGTTCATTTAAAACTGGATTAAAAAAAAATGGAAAAGAGTTGAAACTTTGACTTCCAATACAATTAACCGCCCACTTTGTATTTCTTTCAATTTGCAGAAATCGTAATATTTAGACCACATTTTATGAGAGGTACATTGAAAGCTACCCTTAAGGTAAAAAAATAACAAAAGTCTTGGAACAAAATGTCGTTTATTAAAAGATGCACCCCAAAAATCGATTTTGTGAAAAGCATCGATAAAAAATTAACAATTTTAATTTTGTATAGAGTGGTCGAATTAAAGAAAAATTATAAATGGGTCAACACCCATTTATAATTTTTATTTTTTATTTTTCGACGGCTCTAAGAAGTCATTAGAGCCCGAGGAGGCAACCCTCCTCGGGCTCTAATGACTTCTTAGAGCCGGTTTGGCAATCCATCCATGATATCTTGGATATCTGATTGGGGTATATTGTGCCACTACTCTACCTACCTCTGCCGTCTTGAGGTCTCCTAGGGTCGTAGGGGCTGGTACTCTTGCTCGGACATGTCTTTTAAAGTTGTGCTCATTTGGGTTAAGTTCGGGACCGCGTGCTGGCCATGGTAAAACTTGAATCCCGATCTCATTAAGGTATTCAGTGACGTTTCTTGCGGTATGCCAAAGTGCATTGTCATGCATTTATCTGAAGTTTTCACCAATGAATGGTGCGAAAGGTATGACATGTTCTTGAACAACTTCATCCACGTATCTTTGAGCGTTCACACTGCCTTTATCGAACGTAACAAGATCGGTACGAGCCTCGTAAGAGATACCTCCCCAAACCATTACGGCCCTCCCTGATACCTCACTGTTTCAGTTATAGCGCTTGGAGCAAATCTTTCATTTTGGCATCTGTAGACAAGGTGACGTCCATCTGGACTTCTTAAGGCTATTCTGCTCTCATCTGAGAACAGTACGTCCTTACATTCCTCCACAGTCCAGTCAGCATATTCTCGCTCAAAAGCAAGTCTAGCTCTACGGTGTTGTGGGAGCAGTTGTGGGGCGCTAGCTGGACAAAAAGCCCTCAGATTTCTTTCTGCCAATCTTCTTCTAATGGGATGTTCACTCAGACTGATATTTCTCACCTCAAAAAGCCGCGTACGAGCTTCAGTAGCAATTCGACAACGTAGCGGTCATTTCGAGTTGAAGTGCATGGATGTCGGTCTTAAACTGGCCTGCGGGTGTATGAACCTATCTCCCGAAATCGTCTGATGGCATCCCGTACCGTGGTTCGAGGTACAACGAGTGTACGAGCGATGCGAAGTTGGCTGTACCCACATCAGTTATACCACTGCCCTAGCTAGACCAGTTGCATCGAGTTGCAATTTTTAGTCACAAACTCAAATTAAACAATGTTCACACACTGTAGCAGAAAAAAAACAGAAAATGTTTACAATGTCACTGTAACCCTACCCCTAGAGTGTAATTTGAACCCGCGTAGGCGCGGAGGGGCGATGTGGGCTGTGAGCTGAGGAGCAGGTGGCTTCAAAATCTTTTGCGACGATAAGCACGCGTGGGACCGCCCGCCCCCGCCGGAGCTCCCGCAGCGCCGGAGCTGTGACAGAAACCATGCCTGCTGCATGTTGCATGCTTGCTGCTTACTTGCTGCATGCATGGAGTATGCGTTTCTATTGTTGGTGAATCATTTGGGTTAGATGAGGTTATTAAAGTATGAAGTTTCCTAATATTTACTTATTCATTACAGAATTTTGGCTGAAAATGAGTAAATATGAAAATTAGGTCAATTGATCTATCTATACGTATATAAATAAAAACAAAAGGCCTGACTGACTGACTGACTCATCAACGCCCAGCCCAAACCCTTGGACCTAGAAAGCTGAAATTTTGCACAGAGGTTTCCTTTATAATGTAGACAAGGATTTTTTTTTACAACCCCTAAGGGAGTTAAATAGGGGATGGAAGTTTGTATGAAAGTCCGTCAGTTTTGAAGTTAGGATCTTCAAATGTTATGTTTAGGCTGACGATTAAAAATTAATTTATACGTGTCCCAGCGTTTTTGATGATTTCACCCCCAAAGGGCTAAAAAGGGGGATGAAGTTGTATATGGAAAATCGTCAGTTTTAAAGTTAGGATCTTCAAATTTTGTGTTTAGTCTGATGATTCAAAATTAATGGATACGTGTCTCAGCGTTTTTCATAGCACCACCCCCGAAGGGTTAAAAAGGAGAATGAATTTGTTTATGGAAAGTCCTTAATTTTCGAAGTAAAACTCACTAAATTTATTATCTAGGCTTATGGTTGGAAGCTAACGCAACTGTGTTTTTAAAAATTTTAACTCCTAAGTGGGTGAAAGATGAAAAGGGGCTTTATCTGTAGAAATAAATAAAATTGAAGTGTCTGTTTGTAATATTAAAACAACCGCATTTTACTATATGCATATGAATGTATATAGGGAACATATACCAAAATAACATTTTTTCAATTTTTGTCTGTTGTCTGTTTGTTCCGGCTAATCTCTGGAACGGCGGGACCGATTTTGACGGGACTTTCACTGGCAGATAGCTGATGAAATAAGGAGTAACTTAGGCTTATTCTATTTTCGATAAAATCTATACAATAACCCTCCTTCTGGCGCAGTCGGGTAAAAATATATAAAAGAAGAAGAAACTGACTGACTGGCTGTAACTGACATCAACGCACAGCCCAAACTGCTGGGTCTACGGATCCCAAATTTGCTAAGTAGGTTCCTTACGTGGTCAAGGAGTGCACTAAGAAAGGATTTTTCAAAATTCACCCCCTAAGGGGCTGAAACGGGGGTCCAAAATTTACATGGGGAAATAACAGTAGTTAGACTATTTTATTCGAAACTTAACAGGAGTACTCCTATCGATAAATGAGTAAACATTTGTGTTTCAGGTTTTTTCAGAATTCAACTCCTAATATAGAGAAATGGGGTGACAAAGTCTGAAAATCAACTCACAGCCCAAACCACTGGGTCTAGAGATTTAAAATTTAGCACGCGTAGGTTTCTTATGAGGTCTAACGGTGAACTAGGAAAGGATTTTTCAAAATTTACTCCCTAAGGGGGTGTAACGGTAGTCGAAAGTTTGTATGAAAAATGAAAATGAAAATGAAAAATGAAAATGAAAAAATATTTATTGTTTTAGCCAAGTTTTTCTTACAAACTAGTGGTTGGAGTTTCCTTTTAGGCGTCTAAAGCCTGTGTCAGGAAACTCCACTCTTCCATAACATAAATTAAAACATTAGCAAACTAGTTTTTTTCTTTTAAACAATAACTACAGAAAAAATAAATTAGAAAAATACACAATGAAAAATACAAAATTAAGATATATAAAAACTAAAAGTGAGAAAGTAAATGTGCTTGTCACTGTGGGGAATGGTTCAGTGTGAGTGAGTGTATGGGGAGGGGTGTTTGAGTGAGTGTATGGGGAGGGGTGTGTGAGCGAGTGTATGATGTGATCCTGTATGTATGATGTAATCCTGTATGGGGGAGGGGTTATGTTGTGTAGGGAGAATGGATGAGTGAGTGTTGAGAATATAAGCGTGGGTCTGTGAAAGGGTGTGTTTGGTGTGCTTATGACTGCGTGAGTGTGTGGGATAGAAAATGTTCTCGGTTTGTATTTTATTTTAGCAATGCCTCCGTGTTTTCGTAGGTAAGTGGTTTAATCCAACTAGTTAGTATTTTTTTACATTCATGTTGTTTCTTGTATAAATCTCTCTATTAAATCTATTGTACAGCTGAGCTGAGCGTTTTTTATATTGTATGCTGGCGAACTTGGTTTTCGTCTGGGGAACTACTGCTATTATGTCTTTTCTTCTTTTCAAGGTTTGGCCAGGGACATAAGGTAGGGTTTTGTGTAACTTTAGAATAGTTTTGACTATGTATAGTTTTCTCGCCGAGAGTAAGTCGCTAATTTGGAAAAGACTTTGGGTAGGATATCTAATCCTCTTAAAATACATTAGTTTAATTAGAGCACATTGTGCCCGCTCAAGATTAATAAATTTAGTCTTAGCCGCTCCTCCCCATATGGGGATGCAGTACACTAAGACAGATTGTACCAAAGCCAAGTATATTTCGTTGAGGAGATGTCTGGGGGTTTTTGTGTTTGTAGGAACATTTTTTGGTACAATATGCCTCAGAGTTTTGAAGATCCAGCTCAGTTTTCTAATCCTATTTGTAACTTGTTCAAGCTGGGGATACCACGATAATCTATGGTCAACAACAATACCCAAATATTTCGTCTGTGATACTCTGTCTAGTGTTGGACATAAACAATTATGTGCATCATCACATGTATGCACTCTTATACGGAAATCTGCACTTGGTTGTGTACGATTTGAAATACTAAAGCATATGTAATTTGTTTTAGCTGTGTTTAATGTAAGTAGGTTAGTTATGAGCCATCTAGCTATTTGGGTCATACCAGCTTCAGCACTTAAGGCAACTGTTTTATTCGAAACTTCACAGGAGTACTCCTATCGATAAATGGGTAGAATTTTTTTTTAAGGGTTTCAGGTATTTTCAGAATTCAATCCCTAAAGGGGGAAATGGGTTTGGTATTGTTTGTATGGTGTATCGGGTCAGGTGTATTACAAAAACATCGTTTTCAAGATTTAATGTGGCGGACTTGAAATACCATCATCCCCTGTAGAGGTGCGATGGGGTTGAAATGTCTAAAAATCAATATGGGTGTCGATTCCGAGATTATCATTGGTGCTGATTACGAATATGGCATTTATTTTGAGATCCAAAAGATGGCGGATTCGACTTCTATACAGGATTATTGTTAATTTATTGTGATGATTGTGATAACGATGATGGTGATTGTGATAATGATTGTGATAGTGATAGTGATTGTGATTGGGATAGTGATGGTGATGGTTGTTGTGATAACGATGATGGTGATGGTGATTGTGACAGTGATAATGATGGTGATAGTGATTGTGATAGCGATTGTTATGAATATAATTGTGATGATTATGAAATTTGGCACATAGATAGTTTATAACCTAGATTAACATGTAGGATACTATTTGTCCCTTTAGTATGATCCCGTGGGACAGTTACCGAACTTCACGCGGGCGAAGCCGCGGGCAACAGCTAGTCGTTATATAAAAAGAGCATTATGCAAATTGAAAATTATATGAAATGAACGTTATACTAAATGTTATTAGATCAAAAGAAGTTTATATGAAATGTACCTAACATTAGATCACATGAAATTAGGTTAGTTGTTCTTATAGCATATGAAAATCATATCATGTGAACGTTATTTCAAGTGAAAATATAGTATATGTTATTATGCCATACATTACACACCCAACAGCAACAATGTCAAACGACTAAATTCCAAAAACCCGTTGGTGACACAAATATAGGCGGTGAAATAAGAGTGCTTAATTTATTTCTAGAGTATCCACTTGACAAAAATAAAACAGTAGATAAGCCATAGTTAACGTAAACAATCAGGGCGAGGAATCATAGAGGTTGGCAGTTAATTGTGCGTGTGAGTGTAGAAGGTAATAGGTTCCCAGGTGTAGTCCGGAACAAAAAATTATCGCAATGACGTTAAGGGTCTTTTCAACCGACTTCCAAAAAGATGAGTTTCTCAATTCGACTGGATTTTTTTTCGTTTTTTTTTGTGTTTGTTACCTCAGAACTTTCGACTGGGTGAACTGATTTTGATAATACTTTTTTTATTTGAAAGCTGGTACTTTCCATGTGGATCCATTTCAATTTGGTGAAGATCTGATGCTGATCTTCGAAGATGTACAATGGAACTCTTCAAAAATAGACGGCAAATCTGCAGTGATTGCAGGAATCGCTTGAATGTTTATTGGTTATACAACATCATCACGTAACATTACGCCTGTATGCTCTGAGGGGGTACGCAGTTGTGGACAATACACCCAGATTTCGACAGTTAGGTATATTTAGTTCCATTTATTGGGGATAAGCCTAATACCATGACATGTATTGTTTTGTTAACAATGTAAAATAAATTCATGGTAAATATTTGTTTGGGAACAGCTAAAAATGGAAAAATAAAAACAAAATTTTTGAAAAAAATATAACCGACTTCAAAAAACACAAAAAAGAGAAAAATAACTTTAGCTTTAGAAGTCGGTGGTAAAAAAATATGAATCAAACAAATAAGTCACCTACTTCTGAAGATAAAGTTATTTTTCTCTTTTTTGTGTTTTTTGAAGTCGGTTTTATTTTTTGCAAAAAGTTTTATATTTACACCTATTGCCACCATGCACTGTCCCTCCATTTTGTTACTTTCTTGATACAAGCTAAGGTCTTACACAGTTCTGGACTGTGATATCATCGTCTCATTATAGGGGATCCAAAGATTTGCAATGAATGCGTAGTTCACTAGCACACTAACTGAGAAAACGTTTAATTCACGATACTTCATTGGCAAAGGAGTTAGTAATCCCTTTACGTGTTTGTATGCCTTACATTTTGCTATCCATGTAAAACCGGAAGTACCTAAAGTCTCCGCCAGATAAGTAAGAAATAAAGGTCACTAACCCGCATACATTTTATTCAAATACATAATTCCGAAAACAGAAATAATGACAAAAACTTGTCCCGAAACGACCCTTATCATGATCCTTGACTTTTTCTATAGAAGTATAAAAAACGATTCATAATGTATTGTCGGGGTACCTATGCAGAGAAATTAAGGAAAGAGCAATGACCTTTAATTCGTACTTATTTGTCGGTCGGTGACTATTACCACTTTACTTTTTATTGATGGTCACTGTCATCAGAAATATTTGGTCAAAAGTTCAGAACATTATATGTATCTTTAAACAAGTAACAACCACTGTTACTTGTTTAGGGGTTCTGTCTTTAAAAAGAGAATGCCATAAAGGAGGTTGTAGCTAGTAGCTGCGTCTTTTCCATTGGCAAAATTCTTCATTTGAAGTATCATTCTGAATGTATTTTGTGATAAGTGGGACAGCCCCATGATGGCTCACTGGATACGGCTGCACACGTAGGTTTATGTTGTATCTATTTTGTATATTGTGTGCGTTTCTTATTTTTTACCTTTTTACTAACCACAACATAATATGGATTGTACTTGATCTGAAATAAAATTTATATTATTATTATTTGTTTTTATACTTTTACGTATATCTCGGCTTTATTGCCGGATTTATAGAATAGTACGGGCCGAAGCCAACTACCCCGGGAAAGTGGTGTTATGATGAGATGATGATATGATCAAATTTTGCGATGATGAGTACTGTGCCTGGTGAACTGTGTGTGTGTGCGGTGACTCGAGGTTCTGTGTTTGTGGTGGTGACTACAGATTAATTTTCATTTTGCAGAAATTTTGTGACAATCCTGCATGTATTCAGGATTATTATTATTTAACACATATTCAGCCGAACTCCTAAAATTGGGCATTCTCTTTTGAGGTACGGAATTCTGAAAAAGTTATCTAGAAATAAAATATATCTTTTCCCTCCCTTCGTATTTGTGACTCAACAGGGATTGTCACGTGTGTTACTCGATGGGACTAGGTAATGATGATCGTTAATAATCGCTTCGGAAAAGTACCTACCTCTCATGGAGTAAATTCACACTCCGCTACCAGCAATATCTATTTGTAAGATCCTGTCAATTTTGATATTCTCAGATTAATTTATTCGTGCGAAAATTCGTACGTAGGTAAGTATATTGCGATAAGTGTGAAAAGAATGAGAACGCTCGATTTTTGCCATTACGGACTACATACATTTATTTTTATGAGATTCTACATGTGTATGATCCGTACCTTTTACGGACAGATTTTATCAGAATGTATTGTTGTGAGGCGGGCTATTCTTACGGCGTCCTTTCTGTACGATTTTGTTGAAAGCGTCTATCGATTCTCCCTAGTAACCTTTATCTGTACTCCATACAAATAAATTAAATTGACGTGTCTGTTTGTAATATCAAAATAACAGCTTTTTGCTGAATGCATAATATAAGTATACGGCACTTAAAACAAAAACACATTTTTTTAAATTGTTGTCTGTCTGTGTTTGTTTCGGTTCCATCTTATCTTCAAAACGGCTGGACCAATTTTGATGGTTTGATTTATTGGCAGATAGCTGATGTTAGAAGGAGTAACTTAGGCTGCTTTCGTTTTAAAATAAGAATTATGGTTCCGTGCAAAAAAAATAAAAATCTTGTAGGTAATTGGCAAATAAATCTGATTCAAAAAGAGAAGTCGGTAATTTTTTAAAAGTGTAATTTCACGCTTAATAAATGTCACGGGCGACAGCTAGACATACGATATGTTTGGGTTTGTGTGGTTAGTCGATGTGGTCAATAGAATACGTAATTTCAACGAGCTTCTCATAAACGTAGCTTTACAAATTCTTTAAGAGGAAAGTAATAAACTGGACGTTGAAATATGTGAAATAAAAGTGGCCACTCTGTCAATCAAAGGCATTCCACGTGTATTGTGAAAAACGGAGCCGTCCTTCAATGTATGAGATATCATAAAGCAGTGATGATAAATTTCAGGGGCCCCAAGTCTGCTATTTTTATAAAATTCGTCATTCCTACACGACGCCATTGTCATTTTGGTAAAAGTTCATAGTCTGCTAAGTTCATAATGATAGATCACTGGTCGGTCAATGGTCTCGTAATAGAATTGTGTTGGAATGATATTGTTGTATTGCCATTTTTAAAACCCGGTGGTAGAAATGATTTTCGAAAAACTACTATTAAAATTGAACATTTATTCATGCCAGATTTCATTTTATATATTTTTACATATTATTTATTAGTGTTTTAAGCCATCTGAATTAATAAGAAGTTCGTAAATAGGAAAAAAACATTAAAATGTTCAACGCGGATTAATGTAAAACTTAATATTTTATCTGTATAAATGTCAAAGTCAAATGTGACATTATAGTTTACTCTCGTGTATCTGTTTTTGTTTCTAGCGGCCGGTGTTTTGTTATTGTATTTATTTTCATTTGAGTGTTCTAGTTAGATTTTTGTTTGTATATTTTAACCCTTATGTGGAGGAGCTCGTGGCTAAGTAATAACAGCCGCTCGGGTCAATCTTTAGGTTAAGCCGTGCTTGCCTAAGTTGGTCTGTGGATGGGTGACCACCCTTACACACCGAGTTTCCTCCGTGCCTCGGAAAGCACGTTAAGCTGTTGGTCCCAGCTGTCATTTGTAGATCTTTGACAGTCGTTACAGGTAGGTAGTCAGTGGCCCATAAACACCAGTCTTACCAAGGGGTATCGTATTTCCCAGTACTAACTGGGTTGTGGAGGTCAGTTAAGCAGTCGCTCCTTGTAAAATACTGGTATTCAGCTGAATCCGGTTAGACTGGAAGCCGACCCCAACATAGTTGGGAAAAGGCTAGGCAGGCAGATGATGATTTTAACCCATAGGTAACATGCATTTACAATCTTGCCTGCAGTTGTTGAACTCTAAAGGCTGCTTTACGCCGGGGCAACGCTATGCGATATTGCAGCATGCCACATGGCAGTATGCTACAATATTTTAAAATGTTGCACATTGTGGCAAGAATCGTGTGGCTTGGCAACACCTTGCGTCATGCTGCTAAAGTTACTTCATCAGCCATAATCTACGGTGTCTTGTCCCCTCGATCAATCAAGTTGGTAGACCAAAACACTCCAATAAAATATACAGCATGATACTTTGAAAAAGGCACGATGTTGCCTCGGCGTAAAATACGCTGCCGCATACCGCAATTGCTGCATTGTATCGTTATTTGTAGCACACCATAATACGACGCACGCCACAACATGTAGCATGCTGCAATGCCGCACAGTGTTGCCCCCAATGATATTCTAAGGTAGCTTTACGCCGGGGGCATCACTGTGCGGCATTGCAGCAAGCTACATATTGTGGCGTGCGTCATCTTTTGGTATGATGCAATTAACCACGGTGAGCGGCAATTGCGGTATGCCGCAGACTATATAACACCGAGGCAACATCGTGCCTAGATAATTTTCAAAGCATCCCAAACATAACCTATAAACTGTATGACGCACCAAGATTGTGGCATGGAATCCATAGTGTTTGGATAGAAGCTGTGACAGTCTGATACATGACGCAAGTTGTTGCAATGCCGCACAATGTGCAACATTTTAAATTATTGTAGCATGCGCCTTTGTGGCATGTTCCAATGCCGCACAGTGTTGCCCCAGTGTAAAGTATAAACTAGCCATATTATACAGATATGTTATTACACCTACAAAACCACGGAAAAAAGTGTGCCGCGGGGCAGAGCCAGCTCACATATACGCAGTAACGCACAATAAAGGCAAAACAGGCCAATTGGCACGTTTTTGACTCTTCACGATTGCGCGCTCACAACATATCTGTTTAAGGTGAATGCTTCGACCAGCCCGCGAAATTCAAATTTTCTTACGTTTTTTGGCAAATTGCAAGCTAGTGCAAGGTTATGTTGATTAAAATATTGGACGCGATTGTAAGACGTATGTAGTTACAGAATTATAATCATCAAAACCATCAATACAACCCTCCAAGTTCATAAAGGTCTAGCAATGACTTTGACCTTAAAAAAATCGTTTCTCGACCTTTATGAACTTGGAGGGTTGTACTGATGGTTTTGATGATTATAATTCTGTAACTACATACGTCTTACAATCGCGTCCAATATTTTAATCAACATACAACCTAGCACTGGCCTGCAATTTGCCAAAAACATAAGAAAATTTGAATTTCGCGGGCTACCCTGGAGCATCAGCCTTAATAGAATATCGTTGGTTGCCCCGGTGTAAAGCAGCCCTATGTAAAGCATGTGTGCTGCAAACACCTGCAAAAAATCAATTTACTTTTTTACCTAACTGCATTTGGCATTTGGCTGCATTGGGACGACCCGATTGGCGCAGTGGTAGTCAGGCTGCCTTACGTTCTTAGGGTTCCGGGTTCGAATCCCGGTCGGAGCAAATGTTTGTGTGATGAGCATGGACATTTGTTTCCGAGTCATGGATGTTTATATGTATAATAAGTATGTATTTACAAACAAAAAGTATCTATGTAGTATATTAACTATCTGGTGTCCACGATACAAGCCTCGTTGCTTAGTGTGGCACTAGATGGCGCTGTGTGTAATGTCGAGCAATATTTAATATTTATTTATTTAGGTAAACGTAGATTAACTTATATTTAATTACTGTTCTTGACCTAAACAAGAAATAGAGCATCTAAATTTATAAAGTAAGAAATTAATTCTATTTTCTATTTTTTATTCTAATAATCACTCATCATGAGTATTTAGAACAATTGCTTAGAATAATGCTCTTTAATAACGCTCTTCGTCAGTCCAACACGATCCTATTGTCATTTTGGTAAAAGTTCGTAGTCTGCTAAATTCATAGTGATCGATCATTGTTCGGACAATGGTCTCGTGTTGTAATGACTTTGTTGTATTGCCATTAATATAAGACCCGTTAGTAGAAATGATTTTCGAAAAACTACTATTACATTTGAACATTTATTCATGCCAGATTTCATTTATTTATTTATTTACATATTACTTATCAGTGTTTTAAGCCATCTGAATTAATAAAAAGTTCGTAAATAGGAAAAAACATTAAAATTTTCAACGCGGATTAATGTAAATTTAATATTTTATCTGTTTAAATGTCAAAGTCAAATGTGGCATTACTGTTTACTGACGTTTATTTGTTTTTGTATCTAGCGGCCGGTGTTTTGTTATTGTATTTATTTTCATTTGATTAGTACTACTACTAGTTAGATTTTTGTTTGTATATTTTTACCCCTAAGACGACCCACTGACCGAGAAGCCTATATTTATTGATTTTATACAAAATGGTGATAATTGAGCAAATTTCGGATCCACTTGATTATTTGGAAAACCACCAATGAAGGGCGAAGTTTATCGAAGGTAAAGATCTTGCAATTATTTGTTTTGACCATTAACGCCCCACTTTATGGGCAAAGTATGTCGCCCGATGTTACAAAATATATATTTTTTTATAGAAACAGACCATGTACCCTCTCGAAGTTGCTCAATCAAGGCTGGATGCTATTGAAGCCAGGAACGAGGCGACTTTAAAACATGCTCGGGCAGGCCATCAACAACTCAGCTGCTGCATTGATGGACAGCTCCACCACAGAAAAAATGGTGAACCATAGAGGCCACTGTGTGCCAAAAAAGGTAATTACTAATTACTGTTGATTTATAGGTAAGTCATTCACCTTTAGGTAATGGTTTCACCCAAAATCGGAACTTCTACTCATTGTGTGTGCTACCAACATACCCACAATAAGTATTATGGAGCATTGAAAACAAAACAATAAAAATTATAATAATTAATATGACCCCTCCATCTAAGCTTATAAGCTTGTGTTAGGTTTAGGCTCAATCAGTAGTAGTACATTGGCCAGAATCTGACATCTTGATTGTAACTCTGATACTAAGCACTAGGTTACACAACATGCTATAAAAGAAGTTGCAACTTTTGTATTAAACTTAATTTTGTTTTCACACAAACTCTGCAGAATTATAATGTCATGACAAAATGATTAAATGAAACAGTGTTTATAAAAAGAGTATTAATTTATTTTAACCTATAAGTATACCCGTAATTACAGGAATAACAATGTTCTGTTCCCGGGCTTGAAACGTTAAATCATATTTTGTCAATACTGTGGTCACTGTGGATCTGTAACAAAGAGTTAAATCATTTTATTAATACTTAGAGCATTTTCGTACTTCATTAGAACATTAAGGTAGGTTTACAGTACATACCTGCTAATTTAATTTATGCATTTCTCCACAGTCTGTCAAGAAGAGCCTGCTGCAGTGCCCGACCTTCAAGAAGATCCCGATTCACCCTTTGATGGTTTTGATAATTAGGTGCTGCATTATTATTTTCCTCCTAAATTAAAAGACAGATTAGTGATTAATGACAAGACTGTTATTATTTTTATTAAAAGGTAATATTTGTGATTTGTTATTCAAATGATGATTAAAATTAAAATATTGAAGATCTTTTTGATTTGTATGAAGACTGATTTTGATTTGTTATTATTATTACATTAGATATTGTAACTTGTCTTTTGTTTTATGTAGTACTTATATTTACATTTCAAGTTTTTCAATTGACTTGAAATTCAAGTTTAAAATGTTAAATAAATATTTTGTTTATGAGAAATAAAGATTATTTTAAATGTTGATTTTTAACATAGCAGTATTATTTTAAATTCCATCTTCATTCTAAGTGAAATGTGGAATGTAAATCACCTATTGCAAGCCAAGTACTTCTAGATAAACTTCATCAGGTGGCAACGGTGCTCTTGCCATGTATGGAATGTTGTGCAATATGTAACATGCATTCACAATCTTGCCTGCAGTTGTTCGACTATAATGTAAAGCATGAACTGCAACCTGAAAAAATCAATTTACTTTTATAAGTACAACCGCAGGTAACTTAACTTTTATTTAATTAATACTGTTCTTGACATAAACTATTGCATCTAATCATTGTTATTGAGTATCTAAAACAATAAATTGCTTATAATAATGGGTCTTTACCTGAAACATGCTTCTAATACGCTGCAATGGGGAATGAGTTCTTCAATTTATTAACCTCCATATGAGTTCTTTCCAAGGCGAAACGACTTTACAAATTCCGCCTCGGGAATATCTTAAAAGGGTTCAAATAATCCCTTTAGGCTCAAAACGTCTACTCTCCCAAAACATCCACTCTCCCAAAACGTCCATCATTCGCGTCAAGCGAAGGGCACGACGACGTCTTCTGCATTCCGCCCATCTTCTTTCTCTAGCATCCACTGCGTTGGCTAGCTCGAGAACATTTTGTTCGTAGTGAATTCATTGTCTCCATTCAATATTCCACAAACACGATCGAAATAAAAGCAATGATTGCACAATGACGTTCCACTGATAGGTTAGTGATCAAAAGAACTGTCAAAACTTTAGCAGATTACCGCTCTATGTTAGTCATTGTGTACGAGATTACCATTCTAAAACAGTGGTTGTTCATTGGAAAGCCATAATGACGCCATTATATTAGTAGATTACCAAACTTGTCAAAATCAACAAATAGAAGATCAACGATAGATCATTCTGACACTATTGTAATAGCAGACTTGATTTGCGTTGGCTGGCTCGAGAATATTTTGTTCGTAGTGAATTAATTGTCTCCATTCAATAATCCACAACCACGATCGAATTAAAAACCATGACCGCACAATGACGTTTCAATGTTATGTCAATGATCCAAAGGAACTGTCAAAATTTTAGCAGATTACCGCTTATGTCAGTCATTCATTTGTCATTGTGTACGAGATTACCATTCTATGCCATTTCTTTCGATGGAGTGTCAGTGGTTGTTCATTGGAAAGCCATAATGACGCCACTAAATTAGTAGATTACCAAACTTGTCAAAATCGACAATTATGAGATCAATGAACGACTATTCTGACACTATTGTAATAGCAGACTTGAGGCCGGTGATATGTTGAAAAAAATGTGTTTTTTCTATTTCGTGTAACTTGTTAAGTATGTGGAATAGGGATGATTTAACATTTTGGTATATGTTTTTTGACTCTTTGGTCTAGTATTATGTAAAAGGAATACACGATTAAATGAATTTTTCTCGATATAACGACTTCCAAAAAGAGGAGGTTCTCAATTCGACTGTATTTTTACAAAATCATGACGTAACATCACGCTTGTATGCTCTGAGGGGGTACGCAGATGTGTACAATACACCCAGATTTCAAAAGTTAGGTATGTTAAGTTGGCGCGATCGTGTTCCGCGTGCGCCTCAAATGACGTAACATCACGCCTGTATGCTCTGAGGGGGTACGCAGATGTGTACAATACACCCAGATTTCAACAGTTTGTTCGTGTTCCGCGCGCGCCTCAAAGAGATGTCAGCAAAAGGGACGGTTCTAAAGAGATACTGCGACTCTGGAATACAAAGGGCTAAGAAGGAACATGGATGGGTTTTAGTCAGTAAAAGTCTGACACTCCCTCCCGCTCCGCGTTCCATATATTAGGGATACGCCTATTCATCATCAGCCTATTAATGTTCCCACTGCTGGGACATAGTCCTCTCTATGAGAGGGAATGGGCTATAATCCATCACGCGTGCCCAGTGCGGGTTTGTAGATGTCACATGTCTTCGAATGTTTTGGTACTAAGACATGCCGGTTTCCTCACGATGTTTTCCTTCACCATTTTGAGAGCAGTGGTGATGAAATAAATTACACAAAGTAATACGCCTGCCAGGGTTCGAACCCACCAGTTACTGTTCGTAAGTTCACGCCTATTATCATGACATGTATTGGTAACAATGTCAAATAAATTCATGGCAAATATTTGTTTGGTAAAAACTAAAAATGGATAAATAAAAAACTTTTTTGCAAAAAATAAAACCGACTTCAAAAAACACGAAAAAGTGAAAAATAACTTTAGCTTCAGAAGTCGGTGACAAAAAAAAATCAATCAAACAAAAGTCACCGACTTCTGAAGCTAAAGTTATTTTTCACTTTTTCGTGTTTTTTGAAGTCGGTTTTATTTTTTGCAAAAAAGTTTTTTTTAATTTTTCGACATGACGGCGTCAACAACAGCCCATAACGTCCACTGCTGGACATAAGCCTCTCCCATGGTGGGAGGAATTTGCCGTAATCTCCACGCTTGGCGCCTGCGGATTGGAGATCGCAGTGATGAAAGACTAACAGAAAACGCTGCTGCCCATTCTCTGGTCTACGGAGGCGCAAGGTGTTCTGCCTCAGACATTAGTCGCCTTATACGACACCCGTGAGTGTAATGGGTTGGTTCTATTCTACTCTGCCGGATACCACACGGCTTTAAGGGTTATTCAATGGTATTTAAAACATAGATAATTATTGTATAAAGTTTACTCCAAAGTAGTTTTAAATTTAATTTGATAGAAAAGGAGTAAATTCGTTTTGGCACATACGTCGTTTTGCTCCGAGCGCACGCACATTATAGCCATCTCTCTTCTTTTACGTTTCAAAAGTAATTGCATCACTTTCGCTCGCTTAGTAGATCAGTCGCCCGGTGCAAGGTTTCGAGGTAGCGCCTTCAGATCTTCACACTTTCTTTGGACACGTATTTTTTGTTTTTGTAAATCAATGAATATTGACAAAGATAAAACGCAACAAAACTCAAGAGTGGGGGCACGTGACGTCACAACGCACTAAAAGTTATAGCACGGCGTGACGTATTGAGAATTTTACGGCCAGTTTCTTCATCAACAACTAAAGTTAAAACTAAAAGTAATAACCTTTATTTGACCATTGCTGATAATAGAGCAGATGTGTTTCTTCATCCAATTATCAGCAAAAGTAAAAGTCAATTGAGTTGCCACTACACAACCGTCGTAATTTCCCCAAAAAACCGTGGGGAGCTTTTTTTACAAATGACAACATCGCAATATCACCAGCAGGTAGTGTCAAAAGACAAATGTGAATGTGACTTCATAAATTATTTTTATTTTTTTACAATTCTATGGTGAGATTTTTTGTGTACTTAAGTACTGAATTAAAGATGTTGATGATATGAGGATGTTATGGATTATTGTTATTATTAACTTGAGGGAATTATTGATTTTTGTGGTTTTTAATTTATATTAATTTTTTAATCTAATAATTTATTGATTTATAAATTGTTGATGATTTTTGTCTTAAAAAATTGTATTAAAAAAATAATTTGAATTAAATTAACAATAACTTGTTAATTTAATTCTATTTTTTTTTTATTGTAATTATTAATGATTATTGTGGTTAATAATTTGATGTAATAAGTTACCGATTATTGTTATTAGTAATTTGAGGGAATTAATTATTGATTAAAATATATATTTATTGCTGATTGTTAACTAGTGTTTATTTTTCTAATAATTTTTAATGTTATTTGAATGGAATTAAATAAAGCTAAAAAAAAAACTTCGTCGTCTGATAAACTTGAACTTTCACTGGACGAAGATTATAATAACATTTTAATAGTAAAATAAATCTAGGAAATAAATGCACTGATACCGTGACATAGGTACAAATTTGTCAAAATGACAGTGACTTTAGCTTTAGCTGCCCCCTTTTGAGCAGCAAAAGTTAAAGGCAAAAGTATATATATATAGTCCTCCTTACCGATTTCGGTAACGGCGACCCTTTGGAACTACTTCCGTGCGTGTGCCCTTATATGGCTGGCCAGACCGAATTTGCTTTTAAATATCCGGTCACAACTTAAGCAGTAGAGTTGACCGGTAGAGTTATAGGTGTAGGTGTAGGAGGGCTTAGGTCTCTCTTTCCGTACTTGGCGCTTTTCTTCCAATGTATCAAGTCGCTGGTTTTCAAAGATTTTTACATTTTTGCAGATAGTAGAGCGCCAAGACGACCTATGTAAAGCGGGCCTCTCCCAACCAGTCGGATCAATAGCGCAAGCGTTAAGATGTCTTTTTAACCTCTCGGTACCCGCGCGAAATAACGGTATATCTCCCTGTCGCACCATGCCGCAACACTTAGTTACGTCATCGCATGCGTCATCGGACACCGATAACGAAAACACTTATCGTTCGAGTTCCAAGAGCCCTTATCTCGAACCGTAAACATTGTCGTCTTTGTTATGAATCAGACTGCGTTTTATAATATAAACAACACTTGTGAAACCACTTCAGTATTATAAACAAAGGATATGAGATAGATGACATATGAGAATTTGCCTCGTTATGACCTGTGGCCGTATTTTATTTAATTTTGGTAAAACTACTGATTCAATTTACACGAAACTTTAGAACCAATGTAACAAATACACAAGTAACCTAATACATAATTCATATAAGAGTCTTACTGATACATTCTAATCAGATTTCAACTAGATTGTAACTAAAAATTCTTATACGGCGAACTGTCATTTTATTGTCATTGACCTCGATTTGAAAACACTTGAAATCTATATAAATATGAATATGTATGCTTATTCTTATATTAAATAATGAATTATGATTATTACTTACCTTGTTTTTGCTGTTTCCAAGACCATATTTCATTTTAGAACAGTCAAATTCACATTTTCAATTGTTTACTCCATTTTGACAAAAAATCGTTCGACAAAAAATTTTGTTGGCTCACAAAATAATTTTGGTTCATTGTTCTACGTAAATATCTTGCTACAAAGTAGCATTACACAATAATAAGGTAATCAACATTCACTTCACAACGTTTTCAAGCACTTAACTAAACAAAAACACAATAAATCACTCGAGTGGCACTCCAATGTTTACCTGCACTGACGTTCCAACGACCAACGCGCTTCTATATTTTTTTTTTTTAAGTTGCCCGTTTTAAGTTCATAGTGTTTGGCATCGTTAGAATCGACTACTGTCAGGCACCAGAGGTAAAAATTGCCTAACGATTTCGAACCATAGGTTAAGTAAAAATAAGGTTTGAAGTTGTTCGTACGAGGTGGAACGACGGCGTGCCAGCGGGGCTCAACGGTATGTTCGTTATGTGGAATGCATGTCGGCACTCCGGTACCGAGAGGTTAACACGTCCTTGTAGCGGAGATGTTGACCGCCATGCTTCCGTTTGCCTTCTGCCATTTCAGAGTAGAAGACTACTTTGGGTAAACGGTAATGCTTCATGCGAAGGACGTGCCCACACCACCTGAGTTGGCGCTGCATCAGTAGAGCTTCTATGCCATACATGTCGGAACGGCGCAGAACCTCAGTATTAGGAACGCGGTCCTGCCACTTAATGCCTAGGATGGATCTCAGACACCTTAGGTGAAATGTGTCAAGTTTCCTAATGTCAGTTTTATATAGACACCATGTCTCGGCGCCATAAAGAAGGACAGGTAGGATTAACGCATTGTAGACACTAATCTTTGTCTCCAGATTTAAGTCATGGGATCTCCAGACACGGTCATTAAGTCGTCCAAAGTTTGCAGCGGCATTTGCAATGCGCGATGGTATCTCCGAAGATAATGTGTTATCATGCCTTATGTTGCTCCCAAGATATTTAAACTGCATGACTTCCTCTAGTGGTTTCCCATTTAGATTCAAAGTCTTATCATCAGCTTGGCAGCCTCGTGGTGGTTGTTTGAGGACTTGCGTCTTGGAATCGTTGACAAGATTGGTGTAGTGCGTCAACATAGCTTTGGAGATTCGCCATGCTATTGGACATGAGGCACACATCGTCAGCGTAAAGTATCTCCAAAATGGAGATCTTTTGCAGTTTTGATTTTGCCCTAAACCTAGCAACATCAAACACGCCTTTATCAGTCCGTACGTTCAACTGAATTCGGTCACTACAATACTGCAGGGCGTCTCTCATAACTACTGCGAAGTAAATGGCAAAGAGTGTGGGTGCCATGACGCAGCCTTGCTTTACTCCACTCGTAATATGGATCTCCTCAGAAAGTTCGTTTTCGTGTCGAACCTGCGCTTTCATGCCAACATGAAATTGGCGTATGAGGTTGATGAACTTCTTTGGGTAGCCATACTTTTGGAGAATAAGCCATAGGGCCTCGCGTGGAACTCTATCAAATGCTTTCTCTAGATCGACAAAGCACATGTAGAGAGGCCTTTGATGTTCTAAGCTTTTCTCCTGAATTTGCCTTACGACGGATATGGCATCGATAGTACCTCTGCTAGGGCGGAAGCCACATTGGCTCTCAGGCAGGTATTTTTCAGCTAATTTGCTAAGGCGGGTGTTAATTATGTGCGCAAGAATTTTGCCGGCAGTAGAAAGCAATGAAATGCCTCGGTAAGAGCTGCAATCGGAGACATCACCCTTCCCTTTATACAGCTTGCAGATCACCGCATCTCTCCAGTCCTGTGGAACTTTCTCGCTTTCCCACACCCTTTTAATGAGGTCGTATAGCCTATTTACAATATGTTTCCCACTGTATTTGTAAATTTCTGCGGGCAGTTGATCCATTCCAGGTGTTTTGCTATTTTTAAGACGAATGACTGCTTGCACAAACTCATCGTAGGTAGGTGGGTCATCTAGATGTTGACAAACCGGCAAATCTTCAAGCGTATTTATGTACGACAGATCAGCGCTGAGTGCGTCGGGATTCAAGACCTCATTAAAATGTTCTGCCCATCGCATTATTACGTCAGTTTTACTCGTAACTCAGTGTTGTTTGTCTTTAGTGTACATGGGTGCTATTTTTCTGGCTCGTGGGCCAAATATAGCTTGAATACCCTCAAAAAATTTGCCAGTCTGGTGAGTATCAGCGCAGTGTTGTAGTTCAGTGGTTTTCTCCTTCCACCATTTGTCCTTCAGTTTGCGAACTTGAGACCTCAGTTTCTGTTCCGTGTTCTTACTGCTACGTGCATCCGGCGAGTTTAGCTCATGTCTGTGTCTGTCAACTAGTGTTTTAATCTCTTGATCAGATGCATCGAACCAATCTTGGTTCCTTTTTAGAGGTTTACCTATAGTTTCTAGCGCACAAGCATGAAGCAGTTTGGCAAAACATCTCCAGTCACTATCAAGGCAAAAGTAACAGTTAATTAAACCAACGACTAAAATTGTGAAGAAACATATTTAACCGTTACTTTTACTTTATAACGTTGCTTTGACTGTTACTTTTGATGAAGAAACTGGCCGTTAAAAGCGTCGTATCTTCGTCAATTTTGGTTTACATAAGAAAAGAAAAAATACGGGTCAAATATTTTTTGATAATCTAACTGACGGACTAATTAGATTTTTCAGGACACAAGCACAGGCTAACGTTATAACAGTATAAAGAAGGAGAGATGCTACATAGCAGTTTCAAACAAATACTCCCCAATTTCTTTGCCAATGTTGAAACATAGTTTTGGTAATTGTCAAAGCCAAAATTTGACTACGCATTTTCGAAAGTTCTCAGTGGCCAGCCAACTATTGCATTCGGGGAATTGAAGTTAATTAATAAGTTATAAACTAAACTAATAACTTTTATTAATTACCTACATTATAAAGTTACTGTTTTAGTCCTTCACTGTTTTTTTTTGTTTTTTTTTTTTTCAAAAGAATATCCATTGAGCTATTAGTAGGTACTATGAGAAAATCACGGATATTATCCCGTACCTAAGTACTTTAAGTGTATTAAAAAGGTAGTTTAGTAGAACCACAGCTAGAACTGTTCTAATCCAATTGGACAAAAGGCAGCCACATCTGGACTTAAGTCCTTCCAAAGAATTACAATACTTTCAAATTCTCTGAGAAAAGTTCAAAAGAAAAATACTTGCACACGCTAACACAGAAATAAATCCACGTTTTATATAGGTATTTATTGTGTAACTTTAATTGTAGATTATGTAACGTTGCGATAAAGGTATGTTTGTCACAAAGGGGTACTTATGACCTTGAATCCGTTTACTAACTGGACATAACTGGATACAACCGTGGGCAACTCATCACACACCCCATTGTATTGTGTCCACTAGCGCACGTGTCATCATTTGTAGTCTAGTCACGTTTTCAACACATTCTGGGAACGCGTGTGTTACTATTTCCATAGAGGTAAATCATCGATTGGTTTTAGTATGGTCCACTTGCTTTTGCCCACGGCTACGCTCGCGTTAATTTAGAATTAGACAATAAAATTAAACTCTTATGACACTTCTAATGTGTCGATAATAATACAACCTGTTTTTTTATATCCCATAACTCTAGTATATGATTGAGACCATATCAAAGAATCAACTTGCATATGAATTATGTTTCAATCAAGCTTTTTTTTTATAATTAATTTAAACCATTTACGTGAAATATGACAACGTGGCATTTTTTTAGCTTTAATTATGAATGATTGGTTTGAATTAAAATGAATTAAGTACTCGTATTTATCAATGAAATTTAGATACATATTTTATTTTACTACATAGTATTTATTTTACTGCTAAGTTTGGCAACCTCTCAATTTTTGACCTAATTTAATTATGATTGATGATATATCCGAAACTATGCAGTTTTTGAACACCTATTCTAGGAATTTTAGTATTATTTTTACCAACAGAATATAACCGTAGAGTTATGGGATATAAAAAAAAAAAACAGGTTGTGTAATTCAAATATGATTCCAAAGACCCGTGGGCCCGTGGCGCCATCTATTACCATAAGAACGAAATTATTGTTTTCCTCGGGAACAGCACTTTTTTTCAAGATGAAAGGTACCCTATGCCGGTTTCTGTACACCTTTTTTTTTCGGATGAGAAATCATCATTAATGACTCCTCCCGCTCTGGGCAAAGCAGGAGGGAGTGTCAGACTTTTTCTGACTAAAACCCATCCATGTTCCTTCATCGCCCTTTGTGTTCCGCGGCCACGGTATCTCTTTCGAACAGTCCCGCAACCCCGGGTTTTCTGTACATCTGACAACGTATATGCAAAGTTTTAGGATGATCGGTTCAGTGGTTTATGCGTGAAAAGGTAATAAACAAAAAAAACTTACTTTCGCATTTATAATAAACTAGCTGATGCCCACGGCTTCGCCCACCCTCAAATTATATAATAAAACCTTCTTCCTCTTGAATCACTCTATCTATTAAAAAAAACCCGCATAAAATCCGATGAGAAGTTTTAAAGATCTAAGCATATATATGGACAGACGTGGCGGGCAACTTTGTTTTATAATTTACTAGCTGACGTCCCGCGGTTTCACCCGCGTAGTTCCCGTTCCCGTGGGAGTACGGGAATATAATATATAGCCTATAGCACTCACGAATAATGTAGCTTTCTACCAGTGAAACAATTTTTAAAATTGATTAATTACTTCCGGAGATTACCCCCTACATACAAACTTACAAACAAATGTTACCTCTTTATAATATTATATAGTATATATATAGATAATTATGTAGTGATTAGTTAGGAAGTTGATAGTCATAATATAACATCACGCTCTAATACTAAGAGAATGTGACAGAGGTGTACTGATAGTTCACCCACAACTATAGTATTTCGACAGTTATGTTTTGTTAACTTTGATCCCGACCTGGGAATCGAACCAAATCGGGATCCAAAGTGGTTGCAAGCATGACTAATGGGCATGCAGTCCTGCTAGACCGACAAGGCAGTCGATAGTTAAAATAAAATCATACGCGTAGGAACAGGAGTTACAGTCGAAGCTTGCACAGTTTACAAGCTTTGGTAGCGGCGAATATGCAAAGATTAAAATTGCGAGGTTGTCGAGATGTGCATATGGACTCAGCAATCATTTGCATTGTGCAGTATTTTGGTAATACAATTCCCCTTGGCAAGTGAGGAGCTCGTAGCTAAATAATAACAGCCGCTTGGGTAGATCGATAGGTTAAGCTGTGCTTGCCTAGGTTGATCTGTGGATGGGTGACCACCTATTACATACCAAGTTTCCTCCGTGCCTCGGAAACCACGATAAGCCGTTGGTCCCGGCTGTCATTTGTAGATCTTTGACACGTCGTTAGGTAGTCAGAGGCCCAAAAAGTCTGACAACCAGTCCAAAGAGGTATCGTATTACCCGGTACTAACTGGGTTGTGGAGGTCAGATAGGCAGTCGCTCCATGTAAAATACTGGTAGGTATTCAGCAGCACCCGGTAAAACTGGAAGCCGACCCTAATATAGTTGGGAAAAGGCTAGGCAGATGATGATGATTCGCCTTGGCAAGTCTGGTTGGTTGATTGGTGGACTTCTTATCGAAACGCTTCTCAGCGTAAGTACTTTTTCATGCGAACTTTGGTCGTTCTTTGGTTATTGACGTACTAATTTTGGATTAGTGGTATACATTTTTGTAGTTATCACGTTGTACTCGTGGGTTTCAATGGAGATGGTTGTGACATCTAACTATATTTAAAAGGAGAAGCTTAGATTATACAGGATGTAAACAGACCCTTCATGAATCCTCAACCAAGCATTCTGTACATCAAACTAAGTAACTCTACGCAGAAATTATTGCAGGGAAACAACTTTTTTTTTGGGGTGAAAAATCACGTTTTACGGTGAGACTCAATGTAACGCACTCAAAACATTGTGCTGATTGACGCATTTGACCTGGGCCTGTTACAAAAAAACGCAAAATCGCAGTTTCCTCGTTGAAATTGTATGCTTTTGCTTCGTTTCTTGAAATAATAATTAATTGTTAATAATAGGTCGTTATCTCTACTACTTTTAATTTATCAATTTATCTAACTATGAATATTACTGTCTACTTATGTGTTACTCTGATGGTATACAGTACATTACTGTAAAGTTTTATAAAAAATCGTTCAGTAGTTTTTGCGTGAATGAGTAACAAAGATTCATCATCCATCCATAATCACAAACTGTCGTGAATATTGGCCAAAGTAAAATAACATAAGAAAATAATGGCCTCTAAAAACTGAATTGAGTACAGAAATCTTAAAAAAAGAACGATAAGTGTATCCTTTACAAGTAGAATACATGACAGCTCCTGAAGATCTCTTTATCTGATAACAAAGCACGTTTGCCCTTGAGCTTTGAACGCTGACAATAAGCAGTCATTGCAAGGCTTCTTATTCATTCCTTCATTGATATTAAAATAACTTTCAGGGGATTTAGAAGGAGTCGTCAAGAAGCTATATTATACGAATTTATTTTTACTTTTCCTGAAAAGATTCGCACAGCGAGCATGATATAAAAGAGTGAAGTTAAGATCAGGTGTTTATAGTACATTACTGAAGCGGCCAGCAACAGAGGCATTGATGGACGAACGTGTAAATGTGGGCCGAGAGATACGTAAGTCTATCAATGCCTAGTTGTGGCCAAGGCTTGTATACTTCGATCAATATTTATCGAAGCTTGTATAGTACTTTTCTCAAATAATGCGAAGAAATTAAAACTCTCGCGTTCTTCGCTTTCTATTTGCAAGCCAATTTGAAATTTAAATAAGACCTTTAAAAAGTTACCTCCTTGGTTGCCATGTTTCAGAGTAAAAGATTGTTCCATTTTTAAATAACACGACAGAAATGAGTTTACCAAGTAATTTATTTGGCCGCTAAACACGACAGATAATTTATGGTTTCCGTACAGCTTTTGCCGGCCGCTTGTCGCGTGTATTTGGCCCACAGATCATAGAAACTTTGGCCAGTACAGTAATTTCGATTTATCTCGAAGAAGGTTGTCAAAATAATACTCAAATTTCTAAGCATGTTTGAGAAAATAAGTTTTTACACCACCTGTCAAATTATATGTCAAGCAACCGTCCTAAAGTGAGTCATTAGTGGCCGGGGGCACAGCTGGTCAATAATGTTGTACTGGATTTCATTATAACCCGCTGGTCAAGATTTGAATTTGAAATCTCACATGTTCAGCTAAATTGGCAGTATAGTACTAACAAACACCCTTTGGTGCCAGAAAGAGGAAAGCTATTCTCGATACCCTTACTACGCGTGGATGATATTCTCGATTTCCTACAAAATCATAACGAATGCTTCTTCATATCGTTGCCATGTTTTCGAAAACATAATAAGTATTGTAAGAATAATATTATTAGATAACTACGAACCATTTTTTAAAAGGAATGGAATAACATTGAAACTGGCATTAATAATAACAAATACCGTACCGCGCCGTAATACCATAATAGTAATTGACTGTAACATTAGTTAATTATTCTTACTGTTTGTTTATTTAATAAATACTTTGTTTTTCGTACTATGGCTATTATTTTCTCACAGTAAGTGTAAAAATTAGAGTATCCTCCTCTGGTGCATAATCTACTATATCTAGATCAGAGCTTCAACGTACGAGTCACCGAGTCAGCCCTAAGCTAATCGACCACCGTAAGAATTGTTCCTGCTTGTAGTGCCGGGACACTGTTAACAATTAAAACTTTATCTTCTTTGGTCCTTTTTTTTGTTTCATTCCTATTAGCCCAAAAAGGGTGGTCAAACATCTGTGATCAATTAACAGAGCCTGATAATTTTTGTACAACAAAGTATAACATAAAAAAGGTCGCACATTTTTTTTGTTTTACTATTACTGGTCCGCTGCCATTGACCGCCCCCCGCACGCGGGGAATGCTTACGATGACATCGTTTAGTCAAGCTTGTGTTTTGATAAATTACGCATGCTTTTAATTTTCGTTTTAGGCATTGATGTATGTTTTAGGGCCTATTCTCCCTCAAATGGCTCAGCATGATCCTCCGTTATGCCTAAAATTTTTAAATAAATATATGGTAAAGTTGAGTATTAATGCTAAGTACTATGTGTGACGAAAATATATTCTACTAATAGATTCCATAAGCTTATCTCGATAGAAAAAAAAAACAAAGTTACCTCCAAATTGAACAATAAACCACTGGTATTCAAAAAGTATGTACTTGAAATTAGATCATGAAACTTTGCATACTAACTGAACTAACTATAAAGCAGGTCTTATGTGTTTCGTTTTTAGTCCAATCAATAGATTTTTTGTAAGTCGCAAAAAACCACTCATTTCGCACTATTCGGCCGCAGTGACTGACGTAACAACCGCTTTGTAGTGCAAGCTGATTAGAACTTTATTCTAACAGTATTTCAAACGAAGTTTGAACCACCACAAATAGAGTTGCTAATTTTAGGGTTAGAAGGGCCTTAATAGTAGGTAAATGTATGGCAAGAAGGCCAGGGCGTCGCAAAAGTATGGCAACTTCCCAAGGGCGTCGCAAAAGTATGGCAACTTCCCAAGGGCGTCGCAAAAGTATGGCAACTTCCCAAGGGCGTCGCAAAAGTATGGCAACTTTCCAAGGGTGTCACAGTTAAAATAAGTTTGGGAAGCCCTGAGATCTTGACTGCTACATTGTTCTAGCGGTTGTAAGCACCACTGTTGAGCAAGACGTCCGGGGTTCTAGCCCCAGGTCGGAAAAAGTATTATTGAGTTTTTTCATCTCGAATTTCTCAGTAGCAGTCACGGAGACTGGATTTGTGCCCGGTTGATGTCGGTTGATAATAAGTTTATTTATATTCTCTGACAATGGTTTTGCAGGACATAGAGGATTGTCTTCTGTTACAAGGGTCTTCAACATAACTGGCAACATAAATGTGGGTGTACGTACTAAGTCAACGCGTTTACCTTTTTATTATGCAGGACCATACATAACTTTTCATACTTGTCCGAATTTTATGATTCTTCCTGTGATATACTAATAAACGTAGCGTGAGCTATAAGGATCCGTGGATTGAGTAGTCCACACTTATCCCGGGCAGCGAGCACACGTACCCTTAGAGTTCATCTACTTACTGATAATTTGGTGGTTTTATTCTAAAGCCTAATTATAGTGTTTCAAGTGAACACCACACTTCCTATTGGACCTATGACCTCAAAGTCCTTTCAAATTTAAATTCATCCTCAGTCGGCATCAAACAAAAACCTGAAATCCAGAGTGGATTTAAGGATTTTGTTACTACATTAATTAAGGAGCTTAGTGAGACTAAAAGGGTTTTTTCGAGTTTCCCTTTATTTTCTCGTTTGTGAAACTTATTTATTATTAAAAAAAGCATCCAAGTGCGAGTCGGACTCGCCCATGAAGGGTTCCGTAGCAGCAAGTAACATACTATAAAAGTTTTTGTAGTTCGTTGTTTATTTTATATTTGAGATGATTAAATGAAAAAAATAATAATTGCGGTTTACGATTTATGACGTATTAAAAAAAAACTACTAACTAGATCTCGTTCAAACTAATTTTCGGTGGATGTTTACATGGTAATGTACATCACATATTTTTTTTAGTTTTATCATTCTCTTATTATAGAAGTTACAGGGGGACACACATTTTACCACTTTGGAAGTGTCTCTCGCGCAAACTATTCAGAAATGATATTAGAAACCTCAATATCATTTTTGAAGACTTATGCATAGATCCCCACACGTATGGGTTTGATAAAAAAAAATTGAGTTTCAGTTCTAAGTATGGGGAAGTACCCCCAAAATGTATTGTTTTTTTTTTCTATTTTTGTGTGAAAATCTTAATGCGGTTTACAGAATACATCTACCTACTTACCAAGTTTCAACAGCATAGTTCTTATAGTTTCAGAAAAAAGTAGCTGTGATATACGGACGGACAGACAGACAGACATGACGAATCCATAAGGGTTCCGTTTTTTGCCATTTGGCTACGGAACCCTAAAAAATAGACAATGTTACTTTTGGAGGTTTAATTTTAAAAGTAATTGTCGCCATTCCATAAGTTTTTATACCTGGAAAGTTGCCGAAGGTGGGCAGCTGGGATATGTGATAAGATTTATGGTTGCAGCATAGTATAAAAAATCATAGTAAAAAAAAACAAGCTTTTATTTAAATGCTCTTCTGCGGTATAAAGATAATACATTAAATAAATATTGCTGGACACTACACACAGCGCCACACTAAATAACGAGGCTTTTGTCGTGGGTACCAGATAGTTGATAATTGATGATTAAACGAACTTACTTGTACGTGAAGTTCGCTCATAATTATACGAAGTGCTTCGTTCGAAGAGATTAGTAACCTGAAATAATAAACTTATTACTTATTTACACATGTAGTATCACCCAGGACTCACTACATAGCACTGTATTTTGAGAGATCAAGAGATTTTTGTAAGGCGGCTGTGCCCTTAAACTCCGCTTGTGTGGTGAGTCCTGGGTGATACTACATGTGTAAATAAGTAATAAGTTTATTATTTCAGGTTACTAATCTCGAGAACGAAGCACGATTATAATATACTACATATACTTTTACTTTTTGTTTGTACATATAATACAAACTTAATAAACACATAAACATCCATGACTCGGAAACACATGTCCATGCTCATCACACAAACATTTGCTACTACCGGGATTCGAACCCGGGACCCTAAGAACGTAAGGCAGCCTCACTACCGCTGCGCCATTTGGGTCCGTCTAAGTAAGTAATTCTGATAATCTTTGTTACATTATATTATCAATTGTATTTGGCACATGTTATTTTATCTGTTGTACTATTTAAATAAATAACCATCTTAGAAAGTTAGCCAGATGTTAGAAAGTATATGGCATTTGGGATTTTCTATATTTGTTTGCCGAGCGTCGTATTGAAATTTATTTCTTTTTTTAATCCATAATTATTTTGTTATAGAAAGTGTAAAGAAGGGTTTCGCATTCTCCTAAGTAATAATTAATTTTAATTGATACATGGGAGTGCATAGAGAAGCTCGTGGCTAAATAATAACAGCGTGGCTTAACCATTTTTGGGTTTAACAGCGCTTGCCTAGGTTGATCCGTGGATGGGAGACCCCACCCATTACACGACACACATCGAGTTTCCTCCGTACATCGGAAAGCAGATCGGGAAGCAGCGGTAGATACCCGTAATTACAGACACAATTAAAATAACAATGTTCTGTTCCCTTTCGGGAAAGTCACGGGCTTGAAGCGTTAAGCCGTTGGTTCCAGCAGTCAATTGTAGATCTTTGACAGTCGTTACAGGTAGGCAATGGTCCAAAAGTCTACCAACCAGTCTTACCAAGGGGTCAGATAAGAAGTCGCTCCATGTAAAATACAGGTATTCAGCTGCATAGTTTTATCTTATAATTAGTGATTTAGATGTCTGACCAACTATTTTGTAGTTGGTTTCCAATTAACAGAAACTAAGACCCAACTGCTGCAATGACGACCTGCTTAAAGTTCTTACTGAGGCACTGAGGGTACTCGGTATGTTAAGGAAGCTCACCCATCCACGTTCACAGTTTTGGATGGAAAAAATATCAGTCACCCAAATTTGCGTCTGAACACCCTAAAGACTATTGAAAGTAAAGGCTTGAAGCGTTAAGCCGTTGGTCCCAGCAGTCAATTGTAGATCTTTGACAGTCGTTACAGGTAGGCAATAGCCCAAAAGTCTACCAATCAGTCTTACCAGGGGGTCAGATAGGAGGTCGATCCATGTAAATACAGCTGCATCTTAGTGATTTAGATGTCTGACCAACTATTTTGTAGTTGGTTTCCAATGTAACAGAAACTAAGACCCAACTGCTGCCATGACGACCTGCTGGCTGCTTAAAGTGCTTACTGAGGCACTGAGGGTACTCGGTATGTTAAGGAAGCTCACCCATCCACGATCACAGTTTTGGATGGAAAAAATATCAGTCACCCAAACTTGAGTATGGGTGACTGATATTATCATGACCAAATGTTATTATGACCAAAGTTCGGGTTTTTCTTTCGCCGGGTTTAACCCGTGTGTGCCGTTGCCGCGTCACCTGGTGGCGACACTCGCAACCGACGAGTCGCCTTCTCCGGCATCCGACGACGCCTCTACGGGCATCGGGCATCCGGCACCGCTACCGCCTACCCTGCGGGTCCTGCATCCTGCTCCTTGGCTGCAGCGTCCATAGATACAGCTACGCGCAAGCCAGGGCAGTACTTGACGCGCCTACCTCCACAGACAGAAAATTTGTGACGGGCTTAAGAGACCTACGACCTATATATTTTTTTTTTCCTTGATCCTTTTTTTTTGTTTCATTCCTAAAAAAGTCGAAAAAAGGTGGTCAAACATCTGTGATCAGTATCAGAGGCTAAGTTTATTTCCGCATTTTTTTGGGTAATTTTGTTAGATTTACTAACTACTTTGGTCCGCAAAAAAACAGTGTGTGTGTGTGTGTGTTTATCTTTGGTCGACATAATTAATTGCAGTTACACAATGTATTACTAAGGTTGAGTAAATTCTGCTACACAATACCACAGTAAAATTATAAGCAGTAGGTTGGCTTCAAAGAAACGACCGAAACGGTGACGTAATTAACCGAGGGCCCCTTCCCTGCCCGTAAGGATACTTCATGGAGCGAACAGACTAATCGCGCCGCGTCGACCACACATTATACTCGATAGTTGCAACCCTAGCCCTGATCGACAGTGGGCATTGAATTCCCCCGTTTCTTAGTGGTCATACTGGCATGTCATACTAATATGACCAGTGAGAATCGCTTGTATTGGTGATCATACTTGTCATTGTCCCTACTTGACATCACTCTTTAGTAACATAACATGTCGATTTAACATCATTAGTGAGCAACCATACGAAAGTATCTAAGCATTGAAACCAAAGCGTGCCGATGTTTATAACGCTGAATATACAGCGGTATAGCCTTGCTGTCTCAACGCCACGTGCAAGTCACACTACTGCTTATCTTTTTACTGTGACAAACACTCCCAAAGAAAAAGTTTGCTGACACCTTATCCGGGTGTCAGATTAACGCATTTCCTGCAAGTCGGATACTGCCTACGTTTGCAGTTAGTACCTATGTGTTTGTCTTATGGTTTCATTTATCAACAATTAGGTGATTACACAGCGTTTCATGGTAATATTAAATTGGATATTGGTCATCATGTTACACTGTTTGTGTCAGCTTTCATGCATATACAGGAGGTTTATTTTCTTGCTTGGCAACAGTAGAAAGTACCTGTATAGTCTAGCAGAGGAGATATTTCAGATGCTGGAGTTTTTTAGGGTTCCGTACCCAAAGGGTAAAAACGGAACCCTATTACTAAGACTTCGCTGTCTGTCCGTCTGTCTGTCACCAGGCTGTATCTCATGAACCGTGACAGCTAGACAGTTGAAATTTTCACAGATGATGTATTTCTGTTGCCGCTATAACAACAAATACTAAAAACAGAATAAAATTAATATTTAAGGGGGGCTCCCATACAACAAACGTGATTTTTTTATAATAATTGGTACGGAACCCTTCGTGCGCGAGTCCGACTCGCACTTGGCCGGTTTTTTCTTTATTGAGAAATAGAGGATTTCAAGCATGATCATGTCATCCCCATAGTTACAGACATATTAACTTAAATATTCACATCTTACTTATATTTATCTTATCTAAGTTTTAAAGCACAATCAACCATTTTATATTATATGAATCTCGCTTCTTCTGATAAGGGGATAGCAAGAGTACTATTACATACACCAGTGTCGTGTAAGTTACACTAAAAGCTACAAAAGTACTAGGTTTCGTCATGAGAGAGTGCAAAACCTTTAAAAAACGATAAAACCAAAAGAAAATATGTACAACTCGCTAGTCAGAAGTTATCTCGAATATTGTAGTGTTGTCTGGTCTCCTAAATATAATGTGCACATCAAGCGTATCGAAAGATTGCAGAAAAGTTTTTTATGGCATCTTACTTACCTATCACTGTGGTGTGGGTAAAAGTTTGAAATCGTACCGGGAAAGATTAAAATATTTTAGAATTGTTTCGTAAGAGAAAAGAAGAGATATATATGTTGGATTTAATTTTCCTTAAAAGACTAGTAACAGGCTCTATGAACTGTCCTGAGTTGCTCAGTATCCTTCCATGTGCCACGAAATTTACCAAGAAAATCAAATAGGAAGCTGTTTTGCATGCCAAAATGTAATACAAATTTAAGGCAACATTGCTCATTATATAGAATGTATGCTGTATACAAAGAACACGATGAAGACATCGACTTATGTCATACATCTGTACCTACTCTCAGAAAAATGCTTAAATGTAATTCGCAGAATAATTAAATTGAACTCTGTTTGGCTAACTTAATATTATTATTATCTTTTATATTTTCATTCTTAATTTTTTGTATCACTGTTTAATAGCTATTTAGGCGCATAATAATATAGTGCATGCAGTGCTCTTCTTTAAGTAATGGGGCACTTAGACGTAAGTTTGAAATGTTGTACTATACCTATATTATGTAATATTGTACCCATTGTTGAAGAGCCAAATAAAATAAATAAATAAGCTAATGCCGTAAGCAAGCCTAAAAGATACCCCTCTCAGCTTCGTTCTGAACATATTCCACTAGAATATGAAAAACGTCTTCAAATGTTGGTGATGAAGATGAATACTACCTAATATGGCTATACAGAGTTATTCTTTTAACTGGGACAGTAAGGGGAACTCCGAATCCATAAGAGATACCGGGAAACTGCTATAAGAGATTTTAGCTCTTCTTTTGTGAAAGTAGTAATAGCATACTTACTTCAGTTTTTGGTCCATAAAAATTGGTCAATTTTACTCATTTTTATGGACAACTTAGCGCTTGACCAAAAAATCAGTGTGCCAAAATTGTTTTAGTAAAAAAGAGCTAAAGTTTCCTCAGAAAGTTTCTCGGACTTATGTTGGCGTACCTATCGATCGCAAATTGTCATCATCTACACTAATATTATAAAGAGGAAAGATTTGTATTTTTACCCGACTGCGCCAGAAGGAGGGTTATGTTTTTCGAGAGTATGTATGTATGTAAGTACGTATGTATGTATGTATAATTATTTGGCACGCTCTGTGGCCTGATCGGCTCGACGGATTTTAGCTTGAGAGGTGTCGTTAGATTTGTATTTACTGTGAGAGTGACACTGGGTATATCAAAATATAAAAAAACGGCGGATTTTTGGCGCCGAATTCAAATGTTTGGCACGCTCTGCAGCCTGAACGGCTCGATAAAGGGCTCATCATGAGGATTTTAAAATGGTATACCTAAATAACTAAAAAATGTAAAATAAAAAAATAATAATTTAAAAAATTAAAAAACCCGACTGCGTAAAAAATAACTTTCAACAAAAACTGAAAAGATAAAAACAAGTTCAGAAAACAGGACATATTGATTGCAACAGTCACGACCCATTAAATAATCTATACATCTATACATTTATAATAAATCTGTAGAAAAATCGTTTTTGTATATAGAAAATATTTAGAAAAAAAATTGCCAGGATATTAAAGGATAAGCAACAGAACACAATTCCAGCATTTTGGGAATTTTTGTCTGTTTGTCTGTTTCGATGATCAAGCAACACGTAAAATTTACAAAACCAATGTAGATAACTTTCATACATAAAAATTGTGTGTAACTTGGGGTATGATTTAGTGTTTGTTTCATTGAAATCGGTTAATTCTATCAAAAGATGTATGAACTTAAAGTTTTCAAGAAGAACTAATCATCAAATGTAAGATACATACATGCAGCGACATCTGTTGAACTAAAATGGTACCAATGACTAAAAATGTGCTCACCACATAACTTTTAAATCGACTGACCAGCTTTAAAAAAAATGTATAGCATAAAATATACTTTAGCAGTTTAACATTTTGGTTGATAGATGGAGTTGCTCATTTCACTCCATTTTTTTATTTTTTTTTTATTTGGGGACATTTAACCGCATTGCGTATGCCAGTCCCATCGTACCCTAAATACACATTAATCATATCTGGGCCATGAACCTGAACAGACTCTTCGCATCATCACTATTTGGTTGAGCCAAAATTTTATTGAATGTGCCTACTTCAAGTCTGTTCAACTTCAAGACCCTAAACAAATCATTTCTCTCAGACTCATACCGCACACAGTCCATCAATAAGTGGAGTAAGTCCTCAACAACTCCACATTCCACACTCCATTTTCTGAATCGAATGACCCTCGCCCGTGTCAGTTGCCTTTATTTTTATTTTTTTTCGGATGGGTAATCATCAAATAACTCCTCCCGCTCTGGGCGGAGCAGGAGGGAGTGTCAGACTTTTACTGACTAAAACCCATCCATATTCCTTCATCGCCCTTTGTGTTCCGGGGCCGCGGTATCTTTTTCGAACTGTCCCGCAACCCCGGCAGGCATCGGTCCTTACGGACCCCTTCCTTTTTGCTGACTCTCTTTGAGGCGCGCGTGGAACACGAACGCGCCGTCGCCACGGCCTGTCGTCATGAGACGGACGGACGGCGAGCTAGCCCATAGAGCCCACCGTCCACAGGCCCGCGCCTACGGTGGCCGGGGGCCACGTGGTGGTGGCCCCCGACGCCCGGGGCGTCTCCCGCGGCGGCCGGGACGTTGGCAGGTTCTCTCCCTCTCACGTTCCGCCACCTCCTTCTCTAGCATTACTGCTTCGCAGAAGGAGGTGACGGCGTCCCATTCCGTCTCGCTCCGGACCATGGCTTGCACCAGGGCCGGACGCGAGAGGTCGCCGCCGCCGATCGCCGCTTCGAGGACACGGCGGTGCTCCGCCCACGCGGGGCACACCTCCACCGTGTGTTCCACCGTGTCCTCCGGTCGATCCTCACAATGGAAGCACCCGGGCGTTTCCTCCCGCCCGATTCGGTGCAGGAACCTCCCGAACACTCCGTGTCCGGTGAGGACCTGCGTCAGGCGGAAGGTGAGGACGCCGTGGCGTCTCTCAAGCCACTCCTCAAAGAGGGGACTTATCGCCACTATCGTGGCGTGCCCTGCACGGGGTTGCGACAGTCGCTCTCTCCATGTCACCATGAGATCCCGCCGGAAGTCTCCTCTGAGCGACAATTTGTCGCTGCAGCGGAGTTTCCCCCCGGCGTAGCGCCTCCGTGCGCCATTCATGCAGGCTCGCGAGGACTATCGCCTCCAGATCCCATGGTGGCAATCCGGCAAGGAGGCTCGCCGCTTCGCGGGAGATCGTGCGGTACGCCCGGGCCAGCCTCACGGCTACCACCTTTTGGGGCGCGTTCAGATAGTGGGCGGCTCGCCGCCTCAATGAACGCGCCCACACCGGGGCCCCGTAAAGGGCCATGGACCGCACGACTCCCGCGTAGCCGTGTCAGTTGCCTCAAGATTAGTTTTTTAACCGACAAAACAAAAAGAAGGATGTTCTCAATTCGACGCGTATTTTTTTTATATATGACCACGGAAAGCCGTGAGCCGTAGTTAAGCCGTAAGCGTGGTGTCCGGCAGAGTAGAATAGAACCAACCTATTACACTCACGGGTGTCGTTTATGGCGACTAATGTCTGAGGCAGAACACTTTGCGCCTCCGTAGACCAGAGAATGTGCAGCAGCGTTTTCTGTTAGTCTTTCATCACTGCGATCTCCAATCCGCCTGCCAAACGTGGAGATTACGGCAAATTCCTCCCATCATGAGAGAGGCTTATGTCCAGCAGTGAACGTTATGTGCTGTTGTTGTTGTTGACCACGGATAACTTTTACAGGGAAGTTCGTACATGGTCCTTTTTTTGTGCAAAGCGTAGGTACATCTCAAAGTTGGTCCCATTTATAATTGAAAAATCGTGTTTGGGCTAATTTCTTGCACCTTTGATGAGAACTTTCGACCTAGCTGGAGTATGACTGTCATCAAGTGTCTAAGGATGAAGACGTAAGGCTGTCGAGGCAAGCCCTTTTTTGAAAAAACATAAGTAGATTATTTTAGCGATTAATGCAAATATATCGAAGAAATTAAATTGTTACTCACTTGGATCTATATCCACTAATATTATAAAGCTAAAGAGTTTGTTTGGTTGGTGGAACGCGCTAATTACAGGAACTACTGGTTCGAATTAAAAAAAAACTTTTAGTGTTGAATAGTTATCGAGGATGGCTATAGGTTATCTAACATCACGCTATAATTAAAAGGAGCGCAGCATCAATGATAAATGTTACAAAAACAAGGAAAGTTTATTTCTTTTGAGAGCTTCCTTTGCGGGCGCTGCATAAACGGTTAAAGTTACGCAACAATCATGTATTAGGGAATTGTCCGTTTTAAAACGTTCTAAAAAAACCGCGATAGCATTATGTCTATCTTTTAAGGTTGACTCACACTCTCTCTAACCCTCTTTCTCTCATGTGACGCAGACGAAGTTGCGCGGGTCAGCTAGTCTAGACTAAAATCGTTACATCCATTACGACTGACGCATGACTGTTGCAGTCAATATGTCCTGTTTTCTGCATTCCTTGCCCGTGGTACAGTTGGCTAGGTCCGGTTGACTGGACCATGCAGAACTTGTTTTTATCTTTTCAGTTTTTCGTCGGGTTTTTTATTTTTATTTGTGTGTATGTTTGTAATGAATAAACTCAAAAACTACTGCGCCGATTTCAAAAATTCTTTCACCATTATTTATCCCTTATCGATTCGGATTTCCCCATATTGGCCCACTTAACCTCTGAATGGGTGATTCATTTTCCTACTTGACAACTGAAAGACAATACAATGCATGACTAAACAATCCCTACTTTAATATTATAAATGCGAAAGTAACTCTGTCTGTCTGTCTGTCTGTCTGTCTGTTACCTTTTCACGCCTAAACCGCTGAACCGATTTTGATGAATTTTGGTATAGAGATAGATGGAACCTTGGGAAAGGACATAGGGTACTTTTTATCCAGATCCCGATCCCGATCCCGGAATTATACGGGTGGAAACGCAGAGTGCAGTTGTGTATCGTATATCCCTACTAAATGAATTTTGGTATAGAGATAGATGGAACCTTGAAACGGTTGTGATCATTCAACATTGATGGTGATTGTGATGGTGATCGTGATGGTGATCGTGATGGTGATCGTGATGGTGATTGTGATGGTGATTGTGATGGTGATTGTGATGGTGATGGTGATTGTGATAGTGTGATTGTGATAGTGAATGATTGTGATGATGGTGATTGTGATGGTGATTGTGATGGCGATTGTGATGGCGATTGTGATAATGATTGAGATAACGATGATGGTGATTGTTATGGTGATTGTGATTGTGATGGTGATGGTGATTTTGATAGTGATTGTGATGGTGATGGTGATTGTGATGGTGATTATGATGGTGATTGTGATGGTGATTGTGATGGTGATTGTGATGGTGATTGTGATGGTGATTGTGATGGTGATTGTGATAATGATGGTGATATTGATGGTGACTGTGATTGTGATGGTGATTGTGTTGGTGTTTGTGATGGTGATGGTGACTGAAATAGTGATGGTGATTGTGATAATGATTGTGATATTGATGTTGGTTTTGATAGTGATGGTGATTGTGATAATAATGGTGGTTGTGACAGTGATGGTGGTTGTGATGATTATGAAATTTGGCACATCGATAGTTTATAACCTGGATTCACATGTAGGACACTATTTATCCCTTTAGTATGATTCAGTGGGACAGTTACCGAACTTTACGCGGGCGAAGCCGCGGGCAACAGCTAGTAATTAATAACTCAAGTCTTCTTCCCGTCGGGGTAGGCAGAAACAACAGGCGATGATGCCCTTCTGCGAAACCGTCATGTCGCAGAAGGAAGTTGCGGAAAGAGAGAGGCAGATGACTCCCGCCCATCCCGCAGCAGACGCGCCAGGCTTCGGCAGAGGGCTGACAACGCCCTCTTCCGGCCCCCCTAAACCCGAATCCTTCGCCCCCATCACACTGGACCCGAGATGGCAATGCGTTGTATTCCACGCGCGCATCTCTTAGAAGTAACGGGGGGAGTTTCACACCTCACTTCCCCCGGGAAGACGCCCGTAGGTCAAGCGGGACGGCACTAGTCCGGGGCAGCGGAAGTCGCATCAGTTTACTAAACACCCCAGATCCCGCTGCCCCTCGACGCAAGTGTGCGAGGGAACACCGGTGTGGTTTCAGTCAGAACAAGTCTGACATCAGACCGCTCCGTTCTCCCCAGGGCGGAGGACATCCATAGAGGATTTCCACATCGTGAAAAAAAAAGGCGGAAACAACAGAACGCACGCCACGATCCTTGCATAGTTCTTTTGTCTTCTCATACATCTGGCCAATAAAAATATGCAATTAATGTTTCGGTTTAGAGATATACTCAATTGGTGATGGGGAGCATTTTATACTACTGAAGCAGATTTTATGAGGTAGGCTCAGTGTTGCCACTTTAGTGATTTTATCACTAGATTTAGTGATTTTTTGGAGACAGCTATTTTAAAAAAAAACACACAAAAAAATATTTGGTGACTTATCTATTGATCAAATTTTGAAGAATTACAAAAAAATGCCGATGCTCTGATCCTATTACGTATGTGTCGAAATCAATTTACAATCACAAAAACAGTCAAGTAAAACTACCTGCGCCGATTACCTGCGCCGACTACCTGCGCCGACTACCTGCGCCGACCGGTTCCGATAAGCGCTGGCAGATCGGCGCCGGTAGCCAGCGTTCTAAGTGTTTACGCCCTTATGATCCATCTCAGCCTTCTACATCTGCAAGTTTTACGACTCCAAATCAAGATGATGAAGAAATACCAGTAGAAGCATAATGATGTTGATTTTTAGCTTTTTCAAATTATTAGATTAAGTAATGTTTTTTTTTTCCGCAATTACATTATTTGTTGTACACCTACCAAACCTTGAGATTTTATTTAGTGGAATCTAAAGATTTTTATAGTTAAAAATATCCTGATATCTAGAAAGTTTCAGACCAAAACTAGCGATAATTGTTTTTGCAAATAGTGTTGCCAGATGAACGAAATCTCGTAACTTTACGAGATTTAGCGGTCTCTGTACGAGATACGAGAAAAAAAATCTCGTATATTTTTTACGAGATTTTTAAAACGTTTCTTTTTTTCAAAATTTCAACTAGGCGATGCCTGGTACACATAAACATATCCGTTTCAACAAGGCAGGATTGTCTAACTTTCCCCTGACTGCACCATCATGTATTCAAATGAAAATATTTAAAAAAGTTTACAATAAACATCACAAACGATCGACTCACTCAGCACTTTACTAGATTCATTACCTCATCTCTGTAGTCTTTGGCCGGGGAATTCCCGCTCAATGTATTCTTCCTTGCTCTAACCGAAACATGTAGGGAAATATAATTTAACTCTTCCGAATTATTTAGTGATTAATCCCTTACAGAACGACCTTTACCGAGCTGGTTAATGGATGAAAAGTAGTCTACATCAAATTAAATATTATGTCAAAAAATATATTGCAAATAGGTTGACTAAAAAGTTTCAGTCCACAATATGATTAATTAGCTATTTTTATTTGTTATAAACATTTCTCTGGTTTGATTAATAGACAAATTCCATACAAATTGAAAAAGCCCATAGAATATGCAAAAGTTATGAAGCCTATAGAATATGCTAGATACAATATATAGAATGCCAATACCTATATGAAGTTCCTACGGCGAATGCTGAAAATATATACAGTGCGTTAGTAAATTCTTTTACCAGTCGTAATGTGCCACTTACAAACATGATTGACTTTGGATCGGATGGATGTAACGTCATGATGGACGAAAATGCTTCAGTCAAAACTCGTTTACTGCGAGACTTACCAGTGATTTTTATTTCAAAATGTGTTTGCCATTTAGCACACATATGTACGAGTCAGGCTTATAAGGAACTTCCGGAATCAGCAGAACAACTAGCTCGTGACAGATACCTACATAACTTTTTTAAAAACAGTGACATAAGGCAGTTTGATATCCACAAGTTTCAATCTTTGCTTGAAGTTAAGACACAAAAAATCTTGATACCATCTCAAACCAGATGGCTGTCCCTAACAGCAGTAGTTGCAAGAATCTTAGAGCAATAGGAAGCACTGCGCTTATTTGTTATTGATTTCACTACAAACCCAATTCACAAAGTAAAAGCCGAGGTAAAAAATCGAGCAATATCCATCTTGGCAAAAAAGCTGTGTG
The DNA here is from genome assembly GCA_905147715.2 of Xestia xanthographa. NCBI lineage: Eukaryota > Metazoa > Arthropoda > Insecta > Lepidoptera > Noctuidae > Xestia > Xestia xanthographa. The sequence continues at coordinate 17,467,357 of LR990649.1, read as the reverse complement.
ATCCTTTTCACAAGTTATATTTTTGTTTTCTTGACTGGACCCTGCCTTTGTTCACCAAGTTCAATATAAAATACCAAAATGAAAAAGTGGTTATTCACAAGCTGCATGATAAAATTCGAGATTTATATCAAGAACTTCTCCTACGTTATTTAAAACGAGAATATGTCATGCGTCCAAATGTAAGTGAAGTGGACCCTAAAACTGAGCAATTCCAATTACATGACGCCGCAATGTATTTTGGAATTAAAGTACTAAACTGAAACATTCTGATGTGGTCAGGCAGCGCGTAAAAAACGCACAGTTCTTCACAAGCTGCAGAAATTTCCTTAGGACTGGTGCTTCAGAAATAAAAAAACGGTACGTGGAAGACACTGTGCTGTCAAAACTTCAAGCTCTAGGACAAGAATCAGCTCTCTCTAATAATTTCAGGGATCACGTCCCAACATTGATGCCCCTCATGGAAGTCTCACGCATAACTGCATAACTGCATCGCTTAGTGATAGCCAAAAGCAACAGATAGACGATCAATGGAGAAGACTGCCTTTTGCAAAAGCTCGGTACCCAGAACGGCTTCAAGATAAATTATTATTCAAGATATTATTACTAGATATTATTAGATCCTGATGAGTTCTGAGCAATGTTACTAAAACAGAAGATTTCTCCGAATTGGCCCGTTTCACTCTCGCAGTTGTCTTTGCCTCATGCAAATGCCGATTGTGAGCGTGTTTTCAGTAAAACAAATTTAACTACAAGTAAAACAGACCTTAGAAATCGTCTTGTTACAGACACAGTAAATGGTACACTTTTAGCTGCCGATTGTGCTAAGGGCCCAAATCGTCAAGGAAATTGTATAATATTTGAAACAAGGAAATATAAGCTAGAATGACAGCTGAAACACTGTATAACAATAACAAAGATGATTTAAGCAATATCACATTTTTTTCGGATTGGAAATCATCAAATGACTCCTCCCGCGCTGGGCGGAGCAGGAGGGAGTGTCAGACTTTTACTGACTAAAACCCATCTATGTTCCTTCATCGCCCTTTGTGTTCCGGGGCCACGGTATCTCTTTCGAACAGTCCCGCCGCCCCGGCAAGCATCAGCCATTGCGGGCCCCTACCTTTTGCTGACTCTCTTTGAGGCGCGCGTGCAACACGAACGCGCCGTCGACACGGGCGGCCTGTCGTCATGAGACGGACGGACGGCGAGCTAGTCCATATAGCCCACCGTCCACAGGCCCGCGTAAGCAATATCCCTGACATTTTATTGTAATTAGCCACGTACTTAGTACTTTAATAATTATAATTTATTCTACTATTTAATAATTTGTACTTATATAAGTAAACTTATGAAAATATGATTCACAGTTGTAATTTGTTTCATTTTATAGCCAATATACCTAATGCAAACCAGATGGAGGCAAATACATTGTGTAAATTATGGATTTTACGGCATTTTTATTTTTTTTACTTTTACGAGATTATGTTCTGAAATTCCGAGATATTTGCCAATCCTGGTACAAGGAAAAACATCCAACGTCTGGCAACCCTCCGTGGCAACACTAGTAGGCTGGTAAATGCTACTGTCGTATCAGCCTTTGTGTGAATCGCTCGCTTCTCACCAATAACTACGGTCAAAGTTTACGCTTACATCATGTTTTATAGAATTATCTATTATTGTAAATGAAACAGATATCGTTGAAAAAACAAAACAAATAACGCTCTCAATTACGTGTTAGGATAAAAAAAAAACATTTTATTCGAGAATCCTGTTTAAATTGTAATTACCTATTCCATCTAAATAACTACTCTGCGAGTGAAAGGCTCGACAAGGCACACAAACTTCTGAACCTTAGTAAGTATTTGTAAATTAAAAATATCTTTTTGATGAAAAACATCAAAGGACCTTTCTCAATTATTGCTGCCTGACCAAAAATTCTTCATTTTAATGAAAATCTTGTACATTATCGTAATTACCTATAACCGTAGTCCCCGGGGAATCGTGCCAGGAATCTTCGAAAACCTTTGCTCGGGAGAGTAATCTTTTCTAACTTTATTATTAGTACGATCGGTACATTTTCCAGACTTCTACTAGCTCTAATTACTTAATCTTGAGGGTATTGAAGTCTGGAAAAGTACCTACATGAAGTCTAATTCCCTGGTTGACACCAAAAGTATTGCTAAAGTATCGATATGAGATTATTATTAGATACACACTAATCTTCATTTTGAGAGCCAGATTATAAATAATGGCTGTCAAGTGCAATTTAAAACAATAGGCTGCGAGATATTACATTATAATGGGGAGACACACTGTGGAACTAATGGCGCTAGCATAGCTGGTTCTCAACATCGTCATTGGTTGAAAATGTGGTAATGTCATTTTATATTTCAAAATAGCTTACACTGGTCAGATTGAGACCAACTATGGTGGCGCCATGTTAGATTATCTTTGCCGTGTCTTCCCATTATATAATAGGCATAATGTTGGACGCCTGACGGAAGAAATCGGCGTCGAGGTAGACCGCGGCGAAGGTGTTGTGACGTCATTTTGTTTGCGGAGTGAACATGGCCACATGTCGCACAAGATAGAGAGGTTTGGAAAGAAAAACGGGAGGCCTAGCAGTAAGACACACATGACAGGCTAAGAAAAAAAATACATATGTGGTATGGTATGGTTCAAAAACGTTTTAGCAGCATACTAATGAAGGTTAAGAAGAGTAGAATATGTATTTAATTTAAGAATAATTTATTTGAAAAGTATTATTGCTGGAAGAGATTTCTTTAGAAATAAGCATCACCTTTGTACTATTTTCTGTTCCTTTCTACTTTTCTTTATATTTAGTGTGTACATAAATTGTTAAATAAATAAATAAATATTATAAAACTACAAAAGTGTACATTTAGGTGCAGTAGTGTTATTTCAGGTTTTTAAACAATGGTGTAATTAGTGCATAAAAGTAAACTATAACTAAAATATATTTAACAATTGCAACGATAACAATAATGTGGAATGCAAATATTTGGTAGCGACCTGCCCGATCTAGGTTTCTTTAAACCTGTGTTGTGTAAGAGGTTTCCTACTGCGATAGACGCATTACCTGAACTAACTACTTTAAAAATAAGTCTTATCAAGGTAAAAAGCTTTCTTTGAGGAGCGTATAAATCAATTATATGATAAAATACCAGACAATAGAGTTTGGATTGAAAGGTGAACTCATCAAAATACGTTTCCTTTATTTTGAGGCTTGGTAATAATGTTTTTCAAGTTTGAGATAGTTACAGTAAGTAACAAGGCTGACCATTCACCAACGACGTATTTTATTTATACAAGAATGGTAACACAAGGTAATCACGAATCTTCAATGCTGTTTGTGAAGAAAATTATTAAAAAAAAATTTTGGAGCTTTTTCTATAATTTTGTTTACAGTTACACTCACTTACACCTGAAACCTTGTTGTTACCTGAAAAAGATGTTTTTTTTTATTTCATTTACTTTTGCAACTATTTCTTAAAAAATTGAAAATAAATTAAATTGTTAAATGATGATGAAATTGATGTTTGTACAGAAGAGCATGAACGAAAAGCGTGAGAAACCGGCAAAATTAAATCCAATGAAGGGTGTGACGAAATATTTAGTTTAGGTTTAAGGAATCCAATTCCCGACGGCTTAAAACGAGATCTATCTCATTTCCTCGCCTTTACTTGATATTTTCCCGTATCATGTCCGCACGTGCGAATCGCTGTAATATTATTTTAGTATCTTTTGAGAAGTTTATGAGTATTTTGTTATTTTCCTCTGGTCGTTACTTATGGACTGGAACTTTTCTTAAACTGTTTACGATTAAATAGAAACGGTTTTTCTTTATATTAAAATCTACATCATTTCATCATCCTCCTGATTTTGTTCAATGTTACTTGGGGTCGGCGCAACACGTTTTTTTCTTCCATTTTTCTCTGTCAAACGTCACGCTATCATTTTTATGTTGCATGGACATTACTCCTTTTTTTTAAGCTAAGCGTCCAAATGTCCGCAGCGGACGCATCGCATCAAACGGATCGTAGTATTATTGAACAGATTCCGATTCGTACGGTGCGGATCAGTGGACGCACTTGTGTGACTTTCTATACAAAGAATACTACGATCCGTTGAGTGCGATGCGTCCGATGCGTACGATACCGACAAGTGGACGTTTAGCTTTAAGGTATGCGTCCATTGACCCGCGCCGGACGCACCTCACGCACGGCACGCAACGGATTTTAGTTCGCTTTGTATGATTTTACATAACGCTGCGTCCGCTATCCGCGCCGCCCGCGTCGAAAGCATTTATGAACAAAAACTGCGTTGCGTGCTGGTGACGTCACAGTCACTCAAATCAGTTCGCCGCTGTTATAGCCCACTGCCACACGTGTTGTTTTGTTTTTCTTCATCTTCCAACAAGCAACTAATAATAATAATATTTTCGTCAATATCCATGACCGAATGTAACGTCAACTCACAACAAGAAAATACTCGAAACTAAACAAAAAATCCGGATGCAGTGGACGCATGACATTGGCAAATCCGTTCAACCCGTTGCGGGCCGTGCGTGCAATGCGTCGGGCGCGGGCAAATGGACGCGTACAGGAGGTAAGCGTCCACATGTCCGCAGCGGACGCATGGATCGTAGTATTATTGAACAGATTCCGATCCGTACGGTGCGGATCAGTGGACGCACTTGTGTGACTTTCTATACAAAGAATACTACGATCCGTTGAGTGCGATGCGTCCGATGCGTACGATACCGACAAGTGGACGCTTAGCTTAATCTACATTATATTTTGTATTATTTTTTATTTGAAGACGAATAAGAATGTGAATCCTCTTGTCTAGATATAAGTTTAGAATACTAGCTCTAGCGGTACGATTTAATATTAACTGTACCAAAGACTCATCACATCACCGATACCAAAATGCTACTAAGCGTGGGTTTCTAAAATTCATCCCTTAGTTAGACAGTTTAATAACCTTTTGAACGCCAAAGCATGAATACACGCGCGTGGCCTCCACGCCAAGCCACAATTTCAAATAAGTACCATTTTGTCACAAAAGGTTATAGGGAGGGATATACGTTTCTATGAAAGTTCGTCGGTGAAAGCGCTAGGGGTTGCCCTTGAAATTCAAATTATGGCCCGTTTTTTTTTATTTGCAGGTCGGTGTCAAACTGTATGTTGATTATAATTGGCAATGATATTTAATTAAACAGATATGTTATGAGCGCGCAATCGTGAAGACTCGAAAACGTGTCAATTGGCCTGTTTTTCCTTTATTCTGCGTCACTGCGTGTATGTGAGCTGGCTCTCCCCCGCGGCACACTTTTTTCGGTGGTTTTGTAGGTGTATAACATATCTGTTTGTTAGAATATCATTGATAATTGGATTCGAACGTAACACGTGTGTATTCACAGAAATAAATTTATCAATACAATCATCTAAGTTTATTTAATTCCATTAAATGACTATATCATGAATAATTAAATGACCTTAGAGGGTTAAAAGAAATCCCATTTTATTATTGGACGCACCGGCTTGAATCTACATAAATACATTTGACATACATTATTCCTACCAAAATCTAATAAATCTAGAAGCACCATGTGTATAACATACACGTGGGTATGAAATAAAAGTAGTCTGATATTTGTTTACACTTAACAGCACGTTTGGCAACGTTTTAAAACATGTGAGAATTTAAGTAGGTAGGTAGGTGGAATTTTGCATAATTAACAGTTTTTGCTTACAGTGTACTTAGTTGCTGTGTAACCTGTATCGTTAAACATAACAATAAATTACTGTTTCGTCGATTCGACAAATTCAAATTGTTCGAATGACACGAATGTCATGCTTATTGTGAAATATTACAAAGTTTAATGAATTTTAAACGTAGGTACTTAGTTATAATATGTTGGTTAGTAACCAAAATTCGAAGATAAGAAAACCATAATAATTTTGAAGATCAAGTTTAGCTAAATACTAGAATAGGTACCTACTGGTTTTTGACTGCGGTTTCACCCGCGTGGAAGTCGAAAAAATCTTATTATTATTTGGTCTTATGTCCAATTCTTACGCAGAGCTCGTGGCTAAATAATAGCAGCCGCTCGGGTCGATCTTTAGGTTAAGCCGTGCTTGCCTAGGTTGGTCTGTGGATGGGTGACCGCCAATATACCGAGCTTCCTCCGTGCCTCGGAAAGCACGTTAAGCAGTTGGTCCCGGCTGTCATTTGTGATCTTTGATAGTCGTTACAGGAGTCAGTGGCCCAAAAAGTCTGACCACCCAGTCATACCAAGGTGTATCGTATTACCCAGTAGGTAGTAACAGGGTTGTGGAGGTCAAATAGGCAGTCGCTTCATGTAAAATACTGGTAGGTATTCAGCTAGATCCGGTTAGACTGGAAGCCGACCCTAACATAGTTCGGAAAAGGCTAGGCAGATGATGATGTCCAATTCTTACGCTGCCTGAACATTAAAGCTCTGGAATGCGCAACCCTTTTTTTCGGATGGGAAATCATCAAATGAGCCCTCCCGCTCTGGGCGGAGCGGAAGGGGGTGTCAGACTTTTACTGACTAAAACCTGTCCATGTTCCTTCATCGCCCTTTGTGTTCCGGAGCCACGGTATCTCTTTCGAACAGTCCCGCAGCCCCGGCAGGCATCGGTCCTTGCGGACCCCTTCCTTTTGCTGACTCTCTTTGAGGCGCGCGTGGAACACTCCTGCGCCGTCGACACGGCCTGTCATCATGAAACGGACGGACGGCGAGCTAGGCCATAGCTCTCCGTCCACAGGCTCGAATGCGCTACCCCTTTGGCATTAAAAAAGCTGAAAGCAAAATGACTTAGAAAAGCAGTTCGGAAGTACTATTTAAAGTCTGTCAATTGCTCACAATCTAATCATCATAATAACTATTTTATGCTTTCTCGTATTTCGGACTACCTATTTGTCGGTTAATTTTTTTCGATGTACGTAACCTATTTAGAGGTTAAAAAATTGTATTTCCTTTTTTAATTTATTGTCCTCCATCACAAATCACAATGCTTGCCTTTTTGACCCAAAGGATGACTGGTAGAGAATGCCTTTTAGCATAAACTCCGCCTATATATGATGCTCTTGTACATGAAGTTTAATTAAATAAATATTATCTTTACTGAGGTAATTTTCTGACTATGCGCCTTCAGCCGAATTCATTCAGTTGTTGAGAGAAAAACGGTAGGTGACATCAGACAGAAAGACAAGGCAAGTAAGGAGGTGTCTGATAAGATGACGGGTAATAGAGAAGTATGGAAGAAGACATCCAAGCAAGAGAACCAAGGTTACCGACGTAGCCCGAAGAATTGCCAAACTTAAGTGGCAGTGGGCAGGGCACATTGCTCGCAGAACGGATGGCCGATGGGGCCGAAAAGTTCTGGAGTGGCGACCGCGAACCGGAAGACGTTGCGTTGGAAGGCCTCCCACTAGGTGGACCGATGACCTGGTGAAGGTTGCGGGAATCCGCTGGATGCGAGTCGCACGGGACCGGTCAATGTAGCGACACTTGGGGGAGGCCTATGTCCAGCAGTGGACGTCTTTCGGCTGAAGGCGCATAGTCAGAAAATAACCTCAGTAAAGATAATATATATTTATTTATCTACACCCATGCTATAAATCCTCTATAAAGGTATCTGAAACAGTTAGCTTATGGCCAACATTAAAACAGCCAGTGTCTTAATAACCATTATAACACCCAAACGGGTGTTATAATGTTGTACTGAATTTCATTATGCAACTCGTTTTAAAAAAAGAACATCGAATGTGGTAGTGAATCGAACGTCTAGCACGTGCGATTCACTACCACAGCGCCGTAATTAAAAAAAAAACTTATAGGTTAATTCGAATTCACGTCGCATCCCGCCATTTTTGTTCGACATTTGGATATGTATTGCATTAATTGTACTTTGTTGTTTACAAAAATGAGTGATACAAGGTTTGTGAATTTTGATAATTGAACAATCCAAAATGTAAATAATTATATTACTACCTATACACGGTTTGTTTGTAGTAAATACAAGCAATTAAACTTTCCATGAATTTACATAGACTTCTTAGAACACTGCAACACCCTATGGTTTCAGAACCTTTTATGGAGGATTCATATCATGGATGTAGATAAAGTCTTGTATGCAACTGTACATAATTAGGTATTAAAACACTCATGTGATACTATTATCACACTCGGCTTCGCCTCGTGTGATAAACCCACATTCGTGTTTTAATACCCCTCATTATACAACAGTTGCATAAATAACTATTAAACTTCATGTACCAGAGCATTATACATAGGCGGAGTTTATGCCAAAAGGCATTCTCTACCAGTCATCCTTTGGGTCAAAAACGCAAGCATTGTGATTTGTAATGGAGGACAAAAAAATAAAAAAGGAAATACTATTTTGATGATGATGATGATGATGGAAGAAGAAGACGTGCTGCGCCGGCCCCAAATTAATTGGAATAAGGTCAAGAAAATGACGATAGAGACAGAAAGACAACAATAAACTAATTGTGCCCGCGATGCGGAAATTGGAAAACAAAGCGGTGCGGTGGTTTTGCAAGTCATAACAGGAAACCTATGTTTGCATTGTAGGTACTTTATTTATTTACTAGCTGACCCGCGCAACTTCGTCTACGTCACATAATATAGCTTATAACATGTCATTTTGTGCATTCAATTATTTTGTGCATTATTAATTACGAACAAAAACCTTTTAAAATCAATATTGCTTACCTCCCATAACATACGGCGTGATAATGTGTAGCCTAAAGCCTTCCTTGGTTTACAACGAATATTTTTGCTGAACTTCAATTCAATCTATTCAGTAGTTTTGGCGTGAAGCCGTACCATACCCACAGACAAACAGACAAACAGAAAAAAATCTAAAAAGTCATTTTTTGTCATCAGTTACGTTTTTCTAACAAAAGCCACTTATTTTTTTCTTGAAAATTCTCAATGTACAGTTTTTCTTTCGTTACTGTTATTATATGTATAGATTTAGTACAGTATTTAAAACCATTAACACTAAATTAAATACCTAATCCTTTTACTCGGTCTTCTCGCAGAACCACAAACATTCCAACAATATCGTCTTCCGTTCATCAGCAAACAAGTCCAATCCAGGGTTGGTCTCCACGAGAGCGTTGAGGTTCGTAAGCATAGGTACGCGGTACAGGGGAAGTGGATCGAGCTACAGTGGGACATTAAACAATTTATGTTTCCTAGAGCGAATATAATTATTTGGAACAAAATAATTGACACAATTAATTTAATAATTTACTTGATTCAATATTATTGATGCTCGACATAATTTTAGCCGTTTTTTTAGTTTGTGTGCGCTTAGTTGACGACCTTAATGGCGCAGCGGTTGTGAGGCTGCCTTACGTTGTTAGGGTTCCGGGTTTGAATCCCGGTAAGAGCAAATGTTTGTGTGATGAGCATGGACATTTGTTTCAGATTCATGAATAACACGCACGAAAATAAATAAAAATACACATATCAATAAATACACACATCAAAAAAAGTTTGCGATCACTTTAAAACATCGAAATCTTTTTTGTTACGCTTAATAAAAAAATGTTTTATTTTTTATTTTTTTTTATTTAATGCCGTAATCTCCACGCTTGGCAGGCGGATTAGAGATCGCAGTGATGAAAGACTAACAGAAAACGCTGCTGCCCATTCTCTAGTCTACGGAGGCGCAAGGTGTTCTGCCTCAGACATTAGTCGCCTTATACGACACCCGTGAGTGTAATGGGTTGGTTCTATTCTACTCTGCCGGATACCACACGGCTACAATTACGAGAATTTTAAAAGCGTCGTATCTTCTTAATTTTTGATTTAAGTAACAAAAGAAAAAATACGGGTCAAATATTTGTTGATAAGCTAACTGACGGACTAATTAGATTTTTTTAGTCGACAAGCCTATTATCCCGCAGATGTTTGAAAAAAAAAATAAGATTTCGTTATTTTCACATCAGTCTTTCCTCCTAACTTCGATGCAGGTGCAATAACATTGTCTCTCACTCTTTTCGCTTGGGTGGGCCGACCCTAATAAATACAGTCCATTCACAATAGATGACAAAAAAAATCGAATTAGTCCGTCAGATAGATTTCCAAAAAAGATTTTGTTATTTTCACATCAGTCTTTCCTCCTAACTTCGATGCAGGTGCAATAACATTGTCTCTCACTCTTTCCGCTTGGGTGGGCCGACCCTAATAAATACAGTCAATTCACAGTAGATGACAAAAAAAATCGAATTAGTCCGTCAGATAGATTTCCAAAAAAGATTTTGTTATTTTCACATCAGTCTTTCCTCCTAACTTCGATGCAGGTGCAATAACATTGTCTCTCACTCTTTTCGCTTGGGTGGGCCGACCCTAATAAATACAGTCCATTCACAATAGATGACAAAAAAAATCGAATTAGTCCGTCAGATAGATTTCCAAAAAAGATTTTGCTATTTTAACATCAGTCTTTCCTCCTAACTTCGATGCAGGTGCAATAACATTGTCTCTCACTCTTTTCGCTTGGGTGGGCCGACCCTAATAAATACAGTCCATTCACAATAGATGACAAAAAAAATCGAATTAGTCCGTCAGATAGATTTCCAAAAAAGATTTTGCTATTTTCACATCAGTCTTTCCTCCTAACTTCGATGCAGGTGCAATAACATTGTCTCTCACTCTTTTCGCTTGGGTGGGCCGACCCTAATAAATACAGTCCATTCACAATAGATGACAAAAAAAATCGAATTAGTCCGTCAGATAGATTTCCAAAAAAGATTGGACAGTGACACATCTATACTAGTAATCTATACTAATATTATAAAGAGGAAACCTTTGTATTTTTGTATGTTTGTATTGAATAGGCTCAAAAACTACTGGACCGATTTCAACATTTCTTTTACCATTACTTAGAGGGATTCTTCCGAATCCGTATAGGCTATATTTTATCACCGTACTCCCACGGGAACGGGAACTACGCGGGTGAAACCGCGTGACGTCCGCTAGTAATATTATAAAGAGGAAAACTTTGTTTGTTTGTAATGAATAGGCTCAAAAACTCCTGGACCGATTTAAATAATTCTTTCACCATTCGAAAGCTACATTATCCATGAGTAACATAGGCTATATTTTATCCCCGTACTCCCACGGGAACGGGAACTACGCGGGTGAAACCGCGGGACGTCTGCTAGTATTTTATATTTTTTCACGTAAACAAAAAAATAACACGCTACAGTGCGTCGAAAACTCGCGTGAGGTCACATTTTAGTATATTTTTTACTCAAATGTGACGTAACAAGCCACTCATGACCTTTGACACGTTTTATCTTTGTCAGTTTTTATTAATTTGATAAAACAAAAAAAAGGATTTTAATATTTTTCGATAAATCTGACTGACGGACTAAACAGAATCATATTTTTTTTAGTCAGTCAGCATGCTTCAACCTTATTTTGTGAAATATATTGGCAGACTTGTCAGTGATAGCAACGTAACAACAACCCAAAGAGCCTATACTACCTCAGATTAGCAACTCTATTTGTGGTGGTTCAAACTTCGTTTGTAATACTGTTAGAATAAAGTTCTAATCAGCTTGTACTACAAAGCGGTTGTTACGTCAGTCACTGCGGCCGAATAGTGCGAAATGAGTGCTTTTATTCTTTATAAAATCAAATTTTGGGCTTTTGGAAAAAATAAAAAACATAAGACCTGCTTTATAGTTATTTCAGTTAGTATGTAAAGTTTCATGATCTAATTTGAAGTACTTTTTGAATACCAGCGGTTTATTGTTCGATTTGGAGGTAACTTTGGGTTTTTTTTTCTATCGAGAAAATTTTATAAAATCATGTTTTCGCCAAACATAAGACCTAACATTAATCACCATACCATATATTTATTTCAAAATTAATGCTGCAGTATTTTAGGCGTAACGGAGGATCATGCTAAGCTATTTGAGGTAGTATAGGCCCTCTAGCATAAATATCATTGTGACTAGACAGCGATTCAGGGGTTAGGACAGAGGTTATGTAACTGTGAAAGAACTGTATGATATTTCTGCGGATGGCACCGATGACATTTATGGAGACTTACCCTGTTTCATTGTTTGTGACATAATGTCGTTTCAGTTTCGCGGTTTATTTATGTCCAATGAAGTATTTATTAACATTCCTGGCCTGGATTCTGTTTTCTTTTAGTGTAGACAGCTACCGTTTACGTAATAGCAGTGTATAGCTCTTTCAATAGGTTAGTTTCCACAATCAATAAGGGCCAAGTTCACCGAAAAGATAACAGTCTGATTATCTAAAAACAGTTTAAAACACATTTTTGAACATGAAAATGTGTTTTAAACAGCTGTTTTTAGATAATCAGACTGTTATCTTTTCGGTGAACTTGGCCTTAAATTGCAAATCTATTTCCGTCAGTTAGAGTATTGGAAAATAATGGACACGTTTTTTTTGTTTTTGTAAATCAATGAATATTGACAAAGATAAAACGCATCAAAACTCGAGAGTGGGGGCTCGTGACGTCACAATGTGCTAAAAATTATACCGCGACGTGACGTATTGAGAATTTTAAAAGCGTCGTATCTTCGTCAATTGTGGTTTAAGTAACAAAACACACGTGTCAAATATTTTTTGATAACCTAACAGACGGACTAATTAGTTTTTTTCAGGACACAAGCCTAATCATGTATGCATTTAAATAGCGATGATGTGAGATTCCAGATTGAGACAGAGGAGGACCAGATTAAATCTCAAAAACGTTCATAAATTTTATGAACGTGGAAGAGGCAAAAGGAGTATTTTGTGTTTCTGCCGGTCCCCATGGGAAAATGGCGTGAGTTTATGTGTGACGTAACATGGTCGATGTGTCATATCGACAAATAAATGTACATGTTCTGACAAATAAATGATTTGATTTGATTATTAATGTATTTACAAAACGGGGATCTGTAGGGCTAGTACGTATCTTTTTGATCTCCAGTGACTATCAAGTTTCGGTTGTACACCGAACTTTGATGACAACCGAGAATGTCAAAATATTGGTTACGTATTACAGAGAGTGGATATCACTTTACGGTGAATAACAGCCCAGGTACGGTGTAACGTCTTTCACGAAAGCCACTTCAAACTCAGTTGTCATCAATTTGATGTCCACTATGCTTACATAATCGCAATATTAGAAGAATCGATACGTACCTAAGTGTCTGTCAAAATGAGTTACGGTGACTATCAGCCACGATGGGCACCGATGACGTCATATTTGATCGCGACTGGTCATACATCGTTAATACGAAACTAACCCTTTGACAGTTATTTGATGGACACTGAGCCCAGTTACTATCATTTCGAGCTGTCAACAGAGATACGTAATAGGCCTGCTGGAGGTGGTATTTTTTTGAACGAAAGTTTATTTGTGGTAACAAACGCATTTTTTCGCCTCTCGTCTCGTCTTGTCTCAAACGAAATCATGAAAGTCGCGTTGCAAATCGCATCGCGCGACGCTGTAAATGGCGTCTGGTGTCTCCCAAGTTTTCCTCATTCCTCCGCATCTCATACCTAAGTACCTACACATACCACAACAACCGATTACCACACAAGTTTTCAGTCACCGGCGTTTCTTTTGACTTTACTATACTTACCACCTCGTTAATCGCTTGTGAGTATTTTTTTTTAATTTGTACGTGTGCGAAATTTCGGCTAGTTCGATACTCACTCCACCTAGATACAGTAACAAAAAGCTTTCTGCAGTTTCTAAGCATAGCGCCATCTCTGGGACATGTTGTTAGTTACATTGTTTTGAAATTCCCTTCTTTCAATTGTTTCATTTCAGCTTTAGGTATTATGTTGCTCCACGGTGTTTTAGTTTCAACGCTGAAGTACAGATGTCGTGGATTTCAAAAGTAGTAATTCAAGATTATTTTTATTTATTGTTAGATGTTTATACACATGATGATTATACACGGTCAGTCAAGTCCCTATTGAGAGTATTTTTACCAGATGTATAGTTTAATTCATGTTTCAATGTTTTGTTCAACATTATTAACATAAAATTTCAGTAAGTACATAAATATTGTGAAGGATGATATGGATAGACAGGAGCTGACTGCTGTGATTACGAGTAATATGGAGATAAAGGAAGTATGAAAGAAGACGACATGCTGCGCCGACGCCAAATAAATTGGGATAAGGCAGAAGAATGACGTTAGTGATAGTAATTATGTGGGACGTGAGTACAGCAGTCATTGTGCTGATAGTCGTATCGACCAATGGCTTAATAGCCAAGAGCCTCGACCAACATCTTAAGAGGCTCTCGCTTGGCAGCTGGTTCAAGGGCTTGATTCAGAAACCAGTACTAATGGACACGGCGCGTATTGTTAGGAGGTTTCTCTCTCAAGAGCCCTGACCACCGGCAGCTCGGACCTACTCGCTCCCTGTTCCCAGCGCTGGTGGGCTACTGTTTTTATATTTTTAAATGTTTTTATTTATATTGTTTTTAAATTAGGAATATTTAAAAATGGTAACGATATGTCGTAAAATGAATAAACGAATAATTATGTTAATAGTAGAATATCTCAAGTAGAAATGCGTGATAATAACTGATAGCTGAGATTCGTAGCAGCTCATAGGTACCTCGTAGCAGTCGTAGCAACAAGCTCGTGCCTCGTTGCATTTTACTAGTTCGGTTTAGTTAGTGCGTTGCACATTATGCAACCTTCACTTCATTTATCGTATTTTTAATTAAAGTTTAGCATAAATTAATCACGAATAAGTAAAATAACAAACAGTTATGCGTGGTAAAGGGCTTGGAAGATTTTTGTACCTATGAAGCCTGGCCTAACTAACTACGCCTAACTTCCGTAATTTTTATATATAATTTCAAAGTTGTGACCGCTCGTAACACCTACATCAATCGATGTATAATAGCTGGCATCAATACAAACAAGTTTTTCAACTTAAAACACGCCGTCGTTTTTGCAACGGGGATTAAAATTTAAAATGGCGGAATTTAGGCTGGCCATTAAATTCAAACCCCATTTTCACTTGGAGTGCATAGGACTTATTAGCACCTGCAGAAAACACTACTCAGTACTTCATAGTTCCATGCAAAAAAGTAATTGAAAAATTTGTCGAAGAGTTATGCTCTATGGGCCAGAGAGTATATAATCACTACGTTTACTATGGACCACAGAACACTATTCTATGGACTCACTTTTATTTTTTGTCACTCAGAATGGACGAATGTTCTTAGGGCCTTATTCAAAAACGTTCAAATAACTACGACCATAATAGATGGAATTAAAGTTTAACATCGTTTTGTTTATAAATCACGCGATTGCCATGAATTATCTCCTATAATAATCTTCGAAGTTTATTCTGTAATTAACAATGCTGTTACTTTCACAAAATGGCCGCAGAAACTCATGAAGATGGTGAAAAAAAATTGGAGATTGTGTTTAAGAAAGCGGGTTACTTTGCTCAAGAGCATGAACCATATGAATTCTATGAGAAGAAATGGAAGCGAGAAAGTCAATGGAAGGAAACAGCTGATAATATGAACAAACGGATTGAGACTAAGGTTAATCTTGTCTATACAGAATTAGACATAGCTAGGATACAAAAAGAAAAGAGGATGCTGAAGATGGTTAAGGCTGTGCGGAAAGCAATCAAGCGCGAGAATATAGTCACTGACAAATTTCTCGAAGATGTTGAATCAATGGTCAAATTCTTCAAGCCAGAAGTTGACAAAATGCAGGTATTGTTCGACAGTATACGGAAGAAGTTGCCAGAAATCCAGCTTGATATTGCTACAACAACATGTTGATCTAGTCCCTAGTCATTACAGTGTACCTAGTTTTTGTGACGGTGTACTTACCTGATTTTGAAAAAAATTACCTGTTGTGGTTCGTTATTTGAGCAACATTCAGATACACACTTACAATCATGTAGTTTTTCATTTGATTATGGACGGTCTTTACTTCATAATATTATATGGCATAAAAGAAGTAAATACGAGGTGTTACATGATAAACGCGCAACCTCTCGTAAGTGCAGCGGTGGCCCAGTGGTGGCGGCTCCGAATTACGAGCACTAAGTCGTGGGTCCGAACCCAGGCAGGCGCATTACTTTGTGTAATTTATTTTATCATCACTGCTCTTAAAACGGTGAAGGAAAACATCGCGAGGAAACCAGAAAGGCTTTATAGAACCAAAAATTCGAAGACATAATTATGACGTCTACCAATTCGCAATGGGCCCGCGTGGTGGATTATAGCCCATTCCCTCTCATAGAGACGAGGTAGAAAAAAAAAAAAAAATTGGATAATATCCCAGCAGTGGGAACATTAAAGGCTGATTAGGCTTATCTATATCTTCTATACATATACGTGAAACCTGGCAACTTTGCCAAAGGTTGTTAAATTTGCCATATACCGACTTCCAAGGCAAAATGATTTGTTACAAAGAAACCGTATTTTTTTTACCCTGTTTAGCACACTTAAATCAAATTTGAATATTTGATTGGCAACATTATATTTAACATGACAACCCAGCTTTCAAAAAACTGTCACTTTTGACGGTTTAATTTTTTCCTGTGTCGACTGTGGGTGATTTTGTGTTCCGAAACTTTAATAAAAATTACTGGGATAAACGTTGCGTAGGTAAGTCAAATTTTAATGGCACATTCTTAACAGTGTTCTTTAATTATAATCATGATAATTTACGTCTCTATAAGCAATTTAACCTTAGAAATCCCCGTTGGCAAATTTACCATCCAATGCAAAGTTTTAGTGATGGTAACTTTGCCATGTTTTGTTAGAGGCTAGGGCTGTCACAAAAATATTCTGTTTTGTTTGATGCTTACCTACTTCGGATTTTATTAAATTTGATTATGTAAGTTTCTCAATCTTAACTTGTCATACCTACCTACATCTATACATATAATAAATCTGTAGAAAAATAGTTTTTGTACATCGAAAATATTTAAAAAAAAATTGCCGGGTTGTTAAAGGATAAGCAACAGAACACATTTCCAGCATTTTTGGAATTTTTGTCTGTTTGTCTGTTTGTATGATCAAGCATCACGTAAAATTTACATAACCAATGTAGATAACTTTTATACATAAAAATAGTGTGTAACTTGGGGTATTATTTAATTTTTGTTTCATTGAAATCGGTTAATTCTATCAAAAGATCTAAGAACTTAAAGTTTTCAAGAAGAACTAATCATCAAATGTAAGATACATACATGCAGCGACATCTGTTGAACTAAAATTGTACCAATGACTAAAAATGTGCTCACCACATAACTTTTAAATCTACTGACCGGCTTTAAAAAAAAATATAGCATAATATACTTTAGCATTTTAACATTTTGGTCGATAGATGGCTATGATCATTTCACTCTATTTTCTGAATCGAATGACCCTCGCCCGTGTTAGTTGCCTTAAGATTGTTTTTTTAACCGAAAAAACAAAAAGAAGGAAGTTCTCAATTCGACGCGTATTTTTTTTTATATATGACCACGGATAACTTTTACAGAGAAGTCCCTACATGGTCCTTTCTTTTGTGAAAAGCGTAGGTACATATCAAAGTTGATCCCATTTATAATTGAAAAATCGTGTTTGGGCTAATTTATTGCACCTTTGATGAGAACTTTCGACCTAGCTGAAGTATGACTGTCATCGAGTGTCTAAGGATGAAGACGTAAGGCTGTCGAGGCAATGGGCGGAGCACCGCCGTCTCCTTGAAGCGGCGATTGGCGGCGGCGACCTCTCGCGTCCGGCCCTGGTTCAAGCCATGGTCCGGAGCGAGACGGAATGGGACGCCGTCACCTACTTCTGCGAAGCAGTAATGCTAGAGAAGGAGGTGGCGGAACGTGAGAGGGAGAGAACCTCACAGCGTCCCGGCCACCGCGGGAGACGCCCCGGGCGTCGGGGACCACCACGTGGCCCCGGCCACCGTAGGCGCGGGCCTGTGGACGGTGGGCTATGGGCTAGCTCGCTGTCCCTCCGTCTCATGACGACAGGCCGTGTCGACGGCGCGTTCGTGTTCCACGTGCGCCTCAAAGAGAGTCAGCATTCAGCAAAAAGGAAGGGGTCCGTAAGGACCGATGCCTGCTGGGGTTGTGGGGCTGTTCGAAAGAGATACCGTGGCCCCGGAACACAAAGGGCGATTATGGAACATGGATGGGTTTTAGTCAGTAAAAGTCTGACACTCCCTCCTGCTCCGAGGGTGGGGAGGGAGGGAGGAGGAGTCATTTGATGATTTCCCATCCGAAAAAAAGAAAGGCTGTCGAGGCAAGCCCTTTTTTGGAAAAACATAAGTAGATTATTTTAGCGATTAATGCAAATATATTCGAAAATTGTTACCCACTTGGATCAATATCTACTAATATTATAATGCTAAAGAGTTTGTTTGGTTGGTTGAATGCGCTAATTACAGGAACTACTGGTTCGAATAAAAAAAAAAACTTCTAATGTTGAATAGTTGTCGAGGACGGCTAGGTAAAGGTTATCTAACATCACGCTATAATTAAAAGGAGCGGAGCATCAATGATAAATGTTGCAAAAACAAGGAACATTTATTTCTTTTGAAAGCTTCCTTTACGGGCGCTGCATAAACGGTTAAAGTTACGCAACAAACAATCATGTATTAGAGAATTGTTCGTTTTAAAACGTTCTAAAAAAAAACCGCGATAGCATTATGTCTATCTTTTAAGGTCACACTCTCTCTAACCCTCTCTCTCTCTCATGTGACGCAGACGAAGTTGCGCGGGTCAGCTAGTTTATAAATAAATCAATGATTTTTTTATTTTATTTTTTAGCAAATGTGTGATTGATCGAGGCGTAAGGTGGGAAGCAGATTCTACAAAAAAAGAAGAAATGTTAGATCTATCTCTTAGGTCTTAGGAATCTATTAAGTTTACTTACTGATAAGCAAATAAAAAAAAGCTTAACGGAATTGTTCAAAGATTTTATGTTCCTAAACCTTTTTTTAAACCTATTTGTTTATTTTGATTTGCAATATTGAATACTACAGGTACTTTAAAGTAACCTATCTGTATTATGTTTTTTTTTTAAGTTTTAATTTAAATAAATATATATAATCTAAGAAAATTTTATTCTTTTGACTTTTTTTTTCGACAACCCTGACAGATATTTCCATTTTGTTTGAAAAATACGAAACAAGGCGGGTAAATTTGCCACATTGAGGAAACTTCTATTGCCAATGCAAAATATTAGTCAATTTTTGTATATTTTTACTGTAATTAAGTTTGTGGCAAAGATGACTATCATAATTTTTGATAATTCGATTTATTTTAGCCAAACGAATATGGCAAAGTTAACCATCACTTATGGTAAGATTGCCATACCAAATTGGTATGGCAATCTTACCATAAGTGATGGTTAACTTTGCCATATTCGTTTTTTGGACTAAAATATCATTAAGAATGAGAAAACAATAGAAATTATACTTTAATTCAATAATGCATAAAATTTACTATTTGGCTGATTGGTTGTTTTGTATAGACTTATAGAGATTTTTTAAGAAAAATGTTTGCAAACTTTTTTAGCCAGCATAAAGTGGCAAAGTTGCCAGGTTTCACAAATCTGTAGAAAAATCATTTTTGTACCTCGGAAATATTTTGAAAAAAAAATGCCAGGGTGTGAAAGGATAACCAACAGAACTCATTTCCAGCATTTTTTGATTTTTTGTCTGTTTATCTGTTTCAGTGATCAAGCATCACGTAAAATCTACGAAACCAATGTAGATAACTTTTATACATAAAAATTGTGTGTATCTTGAGGTATTACATATTTAGTTTTTGTTTCATCGTAATCGGTTAATTCTATCAAAAGATATATGAATTTAGTGTTCAAGAAGACATCTATTGTACCTACTAAAATGGTACTAATTACTAAAAATGTGCTCACCAGATAACTTTTAAATCAACTAAACGGCTTTAAAAAAAGTTATTATAGCATAAGGTACTCTGGGTACTCTAGATTAGTCTACATGACGCTGCTTTGAAAATGTATACAGCATGCTTTCCGTGTATTATATTTTAGCAGTTTATTAACATCTTGGTTGATAGATGGCGTTGTTTATTTTACTCCATTTTCTGAATCGCGGTGATACAATTTTCCGACCCCTCGCACGTGTCAGTTGCCTCAAGTTTAGTTTTTTAACCGACGAACCAACAGGAGGAAGTTCACAATTCGACGCGTATTTTTTTTTGTATGACCACGAGAGAGAAGTCCGATATACACTAATATAGGAGCGGAGTATCAATGACAAATGTTGCAAAAACAGGGAAAATTTATTTCTTTGGAGAGCTTCCGTTGCGAGCGCTGCATAAACGGTTAAAGTTACGCAACAATCATGTTTGAGGGAATATTGTTCCTCTTAAAAAGTAAAATAAAAAAATCGCTTAGCATATGTCTCTCTTTTAAGGTTGACTCACACTCTCTCTAACCCTCTCTCTCTCTCATGTGACGCAGACGAAGTTGCGCGGGTCAGCTAGTAATAAATAAATAATAATAAAACCTTAATTTTCAGGCAACTTAGGCCCATAGACAAATACCTTACGGACCTTATACATGTGATAAAATATAAAGGACTTTAGAACTACGTTAGTAACACTTCACTTTTGCACTACGTCACCGTGCATTCATGTGGCACTTGCCCGTGGAAGCAACGGAACACCACTCCCTGCAGAGAAAAGTCCTCCTCCAAGACGAGGTGCAGATAATACGTTGGCATTCACACCACGAACGCCTTAAAGTTGACGTTGCTGTGCGACTCCAACAGCTACACTCTCGCCACGTACTTGGTCTTATGCTCTCGTGTGGTGATTTACCCCATGATACTGAACAATAATAGGCGGAGAACTTTAAATTCAAATAAAACACAAAAACGAAGACACACCGTTACGGCATAATTACTTACTTTTCGTGCTTCAAATGTAAGGCGACTGTTGCAGACATGTGGTTTGAACATGACGGCATCTCATGCCAAACAGAGAGCGTTAATTAATTTATTCAAAGAAACCAAGCGCGGTAGCCATATGCCCAAAATCATATTCAAACATAAATAACATGAAATTATCAGTCAAATGAAGCCAACTTCATGGATATAAAAACCATGTTTCTGTGTTTTATTTCAAAGTAAAGTTCTCTACCTCTAAACAACAACTTTGAAGAATTGATTTAATAACATGAAAGCATCTCCTATTAAATTCAATGTCGCAGTGGAGTGGGAACATGTTCCAATAAATTGAACTAGAAGTGATTTATCTTGAAAGCCTGACATCCACTAAGTTCGGTTAAAAATATTGAGGACTTTAATATTCTTTTAGTCAAACATTTTTTGAAACCAAGATGGGTCATAAAATATATTACTTATATGAATATCGTAAGGATACCGGTATGTCCTAGACTCAAATTTCTAACATATTGTATGTCATTCACTGAATACCAACTAATAGGCCTTACTTTTCTGCTACGATACCGGTAGTTATAGTCTTTGATAATTTAACTACCGGTATCATACGACCTTTGCCCAGCAAGGAGACGTTTTAAATCTATACATTTATACAAATACATACACATAACAATAAAAGTTTGTGATCACTTTGAAAATTCGAAATCTTTTTGTTACGTTTTTATAAAAAAAAACTAGCGGACGTCACGTGGTTTCACCCGCGTGTTTCCCGTTTCCGTGGTAGTACGGGGATAAATTATAGCCTGTGTTACTCAGAGTGAATGTAGCTTTCTAATGGTGAAAGGATTTTTTAAATCGGCGCAGTAGTTTTTGAGTGTATTCATTACAAACATACACACAAAAATACAAATCTTTCCTCTTTATAATATTAGTGTAGAAGTGTAGATAAAAAATGGTTTTATTTTTTAATTTCAAATAGGGTATTTCTATTTAAAGAAAACACACAACAAAGTTTTTTTCTTGATAAAGTTCAATTTAAATAACTAAATCAGCCTATGCTAGTGATCACAAACTTTTTTTGATGTGTGTACATAATTATACAAATAAACAAAATTAAGGTGTCTGTGTTTGTAATTAAAAAATAACAGCTATTTACTAAATGCATATGAACCCATAAACGGTTCTTTAAAATTCTTTTTAATTTTTGTCTATCTGTCGGTCTGTCTGTCTATCTGTTTGTTCCGGCTAATCTCCGAAACGGCTGCACTGATGTTGACGGGACTTTTTCTGGAAGATAACTGATGTTATAAGGTTTAACTTAGGCTACTCTTATTTTTGAAAAAGGATAAGGGTTCCGCGAAACGAAAGCCCATGAAATTGTTTACAAAATCCGATTCAATGGGGGAAGTAATAATTATTATATAACTAGCTGACCCGTGCAACTTCGTCTGCGTCACATTAAAGAGAGGGTTAGGGAGAGTATGACTCAACCTTAAAAGATTGACATTATGCCACAATTAGGCTTTTTTTTTAAACTTTATAAGGCGGATTTTTTTTTAAACTTTATAAGGGATCAATTCCATCATACATGATTGTTGCGTAACTTTAACCGTTTATACATCGCTCGCAATGGAAGCGTTCAAAAGAAAATTTTCCCCGTTTTAGCAACATTTATCATTGATGCTTCGCTCCTATTAGTTGTAGCGTGATGTTAGATAACCTTATAGCCTTCCTCGATACCGACGCTTTTAAAAAAAAAAAACGATCATGCTTAACGGATTTCTCTCGTGGTCGTAAGTGCATAAAAAATATACGGGTCGAATTGAGAACTTCCTCCTGTTGTTTCGTCGATTAAAAACCAAACTTGAGGAGTTAGGGCAATTGACACATGCCGTGCGTGGGTCATTCTTCAAGGAAAATCTAAACACCGCGATTCAGAATATGGAGTGAAATGAACAACGCCATCTATCGACCAAGATATTAAGCTGCTAAAATAGAATGCACGGAAATGCTATGTAAATCTTCAAACCAGCGTCATGTAGACTAATCTAGAATACCTTATGCTATACTAACTTTTTTTGAAGCCGGTAAGTCGATTTAAAAGTTATCTGGTGAGCACATTTTTAGTCATTAGTACCATTTTAGTGCAATAGATGTCGTTGCATCTTACATTTGATGATTAGTTCTTCTTGAACACTTTAAATTCATATATCTTTTGATATAATTATCCGGTTACGATGAAACAAAGACTAAATCATACCTCAAGATACGCACAATTTGTATGTATAAAAGTTATCTATATTGGTTTCATATATTCTACGTGATGCTTGATCATCGAAACAGACAAACAGATAAACAGAAAAAAAATCCAAAAATGCTAGAAATGGGTTCCGTTGGTTATCCTTTAACACCCTGGCAATTTTTTTTCAAAATATTTTCGATGTACAAAAACGATTATTCTACAGATTTATTATATGTATAGATATAGATTATAATAATGTCACGCGGACACACAGGCAACAGCTAGTAGGTAAGTAATAATAGGCTAGAAATTTGCTTTTAATGGAGAAAATGGATGGTACCATCCATTGCTGGTATAACAAAAGTCAGTGGTGCTTTAGAAAAATATGTTACTGAAACTGCTATAAATCTTCGACTGTCTTGAAAAAAGAATAGTGCCTGAAAAGAACCTCGCCTATCCAATCCCATTCTTCTTCTCCAGATTCCTACCGAACATTTCCTATCTGACTAATCGAATAATAATACTGTATGTACAGTCGAGCACAAAACACTAATAAATCGAGTTTGGCGGCGATATATCACATCGGTGGCAGCTGAGTCGGCAAGAGGTTGCATATTATAATGACATTCGTGAGACCAGCGTACGTACAATTTGAGAAACATTATCAAGAGTAGTTTAGAAAAAGTGCTTTACAATCTTTATTATTTACCTCAATAAATTTATTTGTGTCAGGTTTCGTGTTTTTAATTCGAAAGAATAAAGTTCTGGTGACGAATCGGGAGTTCAATTCAAAGTCAAAAACTCATTTGTTTTGTTCTTTCGTTATGGTGACGAGTCGGGACTTCTAATATGGAAAATGTTTTTGGTGACCAATCGGAACAGTGACGAGTCGGGCATGACTCACTTTTTGAGTCACCCCGACATTAACAGATGTTTCGAAAAAATCGTGTAGTTTTCACTAATTTGACTTAAGTACAGATTATTTAATCCAATTTTCGATTTAATCGATGCAAGCAAAAGCGCCCAAAACACGTAATTCTTAATTAATCTCGAGTTTAAAATCGAGTTTGATAGCGATATATCACATTGGTGGCAGCTGAGTCGGCAGGAGGTTGCATAATGACGTCACCCGTTCGCGGAACGCGCACATCCGTACAATGCCTTCATTATGCCCTAACAGCTTGCTTACCATTGTACCGACTGTCTGCCTGCTAATGGAAATAGACCGTTGGCAGTTGGTACTGACATCGAGCACATTTCACTATTCTTCAAATGGAATTTTGTGGTGTGATTTTAATTTTAGTGTGAGGTTTTTGTAACCAGTGATATGCTGGAAAATAATTAATTTAGAATTGCTAATGGCCTGCACAACGTTGGCGCAAAACAATGGCGTATTGAAAGATTATTCAAAATATTTGATGATGGTATTATGAACTTTACAATGCGATAATATTAGACGTCATTGGAAATACCTATAATGTTTTAATCTATGTCGCTTAGAAAACGCTAAACGACATAGACCGAATATTTTATGAAAATAATAACATACTAAACAACAAAGAATAACTTAAATGCCCTTGTAACTGTAACTATTTCATCACAACCTCCCCGTATCGAACTTTCAACCGTAATAGGTACAACCACGTACAACATTGCTGGCTCATTTTGAGTAATCAGCACTAATTACGGTTATTATCCGTACACGAAGCATATAACACTTGTGTACATGTGTGTACGTTAGTGGCTATATACAGAGTGTTTCCAATTT
The DNA here is from genome assembly GCA_905147715.2 of Xestia xanthographa. NCBI lineage: Eukaryota > Metazoa > Arthropoda > Insecta > Lepidoptera > Noctuidae > Xestia > Xestia xanthographa. Next base: position 17,442,341 of record LR990649.1, on the reverse strand, counting down.
GCGATCTCTGCCGAGAGTGGTACCGCTTATTGGGGCTGAAGCGGAGAGACTCTTATTGGAACTCTAGAAATGGGTGGTAAAATATTGTGCTCTAGTTTGTTTTTGTAAAGTGGCGAAGATATTGTTGCAGTTCATGTATTTCTACACCAATACTATAGTTGATGCCAGTTAAGATGAGAATAGCGGTCATTGACCCACCTACATTTATTAAACTTCTTAACTTTGAAAACCGAAAATAAGCCTGTTCAAGTCTGGAATCGTCATCTATCGTGATCTTCAACATTTTTTGTAATGAAAAACGATACAAAGTTTATTTGTTTTGGTTCATACGATGAGATATTAGGGAAAAGGTAATGACCGCTATTCTCATCTTAACTGGCAAAACTTAATAGTAGTTACAGTACGATTGAGAAGAAAAAACTTAATTTTCGTGTCATATTGGGGTTTATTTAGGGCGAGGTTGACAATGAACGCGATCAGCATTTAAAGCACGTTCAAGAGCTGTCAGTGTCAGGATAGCTTAGATAATGTAATCCCAAAATATTGAGCCTTGTTTTAATGTAATAATTTGATGAATGCATTTTGAAATAAACCATTTTTTTCCATCTTTATTGCGTAAATTGATACAGATGAGTTACTCGGAATGTAAGCCGGGAAAGTCCACAAAGATATTTACAACCTATCTATCTATGTCTGTACTTATCTTTTAGGATTGTTATCAAAAACAATAGGGTATATGCATGATTTTTTTGATCACTCTAAACAAAGCGTAATAACATCAGAATTAGCAAAGTGAAATTATTTTTTTAATATCTATAAAACATACTAAGTTATAAGCATTTGAAACTGCTGATATCCGATATAGCGAATGACGTCAAACGCTTCATCGACGTACAAAATCCATACTAAATTCCGTTTATCTAGAAAGAGATAGAAGCAAAAGTTTAAATGAAGTCAAAAAGTATAACTTTTATGTTTTTGGCCGATTTAAGTATTGTTTTCGCTTTTTGTCATTATTTTATAGTACTTTAACATTCCGTATCGAAATAAAAAAAAGAAAATATATGCATATTCCCTATTTTATCGAGGGTTGGAGATCAAAAAGGCATAGTATTCAACCTTCGTTGTTTTTTAAACAATGGGAAGCCTAGCCATGATTATTGGATGGTCAGGATTCAGGTGCAGGAAATGAGCCCAAACACGACTATTCAATTTTAAATGGGACCAACTTTGAGCTATACCTATTACCGACGCTTTTAAAAAAAAAAAAAGATCATGCTTAACGGATTTCTCTCGTGGTCGTAAGTGCATAAAAATATACGGGTCGAATTGAGAACTTCCTCCTGTTGTTTCGTCGATTAAAAAACCAAACTTGAGGAGTTGGGGCAATTGACACATGCCGTGCGTGGGTCATTCTTCAAGGAAAATCTAAACACCGCGATTCAGAAAATGGAGTGAAATGAACAACGCCATCTATCGACCAAGATTAAGCTGCTAAAATAGAATGCACGGAAATGCTATGTAAATCTTCAAACCAGCGTCATGTAGACTAATCTAGAATACCTTATGCTATACTAACTTTTTTTGAAGCCGGTAAGTCGATTTAAAAGTTATCTGGTGAGCACATTTTTAGTCATTAGTACCATTTTAGTGCAATAGATGTCATTGCATCTTACATTTGATGATTAGTTCTTCTTGAACACTTTAAATTCATATATCTTTTGATAGAATTAACCGATTACGATGAAACAAAAACTAAATCATACCTCAAGATACGCACAATTTGTATGTATAAAAGTTATATAGTAATTTAGGGGCAAATTATAATTAATATCTTGTATTATCAATAATTTTGCAGGCCTGTGTAATTGTTTCCCGAAGGCAACTATATCTATTAGAGAAATTATTAATTTTATTTTTTATTGAATTATTATTAATATATTATTTCTTATTTATTTATTTATTGTACGGTTGGCGCAGTGGCTGAGCGATTGCTGCGCTGCGTGTCACGGGTTCGATCTCTGCAGGGAATAAATATAAGTTGTATCTATTCATTAACGAAATGTTTTCAGGGAATCATCTAACGGCTATAACGAAGCCATTCAAGGGAAAAAAAAATCTGAGTGTATTTAAAAAAAAATACTTGACCCACAAAATAAATACTGGCTCTTTATTTTTCAAACTTCATTACGTTAGTTTACTACGTCACCGGTTTTATACGTCGTAGTAAGGGTTTTATGCAAAATGTCTCAAGAAATTTTGGAATTATAATAATTTCTTTTTTTCGTTGCTATGGATACGTTATAGCCGCTAGATGATTCTCTGAAAATATTTCGTGTTTGAATAGGTAGACCTTATAATAATATATGTTTGACCTACTGGTAGTTGTTCCAGGGGTGGCTGTTTGTGTGTGTGTGCAATGAATGTTTGTAAACCTACGATACAGGAAGATTTCCTAGCGTAGTGGAAAGTAAATAAAATAAATTGGAATTTTAATTTTAATTTAATTATTATTATAATTTTTTTAAATTACATTTTATATTATTTGTAATTATTACTATTATTTTATTTTTTAATTAATTATTATTGGCTTATTTATAATTGTGTTCTAGTTAACTTTAACTAGACCACAATTATGAAGGGTAAGGCTAGGTTGGTAGAAGTAGCTTTCACATAGCTAAAAAAGTGTAAAAAAATATAATTAAAAAACCTAATTATGAAAGTGAAAATAAAAGACGGAAATCGTACTTCCTCATGTAATTATTTTTGAGCCAAGTAAATAATTTAGTCTCCCCTAAATATGGTATTCCGTTTCTAATGACGCTTTTCTTCAAAAAAATATTAATTGGCAGTCGACGTTATGAGGTAAAAAATTTGCTTCTCCCTTAGGCATGTCGCCCACTGGTACGTCGAGACGGAGCGGTGCGGCGGCGTAGCGTCGGTCGTGGCGTAGTCGTCGCATGGAACGAAATGACAAAATAGCGTCGGAATCGTGGCGCGGCGCGGGCATTCTTAGCAGCCCCACCGCGACTATAATCCTAACGACAAATTGCAAATTGTTACGCAGTTTGGTGTGATAAGCCCACCAAACTGCGTAACAATTTGTCAGTGACTGAACAAAATGTTGGTCCGGAATAAATGATTTATTTGTCATTATGTATGTACCTATTGTTCTTTCACAGTTTCTTTACGTCTGACAGTAAGAACCTTATAATAATGATCACTGTTATTTGACAGTGGAAGCAACTGAACAGAAACCTTACTAAAACGGAAATAAAGATCATTGTCATTTTGACAGTGATGACCAAAACAAGTATTATTATATGTACAGTAGGGCCAATTTAATATACCACATTTGACACATCATCAAAATACAACAACGTAACCTTGTAACGGCTGGCATAAAATATTATTTATTTCTTCGAAGTTAGAACTGCACAATTGTTTAACTTTTTTTCAATTATGATTACACATTTATTGTAATAATGACAAAATAAGTAAACTTTACAAATACAATGTAGTAGTACTAAACTGACAGATGTCAAATGTGGTCAATTAAATTAGCTGGTTGAAGTGTACTGTAAATGAACAGTACACTTCAACCAACTTATCTGTGCAGGCGAAAAACACAGAACTAAAATGTACCAAGTTTGACATTTAGATGCAAATTTTCTTGAAAAGCAACGCTACCTTGAACTACACACTTAAAGTACTCATAGAAGTAGGAACTATAGAAGTGAAGCAGTGATAGCCTAGTGGTGGGCCGTTGGACTGCCAAGTCATAAGTCTCGAGTTTGAACCCAAGAAACGAACCTCAGATTTTTCTGATTCATTTGCGTATTGTTATTATCACTTCCGAAGCAAGTGTGTGAAGGAAAACAGTGACGAAACTAGCTTGACTGAGAGATATTTCTCGACGGCATGTAAAGAAGTCAGAGGACCGGACCGGGCGGCATAAAAACTCTGACACCAAAGAAAAAGAATAACTACAGCATTATTCACGACGCTTCGATTTGATTTCGATTCGACAAGTCGTATGTTTGTCTTTTTTTGGCATGACGAAAGTTAGCGAGACAGACATACGACTTTCCGAATCGAAATCAAATCGAAGCGTTGGAATAGCTATGCAGAAATATGTGAGCGCTCGCCACCACTTCGATTTCCGATCGTGTGGGCGACGGGCCTTATATTTCTTTACAAGGAGAAGGAAAATGTCATCATTATGAACGACATTTAAATATGAGGGTCTGTTTAGTAACCTACCTGGCTATTTATTTTAATTGTTCTCTGTAAGAAGAAGCGGAATTAAATCTTGTGGATTTTGCGGTGACGTTTATTAACGTTGTAGACGCTTTTTATTTAGTAGTTGGTTTATATTTTGTAGCTGCAAGAACGTTGTTTTTAGTGCAGTACATAGTAAGGCTACAATATTTGTTATTATTCATGTACACTTATAAGAAGAAGTAGAGGTATAGGAACATATCATATTTCATTACGTTATGGGCTTGGAAGATTTTTGTATGAAGCCTGGCCGGCCTAACTACCGACAATTTTTTTTCTTTTTTCAAAGTTGCGACCACGTATAAAACTTATAATTCGATATATATACACACATCAAAAGTGTCTAGGGATCAAGCATTTTTATGCGGATTTCTTGAGATTGAGATGTGGCTTTGTAATATATAAATTTATGATTTTATAAATTTATATGGATCCTTTTTGGTGCATTTCATAATTTGAATCAGGAACTCTCAATCAAATTCGAGTAAAAGATGAAAATAAGCTGTCAATATTTTCCCTATAAAAACATACAACGCATTGAAGACATTATTAGTGCTACTGTTTCCCTACTACTGATTAAAACCAACGTTATTATGGAGCGGCGACGTCATTTAAGCAGGGAAGAAATGCTCAGAGCCGTGGGAATGATAGAAGCTGGTTCCCGGCAACGTACTGTAGCTTTAGCTCTGAATACAAGTCAGAGTGTTATCAGTCGACTTTGGACACGTTACCGAAGCACTGGTACCGTGGCTGAGCGCCATGGAGGACGGTATCGCTGCACCACACGGAGACAAGACCGATACATTCAAATCTTAACTCGAAGAGCTCCAACAATAACCGCCATGATGTTAGCCGTGAGGCTTCATCACTCTTCAGGGAACTTAATTAGCGACCAAACAGTCAGAAACCGCTTGCATGAAGTGAACCTTCATTCCCGAAGACCGCTACGGGTACCACCTATAGCAATGCACAATCGTAGGATTCGATATCAAATGGGCTCTTGAACACAGAAATTGGGCAGAAGAACAATGGCGTTTCGTGTGCTTTTCTGATGAGTCTCGTTATGGTATGAGACCGGATACAAGACGTATACGACACTGGAGAACCCCTGGACGCCAACAGCGATTAAAATCCTGCCAGGAAGTCCATCCTTATAGTGGTGGAACCATCATGGTATGGGCGGGTATTTGGATCGGCGGAAGAACTGAGTTGATTTGGATCAGAGGCAACCTCAACGCTCAAATTTATGCTGAGACGATTGTATCAGACGTCATCGTTCCTCTACAAGTGCAAATCGGTCCCTTATTTCAGTTAATGCATGATAATGCACGACCGCACACCGCAAGAGTTGTAAGACAGACTCTCGCCGCAGCTAACATCAATGTCCTGCCCTGGCCTGCTCAGTCGCCAGACTTGAACCCGATTGAGCATGCATGGGATATGCTACAGAGAAGAGCTCTGCCGAATATGGAGGGTATCCAGTCGCAAGAAGACCTTTTTTTGTTGTTGCAACGAACATGGGCGGCCATTCCACAGCGTGATTTGGATGAACTCATTTTGAGTATGCCAAACCGATGTTCTTGTGTTGTTAGTGTTCGCGGTAGAAACACGGATTATTAATTGTTTAAGTTACCCAATAAAATTTTAAAGAAAACTGTGTTTTCAGTCATTTTTTCGAACTTTAATGTTAGTGGTTCAAATGTCAAAAATCCCTTTATTAGGAAAATGGCAAATTTCTTTATTAATGCAAAGGTGACTTGGTTTATCGTTACTGTGACAAACGAAAACACTTTATTTGATGAATCCTTAAAGAAAATTTTAATTAATATCAATCAGGAGAAAAGTTATTGCAAAAATATATGTTGATCCCTAGATACTTTTGATGTGTGTATATACTTCAATAGCTGGTATCAATACAAACAAGTTTTGTATGAGACAAAATATTCTAAAGTGTCAATTTTCCGAAATATATATAGCGTTGAGGCGCTACCGGTGCCGTGTGGTATCCGGCAGAGTAGAATAGAACCAACCCATTACACTTACGGGTGTCGTATAAGGCGACTAATGTCTGAGGCAGAACACCTTGCGCCTCCGTAGACCAGAGAATGGGCAGCAGCGTTTTCTGTTAGTCTTTCATCACTGCGATCTCCAATCCGCCTGCCAAGCGTGGAGATTACGGCAAATTCCTCCCATCATGGGAGAGGCTTATGTCCAGCAGTGGACGTTATGGGCTGTTGTTGTTGTTGAGTCGCCACCGAAGACGACGATTTAGAATATTTTGTCTCATATAAAACTTGTTTGTTTTGATGTCAGCGACTGATACACGTTTCATGCGATGTCTGATCAAATCAAAGTTGTGCTGAGCATGCCATCAGTTAATGGACTCACTTTGATAGCTCATAGGCTCATAGGTATCTCGGAAACGTGTCACTAGAACGTTTTGTCTAATACAAAACTTGTTTGCATTTATGGCAGCTATCGATTAATATAAGTTTTATGCGTGGCCGCAACTTTGAAAACAAAAAGTAAAATGGCGGAAGTTAGGCCGGCCAAACAATTTAAACCCCTTTAGGCTTATTGTTTTTTTTAATTTATAACCTGCGAAAAGAGAAATGAAATAGAAAAGTGAAAAAGAGTGTGTGAGAAAAGAAATAGAAAAATATTCATGTGATTTTATTGTGCTTAAATACTTTTTTTTGGGCTTTACAACTCAATAAATGGTTTACAAAAGTGTCGTCGATCGGTACTGTGGGGATCGTTTGTATCTTATAGTGATTTCATATTTAAATAAATGTTGAATGTATTAAGAATATGATGAGTAGGTAATAATTATTGAGAAAGTCATAATATTAATTACATCTCACACAAGTCGCCTAAGCTGTCTTTTCTTTTCTTATTGTGATTGGAACCTTATTGTTTACATTACAACGTTCCAGAATTAATTCCTAATGACCACAAAGGTCTCTATTTAATTCCAACATCAACCTGAACCTTAACTAAAAACTAATGAAGTGACAACCCCCATAATTAAAAACCAACTAAAACTTAACAAAATACAATGGCAAATACTAAACGAATTGCTAATTGAATTCATTATTCTGCATAATATTTCGTTAACTCTAGAAAGATTCAAAAGCTTTCAGACATATTCCTATTAAAGCCCCCTTCCCTTCCTTGCAGGTGGAAGTTATAATGCACTTTGGAGTTTCAGTTAACTTTAAAGATATGAACAAGTTTTCAGTGGCGTGCTTCCGTTCTTATTTGTTTTATGGCTCATCAGAGGAACGATGAGTTGGTTGGTTATAGATGTTTTGTGACATAATTAAGAAGTTGTCTCTGAAGATTCTGCAAGAGTACGTGATAGTTTGGCTTTCGTGAGAAGCTATAAGCGTATAAATGTGGGTCCAATTCCAGGCCCGGACTCGGACCTGAAACCGGCCCAGGCATTTTAGAGACGTTCGGCCCTCCACTCTGAAGAGAAAGATATAAACTACTAATGTACATTTTGAATCAACTGAAAAAAACATCTAAAATAGAATGTTAGGCTGAAATGCTAGGCTGCGACTTTGCTAAAGAAGAGACTAGAAACTAAAACTCAGAGGCAGACAAAAGGAACCTTCGACTTAAAAGTTTTTTCGCAGGGTTCCAACCACGAACGGCGCGTAGGGAGTACTATTACTACAGATAGAGTTCAAGAGTAGAGAACGTAATTTTAATCAATGTATTGCGATGTTTTTTTTACCGCTAATTAGCCACACCGGCCCATCGGGCATTTGCCCGTATGGCCAGTCCGGGCCTGCACTTCTCCCTGGTCGGTGAACAGGGGCTGTCCGTTGCTGATATTTTCATGCGGCATGAAGTTCTTTGAAACTCATTAGTCAATGAGAGAAATAGTAATTACACTCAGACAACTGTTCAAGATCAAAAGGTAGTTTGGAAGATATCGCTATCAACGATAACACCGCCATTGTAACCAATAGAAATAGCAATATTATAAAACAGTTGTGTTTCAATTTTTGTGTACAGACGCCAGCATGTCAAGCTACATAATCTGTCTTTTTTAAAATAGATTTTCAACTTTATCGTCAAAGCATTCGAGGAGCTCGTGGCTAAATAATAACAGCCGCTCGGGTCAATCGTTAGGTTAAGCCGTGCTTGCCTAGGTTGGTCTGTGGATGGGTGACCGCCCATTACATACCGAGTTTTCTCCGTGCCTCGGAAAGCACGTTAAGCCGTTGGTCCCGGCTGTCATTTATAGATCTTTGACAGTCGTTAGGTAGTCAGAGGCCCAAAAGTCTGACAACCAGTCTTACCAAGGGGTATCGTATTACCCGGTACTAACTGGGTTGTGGAGGTCAGATAGGCAGTCGCTCCATGTAAAATACTGGTATTCAGCTGCATCCGGTAAAAACTGGAAGCCGACCCCAACAAAGTTGGGAAAAGGCTAGGCAGATGATGATCGTCAAAGCATTAGGTCAGAGGTTGATTGGGAAAATTTGTCAGTTTTGGGTAGCTTGATGTGCAATAAAGTACATACACACATCAAAAAAAGTTTGTAATCAGCATAAGCTGATATAATTTTTTAAATTGAACTTTAAAAACAATTGAACTGTTTTATTGCTATAAATTCTAAATTTATATTTTTAATAAAGAATCTAAAAAGAAGAAGAAATCATAATATAATCTACCGTAACAAAAAAGATTTCGATTTTTCAAAGTGATCGCAAACTTGTTTTGATATATGTGTACATGTATCCATTCTATTCTATTCTATACTCCTCGTTTTCGAATTGTATACTTTTAGGTGACTGTTACAGTGTCTATGTTATTTAAAGGAACATTGCCATTTTGCCTATTAGAAACATTGATAGACAAGGAGTTACGTTTTTTTAACATCACTATTGTGCTCTTATTTAGAAAAACGCAAATAGACACGAATCCTACCTTTGACCTATACATCCCACCGATATTAATCTCAATACAATCTCCACGACCTCATATTTAACACAAGAGACAAATCAATCCGCAACTACGCCATCTAAGTCGAATAAAACGGACCCAATCCATAATAGTCTGAAATAACATCATAACTACGATGTTGGTCAATATTTCTGCCCGTCAGTTGATTGATAGCGTTCGCTAGGACATAGGTAATGTCGTGTCACGCATTCCTTGCCCGTGGTACAGTTGGCTAGGTCCAGTTGACTGGACCATGGTAAAAAAATTTAACAGTGTTACAGTTGACTGGACCATTTTTTTTTCTGTGAACCGTGGTACAGTTGACCGGACCAGGGTTAATTTTTTTTTAACAATAGTACTTTAATAAAATTGTGGACGGAATGTACTGTTAAAATGAAAAGTGTTAAAGACAAAGAATACAAGCCTTTTATAATTTCAATAAGTATAAGCGGCGGGTGAACCGATACACCCAGAATCGCACATTCCAAAAGATGAAAGGTGGGTTTATAGGGCTTGGGAGCGACCGGACCAAGGTGTGGCTGACACGCACCTGCCGGATGATGATGCAATGTGTTCGTTCTGGTGCAGCATCTGGTCGGTGCCTGTCAGCCATGCCGAGGGTGAATGGACTCGGGTGATTGAGCGGGCGTGCGATCCAGTATCAGAAATAGGGGCCATTACTATAAGCCCCCAAGACGTAGCTCGTGCAGTCCGTCCGTTGCCTAACTGGAAATCTCCAGGGCCGGATGGGCTACACAACTTCTGGATAAAGCGCAGGCCACACCGCCAGCTAGCGGGCGGGCGGGCGAACATCGTTTCACCTCTTTACATACTTCGGTTCACACCGCGAGCTACCGAAAAAGCCAAACGAAGTATGAAAAGGGCCTCGTTCGCTTCGCTCGCCCGCCCGCTAGCTGGCGGTGTGGCCTGCGCTTAAAATGGTTCACAAGGTCGCACGCTCGCCTGGCGACCCTGTTCCAGTCAGCCTTAGAGTATGGGTCGCTGCCAGAGTTCCTGACAACAGGTATGACCCACCTGTCTCCCGACAGTCTATGAAGTTCTTACATCCATTTTGAGAACTAAAATTAGCAAACATATAGATGACAATTCTGTCATGTCCGCTTATCATTGGGACAAGCCCGCCACACTGTTTCCAACCACTGTAACTCCTGAAAGCCAGAATCAACAGTGGCGACCACCAGAAAAGCGCCGAGACAATGAAGCTCGACGAAGTCCCAGAGAATGAATTTAACTGTCTTGGATCCCGCAACGAAATTAATCAGAAAAGTATAGCGGAGGAGTAGGAAAATCTGTAATTTCCACTTTCTGTTCTTTCCACACACTGTCATGTCCGCTTCTCAGAATGGAAGTAGAAACGGGTCCCATGGTACTAAGGAGCTACTCCTCACTGATATGGCCATTAGTCACCAGGTTCGCCGTTCCCGAAAGGATCTGTCGACATGTTAGATAGACTATAAGAAGGCCTATGACTCGGTGCCACATACATGGCTCATAAGGGTGCTAGAGTTGTATAAAGGTGATGCAACTCTGCGCACCTTCCTGATGTCGTGTATGGGGCAATGGAGGACAGTCCTTCGCTATCCAGGATGTCGGCAAATTCAGAGGAATAGCGACCCGATAAGGATAGAGTGAGGTATATTTCAGGGCGATAGTTTGAATCCACTTTGGTTCTGCTTAGTCTTGAATCCTCTTAGGATTCAGGTCTAGGCTATCGGTTGTAGAATGATGGTCAGGTTATATCTCACCTCTTTTACATGGATGACCTAAAACTCTTTGCCCCAACGATTTGCGACTGATGGAGTTACTGAAGGTAACTGAAACTTTCTGTACCTAGCGCCATCAGGATGGAATTTGGTGTGGACAAATGTGCGGTCATGCATGTAAAACGAGGGGAGATTGTGGAATCTGTGGGAACCCAGCTCTCGGATTCCATAATTCTTCGATCCCTCTCAGCAACCGATACCTATAAGTATTCGGGTATGTCGGAAGCGCTGGGCGTCAATGTTGCTGACATGAAGCAATCGTTGAAGGAGCGCTTCTTTGCCCGTCTAATAAAAGGAGGAATTTAATAGTCTTTTATCAGATGGCAATAAGGTGCGTGCCTTCAACGGTTGGGTCATGCCGGTTTTGATGTACTCTTTCGGCATACTCAAATGGACTCAAACAGAACTAGACGCCTTGGATACGAAGGTCGTAAATTGTTGACGGCATATCGAATGCATCACCCACGTTCTTCGGTTATGAGACTATATAGGTACCCTCGGAAGTGTGGGGGTCGAGGGTCACCCCGCTCTCCATAATAATAATAGCACCTATAGTTATATCTGGATATAATTTAGTAATTAATTAATTAGTTATTAATTATTCTTCTATTAATTATGACTGTACCAGCGAAAAAATACTTTTCGGTAGTTCGGTTAATTGTACCAGAAAAAAATTTTTTCTTCCATAGTCCAGTCAACCGTACCAAGGAACAATAAAAAACTTCCGTAGTCCAGTCAACTGTACCAGGGAAAATATGTTTTTTTGTAGTCCAGTCAACAGTACCAAGGAAAAAAAAATTTACCCGCTGTCCGGTCAACTGTACTAGCCAACTGTACCACGGGCAAGGAATGGTGTCACGCATCCATCACATTTGTCCTTGGCATTGGCAGATTAATGGAGTGTGCACGATCAATCCGTTTTATTGGGAATAGGGACGAAATAACTGCGTGATTAGTGATGTGTTTTTGCCAAATATAGTACGATTTTGGGACTTTAGTTGACTATCTTTAGATAGGCCTATAAGTATTTAAACTAACACGGTAACTGGTGTCGATTCTGTTATGCACAAACTAAACTTAATTTTGGCTATTGCTATCTTTTTCTCTCTAATGAAACGAGAAACAGATGGACGAAACTTAGAGCTGTCAAATTTAGTTGAAACTAATATTTCTATACAAATGAAGGGTGCACGTTAAAACATTTCGACTAAAAACACGGTGAAGCGCAAGGCATAAACTAGTTTGACATCTCTAATTTAGTTCTTAGCTTTAACCATCCTTTTCTCGCACTGCCTTTTAATAAAATATAGCAATAGACTAAATTACGTTTAGTTTGTGAACAACAGAATCGACACCACTAGCTACTTTTTGTTTTTAATTTCCCGATATTTCGGCACTGTTGCAAGCAGGGTGGGTGTTTATGATCTTGCAGTCAGAAGTTTGTCTTAATAATAAACATAGTAAATATCCAATTTTCAGAATAACTGATAATATCTTTAGGCTTTCAAAGCTATGGGGCTAGACTACAGCGAGCAGAGAATACCAGAACTTTGACGTTTATTTCTGTTTCAAAATTCAGGTTAAGGTTTTGTATTCTATTTTTTTTACGAAAATAATCAAGCTTTATTCCTCTCGCTTCTTTACCTCAACCAAAGATTCCAGTGTAGGCAATAAACTACACGTAATAAATCAGAGTATTCTCAAGAGGTGCTCTAGATGTGCTTCTAGTGCTTTTCAACTTGGTGTACAATACACGTGATAAGGTGCCCTAGAAGTAGTTCTATGGCGTCTCTTGGGAATAGCCTGATATATCACGTATATTGTCCGTATAGGCTGAAAAATACATTATTTAAAGTTACAACTCCCTTCGAAACAAATTAAACATCAAAGAAGAACTACGACCACGCGTCACCCATAACCAAAACACGCAATATTTGAAAGATGTGATCAAACTACCGAACTTAGAATTTCCTACATCTTACAGCAAGTATTGGATACGTGTGGCTCGTGTAGTTTCAGAGACATTAATTAAAGGAGGCTGCCAGCTCAAGAAGGCGCTTCTACGAGATCAGACAAGCAACAACACATGTCCAACATAGCTAGAACCTTCACGTCTCAACTGTACCAGTAAAGATCGTACTTTCTTACTAAACAGTCGGGTCGTAGGAGGTCAGACTAAAGTGGTAGATCCTGGTACACACGCGTCCAATAGATTAGTTTAATTATAACACGCCCCTAATAAATGACACTATCTTTACAGAGCTTAGTCTCGAAATTCTGTGCGGTAATTGCATGTTCATAATTTTGCTAATTTACGTACAAAGGTTGGTTTTTCGTAAAATCTTTTGGTAACACCCGGTTAATTGGTGTTTTGTCTTAGCTTGGTTTCATTGGTAAGTTTTTACCATGGAATTAACAATCTATATTATTATGTAGGTAATTGTCTAGTGCACTTAGTAGAATTCGTCTGTTTTGGTCGATATCATTCGATATTGATCGAATTGAGATAAGGGCAAGAGAATAGGTAATTAATAAATAAATTAAACTACTAACTTATTTCAGACTGAAGTCCATAGTTTAACGCGTTCCAACAGCGTGCGTTCGTTCGCGTTCGCGCGCGGCGTTTTGGGTAATGATGATGATCATTCGATATTGGTTCCACGAATACAGCCACGAATGTGCCTAATTAATATCCGTTGATTTCCAGTAAAGAGTTTATTTAACTCACATTTGTTAATTTTACCCACATTATTTTAAAGACTTCAGAGTTAAAGCATACATATCGACGATCTTAGTATTTCTGTAGAATATGTCGTATTCGACAGGAATACTAAGAAATATTGGGTTCAGTCGGAAACAAAGAAGAGTTTAAAGCAATTTGACCCAAACATTAAATTCCAGTAACGAGAAATGAGACATCCCATGATCAGAACCAATGTAGACAGTGAAAAGTTTAAAACGTATTTTATACGTCGTGTGATTGACAAATATCAGCCCACTGTCATCGATCACAGGCACTGAACGGGAACAGATAAATTGATGAAGCATTTTTCGAAATCGACTCTGTCGAATGGGGAACGAAATGTCGGTATCGAAGCGACATAATAGGCACCCATGTATAACGCAAAGTCATGTTTATCACGACATCAGTTTCCTACCGGTACTGAAATAAAGTTTGTTGTGTCGAATGGCTTCAATATTTCAATAAATATTGGCTGAATCGTAACAAATGTTAGAAGATGTTATGTTGTCCTGTGTCAGAGTTTTTTTGTCGTGATCGTTTTAGTACTTAGACGGATGTTTTTCTGACATAACGTAATATTACGCCATTCTTTAAAAGGTACAGTCAAACTGCTAGGGACAAATTCCAGACAAAACCAGCTCCAGACAAAAGAGACAATCTTCCGACCAGACGGGCGTTGTGCGTGATGGGCCCAACGATTTTAACTTGAGAGGTGTCGTTAGATTCTTATTGACTGTGAGTGACACTGGGTATATCAAAATTAAAAGAAAGACAAAATGGCGGTTTTTGGCGCCAAATTTAAATGTTTGGCATGCTCTGCAGCCTGAACGGCTCGATGTATTTTAGCTCGAGAGGTGTCGTTAGATTCGTTTTTACTATGAGAGTGACATTGGGTATATCAACGAAAAAAAAAAAAACAAAATGGCAACTTTAACAAAAACTGAAAAGAAAAAAAACGGGACCCATTAAATAATAATTGTAGACTAAAATCATTACATCCAATTTGGGTCCCGACTGTTGCAGTCAATATGTCCTGTTTCCTGAACTTGTTTTTTCTTTTCAGATTTTATTTAAGGTTGTTCTTTACGCAGTCCGGTTTTTGATTTTTAATTATATTTTTTATTTCTCACAGAAAACTGCTAGTATACTGTAAGATCGTAACGAGGCATGGGCGTCAATATCGTCAGTTTTGGTTTACATACACTTTTGCTTAGCTATAAGCCTATGGGAGTACACGTACACCAATCGATCAACAGAATAACTTCCACATAAAAGTAATTATTGGCATGTCAATTTTCATTACGCGGAGGAATATTGCGTGTGTTGCATAACTTTAGTTTTGTATTAATTGATGTTGGATTGATCGGTGTTCGTGGTTGTTTGCAAAAAAATGCAATACTGTGTACCTACTGGACACCTAGGGACCTAAAATTAATAATAATTAATAAATATCGCTGGACATTACACACAGCTCCTTCTAGTGCCACACTAAGCAACGAGGCTTGTGTCGTGAACACCAGATGGTTGATATACTACATATATACTTTTTGTTTGTTTGTAAATACATACTTATTATAATTATACATAATGAACATCCATGACTCGGAAACAAATATCCATGCTCATCACACAAACATTTGCTCTTCAGACACTTCTCAGAAAAATAGAGAAGTATGGAGGAAGAGGACATGCTGCACCGATCCCAAATGAATTGAGATAAGGGTAAGAGAATGATGACGTCACAATTCGAAAAAAGTTGAGAAAGTGACAATTCATAACATTGGCTGCGTCTGTGACCATTTTAAGAATTTTAGTATGATTGATATTATTATACTAAGAAGCTCGTGGCTAAATAATAACAGCCACTCGTTTCGATCGTTAGGTTAAGCCATGCTAGCCTAGGTTGGTCTGTAGATGAGTGACCACCAATTACATACCGAGTTTCCTCCGTGCCTCGGAAAGCACATTAAGCCGTTGGTCCCGGCTGTCATTTGTAGAACTTTGACAGTCGTTAGGTAGTCAGAGGCCCAAAAAGTCTGACAACCAGTCTTACCAAGGGGTGTCGTATTACCCGGTACTAACTGGGTTGTGGAGGTCAGATAGGCAGTCGCTCCATGTAAAATATTGGTATTCAGCTGCATCCGGTAAAACAGGAAGCCGACCCCAACTTAATCCGTAAAAGGCTAGGCAGATGATAATGATATTATTATACTATTATGATCCTGTAAAGCGGCCACTTACACCCCCTGGTGGCCTACCATGACGTCTTAAAGCAGGATCTTTTTAATTTTATTCCAGTGAGGGAAAGAGATGGCGCTAGACGTCCTCTATAGTTCCGTCTCTTACCCACACTGGAACAAGAATAAAACGATTCTGCTTTAAGACGTCATGGTAGGCCACTTGGTAGGTGTTCAGTAACTGGCACACAAATAAGTTTCAGTAATCAAAACCCAATCAATACAAGTGTCATCATTAGCTTTACAACACACGTGAATGCCCAATTGTCTTAAAGATTTCATATTCCGATTAATTTTCAGTAAATAACACATCAACGGAAGACTTGTTGCTAGGCATAAAATCCTTTGCCCTCGGCATGACCTTATTCAAAGATTATAAGAAGCTCCATGAGAAAAATAATCTAAATTAGTTATTGAAAATAAAATCACTCCAGAAATTTTCGAAGAGTTAGAAAGAGGTATGCCAACAGTACATCTGCTTTTTGTCGTATATGTTTAAGCAATAAAGGGCGAGGTTGGTCTCCCGGCAGCCACTGAAACATTTCTGATGAAAAAACCCAATAACGCGTAGCCTAACTGGGAACGCTAACTGAAATAATTAGCAGTAGTGCTTGCAACCACCAGATCACCGAGAATTCAATTAAACTATCCAACTTAAGATGAACCTGTACTATATCTACAAAAAACTTTAACATAACATACATGAATTTGTATAGTTGACGAACATTTCATCAGTTATCTTCAAATCCTATATTAGTATAACTTAAGTAATAAACAAGGTGTCGCTTTGCATCCTAGTCAAATTCAAGGAGGTATCTATCCTAATGATTCTCGACCCGAATCGATAGGTAGGTAGGTTTTTGTTTTTCTTATTTACGGAAATCGGTAAGTGTAAACCACCCGTATTAAAACGGAGCCCGTCTGTAACTGGCCCTATAACCACGCCTTCACACGCACAAACAAAACGCACACAGAGACATGTCGCGCAATGGGTGATTCTTCTATTACTTTCGTGTTATTCTGAAATACTGTCAAATTTAAACAATTTAAAATAGCAGATTTATTAATTACTAGCTGACCCGCGCAACTTCGTCTGCGTCACATGAGAGAGAGAGAGGGTTAGAGACAGTTTGAGTCAACCTTCAAAGATAGACATTATTATGCTATCGCGGATTTTATGTTGAACTTTTTAAGAGGAACAATTCCCTAATACATGACTGTTGCGTAAATTTAACCGTTTATGCAGTGCTCGCAACGGAAGTTCTCTTTTTCACTTCTCATGCTCTAAAGTTCGCCTTGTGTCGTGCGTAGGCAACATAAAGTCGCTTTTTATGCTATAGAAGCATAAAGTTAAATCTTCGTCGAAGACCAAGGCAATCGGTCCAACAGCCACACGAACAACTTCAACTTCATAACCTCTTTATTTTAATTCATCTGTCTGTCCATTATGTCTGTCTATCCATCTGTCCTTTTGTCTGTCCGTCTGTCTGTCCATCTGACTGTCTGTCCGTCCGTCTGTCCATCTGTCTGTCCGTCTGTCTGTTCGACTGTCTGTCCGTCTATGCGTCCGTCTGTCTGTTCGACTGTCTGTCTGTCTGTCTATGCGTCCGTCTGTCTGTTCGACTGTCTGTCCGTCTATGCACCCATCTGTTTGTCCATCCGTCTGTATGTCCGTCTGACTAAATTGACTATTTTTCTCGCACTCAAAGTGATAAGTACAGTATAGCACACGGCGCTAAATTCCCATTATAACTTGGTACCTATTTACTAACTCGCTAAAGCTCGGTAGTAAAACTACCTCGTATATAATGGGTCATTTTAGCCCCTTGTATTACAATGTACTATTATAAAGCTGGTCAATCGATTTAAAAGTTATCTGGTGAGCACATTTTTAGACATTAGTACCATTCTAGTACAATAGACGTCGCTGCATCTTACATTTCGATGATTAGTTCTTCTTGAACACTTTGAATTTGTATATCTTCTGATAAAATTAACCGATTACGATGAAACAAAAACTAAATAATACCTCAAGATACACACAATTTTGATGTATAAAAGTTATCTGTATTGGTTTCGTGTATTTTACGTGATGCTTGATCATCGAAACAGACAAACAGATAAACAGACAAAAAATCCAAAAATGCTGGAAATGAGTTCTGTTGTTGTCTAACACCCTTCATTTTTTTTCCGAAATATTTTCGATGTACAAAAACGATTTTTCTACAGATTTATTATATTACAGATTATTATTATTATTATTATTACCATTTATTCATTTAAATACATATTTTTAACATTTTTAAATATTTCTTAATAAAACTACATAAAAAACATTTAAAAATATAAAAAAACAGTAGCCCACCAGCGCTGGGAACAGGGTCCGAGCTGCCGGTGGTCAGGGCTCTTGAGAGAGGAACCTCCTAACGATACGTGCCGTGTCCAGAAGTACTGCTTTCTGAATCAAGCCCTTGATCCAGCTGCCAAGCGCGAGCCTCCTAAGATGTTGGTCGAGGCTCTTGGCTATTAAGCCATTGGCCGACACGACTATCGGCACAATGACTGCTGTACCCACGTCCCACATGTCAACAACCTCGCGAGCCAGATCTAGATATTTGAATTGTTTATCTTTCTCTGCTTTCACGAGGTTCTCGTCATGCGGGATCGTTATATCAACAATCATTGTGCGACGCTCCAATCGATCTATCACCACAATGTCAGGCCTATTGGCAACAACAGTCCTGTCAGTGGTGATAGGTCGATCCCAATACACAGTGTGTGTTCGTCCAACGGTCGAGATTGACGTGCACAATATCAAATTTTAAATATTAGTGAAATAATAGTACATTATGATACAAGTGGAGAAAGTTTGTTATTGCAATCGAGGCGGAATAACTCCCGAGCCGTAGGCGAGGGTGTTTTTGAGCCGAGAATTGCAATAACAAATGTCCACGTGTATCAAACGACGTTTTTCAATACACTTTTGAAGAAATAAAATAAAATAACGAATACTTTTTTTGTCACGAACTATGAAACTATGATTTAATTTTTTTTTTTTTTTCTCGCTTTGGTCTCGCCAGGTTGAAAGAGAGGCAATGGTATGAAGTCGCTAGACAGCCTAATATAAAAAATAGATTTATTTTATATTTTTGAATTCAGAACACAAATAAATGTTAATTTGTGTATAAAAGTAACTATTAGTTTTAAATAATCATGTTTATCTATGATATTCTATTTATAAACACAATTTGAATATTCAAAAAATATTTATGCCGTAAAGACGCGTAGTGCTTTGCAAAAATTAAAAAAAAAAACATTCACCTCAGACTATAGGCATTGAACCAATTTGGACTAAGTATAGGTATAGTTATCTGTGGCAATTTTCATTCCTGCACACGTGCGGGAAAGTGGAAAAAATCGCACGCGTGTGAAATACATTGCATGTTGTACCTAATCGTAGTGCGTTAAGGACCAGTTTTCGAGGAAGTGTATTGAAAACAATTTTTTGTGACACCACCTGCACCGCACGTGTTACGGTCGCCGTGCGCCGCGCGCCGCGCGCCGCGCGCCCCGTCGCGATAACAGCCGATGCGCCGGCCGGCCACCTGGGTGGTCTCGCAGCGTAAACAATGTCGAGTACCAACACATTAGCGAATAATACTACCTCAATTATAATGCAGACGAGTACACAAGAAACAGAAGACAATAATATACAATTAGATGAGATGGAGACGAGCATTGAAGACCAACCAACAAATAATATTGTACAAACGGGAAAAAAACGACCAATAGAAAAAGACAGAGATGAAGACTGGACCGAGGTCAGGAAAACTGGAAAGCGTTATAAGAACTTGAGTGATTCTACTACACGAGCATCAGAGGACAAATTAGAAGTAACAATAATGTGTAAAGAAGCCTTACCTAAACAGTTCAAATTAGCCAAACTATTAAAAACAAACAACATCAATCGTATCACACGCATTAAGTATTACAATCCTTATAAAGTGATGTTACAATTTGAGAGCGAGTTAGAATTACAGAATTTAATTAATTGCACAGAGTTTAAGGAAAAGCAATGGACTATCTCAAAAACTATGGAGGTGGAGAGAACTTACGGAATAATTAAAAACATAGAACTTGATTGTAATGATGAAGAAATAATGGAAAGTTTGTCGTCTGTCACAGAAATAATAGATGTAAAACGGTTAAGTCGCAGAAATCCAGATGCTTCTGGATGGATTGAGAATATGCTTCAAAGGATCCTCACTACCAGCTTATATTCATATGTATGGTGTCAGAATAAATGTGGAGCCGTATATTTATCCGGTTACACAATGCTCCAATTGCTGGAAATTCGGTCACTACAAAAAGATTTGCCCTATCAAGAAAATTGTATGCCCCAAATGCAGTAAAAATCACGAATGCTGTGAAACGACTTCATATACGTGCGTTAATTGTAAAGGAGGTCATATGGCACTGAGTAAAGTCTGCCCTGTGTATGAAAAGGAGAAGAAAATTAGAAGTATTATGTCCCAGTTCAACTGTACTTACAAAAAAGCCCTCACGTTGTACGTTCCATCTTCTACTCCAATTCCTGATAAGTTACCCTCTACAACTAATTCTGTACAATTATCTGTCCCTCAGTTTGAGATTGATCATACAAATTCAACTCCATTTCACACGACGCCATTATACTCCTCAGTTTGTGCGACCAATTCAAAGTTAACCGAAGTAATCAAAAACACCGTAGATCCAGTAGTCCCCACCACTTCATCCAACAAATTAGAGGCTTCAAAGACTCAGAGAAAACGACATAGCCGAAAGATTAATGACATATCCTTTGACTGGGAATGTATATGTTCAGACTCGGATTGTAATACCAGTAAAATGGAAAGCGATGAAAACAACGAGAAATCTAAAGACCACAAAAAAGACAAAACGGAGAACAAAACTAGGGATTTAATAGAAAAAATTAAGTCAATTATTTTTAAGCAAAAATATACAATAACTGATAAAATTAAAATGTGCCTCCAAATACTATTTCAGTGGTTTTTAAAATTGATTTTAAATAAGGCTTTAGACTTGACCGGTTTTAATTTTAGTGCAAGCGATGGCGACGAAAAATAACAGTAAATATAAATTAAAAATTATCCAATGGAATTGCCAAAGTTTAAAAGGAAAAATTACTCAATTAGATGCCCTTCTCTCTCAAGAAAAAATACATATTGCTGCACTGTCAGAGACCTGGTTAGAACCGGAGTTCAACCTGCGAGTAAGTGGATATAATATATACCGGAAAGACAGATGTGACGGGTACGGAGGAGTTCTAATCTTAGTCCACTACTCAGTTAAAGCTCAAATGGTTCAATGTCAATCCCGAAAACCTGGTTTCGAAATCATAAATCTTAAAATTTATAATTGTGAGTCTCTGAATAATATCATATCCATATACTGTCCTCCCTCTGTTCGTACCTGCCCACAAGATTGGGATGAATTATTTTCAACGTGTGATGAAAAAACTTTGCTGCTAGGAGATTTGAACGGTCACCACAGTAACTGGTCATATAAAAATGATACAAGGGGCAAACAAATATTTGATTCTCTGTTGTGTCATAACCTTACAGTAATGAATGATGGAGCTCCGACAAGAATTAAGTTGGTAGACGGATGTTTACAAAGATCTTCTCCCGATGTGTCACTCGCAACAACAGATATTGCTGTTAAATACGATTGGACCGTGACCAATGAATGCCTAGGTAGCGACCACCTCGTCATACAAATTTCTACTAACTGTTCGTCCTCAAAAAAACCAGCTAGAAGAAGAAACTTTAAAAAGGCCAATTGGCAGCAATACCGTTCATATCTAGAAGAGGAATTCAACAATTTTAATATTACGTGTGACTTGCAGCAGACATACGACCAGTTTGTGAATATTTTAAATAAAGCAGCGGATCTCCACATTCCTGTGATAAAATTTAACCAAAATCCTTGCAATAGTTTTAGACCAAAAACCTACTGGAGTCCCGCTCTGTCTAGGATGGTGGCAGAACGTAGGCTAGCACTGGCTCAGTTTAGAAATAACCCGACTCCTAATAATCTATCAGTGTTACAATCTAAGATTAGCATCGCACAAAGAGACATAAGAAGAGGGAGAAGTGAATCGTTTCAAAGTTTTGTTTCATCCGTTGATAATTCAACTTCTTCTAGTGATATGTGGAGAAAAATGAAATGGTTCAAGGGTTATCACAACAATCGTAACCTGTATGTAAGTGAATCCCAAGCAAAGAAATTGCTATACAGTCTGACACCTGATTACGTAATTAACGAACAGCCAAAATTTAAATCAAGTAATTTAGTTTTAGAAAAATGTATTTCCCTGCATGAATTAGAGAAAAATATAAAACAGTCAGATACAGCTCCAGGGTGCGACGGTATATCATTTTCAATGTTAAAAAATTTACCAACGAATGCTAAAATTATATTAATTAATTTATACAGTTTGTATTTACAAAATGGTTTTGTTCCTAGACAATGGCGTGACATCCGTATATTCCCCATTTCAAAACCTGGGAGAAATCCTGATTCATTAGATTCACTTAGGCCTATTTCGTTGATATCTTGCTTATGCAAGACATTTCACACAATTCTTAACAAACGTTTAGAATGGTATCTAGAAAAAAACAACGTATTTTCTGAGAACATGGTGGGATTTAGGAAAACACGCTCATGTCTGGAAAGTCTGTCTAGTCTTGTTTCTAAAATACAGTATGGTTTTGAATCAAATTCGTTTACATTATCTTGCTATATAGACATAAACAATGCTTATAACAATGTTGACATACACAATTTATTGATTATTCTAGATAATTTAGGAACGGGTTCTAAAATATGTTCTTATTTGTATAATTTTTTGAAAGAGAGGTCTTTACTTATTAAGTGTGACAGTGACACCATATCTATGCACAGATGCACAGGAATCGGATTGGCCCAGGGTGATCCCTTATCACCATTACTTTTTAATGTGGCAACCATTGAAGTTTGTAAACAAGTTTATCATGAAGTAGCTGTGTCTCAATATGCAGATGATATTGTTATGTATGTAACTGGCAAAAATATTAGTGACGCCGTAGCTGATATTCAATGTATGCTGAATAACACTATATCTATTTTAACAGAATTGGGTCTTGAAATATCCCCTACCAAAAGTAAATTATGTCTGTTTTCAAAAGGTAGGAAATATTCTAGTTATCCGATTGATATTAATGTTAATGGTACTTCTTTACCCATAGTTGTTTGTGTTAAGTATTTGGGTCTGTGGATGGATTGTTCTTTAAGATGGGGGAAACATTTGAATGAAATTATCTAAAAAGCCCACAAATTTCTTAATATATTTAAAGTTTTGTCCGGATCTGGTTGGGGTATTCACCAAAAACATTTACGACGGTTATATATATCGACTATTCGAAGCCGTCTAGATTATGCTAGTTTTTTATACAATACCAGTGCCAAAAAATATTTAAATAAATTGGAGGTTGCACAAAATCAATGCATGAGGGTAATATGGGGATTTATTAGGACTACACCCACACACGTCATGGAATGCGAGCTTAGTTTACCACCGTTGGAAGTTAGAAGACGGTTTCTGGCTGGAAAGTTTTGGTTAAAAACAAAGTCATATAAAGAAAATACAGTTATACCAATTTTGGAAAAGTTAAGTGATATTTACCGTAATAAAACAAATAAAAAAGTTCCATTACTCGTTGTAATTCATGATAAATTAAAAGAATTTACCATTAATTCTTGTAAACAATTAGAAATGTTTTCCTTTGATACCTGGATGGCTGATATTGATTTGTCTAATGTTTTAAAAACTAATATTGATTCCTTAACTAAAGCAAAGAATAAGTATAATATATCTAATTTAAAAGAGGAAACATTAAAAT
This sequence comes from Xestia xanthographa, assembly GCA_905147715.2. NCBI lineage: Eukaryota > Metazoa > Arthropoda > Insecta > Lepidoptera > Noctuidae > Xestia > Xestia xanthographa. The sequence continues at coordinate 17,418,394 of LR990649.1, read as the reverse complement.
GTATGTCTAAATATTCAGAATTTTATCATATTTACACAGACGGATCAAAAGACGGAGATCATATAGGATGCGCATTTTATGACGAAAATACCGAGGGTAGTATGAAATTTAAAATCACCACCAATGTGTGTATCATGTTTGCTGAACTTGTTGCTATCTCTGAAGCCTTATCATATATCGAATCTCTAGACCAAGGCAAATATGTCATTTATTCAGATTCAAAGAGTTCAATTCAACATCTGGCTCGATGCTCCTCGACTTTTCGAGGTAGACCGATAGCCTATACAATAATTAAATCACTCATAAAACTCAAAGCCCAAAATAAACAAATAATCATTCAGTAGATCCCTTCGCACATAGGCATAGACGGCAATGATAAGGCAGATCAGCTTGCAAAACAGGCATGTTCGGATGGCACTGATTTTGATGCAATACCACATTACATGGACTTTATACCAGTTTTGAAAAATATATGTTTACAAAACTGGAAGGAGTACTTTGATCTTCGCTCCAGGGAAAAAGGAATCTGGTATAGAACAATCCAATCACAGCCCTCATATTCTCCTTGGATTGATAATTGTCCTGTTGGCAGAGTGGATTTAACTATATTATTAAGACTTCGATCGGGACATATGCCTCTTAATAAGTTCGGCCACTTAATGAAAAAAATACCATCCCCTGTTTGCGATATATGTAATGAGGAGGAAGACACATACCACATTTTGATGAGATGTGCCCGGAATCAGTTGTTAAGATCTCAAATTGGTATACACAATATAAATTTATCTAACCCCCTATCAGATAAAATAATTCCCATAATAAATATGGTTAAGTCCGCTTTGAAGAACAGGCCCAGAACATAGCTCCAATTGATGATGATTTATTTGTTAAATTAACTGTAAACTATTTTTTGTTAAACATACAGAGTGTCATATTCGCATTAGCGAAAATGCTCTTTAAATAAAGATTAACAAAAAAAAAAAAAAAAACCCAATACAACGTGATATGACCATTGTCGAGAACTGGGTCGGGCGCATACTTATAGTATGGCACTTCTGATTCCACAAGGTTGTATTTCAAAGCAAGTTGCTGGTGGATAATCCTGGCAACAAGGTTGTGTCTATGCAAATACTCTCCGTTAGCCAGACTAGAACACCCAGAAATAATGTGTCGGATCGATTCTCCCGGACGGTGGCATGCCCGACATATGTCAACCGTGCCATCTTTCACAATGTATTTCCGGTAGTTATTCGTCATCATAACTTCGTCCATTATTGCACAGATAAAACCTTCTGTTTCCCCGAAGAGGTCACCAAAGCGCAGCCAGGATACGGACGGTAAGAAGTCTACATCGGGGCCATGTAGAGCCTGGTAAAAGCGTCCGTGAAGCTCCTTGCCCTGCCATTCCACCTTGCGGTCATTAGTGTCTAATACTTTAGGTTTGCACCAGTTCTCGTTAGCCAGGGAGAGCGGGGTGAGGCCCTTGTCGACTGAGATCACATCTCGGTGCATCTCCCCGTTGGCTTCTAGGAAGTATTCCCTGAGACTGCACACCTCACGGTTGTGTAGGGTCTTAGCATTTAAGAAGCCACGACCCCCGCACTTCCGTGGGATAAACAGTCTCATCACCGACGACCGTGGGTGATGCATTCGATTTGCGGTCAGCAGTGTGCGGACCCTCCTATCCAGGGCATCAAGTTCCGTCTGAGTCCATTTGAGTATGCTGAAAGAATACATCAAAACCGGCATGACCCAACCGTTGAAGGCGCGCACCTTGTTTCCGCCTGACAAAAGACTGCCTAGCACCTTATTCAGGCGGCCAAAGAAGCGCTCCCTCAACGATTGTTTCATGTCTGCGGTATTGATACCTAATGCCTCCGACATACCCAAATACTTGTAAGTTTCTGTTGAGGAGAGGGATCTAAGGTATATGGAATCCGAGAGTTGAGTTCCCACGGATTCCATAATCTCCCCTCGCTTCACATGCATGACTGCACATTTGTCCACACCAAATTCCATACTGATGGCACTACTGAAAGTTTCTGTTACCTTCAGTAGCTTCATCAGTTGCAAATTGTTGGGGGCAAAGAGTTTCAGATCATCCATGTAAAGAAGGTGAGATATGACCTGACCATCTCTCCTCAACAGATAGCCTAGACCTGAACGCTCCAGCAGTGTGCTGAGAGGGTTCAAGGCTAGACAAAACCACAATGGACTCAGACTATCATCCTGGAATATACCACGCTCGATCCTTATCGGTTCGCTGTTCCCCTGGATCTGTCGACATCCTGGATAGCGATGAACCGTTCTCCAGTGTCCCATACATGACATCAGGAAGGTACGTAGAGTTGCATCTATTTTATACAACTCCAGCACTTTCATGAGCCATGTATGAGGCACAGAGTCGTAGGCCTTCTTATAATCTATCCAACATGTAGACAGATTCTTTCGGGAGCGGCGAACCTGTTGGCTAATGGCCATATCAATGAGGAGCAGCTCCTTAGTGCCCTGGGACCCGTTCCTACATCCATTCTGAGAGGCAGACATAATAGAATTACTATCAATATGTTGGTTGATTTTAGCTCTCAAAATGGATGTAAGAACTTTATAGACCGTTGGTAAACAAGTGATTGGTCTATAATTTTTGGGTTCCGCGGTACTACCTGATTTATGGAGCAGGTGGGTAATTCCTGTCATCAGGAACTGGGGCAGCGACCCTGACTCTAAGGCTGATTGAAACTGGGACGCCAAACGAGCGTGTGATCTTTGGAACCACTTGATCCAAAAGTTGTGCAGTCCGTCCGGTCCTGGAGATTTCCAGTTAGGCAACGGACGGACTGCACGAGCTACGTCTTGGGGGCTGATGATGATTGCCCCCATTTCTGGTATAGGATCACACGCTTGTTCAACCTCCCGGGTCCAATCGCCCTCAGTGTGACTGACAGGCACCGACCAGATGTTGCGCCAAAATGAATACATGACGCTATCATCCGGCAGACGCGTGTCAGTCACACCTTGGTCCGGTCGCTCCCAAGCCCTATATACCCACCTTTCATCGCTTTGGAAAGTGCAATTCTGAGTGTACCGTTCCACTCGCCGCTTGTACCGACGAATACGGCTTGCCCATGCACAGATCTTCTGCTTCAGGGAGTCGATACGCTCTGTGACGCGGGCCAAGTAATCTCGGAAACTAATATCAGTTCCCGAAAAAGCCCGCTTCACAAAGCGCATCACTCTAGGGCGAGTATTGCCCTCCCTGAAGCAGATTAACTTGCCTATGAGTGCCCTAGCCTCACCGATACGCCGCTCAATCCTGCACTGCCAAGCTGGAACAGCTAATTTTGGTCGTGGAGCTCTGTCGTTGTTGGGGAATTTGACGTGAGCTACATGACATGCCGCTACAGCTCCACAGTACAATATTGAGTGGGTATCGGCGAGGTCTTTGCTGCTGTCAAAGCAATTTGACAGCTGCGAATCTAGAGCACACATCAGCGCCTTGTTTTTATTGTGCATAGGCAAACGAGGCAAACGTGGCCTAAGTTCAGGCGGTGTGGAACGATACTCCCGGAACGCACCTTCCAAAGCGCTCTTCAATTGGGCGTTGCACTGGGTACTCACGGATATAACTTTGTCACGATCCTCTTCACCATCGTAGTCGGATCGCGGCGGCGCACTGGGAATATTTTGCTGCTGCACTGCGATCATTGGCGAAGCAGGCGTAACTAGGTTACTCCGTGATTCGGAGCGTAGTCGATCAAGTACGGTGTCATCCAACATATGGTTACGTTGGATGACCCGCACCTAATCCGACAGTCGTTGTGCCTCTACGCTGACAGCCGGCTCAAGTGCCTGAAACAGAGAGAGCATCCGACTACGGTACGCAGTCAAGTTGCTTCCCCCCTCAGTAGCCCCATAATATGTGCGCATGACGTTTTCATTAATGGACTGAGTTCATCGCATGCGCGAGACATTTCCACCGGCAGCGGGGACCCTGCTCGGGGCCTGTTGGCCTCGAGGTCCCAAGCCCGCTGGTGGCCGTCCTCTTCCTCGTCGTCGTCCTCTTGGTGGTGGTGTCGACGGCGGGGAGAAAAACTCGTCGCTCGGGCTCGACGCAACTGCAGCGACCGGTGACACGGTGCTCACGGATGTGGCGCGTCCCGGCGGCTGCGAGGCGGAGCTGAGCGACGAGCCCGGAGATGGTGGGTGTGCCTCTTTTTGTAATTTGGCCCGGTGCCTTGTCAACATAGGTGACATTTCAACTATTTCGATGTGATTTTAACGTGTTCCATGGGGTCCAATTTATGAACATCCAGATGTCCAGTATATTTGAGTTTTTTTTTTTTCCTTCTTAGCATTGTATAATGTTACTCAACTGGTTTAAAATTGTATATAATAAATTAAAACTCGGAACGGGAAAAATGTATATCTTATCAGTTTGACACTCGGGCCACAGATTATTATTATTATTATATGTAATAATAATAATAATAACCCCACTGCTGTATCTCTACGTTGACGACGTGGTGGGGCTTGCGTGCTCCGATGAGCCCTAGGTCTGTGCCGATAGGGTTTACTTTGCCGAGATAGGTCTAGGGTGAGGGGCCAGACTAAGAGAGATACAATCCAAGCCAAGGTCGCACATGCCGAGGGCTGCATGGCTAGGGGAGAGGTTAGTCGCTAGTGTGCCAAATCTGGATAATAGGGGACCTCCAGTTTTATTTACCCTTACCACAGTGAACGCAGGGCTCTGCTGTGGCCGACTTTGTTAGTCCCTAGCTACTCGTGGGAACAATATGTTAAAAGGGCGAAAACAAAAAAAAAAAATTCAGGCAAATATGCCTGCTGCAGATGATGAAACATCGCCGGTTTCTTCATCGTCATCACCAAAATCCATCTTCTCATCAATTGCATCATCACCACCTTCATACTTATCACGTTCATCAAGATCATCATCAATATTATCACCAATGACAGTAGAAGTTGTGTCGGAGGCTAATTTAGCCAATAATCCTTCACCCACTGCTGTCACTACTACGCGAAAAAAATGGAGTAAAGAAATGAATGAATTTATTTGGCGTAACTATCTTATCATCACAAACTTAGAATCTGACACGAAAGCATATCTAACATCATTACATCATCAATTCATAGAAAAAATCCCAAATATGAAAGTATCCAAGCAAAGAATTGGAGATCAAAGAAGAGCAATAGTTTCCAAGAAGTTACTACCTTCCACCACACTCGATACAATTAAGCTTGAAGTAAGCAACCATTTAAGAACTCACAACAATGACTTAGAATTACATTTTCCACCGGAGATTCCTTCATCTCAAACAGACTCACAACCGCACTCACAATCAGAACCTAAACGTAGGATGAAATGGTCCAACGAATTCAATGAAACACTCATGAAATGTTATTTTAGGGTATGAAAAATGGAGACGGATATGACAGTTTGGCGAAAAAATTTAAAAGAAAAATTCATAGAATGTTGCCTCCATTTATCACACTTATCAGAACAACGCATTTCGGACCAAAAAAGAGTAATAGTTAATAATAGCATGATACCAGAATCAAGGCTACAGATATTAAAATAATTTGTAGAAAATGAATTATGTGAAACAGAGTCTTTCCAAAGGCAAGTTGATAATATAATGTCAAATATAGACGTAGGAAATATACATATAGACACAAATACAGAAACACTTAATATAGATATAGAAAATATAGGGCCATCAGAAACAGAGAATATCGGAGTAGGAATAGATGACGGTAACACTAATAAGTTAGGACAAGAACACCCTATACATCTTAATACACAACACACAAGCCCAATTAGAAATCCTGAAATAGATGAAATATTCTCACAAACACTACAGTACTACAAAGACACCCACCCTACAGAAAGGAGTTACATACCGAAGCAAAAGTCATCAAAAAAGTTAGCGAATATAGTTAGTTACATAAACAAAGTAATTTTGCCAGAACAAGTTACCAGTGACACAGATTTCAATCATCTCCAGACAGCAATATACTGCGCAGCATGGACAGCTGCAAAGGCCAACGGTAGTAAAATTACTCTCGCGCCTCCTTTAGATAGTAGTAGTAGACCTCAACAAGCCCACAAACCTAAATGGCAAAAAAGACTAGAAAACAAAATAGAATCTATTAGGGCCAAAATTGGAAGATTAACTCAGTATATTCAAGGCGTTAGAAGCAGAAAACTAATCAAAGCAGTTGAGATAATATTAAAAGACTACAGAATACATACATTACACGAACAACCTAACACACAACTGGAACATTTCCTAGATACTCTAAAACAGAAATTAACAGTAGTAAAAAGTAGACTAAATCGATACACTAAATGCACTCTTCGTAAAACACAAAATAACCAGTTTAGGAATAACGAAAAACAATTTTATCGATCCCTAAGGAAATCAACAACAAATGAAACAACATCTAATAACAGTACACATACAGCATTTCTAACTACAGAAGAGTTACAACAATTTTGGGCTGGGATTTGGGAAAACCCTGTCTGCCATAACACTGAAGCAGAATGGATTAAAGCAGAGCAGGTCATTCATACTAACACAGAAGCGATGATCTTTGATCAAGTTGAGGTAGCAGCTTTTCATGACGTCCTAACAAAAATACATAATTGGAAATCGCCTGGTTCAGATTATATACACAACTACTGGTACAAAAAATTTACACACACACACCCTCACATATTTAACCATATTACTGTTAAATATTATTTCAGATGAGGTAGATATATTTCACTGCAGTCTGATGAAGTTCACAGGAGTAGCACTGAAGTGCATCGAGAATGTTTAGATGTGTGTCAATTGTTTTTTCTTATTGTTTTTCTTTTTGTATGTGTATCTTAGTAGTAACATCGCATTGGCGTCATAGCTGTTAAGGTGTTATTTACGTAATTTTAAATAAATAAATAAATAATAAATAAATAAATATTAACAATTTCATAAAAGACCCCGCAACGATCCCTACATATATCACAGAGGGTAAGACCTATATGCTACCAAAAGACCATAGCGACTCAGCAAATCCAGCAAAATATAGGCCAATTACTTGCCTGCAAACAATATATAAAATAATGACATCATGCATTAGTCGCATAATCTATAAACATCTTGAAACACAGAAAATATTATCAGAAGACCAGAAGGGGTGTAAGAAGTTAAGCCAAGGATGTAAAGAACAGTTGACAATAGACGCAGTAATACATAGACATGTTCAACGTACTAAAAAAGATTTACATACTATGTATATTGACTATAGGAAAGCATACGATTCAGTACCCCACTCGTGGTTACTCGAAGTTTTAAAAATATATAAAATACATCCACAACTTATAACATTTTTAGGTACTATTGTAGAACAATGGAAGACACGGTTACAACTGAACACATCAACAGGAACAGTCGAAACAGAACTCATTAAGATCCAGCGAGGAATATTCCAAGGAGACTCACTCAGCCCACTATGGTTCTGTCTAGCATTAAACCCTCTTTCAAACAAACTTAATGCATTAATACCTGGTTACCAACTCCAATTTAGTGATACAATGACTGACATACTGACTGACCAACAATATTGTAAAGTAAACCATCTCCTTCATATGGATGACATCAAATTGTACGCGTCATCCCCTGATGACTTATATGAACTAGCGGATGTAACTGAACAATTCTCAAAAGATATAGCTATGGAGTTTGGGATTGATAAATGTAAAATTAATTCAATAAGCGCAGGTAAAACATATACACATTCATACCAAATTCAGACAGGTGCGACAATAGATTCTTTAGACGAAACCGGGACGTACAAATATCTAGGGTATATACAGGCTAAACAGATTGAGCACAAGGAAATCAAAACCACACTTACTAAGCAATTTAAACATAGGTTAAAAACAATATTTAACACTCAGATAAACACTAAAAACACCATTAAAGCTATTAACACCTATGCCATCCCCATACTCACCTACTCCTTTGGCATCATAAAATGTAACAAGACCGACCTCAAAAACTTACAAAGGATTATAAACACCACTCTCACTAAACACAGGAGACACCATCCTAGGTCATGTGTACAGAGACTCACGCTACCAAGGAACGACGGCGGAAGGGGAATAATAGATATCACAAACCTACATAACAAACAAATAACAACATTGAGAACATACTTTGACAATAAAAGCTCCACTTCAACCCTACACAAAGCAATAGCGTTTAATGACAAGAAACTTACCCCTTTGAACATGTATGACAGGACAACACAAAGTAATGAACAACAGACTGACCGACAGACAAAAATCGCTGAATGGACTCAAAAGTCACTGCATGGGAGACACCGACACGACTTTAATCTACCTAACGTCGACAAGTTAGCGTCGAACGAATGGTTAAAGCGTGGAGAACTGTTCCCTGAGACCGAAGGGTTTATGATAGCGATTCAAGACCAGGTCATAGAAACCCGAAATTACCAGAAACACATAATGAGAGTTCCTCAAACAGTAGACATATGTAGGCGATGCAATAGTTCTTCGGAAACCATTCAGCACATCACAGGTGCGTGTAAAGCAATAGTCCAGACTGATTATAAGCACAGGCATGATCAAATAGCGAACATAATTCATCAAAAATTTGCATTAAAATATAACTTCATCTCCACACCACCAGTACCTTATTATAAATACCAGCCTGAAACTGTTCTTGAAAACGCCACTCACAAATTGTGCTTCGACCGAGGAATCTTCACAGATAAAACAATTCACTACAATAGACCAGACATCACATTATTAGACAAACGTAACAAAACCGCTCAAATTATAGACATCGCCGTACCAAACACCCACAATCTACAAAATACAATAGCTGAAAAACTTTCAAAATATATAGATCATCAGTCTTTAAGAACTCTTGACTTACCACCATACACATACCAAAGTCTTCAAAAAGCCGCAATCCTGAATACATGCAGGATTGTCAGAAAGTTTTTGCAAAATGAAAATAAATCTGTAGTCACCACCACAAACACAGAACCTCGAGTCACCGCACACACACAGTTCACCAGACACCGACACTCATAATCGCAAAATTCCGTCATATCATCATCTCATCATAATACCACTTTCCCGCGGTAGTACTTGGCTTCGGCCCGTACTATTCTATAAATCCGGCAATAAAGCCGAGATATGTAAAAATATAAAAACAAATAATAATAATACACAACCTTGTAGCCAGGATTATCCATCAGCAACTTGCTCTAAAATACAACCTTGTGGAATCGGAAGTTCCTTTCTATAGGTACGTGCCCGACCCAGTTCTCGATAATGGCTGTATCACGTTGTACTGGGATCAATCCATCATCACTGACAGGACTATTGTAGCCAATAAGCCTGTTATAGTGGTGGTGGATCGATCAGAGCGGCGCGCAATGATTATTGACATAACGGTCCCACATGATGAGAACCTCGTGAAAGCCGAGAAAGATAAACAAATCAAGTATCTTGACTTGGCTCGCGAGGTTGTTAACATGTGGGAAGTGGACTCAGCAATCATTGTGCCGATAGTCGTATCAGCCCATGGCTTAATTGCCAAGAGCCTCGATCAATACCTGAGGAGGCTCTCGTTAGGCAGCTGGATCAAGGGCTTGATTCAGAAAGCGGTACTCCTGGACACGGCTCGTATTGTTAGGAGGTTCCTCTCTCTGGAGCCCTGACCGCCGGTAGCTTGGACCCTGTTCCCGATACCGGTGGGCTACAATTTTTTATATTTTTAAATGTTTTTTATATATGTTTTAATTAATATTTAAAAATGTAACAAATTTGTTTATAAATGAATAAAGATAATAATAATGTAATAATAGATTTGACCGGTATCGTAATTTAAATTGATTACTTATGTCTTCTGTGACAAGCTCCTGAATTTTGACTAGGATGAAAACTACACCTTGTATAAAAGGATCTTTAGCTAGTGAACATAATATTCGTACCATCATCGAGCTAACTCGCTCTCTGCTTACAACGCAGTTACCGCCAAGTGGCTTCTTATGTTTTACACACACTTCACTGGCTATACAGCTTGCCTTGCCACTTGCCTTACGACTTGCATGTGATAATGCGTCTCAACTCTCAAGGCAATCTTGGAGTTTTGGTAACAAGACGGTTATGTGCTCTGAGAATGTTTTAATGAATATCTGTTTACGTAAACTGTTCTTATTAGGGTAAAGAAATTATTGAGTTTTGACTGCAAGTTGGGAAAGTACCTACTAACTAATGAGACCTTTTCAATGTATGTGTAGGTACTTACTATCTAAGTTTATCTTAGGCATCACTGACATCGGTAAAAGTATGTCGTACGAAGGTAAGGAACATCCTGAGGAAAATGAGTAGAAGACTTATAACCAATCCACCTTGAACAAGGGCGGTATGGTAATCAATGTATGTGAGGCCTTTGTTCTGCAGTGGGAAAGTAATAACCTGGTTTTATTATTTATTTAAATTGAATTAAGTGTCTTGAAGAAATCACCTGAAGTAGAGTTTATATAGAAGTCGGACAACCGGGATTTAAGATCTTGTGACAGTTCCATTGTCGAGATTGCGACTTAAGAAACATGAACTGGAATACACCTGGAATACAAGGAGCCTTTTCTGGGCATTGTTGGTTTTGACATGTAAACTATAGAACCACAAAATAATAAATGTTAGAAATGCTTTCTGTTTTGGGCTTTGATTAATATCCAATGGGGAAAATATAATAGCACCAAATTTTAATGAGGCAGTTGAAGTCACACTAGTTTTGTCTAGGCCGACTTGGGGCACCCCAATACGTGACCCTTCGTGGTTATTTTTTTAGTAACAATTCAGAAGTAGGAGCCAGGTCTCCCTCGATTCGGATGCAAGAGCATAACAGTTCAATTTCTGGTGGTTATTAACTAAAAAAAACTATTTTTGGTTCCAATCTAAATATATAAAAGAAGAAACTGACTGACTGACTGACTGATTGACTGACTGACTGACTGACTGACTCATCTATCAACGCACAGCCCAAACCGCTGGTCCTACAGATTCCAAATTTGGCAAGTAGGTTCCTCATGTGGTCTAGAGGTGCACTAAAAAAGGATTTTTCAAAATTCATCCCCTAAAGGGGTTAAACGGGGCTCCAAAGTTTGTATGGGGAAACAAGATTAGTTAGACTATTTTATTCGAAACTTCACAGGAGTGCTCCTATTGATAAATGAGTAGAAACGGGTTTCAGGTTTTTTCAGAATTCAACCCCTAAGAGGGGGAAATGGGGTGGCAAAGTATAAAGATCAATGCACAGCCCAAACCGCTGAGTCTAGAGATTCCAAATTTGGCAAGTAGGTTCCTAATGTGGTCTAGGGGTGCACTAAGAAAGAGTTTTTCAAAATTCAACCCCTAAGGGGGTTAAACGGGAAACCAAAGTTTGTATGGGTAAAACAAGATTAGTTAGACTATTTTATTCGAAACTTCACAGGAGTGCTCCTATTGATAAATGAGTAGAAACGGGTTTCAGGTTTTTTCAGAATTCAACCCCTAAGAGGGGGAAATGGGGTGGCAAAGTATAAAAATCAATGCACAGCCCAAACCGCTGAGTCTAGAGATTCCAAATTTGGCACAAAGGTTCTTTATGAGGTTTAGGTGTGCACTAAGAAAGGATTTTTCAAAATTCACCCCCTTAGGGGTTGGAACGGGAGTCCAAAGATTACGTGGGGAAATAAGATTAGTTAGACTACTTTATTCGAAACTTAACAGGAGTACTCCTATCGATAAATGAGTTAACGTTTGTGTTTCAGTTTTTTTTTTCAGAATTCAACCCCTAAAGGGGGAAATGGGGTAACAAAGCCTGAAATTCAACATAGGTATTGTTTTTATGGTGAATTGGGTCGGGTGTATTACAAAAACAACGATTTTAAGATTTAATGTGGCAGACCTGAAATACTACCATTCCCTTTTGGGGTGCTATGGGGTTGAAATGTCTAAAAATCAATATGGGTGTCGATACCGAGATTGTCAGGGTTGCTGATTACGAAAATGGCATTTATTTTGAGATCCAGATGATAATAATTGTGATTACGATGATGATGATTGTGATAATGATGACGATGATGATGATTTTGATTACGATTATAATGATTGTGATTACGATGATGATGATTGTGATAACGATGATAATGATTGTGATTACAATGATAATAAGTGTGATAACGATGATGGTGATTGTGATAGTGATTGTGATGGTGATTGTGATTGTGATTGTGATTGTGATGGTGATTGTGATGGTGATTGTGATGGTGATTGTGATGGTGATTGTGATGGTGATTGTGATGGTGATTGTGATTGTGATGGTGATTGTGATGGTGATTGTGATGGTGATTGTGATGGTGATTGTGATGGTGATTGTGATGGTGATTGTGATGGTGATTGTGATGGTGATTGTGATGGTGATTGTGATGGTGATTGTGATGGTGATTGTGATGGTGATTGTGATGGTGATTGTGATGGTGATTGTGATGGTGATGGTGAGTGTGATAATGACTGTGATTACGATGATAATTATTGTGATAACGATGATGGTGATTGTGATAGTTATTTTGATGGTGATTGTGATGGTGATTGTGATAGTGATTGTGATAGCGATAGGGATTGTGATGGTGATTGTGATAGTGATGGTGATTGTTATGGTGATTGTGATGGTGATTGTGATGGTGATTGAGATAGTGATGGTGAGTGTGATAATGACTGTGATTACGATGATAATTATTGTGATAACGATGATGGTGATTGTGATAGTTATTTTGATGGTGATTGTGATTGTGATGGTGATGGTGATTGTGATAGTGATTGTGATAGTGATGGGGATTGTGATGGTAATTGTGACTGTTATGGTGATTGTGACGGTGATTGTGATAATGATTGTGGTAATTAAGGTGGTTGTGTTAATGATGATAATTGGTGATAATGATGGTGACTGTGATAGTGATGGTGATGGGGATTATGATTGTGACAGTGATAGTGATGGTGATTGTGATAATGATGGCGGTTGTGATAGTGATGGTGATTGTAATAATAATAATTGTGATGACTATGAAATGCGGCACATCGATAGTTTATAACCTGGATTAACATGGAGGACACTATTATCCCTTTAGTATGATCCAGTGGGACAGTTACCGAACTTCACGCGGGTGAAGCCGCGGGCAACAGCTAGTCTTCTATATAACTACATATAATAAAACAGTAAAAAAACTGTGTCTGTACATTGAATATATTAAAAAATAAATAATTGAGGGGAAACAGAAACAGTAATAGAGCACGAATCCAAAAAAAAAGTCTGTCTGTTTGTCTGTGTGTCTGTTTGTTTGTACACGCTAATCTTCGGAACTGCTGGACGGATTTGAATGTTTTTTTTTGTTGCATAGGTATTAAGTCTGGGCAACATATAGGCTATAATTTATCTTGAAAACTTGAACACCTGATGCAGAACCGCAACAGACCAGGGGGTCTAAAATGGCCGTTTTATCAGAATCGTAATATGAATCACGTTAAAAATTTAAAATTCTTAAAATGGACTTTATGCTTATGATAATAAAGTGCATTTTAGGAATTTTATATTTTTAACGTGATTCATACTAAGATTCTGTGGGGATTCTGCTAAAGCGGCCATTTTAGACCCTCAGCTAAACTATAAGAGACACAAAAATGGTACCATAGCAAAAATTGTTCCACGTGATGGGCATTTTCTGCTGAGAGAATAAATTTGAAGATCTGGAACACCTGATGTGGAACTCCAAGAGCCCAGCTACACTATAACATATATATAGGAATGACGTCTCAGCAAGTGTTTTTTGGTCTAATGGGCATTTCCTGTTGACTTATAAAAATATTTAGTCTGATGGGCATTTCCTGTTGACTTACAAAAATGAAAGATCTGGAACCTCTCGAATCTCTCACTCGAATCGTCTAAAAGACGTCTACGGGACGATTCGAGACGTTCCAGATTTTTTTCTTCAGTTGTATTCCCGACCCCGGGCTCTTAAAATTCGACATCAGACGTTTCAGGTCTTCGATTTTGACGACCCCGTTGTCACTGGCATAAGCAACAGGATCCGCGTACGAAGTCGCGGGCAGAAGCTAGTCTATACTAATATTATAAAGAGGTAACATTTTGTTTGTGAGTTTGTATGTTTGTAAGTTTGTATGTAGGGGGTTATCTCCGGAAGTAATGAACCAATTTCAAAAATTGTTTCACTGGTAGAAAGCATCATTATTCGTGAGTGCTAAAGGCTATATTTTATTTCCGTACTCCCACGGGAACGGGAACTACGCGGGTGAAACCGCGGGACGTCAGCTAGTTTCACGATGAAATGGGGATTAATTTTGGTGATCATTTACTAATTTTTATTTCAGTCATCAAAAGTAATTTTTTTTGCCGTTAAATTTTGCTTCTTTATTCTTATCTTCATTCTGGTGGTTCGTTAATTGTGTGCCATATCCAATTATCCATGGTTCGAAGCGATAATTATAGTTCATCATAATTATCAAGAAGTGATAATTATTTAAGAAAATACTTACCTGATAATTAAAAACCCTCGTATTCATTTATATTACAACTATTTAATGTTATTCAGTAACTACAGAACTTAATGTTTGAGTAGGGTCAATTGCTCAGCTGAATTGAAATAATATCATGTTGACGGTGAAGTTCCTATCACATTGACTGCGTTTGTATCATTCGATACCGCGGCCAATTGAGAAAGGTAATATCATTGATAGTGTGATGTCGCCATTGGCCGTAGGTAAGTACCTACTTTGTGGGTGTTATATTGTTTGCTCGTTGCAGGGACAGTTGCTACTGATGGTGCCAAACTCTTAATCAAATTGTAGATGGGAATAATTTAGATTGCCATCATCGACCAGCTTAGAAGAGTATATGTAGACCAGTAATTGCTACTACTAATTGCTTTACTACTCATCTCGTGGGAAATTCCATACACATACGACGACGACACTACATTGACGACCCGAATGGCGCAGCGGAGGTGAGCCTGCCTTACGTTCTTAGGGTCCCGGGTTCGAATACCGGTTGGAGCAAATGTTTGTGTGATGAGCATGGACATTTGTTTCCGAGTCATGGATGTTTATATGTATAATAAGTATGTATTTACAAACAAAAGGTATCTATGTAGTATATCAACTATCTCCACGACACAAGCCTTGTTGCTTAGTGTGGCACTAGATGGCACTATGTGTTAATGTCCAGCGATATTTATTTTATTTATTATACTATTAGTCTATTACCATGACAGGAATAAATTGCATCGTAAAAAAATTACAAGACAATAATGCCATCAAAAGTCTAGCTACAGCTCATAGCTTCACTACTTTGCTAGAAAAAGACTTTCTAATAGCTCGATTTTGAGCCACTCTCATCTACCCACCAACTACCCATAATAAACTAAATAGAATACCAGTAAACTAACCCTAACTCCACAAAACAAACATCCCCACAAAAACATATATCTTCAGAAAATCCTAACAAGCAATTCATTTTCAAACCAGTCCAGCATTCTAGAAAGATCCACATACGATCCTACATTACATTGGGGCAGTTATCAGCAGGCTAAGAGCGTCAGTAAGACGTACTTAAGAGCTAAACCAGTTCGGACAGGCTGCCACTATCAGCCGCCCCAACGGGCAGGGCTTACGTGGTCCGTAATAGATATTCCATGTACGACCAGTCGAGTACTCCACGACTGTGTCATACGATAACTCTTAAGTGCCCCGAAATGGGTTGTTTACCGAACTATTATAGTGAGAATGGTTCTTATTGTGGATTTGTTTGACGTTTTTGGTGTCTGTGAGAAGGGTCTGTTTCTTGGGGAAAGGTTTTTTTAGTTGGTGCGGTGTTTAAAACGATGACAAATTATTCACATTTTTTCTCTTTGTTTTATTTCATTTTACGTCCGAGGCGTTTGTAGGAGATTGGCTAGAGAAAACCGCACGGAGGGAAAAGTATGGGGGAGGCCTTTGCCCAGCACTGGGACATTAGAGGTAAAGCAAAAGAAAATGGTTGGCATATCACAATACACTACTGCACTACAGATAGGTTTCCTTCAAGATACGATACAACAGCAGCTTACTTGTGCGACTAATTTTAATTGCTCATTCATCACAAAGAAGTTTTCACTTTTTGTAATAAACAATAACGGAAATGTTTCACCTAATTTACAGAAATAATGTGAAGGACACCCAGGATTATTTTTATACGTAATACGTACACTTACTGTTATCATTGAATTTAATGAACAATGTTGTTTTTGCCTCTGAAAATATAAAGATGCTTCCCTGGCTCTTTCGTTGGTACATTTGATTCCGTTTAAAAAACATTCGTTTATACGCACTGAGGAATAAGGAGATTAAAATAAAAACTTTCCGTCTGAAGGCAGTTACAGAAACGTGGATTTTGATACACTTTTTACCACACTTTTACACTGACTTCCAGAGTTCCGTATGTATTATACAGAAACCAGTAAACGTCTTAAAGAGGTAATAATTATACCTGAATGTCTTTGAAGAAAGATGAATTAAAAAAAAAAACACATTGAATGAAGAAAGTACAAATAAACCAATAAATATGATATTGGTAATTATGAGTAGACAAGTTGTTAAAAGTATTGTTGACATCTACAACGTATATTTTTGTATATTCATACTTAAATTACTTAAAATAAATAATAGCTAATAACGTACAAATATTAGTTCCAATTATTATACATATATTAATTTGGATTATTCCAATCCAAGTCCCCACACACACGGAAAAGGAAATAATTCAATTCCAATTCTTATTCTTTATTGCACACAAAAAAAATCAAATATACATAAAAAATTGCAATTATATAGCTTATGTACAAAGGCGAGCTTAACCCAGAATAGGGTTTTCTTACAGCAAACCTAATTTTGATAGCGAGATTTGCAGAAGAGGATTCACTTAAGAATGTGCAATATTACTAAAATTAATTAATACATAAATAACTAAAACTAACTAAACAACTTACAATTATGTGAATAAAATCCAATCCAAATGCCCAACACAAATCCGTAATTTTTCCATCGCTTTTTATATACAACTTGAAACATAAAGCACCGTGCATCAGAGCTTCAAAGATACGGAAACGTCTGTATCGGCTAATCAGTAATTAAGAAGATACACAGCGAACGTTCGCTGTATTTTCCAACGGATCGCTAAAAGCAGAGGTTCTGAAACAATAGCAGTTTATTTATATTTGCACGGCTAAGTCTTTCCGTGAAAGCTCGTTAAGAGGACAAAGCCATTCTGTTTATTAGCTCTCACCTGCCCCTTTTGTTATTATTATGTAGCTGACAAAGATTTTTGAAAGAAACACGGCGTTTTAATGTCAATTCGACCGTTTTCCGGTTTTTGTTAATGTTTGTGATGTTAAAACATAGTATACTGAAGCTTATTGTAGGATATGTATGTATACATTACTAAGCTAATTAACTCTCTGCGTCTTTTCGGATGGGAATTGGGTAGATGACACACCAATCAATTGACATACTTTTTAAGAGCTGTCAAAACGCGGTTCTTTCATAGATGTTGTATGGCAAAAGCACGCTGTGACGTCACTGTTTGGTCAACTCAATGACTCAACTATTTATTGATTTCAAAGTAACTAAAAATCTAATTTGGCAATTAATTGAAAATAAATCGGGTTTTCAGGGCTAAAATAACGTTTTCCTTTTTAGAGATTGGTGTCTTGGAATTATTGTTTTATGGTGTCATCTATTCTATTCATCAAATGCCTCCGCTCTGGGCGGAGCGGAAAGGAGTGTCAGACTTGTACTGACTAAAACCCATTCACCAAACCCATCCTTCTTAGCCCTTTGTGTTCCAGGGCCGCGGTATCTCTTTCGAACAGTCCCGCAGCCCCGTCAGGTATCGGCCCTTGCGGACCCCTTCCGGTATGCTGATATTTCTTAGAGGTGCGCGTGGAACAAGAACGCGCCGTCGACACGGCCGAAAGCTTTGAGTATTTTCCTCCACTTTCTCTTGTGTCACCTACGATGCTATGGAACAGGGGAAGCATTGAGTCCCTTAAAAGGACCTTCAATATGACGATTTCAAATTAGTGTTTGATAGATTTAAAAAAACTTCAGCATTGTAGAGCGCTCTCTGATATTTTCTCTTGTGTCACCTACGATGCTATGGAACAGGGGAAGCATTGAGTCCCTTAAAAGGACCTTCAATAAGACGATTTCAAATTAGTGTTTGATAGATTTAAGAAAAACTTCAGCATTGTAGAGCGCTCTCTGATATTTTCTCTTGTGTCACCTACGATGCTATGGAACAGGGGAAGCATTGAGTCCCTTAAAAGGACCTTCAATATGACGATTTCAAATTAGTGTTTGATAGATTTAAGAAAAACTTCAGCATTGTAGAGCGCTCTCTGATATTTTCTCTTGTGTCACCTACGATGCTATGGAACAGGGGAAGCATTGAGTCCTTTAAAAGGACCTTCAATATGACGATTTCAAATTAGTGTTTGATAGATTTAAGAAAAACTTCAGCATTGTAGAGCGCTCTCTGATATTTATACCTGTGTGACAGTGACGCGACCTGACATATTAACGTCCGGGTTCTGTAGCAATGTATTTACAAAGCCCAAAACACGAAATAAAAAGGAATTTACAGAAATGCTAAACACGGAGGCGTGACTAACCGGCGTTTCATTAGGGAGAAGTCAATTACAGAGAAAGCCGCCGAGAACATATGGTGGGTCATATTTCAGCTCAAATAACCTTCATATAGCTCCATATAGTGAATGAAAAAAATTTCATTAATGGAAAATGAGAAACATAAAATATGTCGTAAATATTCGTTTTATTTTCGCCTTTTTGTTTTATTATTTTGTCATGGCGTTACCGTGTATGTGTTACATACGTGTGATGGTAGGAAATTGTGTAATTTTGTATGTGGATTGCCAAAATATTTGACGATTTTGTAAGTTGTTTATTGAATTAACTTGTGACATGATTACTTAAGGGACAGGACGTAGTGAGTTATTACGAGTATTTTTCCTATTACCTTTTGGGTTAGAATAATATAAAGCATTTAAACTTTTAAAATGTGTACCTCTACTTAAAACAACTCAAGTCATGACTAATCTAAATATTTCGATAAAAAATAGACAGCTGACGGTAAGGTCTTAGTTAGCCATCTACATTTTTTTAAATGTATTTATTTAAAACAAACAGCTATGACGCCAATGCGATGTTACTACCAAGATACACATACAAAAAAAAACAATTAGAAAAACAATTATACCTACATTTAGCAAAAAAAAAATATATCATGTTATTTAGAATTGAAACCCGGACTTATCAAGTAAACTCCTTTATTTGGTTTCGCATTAAACGTTAATTAATGGCAGCTTACGAGCGTTACATCGAACTCTTATTAAATTAAAAATCAAAGTGCTGCGGCAAAGTAATTAATATTCACAATATCGTAAAATCAATTAAGATTTTAAGATCAAAGGGATTTGCTTCTTTCATTTTACTTGATAAGCTTATGAGCTAAGAGAGAGATATTTTAAGATCTCTTCAATTATTAAGCGTCCTGCACATTGGTGGCTGCTCGAAAAAATGATTGTTTCTAAACTTTGATCATCTGTAGGCTAGTCAACTTTTGGGTAACTAATGGATGAAACTGCTAGCTTACGTCTAAAATCGTTATTTTCTTAGATCAACACCTTGCATACTATTAGCTTTTCCATGCTAAGCGCCGAGAGTTCAAAATTAAAAATGTATAATATTCAGGCATTTCAATAAGGTGTCCCTGTTGTTACTGAAAATGAGTCTGCAAACGCGGTGCACACAAGAGGGTTCTAGGAATCACTATATCTTGGCCTTTATGTTGTTTTGTGTGGAAAGCCACAGATCTCGAAATCGAATAGCAATATTTTTGACAGCATAGTGTGAATCCTTGATTTATAAAGGGTCATGGTCAAAATGGGCGTAAGTCCAACATAATTGAAATATATCTTCAATACTAAGTACTCCAATTGCGATAAGTACCAAAGTCACCGGTGCTGATCAGAGCTACGGCCAATTGAAAATATTGGAATATCACAAAGCAGTAAATAGTGTACAGGCAACATGAACAATGAACATAGATGACGCAGATGAACTGGAATAGGAATCGCTCTCGAGACGATTTTTGAACTCCTCTAACTGATTAGCCAAAAAAGGTAGCAGAATTGGTGAAATACTACGAAGAGACTTACCCCGTTGGAAAAATATCAATAAAATCAAATCAGGTTCACCAGTCAACTTGATAAGAAGACTGATTTGATCACGCGCCTATCAAAACGCTTCTTTATCTTTCGACAATTATACCCAAATATATTATAAATTGAAATTGATGTACCTAATGTAGAACATTTGCTTGGCGAAAATATAAATTGAGCTCTTGTTTAGATGAAGACTGTGAACAAAATATGTTTTCATCAAGCTTAAGGTTTTTGTAGTTCGAACTTTTAAATTGGATTACAGAATGAATTAATTAATATTGGGTTTAAGTTCTTAAGCTCAAGAGCCTTGAAAGGGTTTTATGAGAAAAATATAAAGAACTGTATTTGAGTAAGCCAGCACTGTTCGACAGTGTTGGCTTACTTAATAAATAAAGGCATACAATTAACGAACCACCAGATTTAGCTATATGTAACGGCAAAAAATCACTTTTCATTGCCAAAATGAGTATTGATCACCAAACTTAATCCCCATTTTATCGTGAAATTAGAACCAAAATTTATTTTTTTAGTTAATGACCACCAGAAATTGAACTGTTATGCTCTTGCATCCGAGTCGAGCGAGACCCGGTCCTTCGACCGGCTCTGGTATCTGGATCTCTGTAGGCAAAACTAGTTTGTCATCAACCACCTCATTCATATTTGGTGCTCAATTTACTAAATTAGGTGATCGATTGATATTTTAGGTGATAGATGGTTAGTGGTCACAAAGTTATTTTTGGTGGTCATATTTTCTTTTCTAGGTGTTAAGATGTCCCACAGATAGGTCCCCTGGTTTCCAAACTAGGTTTTCACCTGTGACAGTATACATAGCCTCACAGGCAACCAAAAAAAACTTGAATACTGTTCTTCATCTTTTGAAGTCAATGATAAAAGTATAAAATTTGTGGTCCAAGTGGAATAACTCAGAGCCTTTTAAAGCATGTGGCTCATAATTTCCTAGGGTCCTACAATCTTATTCCGTACTAAGCAGTGATAGCTTAGTCGTGTGACTGTCAGACACACCACTAAATGATAATGATAAATGATGTTTATTTTGCAAGTAGGTTTTTACAAACACTTTTACACGTCATTTTTTTACAACTAGATGGGGCCGGTGTTTCGTACCTGACTACCCTGAGAAGAAACAAACTCAGAGGTCATAGTCTCTTTTGAAGTCCAGACATAATCTTGCTCAATTCACATGAGGACTATGCAGATTAGTGTCTGAGATGGTCTTTTGAAGAAAGAACCACACAGATTTGAGTGGACCTGTCCAGTCAGTGCAAGCATTTGTCAGTTATCGTGTAGCTCGACTTATAAGTCAAGGAGCTCAACGAAACGACGAACAATACCAAAGAAAGGACATTTTGGTATGTCGCTTATGGTACTCAAAAATTCGAAAAATCAGAGGCCTTTTTTTTTCCACAACTGCCTGGCAGTCTGAGACTCAAACTGCCAGGCAATTGTGGAAAAAACTAAAACAAACCAAAAATTTAATGAAATAAATCTCAAGTTCGAACATTAGGCCTCTGATTTTTCGAATTTCAAAACGTGTTATATAAGTAACACTTGCTTCGGTGAAGGAAAACATTGTGAGGAAACCAACATGCCTGAGAGATATTTCTTGACGGCGTGTAAAGTCAAGTCAGAGGCTTAAGGGCCGGGCGGCATATAACTTTGACACCAGGTTAGGCTACTAAGTACACGAAATTATAAAAAGACTCCATAATTTTCTCAAAACTAAATGCAATCTAAAAGGATACCGGTTGTAAGAGCCATAATCAACTTAGATAAAGTTAGAAAGAACAAAGCCTAGAACAATTAGTAACTCACAGATTTTAATTGGCACTCATTTCATTAATGAACGGATCACCCGTTCTGTTGGCAAGACCGTACCAACCCACCAACAACTACCAACCTCTGTTTATTAATTTTTATCACCGGCTTTTACTCGAACTTTGATATCAAAGACGATTGTTCTTTTGATCTATAAAACTGCCATTGTCTATGATTTATTGAAGCTATAATGAACCCACTTGGGCGAATCGCTGGTAATTAGGAGTTTTGATATCGCTTCTTTTATAACTAATGACTGATCGTGAATCTCTGTAATGTGGGTTGTGATTTTTTGATATTTTTATGATGGTTTTGGAGTTTATGGCTAAATGATAACAGCCACTGGGGTCGATCTTCAGTTAAGCTGCGCTTGCCTAGGTTGATCCGTGATGGGTGACCACCCATTACATACCTAGATTCCTCCGTGCCTCGGAAAGCATGTCCGTTAGTCCCGGCTGTTATTTGTAGACCTTTAAGAGTTGTTACAGGTAGTCAGTGGCCCGGAAGTCTGACAACCAGTCTTACAGGGGTCTTATCGTGTTATCCAGTACTAACTGGGATGTGGAGGTTAGATAGGCAGTCTCTCAATGTAAAATTCAGGTATTCCACTGCATCCAGTTAGACTGGAAGCCGACCGCAACGGAGAAGAGAGTGTTGTGATGTCCAGCAGTGGAATGTGGTATGTTGAGTTGACAAGGATACCAAAATCTTTATATTATTAGTTTAACAAATCAAAAGCTGAAAATAACCATGTTTTCTCGCCACGGTTTATATGAGAAATCAATTTTATAAAATATAGCCTCCTTTGTTCATTGTCCCATAAACTTCAGTAATAATGCCACGTCATTGCCACGTGGATGATTGATCAGAAATGTCACAGCATAAGAAAATAGTGTTACAATACTACCTATTAAAAGTTTTAGTTATTTGTTACAACACATAGTTTTCTTTTAAGAAACATTCTTAGGCTTCTGTGAAAGTTGAAACTAACGAAATATGGAACAGTTGAAAGTCTTGCTTGGTACTATGGACATAATGAATAACACTGACGCGGTGTTGGATACTGTTGATGATTTGGTTAAGGATTCCGAATGTAAGATATTATGACTACCTTTCAGTTTATCGGGGTGTGCAAAAAAAGTTGTTGAAGGTACTAACGTAGTAGGAAATTAATCAAGTTATCCGGGTTGGTTATTTGTTGCCAGTCGTATCCTAACGAAGTGCTGAAATTGAGCTTGAAAGCCGGTCTTCAGATTCGATTCAGATAACTTTATCTGATGCTCAAACATGAGTGCAAAGCAAAGTAAAAAGCAAAGCAAAGCAAAGTATTTGAATTTGGTGGTCAGATGCAACATTATTAGGACCCATCATCTGCCTAGCCTTTTCCCAACTATGTTGGGGTCGGCTTCCAGTCTAACCGGATGCAGCTGAATACCAGTATTTTACATGGAGTGACTGCCTGTCTGACCTCCACAACCCAGTTAGTACCGGGTAATACGATACCCCTTGGTAAGACTGGTTGTCAGACTTTTTGGGCCACTGACTACCTGTAACGACTGTCAAAGATCTACAAATGACAGTCGGGACCAACAGCTTAACGTGCTTTCCGAGGCACGGAGGAAACTCGGTATGTAATGGGTGGTCACCCATCCACAGACCAACCTAGGCAAGCGCGGTTTAACCTAACGATCGACCCGAGCGGCTGTTATTATTTAGCCACGAGCTCCTCCTCACCCGTTGATATTAAAACATGCATTCTCACACTCAGGATTATGTAAGGAGTAAGGATCATAGCTGCAGGTGAGGTTTTGTGATTTCTGCCACCAACCCCTAGGTATTGGAAAAAAGCGTGAGTTTACGAATGTTGAAAGTAAAGGGATTTTAGGGGAACACCTAAATATTTTATTCCAAATTTCGATATTCCGATTTTCAAAAATCCGAATTTTTATAATACCGAAGAATTATAATAATGTTTATTATTCAAATTTTCGAAATTTATTTTTCCGAAAGTCATCCGATACTTTGAATAAACTGCTAAAATTAGGTTTTCTCAAAAATGGTATGTAATGTTGCCATAAAATCTCTAAAAAGTATCCAGAAAGTGAACTCTACCGGAGACTTATTGACAAGTCCAATAAGAAGCGCGATTTTAAATTTGGAATCTCCAACTGTCCAGTAAGTAAGTATGTAATTTACTTACTGGACAGTAGGTCATCCTCTTTGGATCTGCTTAGAAAAAAGGCTACCAATATATCTATCTCTCTTTTTGGTATGACATTTTATCATTTAATGAAATACATAATATTACAGCCATTTTATAGTCTGTGACACTTAACGCGACGCAGAAAAATTTTGCGTTTTGTTTTGTACTTAGTAATGTGTAAAGAAGTATAGTGTGGGGTTTTATGTTTGTATTTAGTATTTCATTTATAAATCACATTGGATTAAAACTTTCCATTCTAAAATTAACATGGAGTTTCAAAAACAATAATTTACATTTTTTTACTAAAACATTAATGTAATGTAAAAATAGAACAATTTCCGAAACTAAACGCAAACTTTTTATTAAAAAAAAACAACGACTGGCGGGATTTCACATTCAATTCGGTATGTAAAGTATTTTTCAGGTATTTTTTTAATATTTTTATTTCGTAAAACATTTAATTTTAAGCCACTAATTTGAAGCTTTTTTTTTCCAAGTAACAGTTTTTTTAAAATTATTATTTAAAGTATTTTTCGTGATGACGTCATTTCATAGTCTGAATAGCTTTAAGTCTTTGCCACGTTTTCAGTACATACAAAAAACTAATAGACAACTTCAAACTTGACATTGACAACAGTTGACACTTGTCAGATACGATTTTTTATTTTGTTTGTTGTGAAATGTGAATGCTGTGATCGTGGCTGTGATGTGAACTTTTTGTTTGAGTTACTTTTCCTACGATTTTTAGCAAATTTAATTTCTACCATTATCCGTGCTGCATATTCGTGCAATGAATCTGTTATCGACAACTGGTGCTAAATGCTACGAAGCAAGACACCGTCATGCAGAAACACTACAACAAATAGCCTATTTACTAATCCAAACAATAGGCAGGCAGTTCCGTAAAGCATGCAATGGTCGATCAATGTTGCAGTAAGTATCAAAGTCCAACGGGAAAGCAAGGTCTGTCGTATACAAAGAATTAACGCAGAGAAAGAGAAATTATGGCAGCGCGCGATCCATCTCTAATAACTAGCATTGACACTTTTACACTGACGGTATGACAGACTAACAACAGTTTTTTTTTTAATTTATCTTGAAAAGCGCGAAGGAAGTAGTCTGTTCAGGCTACGTTATGACGTCATTTAGAGGTCAAATGAAAGTCAAATGGTTACATGTATTATTGTGAAAATAAACACAATCTCGTGATATAGAGAGCTAAAAATAGAAAAAATAAGGCTTAGGACCCTAAAATCTCCAAATGGTTTTGGAATCAGCGTGGGTTAATTTTTACTTTACATATCGAATTGCGACAATTGTGTTTAAACGAATTTGTTGTTAAACTTTCTTTCAATTTTGAGAAAAGTATTATACAAACCTCAACCAGTAAGAAAGCCATCCCGGCCTCGTATATAACCGGACCTCACGGTTCGGTCCGGTTAACTCATACTTGGCCAGGAAGGCTTACTTACTGGATTCTGCAGTAATGTACTATTAAGTGACAGAAACCAAATACCAAGGAAATAAAGTAGAAGTCAGTATTGCTTAGTGCTTTTCTGCATTGGGTCTTGCTCTGGCGTGAGGAGCGTAGGCCGATGGCTGACGCAGCGACGACGATATTTGTGACAAAAAGTGGGTGTGTAATGAAAAATGCTTAGCGAGCGCGCGTCACATAATCGAATTCTAATTAATGGGTGTTTTAATAATCGGGATTCGTATTTTTATGTTTCGTATTATCAATAAGTCGGACTATTTAAATTCAGCATTTTGAGAATAGTAATAAAATTACAATAATTAAATTACGTTAATAATATTGAAATTTAGGAAATTTTATGAAAATAGGATTAATGATAAATCGGAGTTGTATATTCGGAATTTGGAAATTCGGATTTGTGACTTTCAGAATAAAGTTTTTTCGTATTTACGAAGTTTACCCGGATTTTGAATGCTATGAAATAGGTATTGTTTTTAGGTTAGCAGTTGGTTCTATGGCGTCGCAAAACGGCTGTTACGTTCTTATGCAAACTGTTCACTGCATCTA
Organism: Xestia xanthographa; assembly: GCA_905147715.2. NCBI lineage: Eukaryota > Metazoa > Arthropoda > Insecta > Lepidoptera > Noctuidae > Xestia > Xestia xanthographa. Next base: position 17,391,941 of record LR990649.1, on the reverse strand, counting down.
TTGCATCGTGACTGGAAGTCGACCCCAACATAGTTCGAAAACCGCTAAGCAAATGAGAGTCACTTACCCACCCTGCAATAGGTATCATAGCAACACTTCCTCGCTCTGTATTTTGCTCCATCTTATCCACCTCTCTGAGGCTTATTTGGTAGTAATTAACATAGATTATGTTGTAACTATTACAGCCCATGGCAGTGCAAATAAAGAATCTGGTCATAAAGGTGCTGGAGATGCTCCAATGGCAGTCCCCCTTTGCACTGAGTGCGATGATGGCGGTTAGTACTTACAATTAGCACATTATTCCATCTTCATCATTTCAGCCGAAAGACGTCCAGTGCTGGACATAGGCCTCCCTCAAGTGTCGCCACATTGACCGGTCTCGTGCGACTAGCATCCAGCGGATTCCCGCAACTTTCACCAGGTCATCGGTCCACCTAGTGGGAGGCCTTCCAACGCAACGTCTCCAGTTCGCGGTCGCCACTACATCTTCACCTGCTCGCATCCCAACTAATTTGGGTTCAGCACAGCTTTATTTTTTTATACCTACAATCTCTAAAAGGTGTAAATTTACCCTTAACGAAGTCAAAGAAACTTGTTCTCCTCGTCATTGCGATATTTTTTTTTGTTCTACACCATACCTGGGAACCTTCTTAGTTGCGGAGATATTGGGGGTCAAAGTTCCAAATTTTTGACTAGTTTTTTTTTTTTTTAAATACAAGTTTTTAATGTAAGATTTTTACTTTTCCATGACCCCAGTACTATTCAATCCAAGTCCTATCGTAAAACGTGATTTTTCACCCCAAAAAACGTTTTCCAGCAATAATTTTTGTGTAAAGTTACTTAGTTTGATGTACAGAATGTTTGTTCATGAATGTTCCACATTTTAGGCCATGTTTTCATTCATAATTATGTGATAGATGTTATAGCACAATCATCAATCCATTGTTTCATTGGTCTTCTCCTACAAACTCTTATCATAGCCGTCCAAAGCAGTGATAGTCTAGTGGTGTGACCGTCGGACTACCAGTACCAAGTTCGAACCCAAGACAGGCACCTCTGATTTTTCGGATTCATGTGCGTGTTGTATAATTATCACTTGCTTCGGTGAAGGAAAACATCGTGAGGAAACCAGCATGTCTGAGAGATTTTCTCGATGGCATGCAAAGCCAGGTCAGAGGCCCATGGGTGACATAAAAACTCTGACACCAGGTTAGTCACTAACCACACGATAAGTAAGTATATCCATCCACACAATATTATCTAGGATGTCTCTAGAATGCACGAAGACAGACTGGCGAAGCGCATCTTCTATTCTGAACTCCAGGAAGGAAAACGGAAACGCGGTGGACACTTTTTACGTTTCAAGGATGTTCAGAATAGACACTTCAAACGATGCGAAATTGACCCCTTAGTGTGGGAAAAGCAGGCACAAAATCGGCCCGAGAGGAGACGTCGTGTGCATCGGCAGGTCAACGCCTTTGAAGAGAGAAGAAGGTCGCAGCTGGACTTAAAGCGTGATGAACTTAAAGCTAGACCACCTACAGCTATACCCTACAATTTTGTCAATGGTGTTCTGACATGTCCGATTTATGCTCGGAGGTTTTCGGCCAAAGTTGGATATGCTAGCCACTTGAAAGAGCAGCACACCAAAGCTCTCTACAACCACACTAGAAAGCCATCGAATGCAGTCGCTGTGGTCGAAATCGGCTAGATGGCATCAATCAATCATCATTATCTAGGTATATTCCAAAATTTCTTAACGATATAGGTACGTATTTTTCGTAACATAACATTACGCCTGTAATTCCCGAAGGGGGTAGGGAGAGGTACCTACAGGGCTCTGGCTCTAGTACACCCACATTTCACCGGGTATGTTTAAGTCCCATGTAATAAATAGCACGTGAGCCTATTGCTATCAACCGGTCAACCGGTTATGGTTTAAAATATGTATTAGTGTATTATTGTTGTAAATATTATTTTGTGTATTTTATATATGGGCCTTAGTTGCCTGATAATAAAATGATTTTTATTATTATTAAATCCGGAATCAAAGGCTGCTACTGAAATTCATGGCAAATAACACTCTGGGAATCGAACCCTGTACCTTATGCTCAGCATTCGCGCATACAACCACTAGACCAACGAGGCAGTCGTTTTGTATTTTTCATCAATGTCTTTTTGTTACCCTCAGCATTTGTGCCTTATTTCTAACCACAGTTAACCCGCTTTGCTATCTTAAGTAACGTTACCTTTAAAAGTGAGGCATTAAATAAAAGCAAGGTGTAATATGGCGGCTGATATAACACGAGGTGGGAGCGGATGGTGCAGACGCGGTGCGTCCGGCGGGGCAGGAAGCCGACGTGCGCTCGCCCTTAGCTTACACTGAGCAAGAAATTCACACAGAACAGACACTTTTTATCCACGAACTCACAATGGGCCTGTGTGGTAGATTACGGCCGACTTCCTCTCATACCTTATGTTCCAGTAGTGGGAACATAAAGGGTGATTATGCTGGACACGTTTGCCAGTCCATTTTTCTAAACAACTATTTTACAAAAATGGACTGGCAAACGTGTCGGATAAGCAGTCACTCAATACTCCAAATACTAATAATTATTTTGGCTTTCATTCGGATCGAGTCCATCTACCATTGCTTAATCACTTTCGGGTTGGCTCGACAGTCGACACAACTCGGTTTTGCCGCTCATAATTATGTATCCCTTGGTATAACGACGTCACGACAGGCCGGGCCTCATCTAAACCGCTTACTGTTAGGCATAAAACAGACCTCAAACATTTTTCTGATCTATTTATTATTATATTTTTTTCACCGTCCGAGTAATACCACAGCAAGTTAGCGATTTATTATCGACTCACTTCAACGCGGTACGTCGGATGCGATAGTTTATAGTTTTCACAACTGTTACTTACTGGCTTTACCGCACCCTACCGCTCACGTACCTCTAGCATACCCAGAACGTACCGCTCGCGTAACCCGGCGTACTATGCTAATCAAGATTGCCATTAGCTGCAGAACGAACGTAATTTGTTTTAATGTTGCCTATCTAGGAGTGGATCACATGTTTGTGGGTTTTGTTTTAAGTACTACTTGGTATTTACTCGCCTTTTATGTGTGTAATGTGTGTATGAAGTTTTCTATATGTATGTAGGTATGTGGAAAAATTAAATAGTAAAATTATGGAAAAAAGAGATGTTTTTCTGGTGATTTATTTGGTTTAATTAAGTAATGTATGTACTACATTCCTCTTATCAGACCCAAACAAAATGCCCTGTTTGTTAATTTTAAGCATTGTAATATTCTCCAATATTTTCCGAAACAGAAATAATTCGATTCACTGAAGAGTATTCGTGTGTTCAATAAGATTGAATGCAAACAATGACGCCGGATAACATTTAAAACGGAGTCGATGTTCAATTCAAATAAATTCAGCACAAATTTTATTTCAGAACTTATTTTTATTTCTGTTCGATATTGAGTAATAATATAATTATTTCATTTTTTAACATTGAGTTTTTACCCTTTAATAAAACGTGTTTTTTTTTTCAATAACGCGTTACGTAAATGTAGGCACCATTTGCGCGTTTAGTAGAAGAAAAAGCGCTGAATCATGCTCCATTATGGAAAATAAATAAAGCGTAAAGCTGAAATTATTTCAACTCTTAAACGGAACGGAGGTAGCCAATGATGATTTTGCAGTTCTGGTGCTATACGTATTTGAACAATAGTACCAGGAATATCGGTTTTTCATATCGATATCGCAATATAATTTAACCACATTTTGGCTTTTGGTCTTTTCTTTTACTAGTACTTTAATAATGCTTCCTAGAATCTTGAAAGTGCCATTTCCAATTTATTTTATTCCTAGTGTATCCATTTAAGCGCATTATTTATGGTAACCAGAAATATCGATACATTAATAATGCATAGGTATTAATTAATGTAGGTTTTTAATAATGTGTGAATTTTTTTATTGTAGTTATACATTTGATGCTTCGATATCTGCTGCCATGTCGCTTATAATTTTCAGGTGCCGAATTTAGATCGCTTTTTTTCGTTATGAGTGCCAATGAAAAAATTGCGTGCATTATAATTAAATATTACGCTGTTTCACCGACATAGTACCTACATAGTAACTGTCTAGTTAAAAAATACTGTGAGTAGAAGCGTCCAATTCTGAAATTATTTTCGAATCCTTTTTCCATTAACACACAACGTCGAGTCTGAAAATTTTCGACATATAAAAAGGCGGGTTCGGACTTAAGTTTACGAAGCAAAAAATCGGTCGACAATTTATTCGTGGGCGGGTTGGGCATCACTAATCGGCGTCATCAATCAGCTGGTCCCGCGATCGGATCAACTGACGGACAACCCCCGCCTCCCGCGCCCCGCACACCATGCCCGCGCGTCCCTCGCCACACCTCATCTCACACCCCCTTAATAGGAGCCCGACTAGGCCTCGTATAAGTGGACTCGACTGGACTGGCAATTCCATTATAAATTCAGTTTTATTTTGTAATGGAAAAACGGATGAAACTTACCTCATATCAAGTTATTTTTTCGTAGGAATAATGTGAGTTGGGAAAAGAGTTCGAGCCTTGAGTTTCTAGAATTCAATTCTAAATTACAAAAACGTCAATATTTACATATACCTACATATATTGGGTGTATGTGCATACAATATTAATAGAATACCAGATATTCGTGTCCATTTCAGCGATGTTCAACATATTCGGGGAGCGTTTTCGCTTTTGATTCGAAATTTACTAAAGCAAGATAATTTTCTGAAAATTCGGTAAAAAAAAAAATAGGTAGTGGAAAAAGTATGAAAGGAAAAATTATAACAAATGAGAGTTTCATGAGGTGGAAACAAAGAATGCTTGAAATTTCATCCGCATAATATTTGACAAACCCAATGTTTACCTGAGTCGTCGGGCTGGCCGTTGTGTTATCTATGACAACAGTCTGCTCCAGGCTTGTCGCGATGAACGCACAGAAATATTCCTGCTAAACACACCAACTTAGTATTTATGTCCTCAGAATAGGGTTCAAATCATTTTTGCACAAAACAATCGCCAGTACGGAACCTTCGCGCTTCGCTGACATGGGTTATGTTTGCACCCGTCTCCGAATTGATTTACCCACATCCGTAAATGTCACGGTTTTTCGCGACAAAATCGACTATTATTGGAATATGAATATGTCTACAAATGGCGGCGCCGGTTTTTGTTTGTGGTTATTGTTGTGTGGTGTATAATTTTTGATGCGATTATCGTCTGGCGTTAGTTCAGTGATCCGTTTTCTAGTTTGTGTTGAATCCACAATGCGTATTAGCGAAACAATTGGCTGGGTTTTTATTTCGATATATTTTTCCAGAATGATTTATTTGAGTTTGGTGGCAACGACTTTGTCATGTGTGTAGTACATATCGAATTGTTTCCAACGCTTGCTTTTCAAGATATTTCATCTAAATACTATTATTATTATAAAGCTGAAGAGTTTGTTTGTTGGTTTAACGCGTTAATATCAGGAACTACTGGTTCGAATTGATTTTTTTTAGTGTTGGATCGCGCATTTATCGAAGATGGCTATAATATAGCATCACGGTACGACGAATAGGAGCGGACATTAATGAAAAATTTTGCAAAAACAGGGAAAAATTATTCCTTTTGAGAGCTTTCTCTTTCTATGTGACGCAGTCGAAGTTGTAGCGATGTGTGTGTTGTGTGTTTGCGTTGTGTGTTTTTGTGTTGTAGTTGTTGTTGTGTTGTGTTGTAGTTGTGTTGTGTTATGTTATAAAGCCAACATGTGAAGCCCTCAAAACTAAAACCAAATACGATCTCATCTCCAAACCACATCATGTGCATTTAAAAACTTTCTTCACATATTTCAGAAAAATCCACAAAGATTGAACGTTATCAAAACTTTATCTGACTTATCGCACCTTTACATTCACTGTTCGATATTCTGAAGACAAAGCGTCAAGTTCTATAGTTTTAAACCTTCAAAGAATAAGCTCTGGAATAGTGAAAACTCTATTAAAATTATCCTCAGACTTATGGATAAGTTTTATTCTAATACTTTGCACGTAGTTTGTACAAATGATAGCACAAGGGTTTAGACTAGACTGGTTTAAAAGTGATTGAAAATTCTGTTTGAACGGATTATTTCTTGCCATACACGGAGGTTTTTTACACGGTGGTACACTATTGAAAGGGTGGGCCAGAGTGTATTTTAAGGACGCCAAAACTATATTTGAAATGTTGTTTTCGTTCCTATGTATAAGTATCAGGTACATGCTCATTCTAGGATTCAAGACTTTGACGTAAATCTTTGCATCCTCATTTTTCCAGTAATAAGAGGGTAGAAAGAGAGTAGAGGAGGAGGAGGTGAGTAGGGGAGTAGTAAGAGGGTATAATAACTGTTGAAATATTTTTGATGTAAATAAATAAATGAAGAATAATAGGTATCATCATATCTAGATGAATTTCATTTTATTTTATTGAAGATATTATCATTACCTTGAGTAAATAATTATATGCTTGAGATTAAACAAATTACTTAAGAATAATTTTATTCTTGAATGAAAACTTTGCCAGACCCAATTTTTTTTCCGTGTAGGACCTTTCTGCTTAACCCTTCGTGGAAAATGGCCGTGATGTTGGTTTGTTTGTAGGTTTATATGGATACAGTTCATGCCCTTCCCGCGTAGCATAACCACCCTAAAAACGGGTCTCTTCCAAGAAAGAATCGATAAATCTTTTGTTTATCTGTTATTTTGTCAATGAGGGATTTTCTTTTTAGCTCTTCCCTAGTCGCTAGATAGATGGCGCTGAACTTGGTTAGTTACTGCAAGGAACGGAACCTAAAAAAACTGATTTTAACAAAACGTGAGAACTAACTAACTAACTAGGTTATATTTGGAAGCATAAGCAAACGAAAGTGTCAGTCAACGAGCGTATGTGACGTGACGCAATGTTTTTTTTTTCCAAGTTTTGGCTTTGGCACCAAGTAACGTAGTCACTCCAACGCCATCTACAGAGTTCTTGGAAACTAAGTTTTTTTTTTATAATACCTCAACAAGAAAATCTCTCATTCAATGACAGATGAACAAAAGATTTCTACGGTGGTCATGCTTGCTAATGCTTCTCTTTTTTTTTCATACTTTCTAACAAAATTAATTGTTTCTGTCTCCCTTTTTCGTAGTTTTTAAACAAAGTGAATATTGTTTCAGAACGAGCCATACTGGCTGGCTACGTGTCACTCGTGAAACAGTGCATTGAGCTCGCTGAAAAAGTTGGAGCTGCTAAGGCTTAAGCAGATTAAACTATGTAACTCCGCTATTTATCACAAATGTTAAGTTTTAAATAAAAGTGTTCAAGTTCACATATAATATTGTTTTAAATCTGTATTAGCACAATCGTAGACAGAGACATGATAGATAGCTTAGGGCAAGTACAAAATGTCTATTTTCTCTGATAAACGACAATCCTCAAATAAAATAAAGCGCGATTTTACAAACACACGTCTTAATTAAAGCACGCTGTTTGATTTTCTACTTTAGGCGCTGAGCTGAGTATTGTAATTTCTTCAGTGCTTTTTCATTAAGGTTATCATTTAGGTGTTTTCTTGTATATCTATCTCTATATATCTCTACCTATCTCTATCTATCTATCTCTACTTATCTCTATCTATATCTATCTATCTATCTTTATTTTTATCTCTATATATCTCTATCTATGTCTATCTATCTATCTATCTATCTATGTCTATTACATATATCACTTCATTTAGTGTTAGTGGAAGTTGGAATACCACTCTTTAATTCTGGTGCCCAGCTCTCATTGCAAGTAGCTGTTGACGGCTGGTTACGCTGTATTCAGCTTGTTCTTCTTACATTGGTATTAAAAGTAAGGCCTCTTCAAAGAGGCGATAATCCGGCAGTAAGCCAATGACGATAATCACAGATTACTTACAAAATCTGCTCCAAAGCCGTCCAAGGATTGAGAGCTATTTGTACCTACTCTGTAATGTGTATGTCTTTTACATGTTTTTTACTTACATTTTTGGATATTATTAACCTGAAAATTTAAGCATTCGTCCTCCCTAGGTAGCTTCATGGTCATTTCTTGGAGGCTTAGCAACGGCTTTGGCCTTTTTACCTTGTAATTTATGTTATTTAAGTTTTTATCTTTATTAAATCTTTGTTTACTTTTGTGATATCAGTTAGTGGCAACCCTAGTTTTATTTTTAATTTATTGCTGGAGCTAGTTGTAGGTTGTATAGGTAAATCACATCGACCTCATTCGATTTTCTTTTTAATAATTTTCTAATTTTAAAATGTAAATATCTGGAGTTGACAGGAGCCTGGTGGTGGAATGGGCAGTCTACGTTCAGAGCTGAGAGCAGTAACACCTCTGAGAAGCTCCATAAAATTATATTTAAAAGGGCAGTTTCCCTTATTCTTCGGTTTTAAGTCGGCCTCTCTCCGTGCCGCACCCTCACCAAGAACACCTGGAAACCTTGATCCTTGAGCTACACAAGCCTGATGAAGATTTGATGCTCCTCGGCCCTCCTCCTACGGCCTGAGGATTGACGGTCCTCGGCCGTCCACCACCGTCTGAAGACGGATGCCCTCGGCCCTCCTCCTACGGCCTGAGGATTGATGGTCCTCGGCCGTCCACCACCGTCTGAAGACAGATGCCCTAGGCCTTTCTCTACGGCCTGAGAGTTGATGGTTCCTCAGTCCTCCTCCACAGTCTGAAGACGGACGTTCTTCAGTTATTTATTCCATTCTGCGTTTCATCTTCAGTACTTTCCGCCAGCTTCACTGGCATTAGTAATTAAGTAGCTCCAGCCTTTAGATTATCTTTGTTAATAAATTCTTATAACTCGTCCCCTTTATTTCTTTTAATAGTGCTCCCCTCCAGACTGAAAGTTAGGTAGGTGAGTGCTCTGAGTGACCTTACAGTTTTGTGGATCCTATCCAGGAAAATGTAACGTTACAGACTGGCGCCCAAATATTTACTAACCCACCCCTCTTAAATTATTTCTAGGCATTCTGCACTTCTCAAAATTCGAAAATAACACTTCCCCAAGTGAGTATATTTGGTAAGCATTTTATTCATTTTCATCTTTTCACTCATCTCAACTCTTACTCAACTCTTCTACAACTAAACATCATCTAGGTATTCCTCACCTCACACACATTCCATTATCGAAAGATAATTGGCACCCTTTCGGCCTCTTGGTTGTGTTAACCCACTTGTGGGCATTGCCAAGGTTGGAGATTGGTTACTCTACGACGGTTATTGGACAATATCCCGTAATCGTTCATCTCATATTATACTTACTCTCTACCAAAACATCGCTATACTGCATCCCACAGACTTGCACACCACTACGTTTACCCTCTGGTATTCGTACCCAATGGTCGCTTGATGTGTTAATCCATTCGTGGACACTCCCAAGTGGGTCGTTGGGACACTTCACGACTGAAACAGGAGAATATCCTGTGGATGTTTATACAACCCTAAAATACTACGTTACACTCACTACAAATACTTTACTAATATATTCTGAACTATTACTTCATTTAGTTTTGATCTGATAACACGGCTAGTGCAATCTATACCCTGACGTCTACTCGGAGTTTACTTACTGCTGCCCTCGACGTTTTACTCGGAGCTTACCCGACTACTGTATTACGGGAGCTGCCCTGACGTTTACTCAGTTTACTGAATACGGTGTTACGGTCCTGACCTGATCCCTCTTTCCCTCTTTCTCCTCTTAAACACGAGTCCACACTCTTAAGGGCTAGTCCACACTCTTAAGGGCTAGTCCACACTCTTAAGGGCTAGTCCTCACTCTTAAGGGCTAGTCCTCACTCTCAAGTGCGGGTCCTAAGCACGGGTCCACACTCTTAAGGGCGAGTCCTAAACACTCTTAATCTTGAGTGCTCTCTTAGACTTGAGTGCCCTCTCAAACGCTTTCGTGGACTTGAGTTCCCTCTCAAACGCTCTCTTGGACTTGAGTTCCCTCTCAAACGCTCTCTTGGACTTGAGTTCCCTCTCAAACGCTCTCTTGGACTTGAGTTCCCTCTCAAACGCTCTTGGACTTGAGTTCCCTCTCAAACGCTCTCTTGGACTTGAGTTCCCTCTCAAACGCTCTTGGACTTGAGTTCCCTCTCAAACGCTCTCTTGGACTTGAGTTCCCTCTCAAACGCTCTCTTGGACTTGAGTTCCCTCTCAAACGCTCTCTTGGACTTGAGTTCCCTCTCAAACGCTCTCTTGGACTTGAGTTTCCTCTCAAACGCTCTCTTGGACTTGAGTCCTAACTCAAACACTCTCGGCCTCCGTAGATTTTTTAAATTTCTTTTATCACTTTCATAATATTTTATTTATTTATATTTTTTTTCGATACCTTTTACTTTTGAATTTGCTATCGCCTTATTTTCTGTCTGGAGTTTCTTTACGGTTTTTATTATTTTATAACTTCAATGCCTAGCCTCTTTAACTCATTCCTTGTAAAAACCATTTACATTTTAAGTTTTGTAAATACTCCACAAGGTCTACCTTCCCTAAAACGTTTGGCTTATTTAGATCCCTCTTTTTATTTTGTAGAGCGGTGCACAACTCTTTAAATAAGCCATTGTGTTGAGCGGTGCACAACTCATTAAATAAGCCGTTGTGTCGAGCGGTCGCATTAACTCGTGAAATAAGCCTTAGTGTACTTTTTTTTTTAAACTTAGATAATAATTTTTATATCCTTGACCCTCCTTGACCCTTGACTTAAAGCTTGAAGGCTTCTCTTAAGCACTTTATGCTCTTAAACCTTGGCTGCTTTTCTTAAGCAGAAAAACTTTGTAAATAATTTATTTTAATTTTAACGGGTTTTAGAACAGGTGCGGATTACGACACCTAAATTAAATAAATAAGCCTTCGTAAACCTTAAAAATAATTCCTTGTGGAGTATGCGTCATTGAATGTGAACCATATCCCCTAAGTATGCTGGTGATGTATGATTGAGGAAGTGTGTAGGGTAGGTTGATGAAAGGTGTATGAAAGAGCAAGGTCTTATTTACAACCTCGAAATTTTTTCTAGTTAGTAATTTTCTGGGGTTATGGGGAATCTTAGTTTTAATTGTTTTTAAACTTACTTTATCACTGTATATACTCATTTAGCTTAATTTTTTGTTGATTAACGCTCTCTTAATGCTAAATAAGAAAATTTTTTCATTGTATTCAAAAATTTTCCGGGGTTTTCAGGGTAATGTAATGTGTATGTCTTTTACATCGACGGTTAAAAGGTAATAGGGTGTAAGCAACAAAAATCAAATTGTTCAGGAGAGCAGTTCAAAGTTTAAAATTGCAGAAAAATGGACATAACTTTTTTATTAATCGTCATAACGTAAAATTTTAAACAGCTCTATGATCACTTAAAATAAAAGCATTAATTGGCTTTTTTATTTATTTGATTCGATGTTGTTTTATCTGGTTTTATGTCGCTAAAATCAATGGATCTTATTTTCTATATGAGGTAATTGGGCGTAAGCTACATCTACACAGAAAAAAATAAATAGTATAGCAGACTTAGCTACATTTGATATCCGTATACCAAGAGGTAATACGGCATAAGTCACATGACTATGGAATAACTTAAATGGGTAAAGAAGGATACATGACGATTCACATCATTATGCCAAAAGGTAACGGAGCGCAAGAAACAGTGCCTATCAAAAACATCGTGAGAATATTAGACATTAGCGACACTGTAAGTGGGTTGAAAAAAAGGTATTGTGGTACTTCCACACATCAATATTTCTATAACAAGAGGAACACGATAACATCCAACATACGGCATTACCTGGGCAAATGGTAACGTGAATTAAACGTCACGTCTTAAAATAATAGAGTCACAACCAACATGATTCTTCTTAGAAATAAGAGTTAAGTAATTGCATACATTTATAGGGTGTTAGGTGTTAGTAATGATGATGATGGGTAACCATCATCATCATTGTTCGTACTAGATTACCTACCTTCATTATTATTTTATAATTATGCTTCGACTTAGTTGTTGATGTAATTAAATGAAAACAAAAATACGTTTTTACACTATTTATTATGAAAAAAAAACACAATTATGTATAAAAGAAAAAATAGTATTCACAAGAAAAAAATACAATAACCAATCGCAAAGTGTGTTAGATACTACATCAAAATAAAGGTTAGGAAGGTTAAAGGAACTATTATTGCTTAGTGGTCTTTTAGACAATCGACTGCATAACAAGAGGTCAATTGTTTACAATGTGTAACTTAAATCAGGCTAATCGAGATCAATATAAAAATCAATTAATTAATCAGTCTTACTTAGGTGTCTCCTGAAGATTAATTTAAGTAGGTCTTTGCAAAAACCTAAAGAAAAAAATGCACAATCATTACAAAATAGAGTTATAGTTATGTTGACTATTGGTCAACATTATCTTCGATGTCAGCATCGGGCAAAGTATCTTTCACCTTTTTGTTGAAAGTTAAAGCTAAGTACTCTGCCTGAAACTGTTGAGGTATAGGTAACTTGGTCTGAGCAAAGCTTCAATAAATCTTTATGTTTATTTTCAGTAATTGGCAGGGGTGCAGGATAGCAGTCTAGTAATTCCAGAAACTTTGTTTTGGACGCGAATTCAATACGGGACAAAGGTGTCTCTGGATCCATGGAAAATTTAATCGTCGCTGATGTACGGCTCTTCTTAAAAGCGACTCGTATTTTACTCATATTACCCAAAAGATTTCCCATGAAATACTTGTCCCAGGTCCCATCTCTTAAAATCCTTGTGAGTTAACCGCTCTACATCAAAGGGCTTTGGTTTTTGTCTTTCCGTCTGGAATACAGTATACCATTGAGAAGGTGCCAAGATAGTGGTATTTTTAACCTGGTTTTCAATCGTTGCATGTGCCGAATCGACGGTCATCTAGGTATGACCGGTAAGCAAGAAATTCATTTGAATGGATTCAATAGTTCTGCAACGTTGCAGAGTCTCTTTCAGCATTGCAAGAACAATTTTGTTCCGATTTTTACCGAGACAGCAGTCACAATAAAGAAGAAGTCGTCTTATATTCCCACGTTCGTCAAGCTTCGTTATGTATTTGCTTAATATTGTAGCCATCTTATTAGCACCGCGGTTAGGTATCCTGGCTTTTGTGCCAATAATAGCAATAAACATTGCGAGTACCATTTTCGTAAATAACTGCATTGTAAACGGCCAGTTTGCGTGTATAAAACAATAACATGCTATCACCATCCGGTGTGTCCAAGACTTTTTGTAAGTCAAAACTTATGTTTATTTCTCTTTCTTTTGATAATAGTTTTCTGGGATAAGCTGATGATTCAATCCTTTCTTCTCTGTTCTGCAAGGCTCCAAAAATGCTTAAAATGCTTATCCTTCGTTCTTCCGTTACAGTACCACAGTTGTTTCCACATTTTTTACCCGCGCAAGGGTTTGGTTGGACTTTTTTTTCTTGAGCAACTTCTCCGTTTGTTTTAATAATCTGACCAGATAACCGTTTTTGGGCAGCTTTTCTCTTATTTTTGGGAATCTTTATTGCCGCTTTGTTACCTAAAAACTCTTCTTCGACGTTAAGAGTCACTAGCTTCCTTTTCTTGCCGTTTTGTTCCGGCTCCTCATCTGAGCTTCCTGCATTGCCAAAGGCATTTTTTAACAAAGCTATTTCTTCGTCTGACATTATTATAATCTAAATAAGATTGTTTCTTTCCTGAACGGGTGATTTTAAATAAGGAGGATTGAGTGTTGTTAGCGTCTATTGCGTTTATAGCGTCTATCTAGCGTTATTCGTTTCTTTTCTTTTCGAAAATTATACTTATCCGCATTCGCACAAGTTCTCGCCGTCACTGCACACGGTTGACTGATTTTGGAATATGCGACTCACTAAATAGCTACTTGAGTACAAAAAAATGATACAAATTGGCGTAAGCACCAATAAACAATTAAGCATTGTAAAATAATACGGCGTGAGCGACAACGTTGTATTAAAATAATAAATGGTAGTACGGTTTAACCGATATTTCAATATTAAATTTGATTTTAGTAACTGCGTATAAGCGACAACTGTATTGTAAACTTGTAAATGGTAGTAAGGTATAACCGACAGTTGAATATAAATTAGATTTTAGTAATTGAGTATAAGCGACAACTGTATTGTAAACTTGTTTATGGTAGTGAGGTATAACCGACCCTTAATGTTTTTGACGACAAAGGTAAAGAGGCATTAGCTCCAACTTTCAAAACATGTGCTAATGGTAAAGAGCCGTAAGCGCCCAGAATCTCTACACCAGTAAGAAGTAAAAATACATTACCGACTATAAACCAAAAGTGAAGTCATTTTTACAGAGGTACAAGCGCCTTTAGAGTAAAAAAGTCCTAAAACTCGGTCGGTTACACCAAAATTACACTTTGAAAACGCAGTTTCTTGCTTGGGCATAAACGACAAAAAAGTCATTGTAGAGCCATGGGAGTAAGCGCATTCGAAACAGTTGAAAATTTTAAGTAGGATGGCATTCAAAATTTATTTTATACCAAAATGTCGCTTATACCCTATTACCTATTAACCGTCGACATGTTTTTTACTTACATTTTTGGATATTATTAACCTGAAAATTTAAGCATTCGTCCTCCCTAGGTAGCTTCATGGTCATTTCTTGGAGGCTTAGCAACGGCTTTGGCCTTTTTACCTTGTAATTTATGTTATTTAAGTTTTTATCTTTATTAAATCTTTGTTTACTTTTGTGATATCAGTTAGTGGCAACCCTAGTTTTATTTTTAATTTATTGCTGGAGCTAGTTGTAGGTTGTATAGGTAAATCACATCGACCTCATTCGATTTTCTTTTTAATAATTTTCTAATTTTAAAATGTAAATATCTGGAGTTGACAGGAGCCTGGTGGTGGAATGGGCAGTCTACGTTCAGAGCTGAGAGCAGTAACACCTCTGAGAAGCTCCATAAAATTATATTTAAAAGGGCAGTTTCCCTTATTCTTCGGTTTTAAGTCGGCCTCTCTCCGTGACGCACCCTCACCAAGAACACCTGGAAACCTTGATCCTTGAGCTACACAAGCCTGATGAAGATTTGATGCTCCTCGGCCCTCCTCCTACGGCCTGAGGATTGACGGTCCTCGGCCGTCCACCACCGTCTGAAGACGGATGCCCTCGGCCCTCCTCCTACGGCCTGAGGATTGACGGTCCTCGGCCGTCCACCACCGTCTGAAGACAGATGCCCTAGGCCTTTCTCTACGGCCTGAGAGTTGATGGTTCCTCAGTCCTCCTCCACAGTCTGAAGACGGACGTTCTTCAGTTATTTATTCCATTCTGCGTTTCATCTTCAGTACTTTCCGCCAGCTTCACTGGCATTAGTAATTAAGTAGCTCCAGCCTTTAGATTATCTTTGTTAATAAATTCTTATAACTCGTCCCCTTTATTTCTTTTAATAGTGCTCCCCTCCAGACTGAAAGTTAGGTAGGTGAGTGCTCTGAGTGACCTTACAGTTTTGTGGATCCTATCCAGGAAAATGTAACGTTACAACTCTAGTACTCTTGAATATTGTAGTACCCTCTCCTTGCTACATATATCGATCAATATTGGAAATAGAATACTATTTGTGTACCCCGAGGCAAGGCAAAAGGAATTGTGTTTTTTGTGATACCTCCCTATGCGTCAGCAAAAAAACGATTTAATACTTTCGCCCCGTTTTGTCCTACCACACAGAATGGGGCTCGAATAAATGTTTCAAAATGCAATTTTGTCATACAATACCGCTGTTATGATCGAGAGATCAGTATGGTGTAAGCGTGTTAGGTTTCTAAAATTGTTATTTATACCTTTTATTAAATTCAATTTATTCTGGCAGTAACACAAGATTTATTCAAAGAAGTAAGTAAACAAGGTTTAGAATTCTTTTTTGGACAATTTTTTTTCCGAGTCATCTCATTGGAAAATCTAAAAATATATTTATGTTTAATTGCTTTAATGGGTGTAAAAATACACTTAGCTAAGCCAAAAGGCACTTGTCATTGCGATATTTTTGTATGTAAGACCATACCTGGGAAACGTCTAGTTACGGAGATATTGGGGGTCAACGTTCCAACTATTTCACAAGTTCTTTTTTAAGGGCATGTATTTAAATCGATATCTGTATATTCCCTTTTTTCGATCAAAATATTTCAAAGTTAAACCAAAAATACTGACTTGCACTCAAATTATGCACACTAAATAAATCAAATTCGATATACTGTTTAATGGTTTTTGCATAACTGTTTTACTGAACGAATAACTATTATCAATATAGTATTATCTAACAATTTTTTAGTTCAACAAACATATTAAAACTTTTTTTAAGGAAAATTATCACCTATACTGTTTAATGCTATTTGCATAACTGTTTTTTTAGTTATTTTAGAACCTGCTACGACTCCATGACGCGCGCTCGCTTCGCTCGCATATTAAATAACACTCTTTGACTTCTGTCCCCGAAGTGCCGGGCCTCCGCCGGCCTCCTTCATCGGCCTACGGCCCGGTGCCCATGCCGCCCATAAAAGAAATTCCATAGTAAGATTGTATAATTTAGATTGCAAATTAGTATTTTTGATAAACAATTAGTTTTTTTGTTTTATAAATCATATAGCCGATGTACGAACCACATTTTTGGTGTGAATTCGACAAAAAAGGTCATCTCGTTTTGTGTTATTTCTTAGTTTTTTTTGCAGTACATTTTTAGTTAATCAATTGTTTTTTTTGCACAGCATTCATTTTTCTGGTATGCATTCAGTTAATTAGTGGAGTTTCCTAGTTTGCTGAAAAATTATACATGTGCATTTAAAAATATCCCTTTTTTAAGTACCTACACGATTCTAATGTTATAACTTTACTTTAAATATTTCTACAACCCACGAGCTGCCTATTCAATGTGGATGCATTGAACACATCAGCCGTAAAACGAGAGTTTTCACCCCAAGAAACAAGTCAATTCCCAGCAATATTTTTTACGTAGAGTTACTTAATTTGATGTACAGAATGCTTGGTTGACGGCTTCGTGAAGAGTCCGTTTACACCATGGTATAATTATATCACACCAGTAACAACCACAACCCATTTAAGACACTGCAGACCCA
This sequence comes from Xestia xanthographa, assembly GCA_905147715.2. NCBI lineage: Eukaryota > Metazoa > Arthropoda > Insecta > Lepidoptera > Noctuidae > Xestia > Xestia xanthographa. The sequence goes on along the minus strand of LR990649.1, from coordinate 17,374,742 downwards.
CTGTACCCCTGACCGTACCCCTGGTGGTACGGTTGGGTTTTTTAAAAGTTAAACGATACCACCAGGCAATAGTGTTGTAACACTAGTTTAAACCACTTCTGACAACAACAGTTTTATTTAATCATTTGATTAGAACCTGCTACGACTCCATGACGCGCGCTCGCTTCGCTCGCATATTAAATAACACTCTTTGACTTCTGTCTCCGAAGTGCCGGGCCTCCGCCGGCCTCCTTCGTCGGCCTACGGCCCGGTGCCCATGCATGCCATAAAGGAATAAAAATCTATACTTCTATACTAATCTATACTAATATTATAAAGAGGTAACATTTGTTTGTAAGTTTGTATGTAGGGGGTAATCTCCGGAAGTAATGAACCGATTTCAAAAATTCTTTGATCATTAGAAAGCTACATTCACCCTGAGTAACATAAGCTATATATTATCCCCGTACTCCCACGGGAACGGGAACTACGCGGGTGAAACCGCGGGACGTCCGCTAGTATTAAATAAAATTGTTGTTGTCAGAAGTGGTTTTAACTAGTGTTACAACAATATTGCCTGGTGGTATAGTTTAACTTAAAACAACCCACCGTACCACCAGGGGTACGACCAAGGGTAGGATGGGGTCCAAACCCGTTTAAAATACACACGACCAAAAATTCGAAACCATTTTTAGACTAACATTTTTATTTTTATTTACCCCTATCAAATGAGGGTTACATGGTCGTGGCGAAGGTGTGCCCATGGAGTCCTGCCAAATTTTGAGACATGTTCAAACATGTCCTCTCCGACGTCACCTCTGCGTGTATTTACGTCGTCGTTTGCGTTAAAATTATATCAATATCCCGCACCTGCTACTAATATATGCTTATGTTAGTAATGGTAAACAGCTGGCGACGGCCTTTTTATTTTGAACATGTTTAGACATAACTCTTTTGAATTTTTTTTTTTGTTTTGTAATATGTAAGAATGTAAGCAAGTAATATGTAAGAATGTATTACATCAGTCGCATTCGAATCACGTGAAATCGAGCGCATCGCATCACTAGCTTGTTCTCTCTTTCTCACTCGGAACCAAAACCGAGCCGACAACGACGCTCGAACATGTCAAAACTGAAACTTAAATATTAAAACTATATTTAACATGAAGTGCAGTGAATTTTATAACTACGTTATAAAAAACAAGGCAATCCTAAAGGCAGCAAAATGTAACGAGAAAATAATTTAATAAAAATAAGGTAAACATATTGACAGATATTATAAAACAGCGTCAAAATAATGCATAACTACGATTTTATAATGTAATATTTTGTTTTCTATTCTTCTGTCTATTCGTCCAGCAAGTTATTATACAATTGAAAAGATAATATTAGTAGTAGAAAAGGCATAAAATAAGGCAGTTACTTATTTGAAAAAAAAAAAAGGATTTTTTGTTTGTCCCAATTTAAAACCCTAAATCCCGATTTCTTTTACCATCTGCCCCGATTTTAATCCAATCGGACCTGGCAACACTAGTCACAACCAACATGATAGAGTATCTTCTTGAACAGTGCCAATTTTTGTGAGTTTCAATAAAATCTACTATAATATTCACAAAAGCCTCAAGTCATGCTATTGTTGCTGATATTTATATTCGCTATATAAAACGTAAGTTTTTGTCAATTGAAATCTGTCTTCCTATGAGAATTTCTTATATAGTCAGAAAATAATTTATGTATTCATAGATAAGTAGTAAGTAATATTATCGTGAAAAATATCTTCACTAACGAGAATTTCTCACGAATGCGATATCAAAAATAAATGATTGATATTTCTTCCACTTATTCACAGTCAATTTGTATTAAAAAACCTTTTTATTAAAAAACTTTTCAGAATAATTCTTATATTATGAAAAGTGTTTTTACTTACAAAAGATAAAGAATGAGATGCATGTTCAGTAATAAAGGCTCAGTATAAATTAAACCAGTAAACAAACTAGGTTTTTTTGTGAATTCAAACCCGGGTGTGTCAACTAAACTTTTGACAGCTCCAACTTACGAGTATCCCGCTACCTGAAGCATGCTTAAAATTCATGAAAACGCTTCGCATATATGTGAGCCGATTCGAACCTTTCGTTCCAATTTAAAATACTGGATAATATCTACTGTGGATAGAGGTGACTCAGACGACCTTAGGATCGGTTCACACGTGCGGTATTCAAAGGATTGCTGTAATTATGAAAATGAGAATGGTTTTCGCACCTAAAAGTCTTCGTGTTTCGTCTTTTGTGGAATCGTTGCCTTTTGATGTTGCTGAAGTATTTTCTATAGTATATTATTGTAAAGATAACGAGATACTTAAGTTGGTAATTTAAAATGTGTTTTTGTAACACCCATACTAATTTAATTATAAATTAAAAAGTTGTTAAATCTATCTGCCTTTTACGCTTAAACTGGGTGAACAAATTTCGATTTTTGACATACATTTGATCTGGGTTTGGGGATAAGCTGCTTTTTGCTCCGGAAGTACGTTCTAATATGTAGTTTGTAGGCGTTCTAATAATAGAAGCAGAAGCAACCGTGTCTGTCTTTTTTATTCTCATTTAGTATTGTCACAAACAATTTCTAAAAGGTTTTCCAGCATCGAGCACCAATTTCCAGGATACGTATTCATTAATATCAATAACACAGCAGGAGCTTTATTAATTTATTTTACTCCCGCGTTACAAAAGATTTATTTAGAATTAATTTCGCGCCGTCCTCCGAATTATAAGGAATCATAATTATTCCCAACAAAATATTCGGATATTCGAAATTACAAGCGGCAAACAATATGAACGCTGTGAATGACAATCTATTCTTAAAGAAAGTAACTGTAATTGCCTGGGACGAGGTCAGGTGGGTCTTCGTTGGATTTGTAAAGGGCCCGTCCTTTATTCCCTTCCTCCTTGATTTTCCGGTGCAGAACAACAGCTATGGTGGCCTGAATGAGACCTCCTGCCCTGTTCTGTTGTCCTAGTACAGATTACACGTATACTATATTACGCACTTAAGTACAGAGGTCGTGAGTTCAAAGAATATCCATTATTACGGATGCTTTATTGTACTTCGTCTTTGGAATTATAGGGTAGCGTTGGACTACACAACATACTTGTAGGTACCGGTCTATTTGGTGGGTATTGTTAGTATATCGATGCTTCCGACAACAAAGGTCGTAAACACCAAAATAGCACTTTTGGTAATCAACGAAAAACAAAAAATAATTTAGTTTTTGGCTTATATCTTTTTAACTTTAAAAGTTGTAAAATTGTGTTCTATACAAGAAATACGTAAAATACGATGGTGTTTCCTAATAATTATTGCTATTTATGTCAAAGCCTTATTTTAAAAGTTAGCTTGGACAGCCCAGAAAATTCAAGAAGTTGGTATTTACGACCACTAACAAATCAATGGAGAACGATTTGTCTAACGGAAGTTAGAAGTATGCACCAGTTTTTAAATACAATAGTTCTGGGTTTGGTTTTAAAAACCATATACTGAAATAAAAATGAGTGTAAACACCACGATCTGATGCGATGGTATGTAACAAACATGGAAATATCTGAAGCAAATCAATGAATTTAAGACTGTAAGTTGAGTTTTCATTACTTGTAATAAAAACAAAAAAATAAAACACAAATTGACATAATTATAAAAGGATTTTAATTCATTGACCGTCATCGTTTAATCAAAATAATGGTTAAGCAAAGCACTAATACAAATTCAAAGTAAAAAAATGTCTAAACCAATCACTTAAATTTCCATTAGAGGATCTTGTACATACATCAATCATCATTCATCATCATTGTTTGTGTCGCGGCTCGAAATTTTTATACCTTTAGGACCTGGCAGGTCCTAAAGGTATAAAAATACACTTAAGTAAGTATATTATAGGCATCGTCCCGTAATCAAGCATTTGTTACAAGATGCCTATAGTGTTCTACCTCCAACGGCGTACCTAGCCAGCCAGACATAATTCAAAATGTTAAGTAATCATTTTGTTTCATTGATTTCAAGAAGATTTTATAATCACGACATTTTTTTAAAACGTATTGATAATGAATTACAAAAAAATATAAGTAAACATTCTACCAAGCTTACTGCTCTAATCATTTTAATAAACAATGCCCATTTTCACCAACGCCCTTAAAAATTTAGGTAGTTCATCTTTCTAGATCTTGTTTGTTCGGAAAGCTTCTGTACTATGGTCTACCTAACTTTTAGTGTCGTTGGTGAAAATGGGAAAGTGTTATCGACAAGATAATAAAAAGTAGATGCAAAACATAATACGACGACGAGTTATAGAAAATCAGGTCTTCAAATTCGAATTCAGGAGCTCGATTGTCAATCCAGTTCCAGTAGTGCGCGTAATAAAAGACTAAGAAAGAGGGTAGACAGATTTGTCTGAACATAATAATAATTTTCGCCTCACCCGCATACCTCTTCAGTATTACTTAACATTTTGAATTATGTCTGGCTGGCTAGGTACGCCGTTGGAGGTAGAACACTATAGGCATCTTGTAACAAATGCTTGATTACGGGACGATGCCTATAATATACTTACTTAAGTGTATTTTTATACCTTTAGGACCTGCCAGGTCCTAAAGGTATAAAAATTTCGAGCCGCGACACAAACAATGATGATGAATGATGATTGATGTACAAGATCCTCTAATGGAAATTTAAGTGATTGGTTTAGACATTTTTTTACTTTGAATTTGTATTAGTGCTTTGCTTAACCATTATTTTGATTAAACGATGACGGTCAATGAATAAAAAACCTTTTATAATTATGTCAATTTGTGTTTTATTTTTTTGTTTTTATTACAAGTAATGAAAACTCAACTTACAGTCTTAAATTCATTGATTTGCTTCAGATATTTCCATGTTTGTTACATACCATCGCATCAGATCGTGGTGTTTACACTCATTTTTATTTCAGTATATGGTTTTTAAAACCAAACCCAGAACTATTGTATTTAAAAACTGGTGCATACTTCTAACTTCCGTTAGACAAATCGTTCTCCATTGATTTGTTAGTGGTCGTAAATACCAACTTCTTGAATTTTCTGGGGTGTATGTCCAAGCTAACTTTTAAAATAAGGCTTTGACATAAATAGCAATAATTATTAGGAAACACCATCGTATTTTACGTATTTCTTGTATAGAACACAATTTTACAACTTTTAAAGTTAAAAAGATATAAGCCAAAAACTAAATTATTTTTTGTTTTTCGTTGATTACCAAAAGTGCTATTTTGGTGTTTACGACCTTTGTTGTCGGAACCATCGCTATCAAAGATTTACACCACAGATATTTACTAGAAATGTGCTTTACATCATCGGATGGTTTTTGTACCTCAATAATAGTCATGACCAAAGCAGGCCGTAATAATTATCTATGGATGTTTTTTCTGAATTATTAGAACGTAAAACACAATTACTTGAAATCCAGTGAGTAGCGCCATTTATTTCTCAGAAAAATTAAACATTTGAATTTCTTAACGGGGTGTAATTGCGACATATTTATACTTTTTGTGTTACGACCCCTTTTTAGTATGAGAATATTAACAAAATTAGGAGTACGACCTACAGAATTCAATTTTCAAACCAATTCTCCAAGACCAAGTGACATTACGACAATTGTTTCTCAGCAGAGATTACGTTTTAAAAATGATTGTGGGGTGTAATTACAATTAATTATGTATTCATGTTTTTACGACCGACAGCTGTTTGTACGTTGTTTGTACGTTATACGACCTGCACGGTTATTCGGTTCTAAGCAATATGAGTTATACATACCCTCTTTTCTAAAAAATCTTGATTATACTAGTAAAAATTTTGGGTGTAAAAGTATTTTTTTTAGGCGAATATTTTTTTCACATTTTTAGATCGACGCAGCGCCAAAAATTAAGTAGGGCTGCATTCTTAACTCTATTTCGGCAAAATGGCGTTTACGACATTTGTTGCCGGAAGCATCGATATACAAGTGGAGCGATCATGAATCATGAGAAAGAATATTATGTATAGGTAAGATAAATTATTTGAACATGTCTCTCTAGGCCCAGAAAAGGTGGCGAGACGATCAGTAGGGCTATTACGTATCTCTGTTGACAGCTCGAAATGATAGTAACTGGGCTCAGTGTCCATCAATTAACTGTCAAAAGGTTAGTTTCGTATTATGTATGACCAGTCGCGATCAAATATGACGTCATTGGTTGTCATCGTGGCTGATAGTCACCGTCACTCATTTTGACAGACGCTTTCGTATCGATACTTACATTATTTCGATTATGTAAGCATAGTGGACAACAAATTGATGACAACTGAGTTTGAAGTGGCTTTCGTGAAAGACGTTACACCGTACCCGGGCCGTTAGTCACCGTAAAGTGATATCCACTCAGTGCGATACGTAATACCAATATTATGACATTCTCGGTTGTCATCAAAGTTCGGTGTACAACCTAAGCTTGATAGTCACTGGATATCAGAAAGATACGTAATAGGCCTACTGGACGGGTACCACGAGGGCTAGTTCGAGGAGACATGGGAAAAGAGCTCATAGAAGGAGTTGGGGGAGGCTTCAGTACAGGCTAATAAAAATAAGACTCTCTCAAAAAGACAAATTTGTAGAGCAATAACTTATACCTATTTAACAGAGCGTACATAAAGCTGCAGGTTTGAAAACAGTACCGTACAGTACCTTTGCAATAAAGTTCACAAATGTAAATACAAGACCGTTCTTTTCCTGTCTCCCGTTAAAAGAAAACGTGATAACCGTTGTAGCCCTTCTGAGCAAACTACGGGATTTGTGTCCCTAAATAAACATTCGCTTTTTCAGTAGTGGCCGAAACACGGAACATTTGTCATTCGTCTTTTACCAACTATGTCGGGAATTCAGGATATAGTTGTGACGTGCTAGGGGAAAGTAAATCTTACGGTTTTTCATAAATGCGACTTAGACAGGGTTGGTTGAATAACGTGTCTCTTTTTATTTATGTTTTATCTTTTTTTGTTGCGAGGGAAGAATGCGAGCGTAAAGAGGTTTATCATCTCCATGTCTAATGATTATAACATCATGCTTGTAATCCCCGCAGAGTTGGGCAGAGGTGTAGGTACTATCGGGGTCTTTTCCGCCTGACCATTTTAATTTTTTTTCGCTTAAATCATGCGGAGGCGCCGAAGCACGCCCCTTAAAGTTTGGGCCTATTAGGAAAGCGTCAACTTTGGCGCGCAAAATAACAATAACTCTTGTTTGGCGTGCGTCGTCAGTGCGCTCGACCGATTTGGTATCTTTTCATTCATTTTTTCTATACAAAGTGAACGGGGTGGGGCTAGAGAGCGTTTTTATGTTGCGAGTGCAAGCAAAAATGAGCTTAATGGTGGTCAGGCGGGAGTGTCCTCGATAGTACCTATAGCATACCCACATTTCGCCAGTTATGTCTCCTTCGTTCGTGTTAGGGCAGATTCTGTTTATGGCAGATTATTGTTAGGACAGATTCTTGTTACGACAGATATCAGACAGTCATGCACAAAAACCAGACAGTATAGTGTAGTAAAAAAAAATTAATGCCATTTTAATTTTGACAGCTGTCGTCCGAAATACAGATCTTGTCGTGACCTATCATTTTTCTCTACACACTTAAGTCTCATGTAATAGGGGTGAGCCTATTGCCATCAGCCGGGGCAGACAAGCATCAAGTGCCAGACAGAGCTATGTTTAAATTCGTAAACATAAATAAAAAAACATTATCCAGTTTCAAACGCCTCATTATAACTAGAACATAAATAAAGATGGGCCTATCTAATTTGTAATATGTTAAAATAAACATTTCTAGCCGAAAATATTGGGCCATATTTTACAACAGTTTGTGGCAATTTATATTTCACTTAAGTTACCCTATTACCTACTTTTGAACGTGGTTCAGGGAATAATTTAGATTTAATGGCGCAGAAGATATTATAAGCTACCTCTCTGTATAAGGCATGATAAATCGGGCTAAAGTTGAGAATTTTGTTAAGTTTCAAGGATCCCGTTAGTCGTCGTCAGTGGAAAAGAGCACTGAAGTGTTTCTTTATGACGGAACTTGAGGAATTTTTGAAATATCGATTGCTGAGTTCCATTCAAGAGGTTCGGTTTTATATTTAGAATTTATTATTAAACCGTACGCTGAAAACGTTCGGGTGTTCGCTTAATCTTCGGGATATTACTTCGGTGTAGCTCAAATGATGTTTGACTTTGACAGGCATTAATACGAGTACCTATGTATTGCTGGTTCTGTATCCCAAAGGCTTATTGACTTTTCCCTTTTTGCAACCCATTATCACGGCAAAAAACAAGCAGCCATGCTTGGCCGATATTTAAAATAGATAGGTAAAGCAACACTACGACTGTAATCTCCGAAGTGTAGAGCAGTGGTATATCTAAATATGCACCCACACTTCGCCAGTTTACGTTTAAGCCCAATCATCGCATGTAATACGGAGCGATCCTATTGCCATCAACTGGGTTCAAATCTAGATTCCGTAGCTGAGAAATTACTGATGGAAAACTCAATAACAATTTGCATGACCTGGGAATTGAACCCAAATACCTCAAGCTCACCAGTCACGTTTGCGACAGGCAGAGGAATAATAAATCCTATTTTATAAACCAACCTCAATCTCAATTGATACATTTTACAAGTTGATAATCACTTAAAATGTCATTAATTCTAAGGGCGTGGTTTCCCAATTAGTTTGGCTAGTTACCCCATTCCAAATTAATTCCTACACGTAGGTACAGAAGTTCTAACAATTGGATAACTTGTGTGTTACAAACGCCTCCCGACACTTAGGGCGCCAACTATCGACGTAGTACCTATATTTGTTATCAAATGGTTGTCTAACGATGATAAAGTACCTATTGGTCTTCAGAGACGATGTGTAGGGTAAGCTTTCGTCCAACAGTGGCCGTTTTTTAGCCGAAATAAGGATGTTTGACAGTGTTTCTATTTTCCTTACTTCGGAAAACTAAGATCATGCATGATTGTAGTGTTTTGTGAGGACGGACCACAATATTTGTTGGTTACTAAGTGCGTTACATTGAGTCCTACCGTAAGGCTGCGTTTCCACCAGAGATGAGCGAGGATGCGTAGCGAGGGATGTGTTTGTAACTAACCAATCACATAGCTAGAATACCTACCTCAAGCTGTGAAAAAGAAACGACATTATTGGTTGGTTTCACACACATCCCTCGCTACGCATCCTCGCTCATCTCTGGTGGAAACGCAGCCTTAAGCGTGATTTTTCACTCCAAAAAAAGTCATTCCGTTTACACCTTGAATACACATATTTTTTCTTGTAAACTAGCTGTTGCCCGCGGCTTCGCCCGCGTAAAGTTCGGTAATTGTCCCACTGAATCATAATAAAGGGATAAATAGTATCCTACATGTTAATCCAGGTTATAAACTATGTAAGTGCCAAATTTCATAATAATCACAATTTATTAATATCATCAAAATCACCATCACCATCACAACCACCATAACTATCACAACCACCATCACTATCACAAACACCATCACTATCACTATCACTATCACAATCACAATCACAATCACAATCACAATCACAATCACAATCACAATCACTATCACACACTATCACAATCACTATCACAATCACTATCACAATCACTATCACAATCACTATCACAATCACTATCACAATCACTATCACAATCACTATCACAATCACAATCACAATCACAATCACAATCACTATCACAATCACTATCACAATCACTATCACAATCACTATCACAATCACTATCACTATTACTATCACAATCACAATCACAATCACTATCACATTCACTATCACAATCATTATCACTATCACTATCACAATCACTATCACAATCACTATCACTATCACAATCACTATCACTATCACTATCACAATCACTATCACAATCACTATCACAATCACTATTACTATCACAATCACAACCACTATCACTATCACTATCACAATCACAATCACAATCACAATCACAATCACAATCACTATCACAATCACTATCACAATCACTATCACAATCACTATCACAATCACTATCACAATCACTATCACAATCACTATCACAATCACTATCACAATCACTATCACAATCACTATCACAATCACTATCACAATCACTATCACAATCACTATTACAATCACTATCACAATAACCATCATCGTTATCACAATCATCATGATTACAATCGCCATCACTATCACAACCACAATCATTATCACAATCACCATCACTATCACAATCACTATCATTAACACAATCACACCCACCGTCACATTCACAATCGCTATCCTCGTTGTCACAATCATTATCATCGTTATCACAATCATCTTCGTCATTATCACAATCACCATCTCTGTCACAATCACAATCACCATCACCATCACTATCACCATCACAATCACCGTCACTATCACAATCATTATCACAATCACCATCAAAATCACTATCACAATCACCATCATCGTTTTCACAATAATTATCGTCGTAATTACAATCATTATCATCGTAATAACAATCATTATCATCTCAATCATCATGATCACAATCGCCGTCACTATCACAAAATCAAGTTAAAACAATCACAATCACCATCACAATCACCATCAAAATCACTATCACAATCACCATCATCGTTTTGACAATAATTATCGTCGTAATTACAATCATTATTATCGTAATAACAATCGTTATCATCTCAATCATCATGATCACAATCATTATCACTATCACTATCACAATCACTATCACAATCACTATCACAATCACTATCACAATCACTATCACAATTACTATCACAATCACTATCACAATCACTATCACAATCACTATCACAATCACTATCACAATCACTATCACAATCACGATCACTATCACAATCACAATCACAATCACTATCACAATCACTATTACTATCACTATCACTATCACAATCACTATCACAATCACTATCACAATCACTATCACAATCACTATCACAATCACTATCACAATCACTATCACAATCACTAACATAATCACTATCACTATCACTATCACAATCACTATCAATATCACAATCACAATCACTATCACACTCACTATCACAATCACTATCACAATCACTATCACTATCACTATCACAATCACTATCACAACCACTATCACAATCACTATCACAATCACTATCACAATCACAATCACAATCACTATCACAATCACTATCACAATCACTATCACAATCACAATCACTATCACAATCACTATCACAATCACTATCACAATCACTATCACAATAACCATCATCGTTATCACAATCATCATGATTACAATCGCCATCACTATCACAACCACAATCATTATCACAATCACCATCTCTATCACAATCACTATCATTAACACAATCACACCCACCGTCACATTCACAATCGCTATTCTCGTTGTCACAATCATTATCATCGTTATCACAATCATCTTCGTCATTATCACAATCACCGTCTCTGTCACAATCACAATCACCATCACCATCACTATCACCATCACAATCACCGTCACTATCACAATCATTATCACAATCACCATCAAAATCACTATCACAATCACCATCATCGTTTTCACAATAATTATCGTCGTAATTACAATCATTATCATCGTAATAACAATCATTATCATCTCAATCATCATGATCACAATCGCCGTCACTATCACAAAATCAAGTTAAAACAATCACAATCACCATCACAATCACCATCAAAATCACTATCACAATCACCATCATCGTTTTCACAATAATTATCGTCGTAATTACAATCATTATTATCGTAATAACAATCATTATCATCTCAATCATCATGATCACAATCATTATCACTATCACTATCACAATCACTATCACAATCACTATCACAATTACTATCACAATCACTATCACAATCACAATCACAATCACTATCACAATCACTATCACAATCACTATCACAATCACTATCACAATCACTATCACAATCACTATCACAATCACTATCACAATCACGATCACTATCACAATCACAATCACAATCACAATCACAATCACAATCACAATCACTATCACAATCACTATCACTATCACAATCACTATCACAATCACTATCACAATCACGATCACGATCACTATCACAATCACAATCACAATCACAATCACAATCACAATCACAATCACTATCACAATCACTATTACTATCACTATCACAATCACTATCACAATCACTAACATAATCACTATCACTATCACTATCACAATCACAATCACTATCACAATCACAATCACAATCACTATTACTATCACTATCACTATCACAATCACTATCACAATCACTATCACAATCACTATCACAATCACGATCACTATCACAATCACAATCACAATCACTATTACTATCACTATCACTATCACAATCACTATCACAATCACTATCACAATCACTATCACAATCACTATCACAATCACTAACATAATCACTATCACTATCACTATCACAATCACTATCAATATCACAATCACAATCACTATCACAATCACTATCACAATCACTATCACAATCACTATCACTATCACTATCACAATCACTATCACAATCACTATCACAATCACTATCACAATCACAATCACTTTCACAATCACTATCGCAATCACTATCACAATAACCATCATCGTTATCACAATCATCATGATTACAATCGCCATCACTATCACAACCACAATCATTATCACAATCACCATCACTATCACAATCACTATCATTAACACAATCACACCCACCGTCACATTCACAATCGCTATCCTCGTTGTCACAATCATTATCATCGTTATCACAATCATCTTCGTCATTATCACAATCACCATCTCTGTCACAATCACAATCACCATAACCATCACTATCACCATCACAATCACCGTCACTATCACAATCATTATCACAATCACCATCAAAATCACTATCACAATCACCATCATCGTTTTCACAATAATTATCGTCGTAATTACAATCATTATCATCGTAATAACAATCATTATCATCTCAATCATCATGATCACAATCGCCGTCACTATCACAAAATCAAGTTAAAACAATCACAATCACCATCACAATCACCATCAAAATCACTATCACAATCACCATCATCGTTTTCACAATAATTATCGTCGTAATTACAATCATTATTATCGTAATAACAATCATTATCATCTCAATCATCATGATCACAATCATTATCACTATCACTATCACAATCACTATCACAATCACTATCACAATCACTATCACAATTACTATCACAATCACTATCACAATCACAATCACTATCACAATCACAATCACTATCACAATCACTATCACAATCACTATCACAATCACGATCACTATCACAATCACAATCACAATCACAATCACAATCACTATCACAATAACTATTACTATCACTATCACTATCACAATCACTATCACAATCACTATCACAATCACTATCACAATCACTAACATAATCACTATCACTATCACTATCACAATCACTATCAATATCACAATCACAATCACTATCACACTCACTATCACAATCACTATCACAATCACTATCACAATCACTATCACAATCACAATCACTATCACAATCACTATCACTATTACTATCACAATCACAATCACAATCACTATCACATTCACTATCACAATCACTATCACTATCACAATCACTATCACAATCACTATCACTATCACAACAACTATCACAATCACTATCACTATCACAATCACTATCACTATCACAATCACTATCACTATCACTATCACAATCACTATCACAATCACTATCACTATTACTATCACAATCACAATCACAATCACTATCACATTCACTATCACAATCACTATCACTATCACAATCACTATCACAATCACTATCACTATCACAATCACTATCACAATCACTATCACTATCACAATCACTATCACTATCACAATCACTATCACAATCACTATCACTATCACAATCACTATCACTATCACTATCACTATCACTATCACTATCACTATCACAATCACTATCACTATCACTATTACAATCACTATCACAATCACTATCACATTCACTATCACAATCACTAACATAATCACTATCACTATCACTATCACAATCACTATCAATATCACAATCACAATCACTATCACAATCACTATCACAATCACTATCACAATCACTATCACTATCACTATCACAATCACTATCACAATCACTATCACAATCACGATCACTATCACAATCACAATCACAATCACTATCACAATCACTATCACTATCACAATCACAATCACAATCACTATCACATTCACTATCACAATCACTAACATAATCACTATCACTATCACTATCACAATCACTATCAATATCACAATCACAATCACTATCACAATCACTATCACAATCACTATCACAATCACTATCACTATCACTATCACAATCACTATCACAATCACTATCACAATCACTATCACAATCACTATCACAATCACCATCACTATCACAATAACTATCATTAACACAATCACACCCACCGTCACATTCACAATCGCTATCCTCGTTGTCACAATCATTATCATCGTTATCACAATCATCTTCGTCATTATCACAATCACCATCTCTGTCACAATCACAATCACCATAACCATCACTATCACCATCACAATCACCGTCACTATCACAATCATTATCACAATCACCATCAAAATCACTATCACAATCACCATCATCGTTTTCACAATAATTATCGTCGTAATTACAATCATTATCATCGTAATAACAATCATTATCATCTCAATCATCATGATCACAATCGCCGTCACTATCACAAAATCAAGTTAAAACAATCACAATCACCATCACAATCACCATCAAAATCACTATCACAATCACCATCATCGTTTTCACAATAATTATCGTCGTAATTACAGTCATTATTATCGTAATAACAATCATTATCATCTCAATCATCATGATCACAATCATTATCACTATCACTATCACAATCACTATCACAATCACTATCACAATCACTATCACAATCACTATCACAATAACCATCATCGTTATCACAATCATCATGATTACAATCGCCATCACTATCACAACCACAATCATTATCACAATCACCATCACTATCACAATCACTATCATTAACACAATCACACCCACCGTCACATTCACAATCGCTATTCTCGTTGTCACAATCATTATCATCGTTATCACAATCATCTTCGTCATTATCACAATCACCGTCTCTGTCACAATCACAATCACCATCACCATCACTATCACCATCACAATCACCGTCACTATCACAATCATTATCACAATCACCATCAAAATCACTATCACAATCACCATCATCGTTTTCACAATAATTATCGTCGTAATTACAATCATTATCATCGTAATAACAATCATTATCATCTCAATCATCATGATCACAATCGCCGTCACTATCACAAAATCAAGTTAAAACAATCACAATCACCATCACAATCACCATCAAAATCACTATCACAATCACCATCATCGTTTTCACAATAATTATCGTCGTAATTACAGTCATTATTATCGTAATAACAATCATTATCATCTCAATCATCATGATCACAATCATTATCACTATCACTATCACAATCACTATCACAATCACTATCACAATCACTATCACAATTACTATCACAATCACTATCACTATCACAATCACTATCACTATCACAATCACTATCACTATCACTATCACAATCACTATCACAATCACTATCACTATTACTATCACAATCACAATCACAATCACTATCACATTCACTATCACAATCACTATCACTATCACAATCACTATCACAATCACTATCACTATCACAATCACTATCACAATCACTATCACTATCACAATCACTATCACTATCACAATCACTATCACAATCACTATCACTATCACAATCACTATCACTATCACAATCACTATCACTATCACTATCACTATCACAATCACTATCACTATCACTATCACAATCACTATCACAATCACTATCACTATTACTATCACAATCACAATCACAATCACTATCACATTCACTATCACAATCACTATCACTATCACAATCACTATCACAATCACTATCACAATCACTATCACTATCACAATCACTATCACAATCACTATCACTATCACAATCACTATCACAATCACTATCACAATCACTATCACAATCACTATTACTATCACAATCACAACCACTATCACTATCACTATCACTATCACTATCACAATCACAATCACAATCACAATCACAATCACTATCACAATCACTATCACAATCACTATCACAATCACAATCACAATCACTATCACAATCACTATCACAATCACTATCACAATAACCATCATCGTTATCACAATCATCATGATTACAATCGCCATCACTATCACAACCACAATCATTATCACAATCACCATCACTATCACAATCACTATCATTAACACAATCACACCCACCGTCACATTCACAATCGCTATCCTCGTTGTCACAATCATTATCATCGTTATCACAATCATCTTCGTCATTATCACAATCACCATCTCTGTCACAATCACAATCACCATCACCATCACTATCACCATCACAATCACCGTCACTATCACAATCATTATCACAATCACCATCAAAATCACTATCACAATCACCATCATCGTTTTCACAATAATTATCGTCGTAATTACAATCATTATCATCGTAATAACAATCATTATCATCTCAATCATCATGATCACAATCGCCGTCACTATAACAAAATCAAGTTAAAACAATCACAATCACCATCACAATCACCATCAAAATCACTATCACAATCACTATCACTATCACAATCACTATCACAATCACTATCACAATCACTATCACAATCACTATCACAATCACGATCACTATCACAATCACAATCACAATCACAATCACAATCACTATCACAATCACTATTACTATCACTATCACTATCACAATTACTATCACAATCACTATCACAATCACTATCACAATCACTATCACAATCACTATCACAATCACTATCACAATCACTATCACTATCACAATCACGATCACTATCACAATCACAATCACAATCACTATCACTATCACTATCACTATCACAATCACTATCACTATCACTATTACAATCACTATCACAATCACTATCACATTCACTATCACAATCACTAACATAATCACTATCACTATCACTATCACAATCACTATCAATATCACAATCACAATCACTATCACAATCACTATCTCAATCACTATCACAATCACTATCACAATCACTATCACTATCACTATCACAATCACTATCACAATCACTATCACAATCACTATCACAATCACAATCACAATCACTATCACAATCACTATCACAATCACTATCACAATCACTATCACAATCACAATCACTATCACAATCACTATCACAATCACTATCACAATCACTATCACAATAACCATCATCGTTATCACAATCATCATGATTACAATCGCCATCACTATCACAACCACAATCATTATCACAATCACCATCACTATCACAATCACTATCATTAACACAATCACACCCACCGTCACATTCACAATCGCTATCCTCGTTGTCACAATCATTATCATCGTTATCACAATCATCTTCGTCATTATCACAATCACCATCTCTGTCACAATCACAATCACCATCACCATCACTATCACCATCACAATCACCGTCACTATCACAATCATTATCACAATCACCATCAAAATCACTATCACAATCACTGTTGGCGACGGTCAACCTTTTTATATCTTTTTCTTTTTTATTTATTTTTGAAATGTATTTTTTAGAAGAATATTGTTTTTTCCTTTTGTTTTATGGTTGGTTGTGTCACAGTAGTAGAAAAGAGCAGACGTGTCTTATTAGTAAGTGCTATAAAACGTGTTTTTGTGTTATAATATTGGGTAAGTAAACAGTAATATTAATACATCGTTTTATTTGCCCACCTTCCCCGACCAGCAATATTCCTATAAAAGTCCTTCAAAATTAACATTGGTCCTTCGCCGGATAAATTTATCGGGTAAGATGGGCGGGTACGAAACACGATCAAAAACTGCAAAGCAGCCTGTTCATGATACCCAAGTGGCAGGAACTAGCAGTGGTGAACCAGTGCAAGAAATAAGAACGCCGGGGGCTCACCGCCAGCAAGTAGCGTCGGCCGAAAAAATTAGAGGCGCACTTCTGGTAGCTTCCGACGTTCCCCACCGGACCATGGTTCCCCACGCCAGAACGCCGACTGCGCCAGGCAGCCGGTCATCTGTTTATTCCGCAAATACGGTAAAAGCAAAAATACTAGCCGCTGAGGCACTTCATGCACGTCGCCTTGCAGATATAGCCGCACATGAAGAAAATGTCCAACTAGAACTTGTGCAACGCCAAGAAAAGTTGCTGCAAGTTCGAAAAAACCTCGAACAAAAAGCCGCCGAGCTAGATCTACAATCACAATTAGCTTCCATAGAAGTAGAAAGCCGTAGTAGCAGCCGTCGTAGCATTCATAGCTACCATAGCAATAATAACGACGTAGAAATGTGGTTGGAGAATAATAACGAGTCTGTACCTAACCACATTAAAATGAATAATTTATGTGTCCAGGTTGAAGTGCCTACTATTGATAGTGCAGACCATACAAGAGCTTATGTTGCCACGGGGGCGGTG
Organism: Xestia xanthographa; assembly: GCA_905147715.2. NCBI lineage: Eukaryota > Metazoa > Arthropoda > Insecta > Lepidoptera > Noctuidae > Xestia > Xestia xanthographa. The sequence continues at coordinate 17,355,894 of LR990649.1, read as the reverse complement.
ACCACTGTCACCTCAGTTCCTCCCGCCGTAACTTCGTTGCTGCCTGCGGCGCCCGTGCCCTCAGGGACACTACGGGGCACTACTCCGTTCGGAGCGACGAAAGAGCCAGTTGCCTACGCAGTGACAGCTGCGCCCGGTGCTGGCCAGCTACCAGGATCTTTGCCTTTCAATACACTACCTACCCATTCACCAGTTAGATTAGGTACACTCTCTTCACAAAACAATTATAACATAAATAATAAAATTAATAATAGTGGTCAGGCTAATCACTCTCGACAAAACGACTTTAGGTACTTGGCTGAGGTCATCGCTGGCCTAAACGTCGATAAGAAGAAACATCAGGTGAGTGACCTTAAAATACCAATTTTTGATGGCCGTGTCCTAGACTGGGTTCTTTTTAAAAGGACTTACGAGCAAAGCAAAAGCGCCTTCACACCTTCAGAAAATTTGGCAAGGTTAAGTTACGCCCTAAGGGGGGCCGCGCGAGACCATGCCGGCGCCTTTCTGGCCTCTTGCGAAGACCCAGACGAAATTGTGAGGGCACTTGAGTTGAGGTTTGCTCGTCCTGAACAAATAGTCCTCAACGAATTGGCACAGGTCAGGGAACTGCCAAAGTTAAATACCATCGAAGGTGGCAAAGACCTTTGCCAGTTCGCTTGCCGAGTGCGTAGGTGTGTTGAAACTATTCGCTCATTGAACCAACACGAGTATCTGGCTTCCCCGGAACTCTCGAACACTATTGTTGGCAAAATGAGTTCGCTCCTACGCGCTAGGTGGGCAGACTATGCTATGCAGCATCATAGTGAATCTAGGTTCAGGCTTGAACTCATTGCAGATTTTCTGAATCGCGAAGCTGAAATTCATACAAAATTTGGTTTTATTTCGGATTCTATCCTTCAACGCGACACTGTCAAACCGACAGACAGAAATCCGTCAAAATTTAAAACCATAGACAAAGTTCATGCATGTACCGGGGTCTATGAGCAAAAAGATCGTCACTCAGATGACAGTGACGACGATAAAAATTCATCCGCGGAGGATTGTTATACTACCTCCACGCGGCAAAACTTTTCAAAAGCGAAGGCAACGCTACCTGTTGTCAAAACTCTGAGCCACGAACTACCATGTGGGTTCTGTCAAAAAGGTTTTCACGAGATTGTCAAATGTGATAAGTTTCTAATGCTCACTTTAAATCAGAGATGGCAGTGGGTACTAGAAAACAAGGTTTGCAAAAAATGTTTAGTGAGAGGCGCACATCGGTACAAATTCTGTAAGGTTAAATGTGACGTGCAGAATTGTAAGTACAGTCGTAGCCATAATACATTGCTTCACGGACAATCGCAAGCGAAATACTTAGCTCACGTTTCCGAACAATCCGTAACCGAAGATCGTTCTTTAGATTCTAAAGTCGCGACTCGTCAGGCAGAGATAGTAGCCCACCATTCTACTCAGGATCCTCGTCCATTACTAAAAATAATTGCTGTATCCTTGATAGGCCCTAAAAGTACGTTCGAGACTTACGCCTTATTAGATGACGGAAGCACTGCTTCTCTAATAGACTCACAGGTAGCCGAAAATATAGGAGCTGCTGGCCCTTCAGGACACATTCGTGTGAATTGTATCGGTGGCCTTTCAAAAGAGTCTGCAGTTAACTTCGTCAGTTTAAAAATTAAGGGTCGGCATAGTTCTGACATTCACGAAATAACCAACGTTCGCGCCATGCCTAACTTGGGCATTTCTCATCAAAGTGCCTCTATGGATGTTATTTCGCGTTACTCACATTTATCTGATTTAGCTGATGAGCTCTGTTACGAGGACGCGAAGCCTACTATCATTATCGGTGCTGATAATTGGCACCTTACGATCGCGCATAACATTCGCAAAGGCACAAGATCGCAGCCAGTAGCAACACTTACGGCTCTTGGATGGGTTTTATATGGTTTTACGTCCAGTAAAACAAATCCTGTTCAGTTTGTAAATCACATCGCGGACGATACTAGTTTTTCGGAACAGGAATCACTCGAAGCTATCATAAAAGAAAATTACAAAATTGATTCGATAGGCATTATTAAAAAAGATTATCGTACTAACGAACAGCAGCGTGCCTTAAAATTGTTGGAGGATACTACTAGCAGGCTTCCATCTGGTCGTTTTCAAACTGGATTATTGTGGCGACAAGACATATGCCGTGTGCCTAATAGCTTGAATCTGGCCCTATCACGTTTTAGTTCTCTAGAACGAAAGTTTGCAAGGGATCCAGCATACGCAGACTCTTATCGCCAAAATGTCCAGGCTATGCTAGCCAAGGGTTACGCAGAGCTTTGTCATGAACCTCCAAACACAGCAGGGATAACGTGGTACCTTCCTCATTTCGGCGTTGTACATCCTCAGAAATTAAAGCTTAGAATTGTACATGACGCGGCGGCAAAGTGTGAAGGTGTCAGTTTTAACTCGCTATTATTATCTGGCCCTGACCTTTTACAAAATCTTGTAGCTATTTTGATGCGCTTTCGAGAGGGTTGCGTAGCGCTTAATGCTGACATAAGAGAGATGTTTCCTCAAGTCAAAATTCGCGAAGAAGACCGCGATGCGCAACGCTTTCTTTGGCGAGACAAACCCTCGGTTGCACAATCATCAGCACTATCATTGCCACCTATTCAACATTATCGCATGACATCAATGATCTTCGGCGCGACTTCTAGTCCTTGCACTGCTTTGTACCTTAAAAACAAAAATGCCCTAGAGGTTCGTAACCAGTACCCTGAGGCCGTTCATGCCATTGTAGAGAACCACTACATGGACGACTATTTGGGCTCTGTAGATACAATTGACGAAGCAGCACGTCTCGCTGCTGACATCGTCAAGGTCCATCAAAGAGCGTGTTTCGACATGAGGTCATGGATCTCTAACAAACCCGGTGCATTGTCATTAATCCCATTTGACCTTCATGCAAAAACTCTACACGTAGGACTTGGATCATCATCTGCATCAAATCCATCTAATCATGTCAAAATTCTTGGCCTATCATGGAATACCTTGGAAGACAATTTACATTTTCGAACGGGATTACCAGAAACATTACCAATGCCGCTTTCGAAGCGAAAAGCACTTTCTGTTTTGATGAAAGTATACGATCCTCTCGGTTTCCTATGTCCCATTGTCATCCAAGGTCGTATCTTATTTCAAGAGCTGTGGAGAACAGGCATATCATGGGATCAGAAGTTATCTCCAGAGCTCTCTTTGAAATGGACATCCTGGTTTGCAGATCTCTCTAAGTTGACAACCGGTTCCATTACTCGCTGGTATCAGACATTACATGAAGGGAAGCCTCTCACCAGGGAACTCCACGTCTTTGCTGACGCTAGCGAGCATGCGTACGTTTGTGTAGCTTACTGGCGCCTTACTTACGCTAATAAGCAAGTGGAGCTCTCTTTGATTGGCGGCAAAGCCCGTCTCGCGCCCATTAAACCAGTGTCAATACCTCGATTAGAACTGCAAGCCGCGCTCATTGCAGCAAGATTCGCAAATTTCATCACTGATTCTCACAAACATAAGCCAGACCAGATTTATTTTTGGTCTGACTCAATGACTGTTCTCAGGTGGTTGCGTAGCGACGCTCGAACTTTTAAGCCTTTTGTCGCGCATAGGGTTGGAGAGATAACAGAGATAACAGACATCTCTCGTTGGCGATATGTTCCAACTTCCTCAAACGTCGCGGACGACGCTACGCGCCATAATCATATTTCATTCGACACATCTGCTCGTTGGTTTACCGGGCCCCCATTTCTTTTATCGTCCCCTCATCTGTGGCCTTGTGAACCATGCGAGAACGTGCTACTACCTCCTGAAGAATTAAAACGTAGTCCTCAAATTACCCAGGAGCTAGTAGGACAAATAAATGAGCACCCGCCGCAGTCACTACTTTCACCAGTAGTTGCGGAACCCTCGCGATTTTCAGAGTGGATTCGTCTAGTAAGATCCACGGCGCGTGTTCAACAATTTGTAGATATTGTTCGGTCTCGTCTTGGAAACAAACAACCAAATTCAAAATTAATGCAAAGAAATGACATGTCCTTTGCACGAAAATTTCCACCCTTGAATGCCGATCTCTTAAAAGCCGCAGAAAGGCGACTTCTGTCACGAGCGCAAATAGACTCTTTCCCAGAAGAACTAAAGAGTATTGCTGGATCATCGCCCATGCCAAAGGAATCTCGCCTAAAAAACCTAGAGCTTGTTTTGGGAGAGAGAGGTCTTCTCAGATTATCCGGACGTATCTGCCGAGTTAAAAACACCTCACAAGAAGTCAACCCCGTTGTTCTCGATGGCCGACACCCAATAGTTCGTATGTTGATCCGACATTACCACAAGAAGGCAGCCCACGCGAATAATGAGCTTGTCGTAAACGAACTTCGTCGCAGCTACCACATCGTCGGACTGCGACCCAATGTCAAAACTGTCGCAAAGGTCTGCAACTTTTGCCGAATCCGGAAAGCCTTGCCTATCACGCCACTACTCGGTGATCTTCCAGAAGCAAGGCTAGCGCATCACGAGAAGCCTTTCACACACGTGGGCGTAGACTATTTTGGCCCCGTGAGTGTAACCCTGGGACGTCGCACAGAGAAAAAGTATGTGGCTTTATTCACCTGTATGACAGTTCGAGCGGTTCATATTGAAATCGTTGGGAGTCTCTCTACAGACGCCGCAATAATGGCCTTGCGAAGATTTATCGCCAGACGTGGCTGCCCAGTTAAGATTTATTCCGATAACGGAACAGCCTTCGTCGGTGCCAAGAACAAGCTTGATGAATTATATGATATCAAGATTCAAGACTTCGTTGCCAATAGAGGTATACATTGGCAATTTATACCACCAGGCTCGCCTTTTATGGGAGGATGTTGGGAGAGATTGGTCCGAAGCATAAAAACAGCAATATCCGTCACTTTGAAACAACGCTCTCCCACAGAAGAAGTGCTACACACATTTCTTCTGGAAGCCGAATCTTTAGTGAACTCTCGCCCATTAACACATGTCCCCGTGAATCCGGGTGAGGAACAAGCGCTAACACCTTTCCACTTCATTCTTGGCAGAGCTTCAACGGAGCCGCCACTACGCCAATTAACAGACGCTGATCTGATTCGCCGCGCCAACTGGAAGAAAGGCCTCCGGTTAGCTGACCATTTCTGGCGCAGGTGGGTCGAAGACTATCTGCCGACGCTCGTCCCGAGACAAAAGGTCAGATCAACGACCGAATCACCGATCCGTCAAATAGCAGTGGGTGATCTTGTCTTGGTTGCGGATGGATCCCTGCCCAGAGGGACCTGGCCAAGAGGGCGTGTGGAAGCAGTCTGGCCCGGGCACGACGGTGTAGTGAGAGTGGTTGATGTCACTACGAAAGGGGGAACGCTAAGGCGACCGGTGCGGAAGTTGGCGGTTTTGGACCTGGAATGACCGTCACCGCCCCATTATTGGTGTTAGCACACCGCGGGCCGCCATGTTGGCGACGGTCAACCTTTTTATATCTTTTTCTTTTTTATTTATTTTTGAAATGTATTTTTTAGAAGAATATTGTTTTTTCCTTTTGTTTTATGGTTGGTTGTGTCACAGTAGTAGAAAAGAGCAGACGTGTCTTATTAGTAAGTGCTATAAAACGTGTTTTTGTGTTATAATATTGGGTAAGTAAACAGTAATATTAATACATCGTTTTATTTGCCCACCTTCCCCGACCAGCAATATTCCTATAAAAGTCCTTCAAAATTAACAATCACCATCATCGTTTTCACAATAATTATCGTCGTAATTACAATCATTATCATCGTAATAACAATCATTATCATCTCAATCATCATGATCACAATCGCCGTCACTATCACAAAATCAAGTTAAAACAATCACAATCACCATCACAATCACCATCAAAATCACTATCACAATCACCATCATCGTTTTCACAATAATTATCGTCGTAATTACAATCATTATTATCGTAATAACAATCATTATCATCTCAATCATCATGATCACAATCATTATCACTATCACTATCACAATCACTATCACAATCACTATCACAATCACTATCACAATTACTATCACAATCACTATCACAATCACAATCACTATCACAATCACTATCACAATCACTATCACAATCACTATCACAATCACTATCACAATCACTATCACAATCACTATCACAATCACGATCACTATCACAATCACAATCACAATCACAATCACAATCACAATCACTATCACAATCACTATTACTATCACTATCACTATCACAATCACTATCACTATCACAATCACAATCACTATCACAATCACTATCACAATCACTATCACAATCACTATCACAATCACTATCACAATCACTATCACAATCACTATCACAATCACTATCACAATCACTATCACAATCACTATCACAATCACAATCACAATCACAATCACTATCACAATCACAATCACAATCACTATCACAATCACTATTACTATCACTATCACTATCACAATCACTATCACTATCACAATCACAATCACTATCACTATCACAATCACTATCACAATCACTATCACAATCACTATCACAATCACTATCACAATCACTATCACAATCACTATCACAATCACTATCACAATCACAATCACAATCACAATCACAATCACAATCACTATCACAATCACTATTACTATCACTATCACTATCACAATCACTATCACTATCACAATCACAATCACTATCACAATCACTATCACAATCACTATCACAATCACTATCACAATCACTATCACAATCACTATCACAATCACTATCACAATCACTATCACAATCACTATCACAATCACTATCACAATCACAATCACAATCACAATCACTATCACAATCACTATCACAATCACTATCACAATCACTATCACAATCACTATCACAATCACTATCACAATCACTATCACAATCACTATCACAATCACTATCACAATCACTATCACAATCACTAACATAATCACTATCACTATCACTATCACAATCACTATCAATATCACAATCACTATCACAATCACTATCACTATCACAATCACTATCACAATCACTATCACAATCACAATCACTATCACAATCACTATCACAATCACTATCATTAACACAATCACACCCACCGTCACATTCACAATCGCTATCCTCGTTGTCACAATCATTATCATCGTTATCACAATCATCTTCGTCATTATCACAATCACCATCTCTGTCACAATCACAATCACCATCACCATCACTATCACCATCACAATCACCGTCACTATCACAATCATTATCACAATCACCATCACAATCACTATCACAATCACTATCACAATCACTATCACAATCACTATCACAATCACAATCACTATCACAATCACTATCACAATCACTATCACAATCACTATCACAATAACCATCATCGTTATCACAATCATCATGATTACAATCGCCATCACTATCACAACCACAATCATTATCACAATCACCATCACTATCACAATCACTATCATTAACACAATCACACCCACCGTCACATTCACAATCGCTATCCTCGTTGTCACAATCATTATCATCGTTATCACAATCATCTTCGTCATTATCACAATCACCATCTCTGTCACAATCACAATCACCATCACCATCGTTATCACCATCTTAATCACCGTCACTATCACAATCATTATCACAATCACCATCAAAATCACTATCACAATCACCATCATCGTTTTCACAATAATTATCGTCGTAATTACAATCATTATCATCGTAATAACAATCATTATCATCTCAATCATCATGATCACAATCGCCGTCACTATCACAAAATCAAGGTTAAACAATCACAATCACCATCACAATCACCATCAAAATCACTATCACAATCACCATCATCGTTTTCACAATAATTATCGTCGTAATTACAATCATTATTATCGTAATAACAATCATTATCATCTCAATCATCATGATCACAATCATTATCACTATCACTATCACAATCACTATCACAATCACTATCACAATCACTATCACAATTACTATCACAATCACTATCACAATCACAATCACTATCACAATCACTATCACAATCACTATCACAATCACAATCACTATCACAATCACTATCACAATCACGATCACTATCACAATCACAATCACAATCACAATCACAATCACTATCACAATCACTATTACTATCACTATCACTATCACAATCACTATCACAATCACTATCACAATCACTAACATAATCACTATCACTATCACTATCACAATCACTATCAATATCACAATCACAATCACTATCACAATCACTATCACAATCACTATCACAATCACTATCACAATCACTATCACTATCACAATCACTATCACAATCACTATCACAATAACCATCATCGTTATCACAATCATCATGATTACAATCGCCATCACTATCACAACCACAATCATTATCACAATCACCATCACTATCACAATCACTATCATTAACACAATCACACCCACCGTCACATTCACAATCGCTATCCTCGTTGTCACAATCATTATCATCGTTATCACAATCATCTTCGTCATTATCACAATCACCATCATCGTTATCACAATCATTATCATTGTAATCACAATCATCATGATTACAATCGCCATCACTATCACAACCACAATCATTATCACAATCACCATCACTATCACAATCACTATCATTAACACAAACATCATGTACGTTAGAAAAAATCGGCATTTATTCAGTAAGAGAGGGGACAGACACCACTATAACACTAGAAATAGGGACCAACTAGTTCAGCCAGGTTTCAGGCTTGCTAAAGTGGATTCATCTTTCATGAGGTACTGTTTGAAATGTTACAATAAAATACCTCCCCACATTCTTCAACTGAATGAGACGAAATTTAAATCTTGTATAAAACGCACACTATGTAGGCAAGCATATTATAAGTTGGGGGATTACATTGATGATAAAAATGCTTGGCTAAATGCTGGTCCTGCTCCACAACCATAGGTGGGGGGGGGCAAACTAATTGTTTGTACTGGTCGGGCATTATTTGAGTCCATCGACACGTAAAGAAGAAGATGAAGAATTCATTCCCATGTTAATGTATTGTGGAAGCTGCAGAAGATTGTAAAAATATACTTGCATTGTATAGATTCCAGTTCTTAGTATTATATAATTGCATAGCACATGTGTGAGTACTTTGTACTGTTCAGCCACCATTTACATTTATTTATCTTTCATTGACTTGAATATGCCTTGGTGACTGAGAGAATGTCATGCTCACTTAAATGTCTCGCTGATGGTGGCGGGTGTGTCGGGTCATTTAGTTCCCTTCAATATGGTTGAGTTGAATGGCGCCGGTACATGCGTCATGTCTGTGAACGGGCGCTGTCAGTTGGGACTGGTCATCTCTTAGCTGCCAAGGTTCATTTTAATTACTTTATTCATACATTTTTAATCTAATCTTTCACTCTGGATGCTCTTAGTGTGCACGTCTTTCTACATCGTTCTCACATATATGTATAATCTCAAAATTAATGATGTAACCAAGATTTTGTAACAATATTTTGATTTTAAAAGAGTGTCCATGGAGTTTCTTGCCCATTCTTCTCCATAGAGATCTACGCTAGGGAATGGGCAACTACAGTACTTTCTCAAGTTATTATGCCTTGTGACTGGGACTGTAGCTTTGATTTTCTTTTTTGTAATTTTGACTTTCAAAAGTGCCGTAATGGTCTAATTGAAATAAATGCTTTGAGTTTGAGTTTGAGTTTGAATCACACCCACCGTCACATTCACCATCGCTATCCTCGTTGTCACAATCATTATCATCGTTATCACAATCATCTTCGTCATTATCACAATCACCATCTCTGTCACAATCACAATCACCATCACCATCGCTATCACCATCACAATCACCATCAAAATCACTATCACAATCACCATCATCGTTTTCACAATAATTATCGTCGTAAATACAATCATTATCATCGTAATAACAATCATTATCATCTCAATCATCATGATCACAATCGCCGTCACTATCACAAAATCAAGTTAAAACAATCACAATCACCATCACAATCATTCTCGCAATCACTATCCTCGTTATCACAATCATTATCATCGTAATCACAATCATCTTCATCATTATCACCGTTGCTGTCACAATCACAATCACCATCACCATCGCTATCACTATCACAATCACCATCACTATCACAATGACCATCACTAACACAATCACAATCACCATCACCATCACAATCACTCTCACAATCACTATCCTCGTTATCAAAATCATTATCATCGTAATCACAATCATCTTCATCATTATCACCGTCACTGTCATAATCACAATCACCATCACCATCGCTATCACCATCACAATCACCATCAAAATCACTATCACAATCACAATAATCGTTACTACAATCATTATCATCGTAATCACAAACATTATCATCTTAATCACAATCATCATTATCACAATCTTAATCGTAATCACAATCATCATCATTATAATCATCAGCATCATTATCACAATCATCGTCATCGTTATCACAATCATCACAATTAATCAACAATAACCCTGTATAGAAGTCGAATCCGCCATCTTCTGGATCTCAAAATAAATGCCATTTTCGTAATCAGCGCCCCTGATAATCTCGGTATCGACACCCATATTGATTTTTAGACATTTCAACCCCATCGCACCCCAACAGGGAATGATTGTATTTCAGGTCCGCCACACTAAATCTTAAAATCGTTGTTTTTGTAATACACCCGACCCAGTTTACCATAAAAACAATACCTATGTTGAATTTCAGGCTTTGTTACCCCATTTCCCCCTTTAGGGGTTGAATTCTGAAAAAACCTGAAACACAAATGTTAACTCATTTATTGATTGGAGTACTCCTGTTAAGTTTCGAATAAAGTAGTCTAACTAATCTTATTTCCCCATGTAATCTTTGGACTCCCGTTCCAACCCCTAAGGGGTTAATTTTGAAAAATCCTTTCTTAATGCACCGCTAAACCTAATAAAGAACCTTTGTGCCAAATTTGCTCTAGACTCAGCGGTTTGGGCTGTGCATTGATTTTTATACTTTGCCACCCCATTTCCCCCTTAGGGGTTGAATTCTGAAAAAACCTGAAACCCGTTTCTGCTCATTTATCAATAGGAGCACTCCTGTGAAGTTTCGAATAAAATAGTCTAACTAATCTTGTGTTACCCATACAAACTTTGGAGCCCCGTTTAACCCCTTTAGGGGTTGAATTTTGAAAAATCCTTTCTTAATGCAACCCTAGACCACATAAGGAACCTACTTGCCAAATTTGGAATCTCTAGACTCAGCGGTTTGGGCTGTGCATTTATTTTTATACTTTGCCACCCCATTTCCACCTCTTAGGGGTTGAATTCTGAAAAACCCTGAAACCCGTTTCTACTCATTTATCAATAGGAGCACTCCTGTGAAGTTTCGAATAAAATAGTCTAACTAATCTTGTTTCCCCATACAAACTTTGGAGCCCCGTTTAACCCCTTTAGGGGGTGAATTTTGAAAAATCCTTTCTTAGTGCACCCCTAGACCATCTAAGGAACCTACTTGCCAAATTTGGAATCTGTAGACCCAGCGGTTTGGGCTGTGCGTTGATAGATGAGTCAGTCAGTCAGTCAGTCAGTCAGTCAGTCAATCAGTCAGTCAGTCAGTTTCTTCTTTTATATATTTAGATGTCAATTTGGTTTCGAGCATTGTATGCGACCGAAATATATGAATGCCTGTGACTATTCGACAATCCAATGAATGGTTACATCACCCACGTTAAGGCTGCTGAGGCCCCGGAAGCATCGGTTTTCATTTCATTTATTTCATGGACAATCTTTACATGATGTCGAAAACTCATTAAAAGCTAACACAACGCGGATTAACGTTTATAATTCAAAAATAAAATTATTTCGTTCTAATTCTATCATTGTCACATCGCATACGCCATGTCAGTAATAAAACCTATGTATCTAACGTTACCTGCCAGTGAAATGCAATCAATGGGCCACCCCATAAGGCCCCCATAAGGCAAAGTAAATCTCAGATGGCGCCACCATAGTTGGTCTCAATCTGACCAATAAGGTTAAGATAAAATGACATTATCATATTTTCTACCAATGACGATGTTGGGTACCAACTATGCTAGCGCCATTAGTTCCACAGTGTGTCTCCCCATTGACACAAGCACAACTTAATGAACCTATCTTTTATTTTGAAATGCTCTCCACCGTAGAGGTCGTCAATCCACCGCACATCTCGTGTTTCTCGCTCGGCACAAACAAGCAACTAACACTGGACTCATATAAGGGTAAATCTGTAACAGCGTAGGACGGGCTCTCAAAGGATTTGCCCGCACAGCCATCGACAAATATTTGTCGCTCTCTTTGTTTCCATTCGACGGACATTCTTCACTCTAGTTTGGGAACTCTATGACAGAGAAAATATTATGAGTTAAAAGTGTTTGCATTGTCTTGGTGTTATGCCGTAATGATCATTATAGGCCGTTTCGGTGACGAATTGATTTTTTACGGGTTTTCCGTTTAAACAACCGTTTTATGTCCGAACTCTGATACCAAATTCAAATTCAAATTCATTCATTGTTTGTCACAGGTGAAATATTTGTTCTTATTATTATTATAAAAGATCGCTGTAACATACCTATAGGGTGTACAATATTTTTTGTTTTGGTTACTTAAATTTAACATTATAATCATTATTCGGTCAACATCCATAGTCAGTTGTTAATTCACAAGTCGGTTTTAAAAAAAAACAGTAAATAGGAACTTTGATATTTTCATACTAATTAAATTGGATTGATTACATTAAAATTAATTAATAACTCATTGATTTCATAAAATATACCGACTGCCGCGTTGGTGTAGTGGTCGCAATAGCGACTGCTGAGCATGAGGTCCTTGGTTCGATTCCCGGGTCGGGTAAATTGTTGTGTTTTTCCATGAGGAATTTCTCAGTAGCAGCCACGGAGTACGGATTTATACCCGGTTTATGCTAATAGGCTCGCCCCCTATGACATGCGACTTAAACCTAACTGGTGAAATGTGGGTGTACTATTACTATTAGATACATCTCTGCTTAATCCTTTGGGGATACCTGGCGTCATCTTAATAATTTAAATTTAATTACTTCGATATCTAAATGAATAATTAAACCAGAGTTAAATTTCTGTTTTATTAATTAATTTAGGTATCGGAGCATTGTGATCTTATTTCGACTATCATTCGGACCGTGTGGTGTTTCCATACCATTTTCAGAGGTGGCAAATAGTAGTCTTTGTTTTGCCGTAAAAAGTTGCCAAAGCAAAATTCAAAATCAAAATCAAAGCATTTATTTCAAATAAGCCAGTTACAGGCACTTTTGAATCGTCGAAACAAAGATGAAAATTAAATGTAGCTACAGTCCCAGTCACAAGACATAAAAACTGTGAAAGTACTGTAGTTGCCCATTCCCTAGCGTAGATCTCTATGGAGAAAAACGGGCAAGAAACTCCATGGACACTCTTTTAAATCAGAATATTGTTACAAAATCTTGGTTACATCATTCATGTTGAGATGGTATATTATGTGAGAACAATGTAGCAAGATGTGCACGTTAAAAGTGTCCACAGCAAAAACACACAAAACAAAATACAATTTAAAAAAAATCATTCAAACAAGCCATGGCCACTAAGAGATGACCAGTCACAACTGACAGCGCCCGTTCACGGACATGACGCATGGATCAGCACCATTCAACTCAACCATTTTGAAGGGAACTAAATGATCCGAAACATGCGCCACCATCAGCGAGACATTTGAGTGAGCATGACATACTCTCAACCGCCAGGGCACATTCAAGTCAAGAAAAGACGTAGGTTTTCAGTGAATGATAGCTTTCTAGTACATAGTACTCACACAATATGGGCTATGCAATTATATAATACTAAAGAGATTTAATCTATACAATGCAAAGATAGTTGTACAATCTTCAGCAGCTCCAACAATACAATTTAATGCTATCAATTTGTGCGCCCCTGTCCTTATGGGGCAGGACCAGCATTGACCCAAGCATTTTTATCAGCGATATAAAAAGCAAAGCAAATTAAAGACAATTTGATTTGCTTGAAAAATTCAATATTTTGATATTAGGATATCGAAAGCATACCGTGGTTTCTTCGGAAGCCCGAATATTCGCTTCGCATAAAAACTCTGATACGCAGCAAGCCGACCTCACTATTGTAGCCAGGGAGACTAGATAAAACATGAACTGGAAAAATGCAACTTATACTAAAAATAAATGGACTGTAAATAGAAAAAAATCGTATCGCAGGATCTATGAAGCTACAAAGTATACAATTTGGTAGTAAGTTTTCCTGTTTTTGTGTGTTATCGGCAGGCGGCGCTGGTGACGCGACTAACGACCGATGTCGACATCTCACTGAAATGTCACAATGATTTATCGGCTGTACCACGGACGTATACGTCGGATATACATATTTGTGAGTAGATGTAGATAGATATACCTTCTTGTAGAATGTACGTTCATATAGCTTAAGGCTTGAATTACTGTCGCGCTGACGGTCGGTCGCGCACCGTCGGTCGCGTACGCCAGCGAAGAAACAAAAGCAAATACCTACACGCCGCTGACGTCAGCGTCGTAGTATGGTGCTTTAAAGAACACAATGTATACTCGTACGCGACCGATAGTGCGCGACCGACCGTCCGTGCGACAGTAATTCAAGCCAAAGATCTGATGTAATATAGTATAGTTTTGAGGGAGGAAATTAAATGAATACTTGGTAAGTTTATCTTATTAAAAACAAAAATATTTTGATTTTGATGACAATTTGTTTTTCAAGAATAAATTAAGAACAGACTATGATAGTACATATGTGTAGTACAAAGGAAATAAACTTTATGACAGATGTACAAAAAAGTGACATTATGAACTATAAAAGTTCCGCTTTTCCTCTTAGGTTGAAACCAGAAGAATCCTATTTAACATTTTTTTATTTTGCACAACTTGTATTGCATTTAAATGAACAGATTATATTTGTAATTTGTTTTCCAGTTATCTGAACACACAGTGGACGCTTTACGTTTTAATACAATTTATATAAATATATAGTAGATGTTGTGTTATATGTCTATGGATATAGCCACTAGGCATGAATATTCATACATATGAAAATTTTATTTTCGTCTATATGACAACAATAATTTTTAAGTATAAGCATGTCCCAATTATTTTATTGTGAGATACGAATACTATATTTTAGTCTGCCCCATATATTTTTATTTCCGAGGCTCAAAAGGGTTTAAACAATTTAGATTTTTTAATAATTGAAATTTTGTACAGTCTCTAAAATGTATATTGAAGTCACCTACTCATATATTGAAGGCTTAATGGACTATTGTACTTTGACAGTTATTTTAGCTCTAGTTAATAAGTTAGCTGAGCTTTAGTTGGCATGATTCCCCTCTAAAACATGTAAAGTGTTAACGGATCGATATTACAAATCCGTCAACCAAGCATTCAGTACATTAAATTAAGAGCGGGCAAAATCTTCAATCTTTGATTAGATTTTTCGATTAGTAAATAATGTTCAAATTAGAAAAAAAGTATATGTCAGGAAACTTCATTATGAATGTGAAGGTTGGCTTTGACGAAAAACATAATAAGACAAAATTTTCTCGATAGAAAACCATCACAAAGTTACCTCTAATTTTCAACATTTTGTTTTTATTCTATTTTGGTGCATGTAACTGAACCATAAACAAGATAAATATTATCATTCATGTATAACCTTGAGCTGACAATAGCTGTTTTTCAAAATATTTTCTATTTTAAGAGATAACAGACTACAAAGCATTTGGCGTTTACTACATTTTTAATCCGCGACATACGCTGTCTTCCGTCTCGCGTGACGCGAGTTTGAGATTAGTTTGTTTGTAGTAGGTAGGTAGTAGGTAGGTAGTAGGTAGGTAGTAGGTAGGTAGTAGGTAGGTAGTAGGTAGGTAGTAGGTAGGTAGTAGGTAGGTAGTAGGTAGGTAGTAGGTAGGTAGTAGGTAGGTAGTAGGTAGGTAGTAGGTAGGTAGTAGGTAGGTAGTAGGTAGGTAGTAGGTAGGTAGTAGGTAGGTAGTAGGTAGGTAGTAGGTAGGTAGTAGGTAGGTAGTAGGTAGGTAGTAGGTAGGTAGTAGGTAGGTAGTAGGTAGGTAGTAGGTAGGTAGTAGGTAGGTAGTAGGTAGGTAGTAGGTAGGTAGTAGGTAGGTAGTAGGTAGGTAGTAGGTAGGTAGTAGGTAGGTAGTAGGTAGGTAGTAGGTAGGTAGTAGGTAGGTAGTAGGTAGGTAGTAGGTAGGTAGTAGGTAGGTAGTAGGTAGGTAGTAGGTAGGTAGTAGGTAGGTAGTAGGTAGGTAGTAGGTAGGTAGTAGGTAGGTAGTAGGTAGGTAGTAGGTAGGTAGTAGGTAGGTAGTAGGTAGGTAGTAGGTAGGTAGTAGGTAGGTAGTAGGTAGGTAGTAGGTAGGTAGTAGGTAGGTAGTAGGTAGGTAGTAGGTAGGTAGTAGGTAGGTAGTAGGTAGGTAGTAGGTAGGTAGTAGGTAGGTAGTAGGTAGGTAGTAGGTAGGTAGTAGGTAGGTAGTAGGTAGGTAGTAGGTAGGTAGTAGGTAGGTAGTAGGTAGGTAGTAGGTAGGTAGTAGGTAGGTAGTAGGTAGGTAGTAGGTAGGTAGTAGGTAGGTAGTAGGTAGGTAGTAGGTAGGTAGTAGGTAGGTAGTAGGTAGGTAGTAGGTAGGTAGTAGGTAGGTAGTAGGTAGGTAGTAGGTAGGTAGTAGGTAGGTAGTAGGTAGGTAGTAGGTAGGTAGTAGGTAGGTAGTAGGTAGGTAGTAGGTAGGTAGTACGTAGGTAGTAGGTAGGTAGTAGGTAGGTAGTAGGTAGGTAGTAGGTAGGTAGTAGGTAGGTAGTAGGTAGGTAGTAGGTAGGTAGTAGGTAGGTAGTAGGTAGGTAGTAGGTAGGTAGTAGGTAGGTAGTAGGTAGGTAGTAGGTAGGTAGTAGGTAGGTAGTAGGTAGGTAGTAGGTAGGTAGTAGGTAGGTAGTAGGTAGGTAGTAGGTAGGTAGTAGGTAGGTAGTAGGTAGGTAGTAGGTAGGTAGTAGGTAGGTAGTAGGTAGGTAGTAGGTAGGTAGTAGGTAGGTAGTAGGTAGGTAGTAGGTAGGTAGTAGGTAGGTAGTAGGTAGGTAGTAGGTAGGTAGTAGGTAGGTAGTAGGTAGGTAGTAGGTAGGTAGTAGGTAGGTAGTAGGTAGGTAGTAGGTAGGTAGTAGGTAGGTAGTAGGTAGGTAGTAGGTAGGTAGTAGGTAGGTAGTAGGTAGGTAGTAGGTAGGTAGTAGGTAGGTAGTAGGTAGGTAGTAGGTAGGTAGTAGGTAGGTAGTAGGTAGGTAGTAGGTAGGTAGTAGGTAGGTAGTAGGTAGGTAGTAGGTAGGTAGTAGGTAGGTAGTAGGTAGGTAGTAGGTAGGTAGTAGGTAGGTAGTAGGTAGGTAGTAGGTAGGTAGTAGGTAGGTAGTAGGTAGGTAGTAGGTAGGTAGTAGGTAGGTAGTAGGTAGGTAGTAGGTAGGTAGTAGGTAGGTAGTAGGTAGGTAGTAGGTAGGTAGTAGGTAGGTAGTAGGTAGGTAGTAGGTAGGTAGTAGGTAGGTAGTAGGTAGGTAGTAGGTAGGTAGTAGGTAGGTAGTAGGTAGGTAGTAGGTAGGTAGTAGGTAGGTAGTAGGTAGGTAGTAGGTAGGTAGTAGGTAGGTAGTAGGTAGGTAGTAGGTAGGTAGTAGGTAGGTAGTAGGTAGGTAGTAGGTAGGTAGTAGGTAGGTAGTAGGTAGGTAGTAGGTAGGTAGTAGGTAGGTAGTAGGTAGGTAGTAGGTAGGTAGTAGGTAGGTAGTAGGTAGGTAGTAGGTAGGTAGTAGGTAGGTAGTAGGTAGGTAGTAGGTACACTGTTTAAGACTTTTACGGTTTTTCACTACACTCAAAGTACTTACGGGATAATATCCATAGTTTTCTATGTTGATGAGCTCCCGATATTTCGACGCTGTTGCAAGCATCATGATCGCGGGAATACTGAAGAGGTATGCGGGTGAGGCGAAAACTATTATTATGAGCAGACAAATCTGTCTACCCTCTTTCTTAGTCATTTATTACGCGCACTACTGGAACTCGATTGTAAATCGCGACAAAATGCACTCACGGTATCACTAGGTTTTTCTTGATAGTAAACCAAAGTAAGTAAGTAGTAGCGTCGAAATATCGGGAGCTCATCAACATAGAAAACCACGGATATTATCCCGTAAGTACTTTGAGGTAGTAGGTAGGTAGGTAGGGTATCAAGATACTTGCACGAAAGACATTTTTGCGCAAAGGACACTTGCGCGACTGGACTTTAGCGCGACTTAATGGCCACTGAGGTTCAATCTGTAAACATTCACGCCTGTTATTCACTGTTCGCTTAAATATCGCACTTACTAGTTCACTTCGATTCGCTTCGTTGCGTAGCCAAAATCAAACTGCCTACTCCCGCAAAAATGTGATGACTTCCTAGAATCTTCTAGACAATTCATACTAGTTCATTGTCCTTCGAGAAACTTCCACAACTTTTGTACAAAGGAAAGAAATAGGTACTTTATGCCCTCGGCGTACGGTCGAAATTACAATGATAACTTCCTGATGTCTTTTATAGGTAGTTTGCGAATTTGTACCTACACCATTCGATACATACCTACTACTACCTACCTACTTAATTGTAGGTACCTACTATTAGAAGCTACTTATATTGTAGGTAAGGGTACGACGTATATGTCATCGAAGTGAAATCAAAACAATAATACTATTAAATAATTTAAAAAATACTAATCAATTCATAACAGATAGTGTGCTGGGAAAGTGTAACATACTCGTATTATACTGGGGCTGATAATAGAGGTAAAACAAGAAACCAACAAACGGTGTAGACGCTAAATGTCAGATTCTAGAAATGCACGTGAAAGAAAAAGTACGACGATAACTAATTAACGGCAAAGGAAGTGCATCTCGGTACCGAGGTGACGGGAATTTACAAACCAGACGCTAGGACAGCAAGACGCTCCAGCCACCCCATTGCAAGCTGCGTGCAGAACCATTGGAAAGTTATTCAGACGAGTCTTTTTACTGTTGGAGTAAGTAACGTTTGTATTTATTCCTAAAAGTACCAATTGTTTTTAGAGCACGAAAAAGTGGTGGGAGGTCATTCCAGCAGTGACTGGCGGCGAATTTAAAACTACCACGGAATGCAGCAGTTCTGTGGGAGGAAGCCAACATCAGGTATGAAGATGCTCTTGCTTTTATTTGGTTAACATCCCGCGACCAAGACAATTTTTTATACAGATATTCTGGTTGTTTTGTGAGAATTGTGCCAAAAAGAAATACGGATCCAGATACGAATCATAGGCGTCAAGATCCACGGATACGGATACGCAGATACGAATCCGCAGATCCAGATACGGAGCATTGGTGTCAAAATCCGCGGATAGAAAGAAAGAAAGAAAGAAAGAAAGAAAACATATTTATTTGGCTTAAGCCGCAAGTGTACACAACAAATTCAAAAGAAGAATAAAAAAATAAAAAATAAACTTAAAACTACACAATAAAAAAAAACTTTAAACAGAAAATAGAAACGAAATAATATTGTGTGTCTCACGGCTGCGCCAAATAGGCCCAGTTCAGCAAACTGCCGAGCAGCTAGTGCCCGACGCTGGTTTTTAACTGGACCTGAGATGGTGATGTCACGGACATAAAGCAGTTTTGTGATGTGCGTGTTCTAATAATATATGAGTGTATGTATGAATAGATACTTAAATAGAATAAATGTGTGTAAAATAATAACAAATAAACTACATATGAACAAAATATCGAGAAAAGTGCAAGATAAAACAAACAACTTAGGGTACATAAATAAAACTTGTTAAAAATACAGTGTGATGAATCCGTGCACTTCGTCGCTCAATACGCTGCAAGCAGTCAAGCGCGATGAACTAGTAATAAAAAATGAAAAAATAAAAAATATATAGTGACAAGTATCAATAGCAGATGACAATTGGCGATGGCAATAGGGTATATGCATGTATTTATTTTATATTTTTAATTCATAGTTTACAACGTTTTAACATAGTAAAAAATATAAATACTGATTAAAAATGAAGTTAAATAGGTAAAAAAAAAAAATTAATATAGAGAATAATTTTGAACTGTTTAAACGCCGCCATTTTCGCGCGCTCTGTTGATGACGTCAGTCGCGCTGTGACATGACAGCCCAGTCCATTGTTTACTAACAGGTGTTCTCGTTGTTAACTTAATTTCACCATGAAAAAAGCTCAAAAGCAGCCTTCTATGTATTGCGTTGTGCCTGAAATAAAGACAATATCAAAAGTACACCTGATAATTAGTGTTTTTTCGAGTCCCGGTAGGTGCAAAAATACGTAAGAAATGGTCAAGGTAATGCGAAGAGAAGAATTTATATCAGCAACAATTTGTGGTGGCACGGCAAGCGGTCTCAGGGCTTTGCCCCCTGACGGCGGAGGCAATACCTGGACCCGCTACTGCGGATCCCGTTTCTATGGAGGACACTTCCAAAGTCCTGTTGGGCGCATGAAAGTAACATGCGCCCCTGAGTGATTGTTGTGAACTTGTGAAGATTACTTTGATGTAAGTATATGATGTAGGTATTTCGATAATATGATTTCAGTTAGGTCAGAAGTAAGTTTTGGATTGAAAGTCAATCACACAAGCATTATATAACTGTATTTAAATCCAGTTTACAAAGTTGTGTGATTTCGTCTATTGTTTTCTATGTAAGTAAACAAAAAAAAAACAACTATTCAGCTCGGTTCCTAAATTACCTATACCATAGCAGAACCGAGAGATCCCTTCAGACACTTTCATCCCTTGAAGTTATACCTACATACATGTTTTGTTTAATTTACAATTTAAAGTATCTATCTATCTTTAATTACAGATACCTAAATGAGGATACACAAAATTATGTATAATACATACAACATGATGAAATAAGAAGGTGTAAATGTGATACTACTATTAAATAAAGGAGTTCTGCCAGTTCTGCCTCACATAGGTATTCCATTGCCAAACCTCCTGTTATAAGAATGGGTGCTATCATGAGAAAATGGTTCAGTTCTTCCCATATTGAAGAAATGAATTCATTGGAGAATGAAAATAAACTACTTATTGATAAAGCTGTGCATTAGCAAATACTGCAACATCACCAATAAAATCAGTTGCCAAAAAAATTGTTTGCCGACAGCCAAGATCGTATGTCAATGTCTGGAAGGGCTACAGATGTTATGATAGTTCAAGACTGGATATTTGGAGTGTTTAATATCTAACCAAGCAGTGATGGCAGACAGAAGATTCAAAGATTTGTCATGTTTACTTGAAGCTTAAAGATGTACACTTATACAACCACCTTCAGTTTCAAAGTTGTCCCCGAGCACTAAACATGTAGTAAGCTATCAAAACAGATTGTGGCGTTGAGGATACATGTGGAACGTGTAATAGGTTAAGGGAGTATGACATGATGCTACCTCATGCTTGTGTAGACCACATTAAATCCAATTATAGATAAAGTAATAATAATAGTTTGTGGTATACTACTTGTACTACTTGTTTGTACTATAAATTAATTAATATAATGCAGGATGTTTTATTTAATAAAAAAGTAAATTCAAATCAAATTTTGTTTTATTTCAAATACACTTTACAACTCAAAGCTTATTTCAATTTATAAATTTAAGCCTTTATAAGTTTATGGCTTGTACCAACTGAAGACAGTTTGGATTTCTTCCAATAGCAGTCAACGCAAGTAGTTGATGGGTCTTCACTTATCCTGTGCAGTAACCCCAAAAAGGCAATAGCATGCTTACACCCTCCTTAAATAGAAAACAATTATAATTATTTTATATATAAATAGCATTGACTAATTAGTGCTAAGTATGTAGGTATGTAAATCACAGCTGCTATCATTTGATATTTCCATTGTACTAAATTTAGATTATATTATTTAAACAGATAAAAGGAATGCAGGAATGATGGTACGGCCACATAATGAGAAGAGATGATCCACCTACCTCTGTGTGCTGAACAATCTTCACAGTTAACAGATAGGATATTTCCTTCAGTTTCATAGCAAACAGCTGTTACAGCATAACATTTCTGTCCCACGTTATGCTCAGGTGCTATTCGAGCTCTAACCACACAAATCCCATCTCTTCTTTTTTTACTTGTACATATCCTAATGCTGAATTTCCATAGGATTCACATTCAGATCTTGAACAAAAAGTATCAATTTTAACTTATACATATAATTTTCTGCCAAATAACATAGAAAATATCGTAATAAACTAGACAGACTGCTATTAACATCACATGTGATTAGTTTTAGCAATAACATACAGTGTATATGTAGGCAGTTTCGTTTAACATTTGTTTGTTTTACAAAAATCAAAAATTATAGGTTATGTTTACTGCTTATCATAATAACATAATTAGAATAGCTAACATACTGTGGTATAAAATAATTACCTTGCAGCTTTTAATCCTTTTACTTCAGCGGACGTAGGATTTCATTGAATAAAAGCCGACTGCATGAATGCATCTATTCTCGGCAGATTATCCGATTGTACTTTTACAAAACCACTTTCAGTCATTGTCGTAATGATTTCTAATCTCAATAGGATGCTAAAATTTCACATAAACAATAAATTAATTCACAACACTCACGTTATTACTAAGTTTTAGAATCAAAGAGCTGCAATGCCATACAAATGTAAGCAGTATGAACTTGTTTATAGAGCGTTTGACGTCACGTTTCGTTTCAACCAATGGTGATGCGTTTTAAAAATTTGAATTTCGCTCGCAAATTTTGCACTTTTATTTTTAATTTTAAATAAATAGAAAGACATTAATTACTAAAATAATGGTTTAGATTATATGTCCTGCCAATAAAGATTCGGAATAAAAATATTAAAACCAAATTTAAATTACATGCATATTACCTATTGTGTGGGTATAGATAGGTAGGGTAGTTTGTACATCATATAATTGAGACATTCAGTGCGACCATATCCAACTTCCGTTGCGATTCCATTAGATACTGCCGTAAACGTATTCTGAACGTGTGTATTGTGCTGATCATTCTAATCGGTGGTGGCAGGTTATTCCATATTTTGGACGCTGCATAGCGAAAGCTACCCCTGAAAGCTGCTGTGTTATGTGACTGAGTCGAGAGTTGACGGATCCGGATACGGATCATAGGCGTCAAGATCCACGGATACGCAGATACGAATCCGCAGATCTGGATGCGGATCATAGGCGTCAAGATCCACAGATACGGATCCGGATATGGATCATAGGCGTCAAGATCCACGGATACGGATACGAAGTAATGAAACCGCAAATTCGGATACGGATCATTGGCGTCAAGATCCGCGGATACGTATCCGGATACAAAGATATGAAACCGCAGATCCGGATGCGGATCATTGGCGTCAAGATCTACGGATACGGATCCGGATACAGATCATAGGCGTCAAAAACCGCGGATACGTATCCGGATACGGATCATAGGCGTTAAGATCCACGGATACGGATCCGGATACGGATCATAGGCATCAAGGCACGGATACGGATACGCAGATACGAATCCACGGATCCGGATGCGGATCATTGGCGTCTAGACCTGCGGATACAGATCCGGACACGGATCATAGGCATCAAGATCCACGGATACGCAGATACGAATCCTGATCATCGGCGTCAAGATCCACGGATTCGGATACGCAGATACGAATCCGCAGATCTGGATGCGGATCATAGACGTCAAGATCCACGGATACGGATACGCAGATACGAATCCACAGATCCGGATACGGATCATTGGCGCCAAGATCCACGGATATGGATACGCGGATACTAATCTGCAGATCAGGATACGGATCATTGGCGTCAAGATCCGTGGCTACGGATCCGGATGCGGATCATTGGCATCAAGATCCACGGATACGGATGCGGATGCGGATCATAGGCGTCAAGACACGGAAACGGATAAGAAGATATGAAACCGCAGATCCGGATACGGATCATTGTCGTCACGATACGCGGATACGGATCCGGATACGGATCATAGGCGTCAAGGTCCACTTACACGGATACGCAGATACGAATCCGCAGAGACGGTTCCGGATACGGATCATAGGCAACAAGATCCACGGATACGGATACGCAGATACCTTTTAGCTGATACCTTCTATCTGCGCCGCGGAGTGCGCGCGCGCGCCTTACCGCACTTACCGACGTCGCAAGTCGAACAGATGTGGCTGAGACTCAACATCAACTCGCAATCTGTTATCGTTGGCACTGCATACAGACCGCCGTGGCTTGATGTGAATGTTTTTCTGGATGCGATCACTGACTCTCTTTCCTCTTTCGCCAACACGGACAAGGTTCTCCTAGTGGGTGACTTCAATATTAATGTTTTAAACCCCTCTGACAACAAAACCAAGCTTCTTAATAACTTTTTACATTGTTGCAAGCTCAGACAAATTGTTACCGAACCGACTCATTTTACAGACCATAGTGAAACACTAATTGATGTTGCGTGCACTGACGCCCGTGTGTGTGGGCACACAGTTTCACACATTCCTGAACTCGGTCAGCACGCAATTATAAGCATTGAATTAAATTTTTGAGTAGAGAAGCCTATCCCGTATTGGATTACCTATAGGCCGCTTAAAGATGTCCTCCCTGAACTTTTTACTAAAGACCTAAATAAAATTGACTGGGAACATATTGAAAGTCTCCAAAATGTGAATGAAATGGTTGAAATGTTTAATCAATATATTTTGGCTCTATTTGATTTGCATGCACCCATTAAAAAAGTCTTAATTAAAGAAAAGTCACTTCCTTGGATAACCTTCACTGTAAAGGAAATGATGAGGCTGCGTGACAAGTGTCACGTAAAGTCTAAAGTTGCAAAATCTCAGAACCATAGAAAATCTTACACGGAGATGATGTACTTAGTAAGAACGGCAATTGAGACTGAGAAGTGCGCATACTTCAAAACATATATCAATAATAATATTAAACAGCCCAAAAAGTTATGGAGTCATATCAAGTCTACAATTACCAACACAAAAAAATCGGAGCACGGTCTGCCTCACTTCTGTAACAATCCAGATACTATTAACCAGCACTTCCTGGATGTTTCTGGCAGTGGAGAGGTTGATACTGCAGATTTAACATATTTTAAACAACATCGGCACAGTGACAGTAATTTCCAGCTTGAGCCTGTTCAGGAGGAAGATGTGCTAAGAATTCTACGTGGTCTTAGATCCAACGCGCAGGGCTCGGACCAGATCTCTCTGGAGATGCTGATGTTGACTCTCCCTCGCACTCTTACAGTCATAACAGCAATCATTAACAGATCTATTGTAACTTCTTCTTTTCCTGATCTGTGGAAAATGGCAATCGTCAGACCTATCCCAAAAGTTCCCAGCCCCTCCAGTGTGAAGGATCTCCGCCCTATCAGCCTGCTCCCTTGTTTATCCAAAATTTTGGAAAGGGTTGTTTCTAACCAGCTCAGGGCATATCTGGAGAACAATGGTATTTTACCTCAGGCACAATCCGGATTCCGTAGGGGCCACAGCACAAAAACAGCACTACTGGATGTGGTTGGGAACATCCTTGAGGCCAGAGACCGGAGCATGGGAACCCTTCTTGTCCTTCTAGATTTTTCACGTGCTTTTGATTCAATCAATACTTCACTTCTTCTCGCCAAGCTGTCTTACTATGGTTGTGACGTCGAAACAGTGAAATGGTTTGAGAGTTACCTCACCAATCGATCCCAATTCGTCCAGGTGTTTTTATTGGCGTCAACACAAGGATACGGATACGCAGATATGAAACCGCAGATCCGGATGCGGATCATTGGCGTAAAGATTCCGCGGATACGTATCCGGATACGGATCATAGGCGTCAAGATCCACGGATACGGATACGCAGATACGAATCCGCAGAGACGGAGCCGGATACGGATTATAGGCATCAAGATCCACGGGTACGGATAAGCAGATACGAATCCGCAGATCCGGATGCAGATCATTGGCGTCAAGACACGGATACGGATACGCAGATATGAAACCACAGATCCGGATGCGGATCATTGGCGTAAAGATTCCGCGGATACGTATCCGGATGCGGATCATTGGCGTCAAGATCCACGGATACGGATACGAAGATAGGAAACCGCAGATCCGGATGCGGATCATTGGCGTAAAGATTCCGCTGATGCGTATCCGGATACGGATAAAAGGCGTAAAGATTCACGGATACGGATCCGGATACGGATCATAGGCGACAAGATCCGCGGATACGGATACGCAGATATGAAACCGCAGATCCGGATGCGGATCATTGGCGTAAAGATTCCGCGGATACGTATCCGGATGCGGATCATTGGCGTCAAGATCCGCGGATACGTATCCGGATACGGATAATATGCGTAAAGATCCACTGATACGGATCCGGATGCGGATCGTTGGCGTAAAGATTCCGCGGATACGTATCCGGATGTGGATCATTGGCGTCAAGACAGGGATACGAAGATATGAAACCGCAGATCCAGATACGTATCCGGATACGGATAATAGGCGTAAAGATCCACGGATACGAAGATATGAAACCGCAGATCCGGATGCGGATCATTGGCGTAAAGATTCCGCGGATACGTATCCGGATACGGATAAAAGGCGTTAAGATCCACGGATACGGATACGCAGATATGAATCCGCAGAGACGGATCCGAATACGGATACGAAGATATGAAACCGCAGATCCGGATGTGGATCATTGGCGTAAAGATTCTGCGGGTACGTATCCGGATACGGATAATAGGTGTTAAGATCCATGAATACGGATACGCAGATACGAATCCGCAGAGACGGATCCGGATACGGATCATAGGCGTCAAGATCCACGGGTACGGATACGCAGATACGAATCCACAGATCCGGATGCGGATCATTGGCGTAAAGATTCCGCGGATACGTATCCGGATGCGGATCATTGGCGTCAAGATCCACGGATACGGATACGAAGATACGAAACCGCAGATCCGGATGCGAATTATTGGCGTAAAGATTCCGCGGATACGTATCCGGATACGGATAATAGGCGTAAAGATCCACTGATACGGATCCGGATGCGGATCATTGGCGTCAAGATCCACGGATACGGATACGAAGATATGAAACCGCAGATCCGGATGCGGATCATTGGCGTAAAGATTCCGCGGGTACGAATAAGGATACGGATAATAGGCGTAAATATCCACTGATACGGATCCGGATGTGGATCATTGGCGTCAAGATCCACGGATACGGGTACGAAGATATGAAACCGCAGATCTGGATGCGGATCATTGGCGTAAAGATTCCGTGGATACGTATCCGGATACGGATAATATGCTTCAAGATCCAGGGATACGGATCCGGATACGGATCTTTGGCGTCAAGATCCGCGGATACGGATCAGGATACGGATCATAGGCGTCAAGATCCGCGGATATGGATACGAAGATATGAAACCGCAGATCCGGATGCTGATCATTGGCGTAAAGATTCCGCGGATACGTATCCGGATATGGATAATAGACGTAAAGATCCACTGATATGGATCCGGATGCGGATCATTGGCGTAAAGATTCCGCGGATACGTATCCGGATGCGGATCATTGGCGTCAAGATCCACGGATACGGATACGAAGATATGAAACAGCAGATCCGGATGCGATCCTATAGTATTATGCTATACTTACGCTTCATATTCACCATTCATAATACTATTTATCATGCATTTTATTTGTTTATATATCTACACTCAGCAAATCGATTTAAATACGATTCTTTAACTTGGAAATAGCTGAAATAAAATATTATTATAATTTTCATGTTGTGATATTTACGCCAAGCGTCAAATTGTCAAACTGTCAGTTAGTTTTTTAATTCTCTTTCTGCTCAGTCTATGGTCTAGCTCTATGATTTCTCTTTTTGGTTTGTTTAATTTAAATTATTTTTATCAATATGCTTAGCCAATGTATTTTATAAATTATTACGATTGTTTAATAACTTAATATTAAATGATTATATTTATAAAATTCTTAACGCACTCATGGATATGTCCTGGCCGACTACACTTGTCAGATGAGATGATGGCGACACTAAGAAAACTAATATTTGAAAAGAGGAAGACTACTTTGGTAGAAACGAGCTGACGGACGGCTAAAAAAGTCTACTCTGGAATCTGATTTGATGAGTATCAGAGAGCAGCTTGGTTTTCGCTGTGAGATTCTAAAACTGCCCAGGGGATCCAGCTAAAGATTCTCCTGGGACTTCTACTCCCGATGTTCGGAGGCTAACTACGTGCCGGTCTATCTACTGGTCTCGCAGGGCTGTCCTACGTCTGGCCCTGAGTTCTGCACTGCCTTGCTGCTGAGCTGTCCTGGTGAACTCTGAGATCTGCGCTGCCACCGTTTCTACTGCTTCAGAGCTGAACTACAAGGTTGCTCCGGTATCGACCTGCTACCCTGACGCCTTCTCCCGTGATTCCTAACTGTGAACTATAAAACTATAGAGTGCGTGGTAGGTAGTTTTTTTTATATAACTAGCTGTATTTTTTTTCCTAAATTAAATTTAATTGAGCAAGTCTGCTTATCCTTTTAGACAATAGGAGCAAGTAGATTTGTTACAATCCTTGGCGTAAAGATTCCGCGGATACGTATCTGGATACGGATAATAATTATGCGTAAAGATCCACGGATACGGATCCGGATACGGATCATAGGCGTCAAGATCCGCGGATATGTATCCGGATACGGATCATAGGCGTCAAGATCCGCGGATATGTATCCGGATGCGGATTATTGGCGTAAAGATTCCGCGGATACGTATCCGGATACGGATAATAGGCGTTAAGATCCACGGATACGGATACGCAGATACGAATCCGCAGAGACGGATCCGGATACGGATCATAGGCATCAAGATCCACGGGTACGGATACGCAGATACGAATCCACAGATCCGGATGCGGATCATTGGCGTCAAGACACGGATACGGATACGCAGATATGAAGACGCAGATCCGGATGCAGATCATTGGCGTAAAGATTCCGCGCATACGTATCCGGATACGGATAAAAGGCGTAAAGATCCACTGATACGGATCCGGATGCGGATCATTGGCGTAAAGATTCCGCGGATACGTATCTGGATGCGGATCATTGGCGTCAAGATCCACGGATACGGATACGAAGATATGAAACCGCAGATCCGGATGCGGATCATTGGCTTAAAGATCCACGGATACGGATCCGGATACGGGTCATAGGTGTCAAGATCCGCGGATATGTATCCGGATACGGATCATAGGCGTCAAAAGAAAGAAAGAAAGAAAAGTGTTTATTTGACGTCAGCTAATAAAGCACATACACAATACTTAATATAAAAAGATACAAAATAAGGAGGAAAACATAATATGTGCTGTGTGCCTCACGGCTGCGCCAAAAAGGTCCATTTCAGCATTCATGCCAGACAGGTGATACTGTCTGACGCTGGTCTTCCAATGAACCTTGTAGGGGAAGTGCCGGAAAAACAGTTTCAAACATAATATACTATAGATAAATGGTTACAAATAAATAGATAACGAGTAAATTAATTAAATGTGTATTTACGAGTTTGGATAAAGAAAAAATGTAGGTAAGTAGGAAGTATTTTTGTGTTCGAACGTAACACTGGTAACAATAAATAAATACAGTGATAAGCCAAGACAGCATAATTTTAAAAGAAAATAAAGTAGGTAGGTATACTTTAGTTTTAACATAAAACAACTAAGTACAAGAGATGAAATATAATATCCACTACAAAGAAAATATGTAGGTATATATACGAATAGGTATGGTATGTGTTAATGTGTGCAGGCTAAAAAAACAAAATGAACCTATATAGGTACATTGTATTTTTTTTGTTTTTAGGGATCTTATGGAAGATTGCAAATCATTCCAACAGCGCGTGGCGGCATCTTGAAACATCCCCTGAAGGCTGTGGTCTTATTTCGAGACATTGAGAGCAGATTGGCCGTCAGAGTAGCTGTGGTACTCGCTGTATTAAGTTGCTGTGGCGCTCAGTGTGTGTCAGGTTCAGTACTTGAAAGAAGATATGGCCCGTGAATAATGTCGCAATAGTTCGCGTGTATGCATAAGTAGGTACGTACACGGTGCAGTCGTACGCAGGTGCTGCAAATTGCTAAGCGTTTATATGATTGAAACATTAATTGCGACCATATCCAATTTCTGCTGTGCTGCTAACAAATACTGCCGCAATCGTGATCGGAATGTATGTATAGTGCCCAGTACCCGTAATGGTGGGGGAATGTTATTCCACACTTTAGATGCAGCGTATCGGAAACTACCCCTAAAAGCTGCTGTCCTATGAGACTGTGTCGATAATTGCTGCGCACATAGCCTAGGTGCGCAATCTCGTCTACTAGCCATTCAACTTAACTTGTCGTACAAATACTTCGGCTTCGTAGTCCTAATAACACCAAAAAGAAGACACGCTAGGTGTAACTTTCGCCTCGACTTCATTTTGAGCATACAGTGTTTGTTCAGATAAGGGGTGACATGACTTCTAGGGGGAACCGAGTAACAGAACCGAGCACACGCATTTTGGACTCTTTGTATGAGCCTATCCGTACGAGCCAGCAAACGTGGGCCGTAAACCGTATCAGCGTAATTTAGTTTCGATAGTACAAGGGTTTCGACTAGCTGTTCGCGAAGCTTTTCAGACAGGTAAGGCCTCATTTTGTAGAGCAGTTTTTCACGGAGTTAGCGACGTGTTTCTCGAACCTAAGGCTGTTGTCCATACACAACCCTAAGTTTCGCGCCTCATTAACTCGGTCAATAGGCTCACCCATTAGAGTCAAATTAAGGCTTATGGGTACCTTCTTTAACTGCTGCCTCGTACCAAACAACATATACTTAGTTTTCAATGGGTTTAAAGCTAAACAGTTCTCATTTGACCAAGCGGCGATTCTTTCCAGGTCGTCATTTAGATCTCTTATAGCTGTGTCAATGTCTTCAGGCTTAAAGGACAAACATAATTGCACATCATCAGCATAAATGTGATATTTGGATTTCTGCAGACACTTTATAATGTCTGCACAATATAAAATAAAAATAATCGGACCTAAGATAGATCCCTGTGGAACTCCTCTTTGTATTGAAGTGAGGGCCGAAGTCAGGGTAGTACCGTCCGGCAACCGTAATTCTACGAGTTGTTTTCTGTCACAGAGGTAACTATGGAACCACTGGATTGCATTGTTGTCAAAACCGTAGTATTTTAACTTAGATATTAACAGCCTTATTCATAAAAAATCCTTAATTGAGGTTTGATTGGTATGTTAGCTAGCAGACTCATTAGGCTTGTTAGACGGTTGTCAAGAAGTATGATTCATAAACGCTTGCTAGCAGTCTGCTAGCTAATGAGCTGCTGATAGACGGATTAGACGCGTTATATTGGCCATCTTGACAAATCAACAGACAAAAAAGTTCCGTAGCAGCAAGTAACATAATTTATAAGTTCTTGTAGTTCGTTGTAACTTTGATCGATGTTTTAATAATAGTGTATTTTTTTAATTTAGTTACGGTGGAAGTTTACATGGTAATGTACATCATATATTTTTTTTAGTTTTATCATTCTATTATTTTAGAAGTTACAGGGGATACATTTTACCACTTTGGAAGTGTCTCTTGCGCAAACTATTCAGTTTAGAAAAAAAAAATATCAGAAACCTCAATATCATTTTTGAAGACCTATCCATAGATACCCCACACGTATGGGTTTGATGAAAACAATTTTTGAGTTTCAGTTTTAAGTATGGAAACCCCCAAAATGTATTGTTTTTTTTTTTTTATTTGTGTGAAAATTCTAATGCGATTCACAGAATACATCTACTTAGCAAATAGTTTCGAAAAAAGTGGCTGTGGCATACGGACGGACAGACAGGCATACATGACGAATCCATAAGGGTTCCGTTTTTTGCCATTTGGCTACGGAACCCTAAAAATGGCCTAATCGACAATTAAAAAAAAATTGACAGCAATGACAGCAAATTAGCGGGAAAATACATTTTTTTACAAATACACACGAGAAAAAAGAAAAGAAATAAAACAGAAATGATAAACCAATAAGAAAAGACAAAAATTTGACGATACAACCCCAAGATAAACTTTTAGAAAAGCGAGATGTTTGTTTTCCCGCCATTTCCGATCCGCATGTTTATGTTGTACCTAAGTGCAAAAAGTCGTAACTATGTTAATCATCCTAATTTAATTTTTTTCATATTTATTGTTAGTACACATATCATCTTAAATACCTAATTATGAGGATTTTTAAATACAAATTCCAAAAAATAAATTTTCCTGGTTTTTTTTTAATCTGCGTAACCCTCCCTTCACTAAAATTATCATCGGTATGGTTTTTTGCTCTTGTCAAAGTCAGCTGTTCAAATTTGCGGCCGCCATTTTGTGACTTAGCAGAGAGATAAAGGAGGGTCAACAGTCTTCTAACTTTAGCAGAGCCTTGATGGACTGATTAGCGTTAGCAGACGTTTATGAATCATGTTTTTTAGCATCGGGCCATCAAGGAGCTTTCAAGGAGGCTCTAACTTTTTATGAATAAGGCTGTAAGAGTGGGACATTTATGCAATCAAATGCACGGGAAAAATCAAGTAGCACCATAAGTGTACACATTCCCTTATCTTGGGCGGACAAAATGTTATCGGTAACGTCCAGCAACGCTGTAGAAGTACTGCGCTGTTTCCTGAATCCAGATTGTAGGTCAGGTAATATATCGTTCTCTTCCAAAAACTGGGTTAATTGACGGCATACTACCCTCTCCATTACCTTTGAAAGACAAGGCAGAACACTGATAGGCCGCAAGTCTTTAACCACATTAGGGTTTGGATTCTTGGGGAGAGGTCTAACTGTTGCTATTTTCCATTGGTTGGGAAACTTAGCTGTCCATAAATGGAGCAATTAATAATGTCAGTGATAGTTGCTAAGGTGTATGGCAAAGTCAGAGTAAGCATGCTCAAGTTTATGTTGTCGTAACCTGCAGCATTAGACTTTAGGTCAGATATAATGCGGGAGACATCATTTTGGTCTACCGGACCAAGTGTGAAAGTAGCTTCACTATTTCTGTTGGTCTCATAAAATGATATAAGCGAAGTGCTAGGTACTGGGTTTCCAGGGACAGTCAGAAAAGTGTTATTAATAATGTCTGCATTTCTAAAATGTGGGGGAAGGTCTAATCGTTGTTTAGAGGGTGCAAACGTGGATTTAATATTCTTCCATAGTAACTTTGGATTATTAATTTTATTATTTATATTATGTTTGAAGTATGCAATTTTTTCATTATACAGGGAACTTTCAACTAGAGATTTCAACTGTTTGTAGTATTTCTTTTTTATTTCTGATTTTGTACTCCTATACTTGCATAGTGCATTGTCTCGTAACGCCATCATCAGTTTAATAGTGTCCGTAATCCAAGGATATGATAATTCTCTAATAGTGCAGGTTTTGAGTGGTGCGTGAACATCAAATAAAGATATTATGCAGTGGTTAAAAGTATCAACCATGTCATCAATATCGGCTTGTTCAGAAACACGCTCAATGTTTGATTGTGTCAGATCTTTATGGAAACTATCCAAACATATATCCTTAATTGGCCTAAATCTGGTTACGTAAGGCATAAACTTGTCCCGCTTTATATTAAATTCACTGACTAAAATGGAGTGGCCAGTAATCGATCCAAAAGATTCCACTGTCGTATATCTAGGCCTTAGGTCTGTGCATAGTAGGTCGATCAGAGTTTCACTCGTATCTGTAAAATGAGTCGGCATCGTGACTAGCTGAGCGATACTATACGGATACGTATCCGGATGCGGATCATTGGCGTCAAGATCCACGGATACGGATACGAAGATATGAAACCGCAGATCCGGATGCGGATCATTGGCTTAAAGATCCACGGATACGGATCCGGATACGGGTCATAGATGTCAAGATCCGCGGATATGTATCCGGATACGGATCATAGGCGTCAAGATCCGCGGATATGTATCAGGATACGGATCATTGGCGTGAAGATTCCGCGGGTACGTATCCGGATACGGATAATAGGCGTAAAGATCCACGGATACGGATCCGGATATGGATCATAAGCGTCAAGACACGGATACGGATACGCAGATATGAAACCGCAGATCCGGATGCGGATCATTGGCGTAAAGATTCCGCGGATACAGATACGGATATGCAGATACGAGTCCGCAGATTTGGATGCGTAAAATTGGCGTTAAGATCCGCGGATACGGAGCCGGACACGGATCATAGGCGTCAAGATCCAGGGATATGGATCCGGATACGGATCCGGATACAGATCTTTGGCGTCAAGATCCGCGGATACGGATCAGGATACGGATCATAGGCGTCAAGATCCGCGGATATGGATACGAAGATATGAAACCGCAGATCCAGATGCGGATCATTGGCGTTAAGATTCCGCGGATACGTATCCGGATGCGGATCATTGGCGTCAAAATCCACGGATACGTATACGAAGATATGAAACCGCAGATCCGGATGCGGATCATTGGCTTAAAGATCCACGGATACGGATCCGGATACGGGTCATAGGTGTCAAGATCCGCGGATATGTATCCGGATACGGATAATAGGCGTTAAGATGCACGGATACGGATACGCAGATACGAATCCGCAAAGACGGATCCGGATACGAATCATCGGCGTCAAGATCCATGGGTACGGATACGCAGATACGAATCCACAGATCCGGATGCGGATCATTGGCGTAAAGATTCCGCGGATACGTATCCTACGTATCTACTCAGATATGTATCCGGATACGGATCATAGGCGTCAAGATCCGCGGATATGGATACGAAGATATGAAACCGCAGATCCAGATGCGGATCATTGGCGTCAAGATCCACGGATACGGATACGAAGATATGAAACCGCCGATCCGGATCCGGATCATTGGCGTAAAGATTCCGCGGATACGTATCCGGATACGGATAATAGGCGTAAAGATCCACTGATACGGATCCGGATGCGGATCATTGGCGTCAAGATCCACGGATACGGATACGAAGATATGAAACCGCAGATCCGGATGCGGATCATTGGCGTAAAGATTCCGCGGATACGTATCCGGATACGGATAATAGGCGTAAAGATCCACTGATACGGATCCGGATGCGGATCATTGGCGTCAAGATCCGCAGATATGTATCCGGATACGGATCATAGGCGTCAAGACACGGATACGGATACGCAGATATGAAACCGCATATCGGGATACGGATAATAGGCGTAAAGATCCACTGATACGGATCCGGATGCGGATCATGGGCGTCAAGATCCACGGATACGGATACGAAGATATGAAACCGCAGATCCGGATGCGGATCATTGGCGTAAAGATTCCGCGGATACGTATCCGGATACGAATAACAGGCGTAAAGATCCACTGATACGGATCCGGATACGGATAAAAGGCAATAAGATCCACGGATACGGATACGCAGATACGATTCCGTGGATACGTTTCCGGATACGGATAATAGGCGTTAAGATCTACGGATACGGATACGCAGATACGAATCCGCAGAGACGGATCCGGATACGGATCATAGGCGTCAAGATCCACGGGTACGGATACGCAGATACGAATCCACAGATCCGGATGCGGATCATTGGCATCAAGATCCACGGATACATATACGGATATGCAGATACGAGTCCGCCGATCTGTATGCGGATCATTGGCGTCAAGATCCACGGATACAGATACGGATATGCAGATACGAATCCGCAGATCCGGATGCGGATCATTGGCGTCAAGATCCACGGATATGGATCAGGATACGAATCATTGGCGTCAAGATCCGTGGATATGGATCCGGATACGGATACGCAGATATGAAACCGCAGATCCGGATACGGATAATAGGCGTAAAGATCCACGGATACGGATCAGGATACGGATCATAGGCGTCAAGACCCACGGATACGGAACCCGGATACGGATCATAGGCATCAAGACACGGAAACGGATACGCAGATACGAGTCCGCAGATCTGTATGCGGATCATTGGCGTCAAGATCCACGGATACAGATACGGATATGCAGATACGAGTCCGCAGATTAGGATGCGAAAAATTGGCGTAAAGATTCCGCGGATACGTATCCGGATGTGGATCATTGGCGTCAAGATCCACGGATACGGATACGAAGATATGAAACCGCAGATCCGGATGCGGATCATTGGCGTAAAGATTCCGCGGATACGTATCCGGATGCGGATCATTGGCGTCAAGATCCACGGATACGGATACGAAGATATGAAACCGCAGATCCAGATGCGGATCATTGGCATAAAGATTCCGCGGATACGTATCCGGATACGGATAATAGGCGTAAAGATCCACGGATACGGATCATAGGCGTGAAAATCCGCGGATATGTATCCGGATACGGATCATAGGCGTCAAGATCCGCGGATATGGATCCGGATACGGATCATAGGCATCAAGAACCACGGATACGGAACCCGGATACGGATCATAGGCGTCAAGACACGGAAACGAATGCGCAGATACGAGTCCGCAGATCTGTATGCGGATCATTGGCGTCAAGATCCGCGGGTACGGATCCGGATACGGATCATAGGCGTCGAGCTCCACGGATACGAATACGCAGATACGAATCCGCAAAGACAGGTCCCGATACGGATCATAGGCGTCAAGATCCACGGGTACGGATACGCAGATATGAAACCGCAGGTCCGGATGCGGATCATTGGCGTAAAGATTCCACCTAAACGTATACGTCGTTGACGCCTATGATCCGTATCCGGATACATATCCGCGGATTTTCACGCCTATGATCCGTATCCGTGGATCTTTACGCCTATTATCCGTATCCGGATACGTATCCGCGGAATCTTTATGCCAATGATCCACATCTGGATCTGCGGTTTCATATCTTCGTATCCGTATCCGTGGATCTTGACGCCAATGATCCGCATCCGGATACGTATCCGCGGAATCTTTACGCCAATGATCCGCATCCGGATCTGCGGTTTCATATCTTCGTATCCGTATCCGTGGATCTTGACGCCAATGATCCACATCCGGATACGTATCCGCGGAATCTTTACGCCAATTTTTCGCATCCTAATCTGCGGACTCGTATCTGCATATCCGTATCTGTATCCGTGGATCTTGATCGTATCCGGATACGGATAATAGGTGTTAAGATCCACGGATACGGGTACGCAGATACGAATCCGCAGAGACGGATCCGGATACGGATCATAGGCGTCAAGATCCATGGGTACGGATACGCAGATACGAATCCACAGATCCGGATGCGGATCATTGGCGTAAAGATTCCGCGGATACGTATCCGGATTTGGATAATAGGCGTAAAGATCCACTGATACGGATCCGAATGCGGATCATTGGCGTCAAGATCCGCGGATATGTATCCGATTATGGATCATAGGCGTCAAGACCCACGGATACGGAACCCAGATACGGATCATAGGCATCAAGACACGGAAACGGATACGCAGATACGAGTCCGCAGATCTGTATGCAGATCATTGGCGTCAAGATCCACGGATACAGATACGAGTCCGCAGATTTGGATGCGAAAAATTGGAGTTAAGATCCGTGGATACGGATCCGGAAGCGGATCATTGGCGTAAAGATTCTGCGGATACGTATCTGGATGCGGATCATTGGCGTCAAGATCCACGCGTACGGATACGCAGATATGAAACCGCAGATCTAGATGCGGATCATTGGCGTAAAGATTCCGCGGACACGTATCCGGATCCGGATAATAGGCGTAAAGGTCCACGGATACGGATCCGGATACGGATCATAGGCGTCAAGATCCGCGGATATAGATCCGGATACGGATCATAGGCGTCAAGACCCACGGATACGGAACCCAGATACGGATAAAGAAAGAAAGAAAGAAACAACAGAGACGGATCCGGATACGGATCATAGGCGTCAAGATCCACGGGTACGGATATGCAGATACGAATCCGCAGATCCGGATGCGGATCATTGGCGTCAAGATCCACGGATACGGATCAGGATACGAATCATTGGCGTCAAGATCCGTGGATATGGATCCGGATACGGATACGCAGATATGAAACCGCAGATCCGCATACGGATAATAGGCGTAAAGATCCACGGATACGGATCATAGGCGTCAAGACCCACGCATACGGAACCCGGATACGGATCATAGGCATCAAGACACGGAAACGGATACGCAGATACGAGTCCGCAGATCTGTATGCGGATCATTGGCGTCAAGATCCACGGATACAGATACGGATATGCAGATACGAGTCCGCAGATTTGGATGCGAAAAATTGGCGTAAAGATTCCGTGGATACGTATCCGGATGCGGATCATTGGCGTCAAGATCCACGGATACGGATACGAAGATATGAAACCGCAGATCCGGATGCGGATCATTGGCGTAAAGATTCCGCGGATACGTATCCGGATGCGGATCATTGGCGTCAAGATCCACGGATACGGATACGAAGATATTTTTTTTTTTTTTTTTTTTATTTATTAAATCTCTTACACAAAAACAAGTTATTTTTTTACAGTTTTTTACTCGCCAAACTTTACAGTTTGATGGCGAGAAGCGCTCGTTTATCATGCATAACTTAAAATTATAAACTTAACTTAAAATCGAACATATAATAATTTAAAACTTACTGCTACAAATCGAACATATAATAATTATAAAACTTACTGCTACATCTGTCTCGTGAATCTATTTTTCGACAACGACAGACCGTCACCAACATACAACAGACAATGTATTCCAAACCGGAGTGACCACTGCTGGCCACTCCAGTCTAGAACCCACCGCCTATCAGTCCGACGACGTGTCCGCGTTCTCCAGAAACAAATTCTTTAGTTTTGCCTTTAACACACCTTTGCTTAAGTTAGAG
Organism: Xestia xanthographa; assembly: GCA_905147715.2. Classification (NCBI taxonomy): domain Eukaryota; kingdom Metazoa; phylum Arthropoda; class Insecta; order Lepidoptera; family Noctuidae; genus Xestia; species Xestia xanthographa. The sequence continues at coordinate 17,316,601 of LR990649.1, read as the reverse complement.
TTATTCCTTAATAATTCTATTTTATTGAATACTTTTGGCACCAAATATTTAGACGTTCTTTTACCGTAATAGTTTGTTATTGTTGGTTGTACTAGTCTTTTCTCTCTCACACTCCTTGTGTTAAACTTATTTTTAACATTTACTTTGAATGTATCACTATAATAGTGTTCTAACCCTATCAAATACTCAACTTTCATATCTACTGGCAAGATTTTACAAATGGAGAATAATTTATCGTACTCTTTGTTACACTCTAACTTAACGTGTTTGCTAACTAGGAACTTGATCAGTCTTGTCTGTAGATTTTTTATTTCTAGTAAATATGTTTTAAAAGTACGTCCATACACAATAAGTCCATAACTGATTAATGAGTCAGCGAGTGCGTAATACACAATCAATAATGTATGTTTATTCACTACACTTTTCAATTGATAGAACTTCCCTAATACAGATCTCAGTCTATTACAGACATCAGTTACATGCGTTTTCCAATTAAAATTTCTATCTATACTTAGACCTAAATATTTAAATGAACTTACATACTCCAACTTTACGCACCTACAATTGATCTTGTTATCATGCAAGCATTCGTATGTATGTCCTATCACATTAATATTGTCTCTGAGCACAGCTTTAGCTCGCAAATTGTATGGCGAGTGTATATGCATGCATTTTGTTTTTAACAAATTTAATATTATTCCATTGTCATGTGCCCACTTGGTGATGCTTTCGAAGTCTTCCTGTACGTACTGTTGTACCTCCAGTATATCTTTCGAAGCATAAACTACACACATATCATCTGCATACATGAACACTCGACATTTGTTTACAACATTCGACACACTGTTCACGTGCATTATATAACCTACTGGTCCAAAAACTGATCCGGTCGGCACTCCGAGATTCACACTTGCCTCCTCCCCAGTCACACCAGCTATGAACGTGCTTATTCTCCTGTTAGTTAAATAGCTTTTAAACCATTTATTCGTGGGACCGCGTATTCCACATTCATCCATCGCTTGCAGTAATATGTCGTGATCCAGTGTGTCGAATGCTTTTTTGTAATCAATGAAGAGTGCTATCAGCTGTTTACCAGAGTCTAGACACTCATTAACATAGTCAGCAAACGCCGTTAGGGCCGAGACAGTACTGCGCCCTTTCCGGAAGCCATACTGTGTGTCTGACAATATATTGTGACGTTCCAAAAAATTACTAATTTGACCAACAATATTTTTTTCAACTATTTTGTCTAAGACAGACAATATGGCTACCGGTCTATAATTTACATATTCCAGGTGGCTTCCAGACTTATAAATAGGGCGAATAATAGCATTTTTTAACTCATCAGGATATACACTCTTAGTCAAACACATGTTCATTAATTTAGCTAAAATAGGACTTAATTGTTTTCGTACATATTTAATGTCTTTCGCCCTCACTCCATCTAAACCTGGCGCTTTTTCACACGACAACTTATTTATAACTTTATCTATATCTGACGAACTAACAGTAATATACCTAAAACTAACCTCGCTCGGCTTAACATAGTCCTTTCGATTTAAGAATTTTGTGTCACAAACATGTTTAATACATTGAATTTCTTCAGTAAACGTTTTAGCAAAAGTTGTACATATTTGGGTGACGCTTTGTGTTTTACCTAAATATCTTAATATCACATCGTCTAAACTAGTTTTATTCCGACCCAACCACAGGTTAATGTTTTCCCATATCTTTCTAAAATCCCCATTACATTTTTTTATTTCATCTTGTTTATATCTATTTCTCGCCTCGTTTACAAGTTTATTTACCTTATTTCTAAATTTCGTGTATTCTAATCTTTTAGTCATATTTTTTGGCGATGCTTTCCATACTCTAAATAAATAGTCCCTACGACACAACATTGTATATAAGTATTTATCTATCCATGGTTGTGTTCTTCTTTTATCGGAGGATGTGACTGTAATCATACTTTCCTTATAAATTTGTTTAAACACTGTGCACAGTTTCTGAAACAATAGTATCGGGCACGATATTGGGAGTAATTGCGTCCAGTCATATGCTTCTAGCTTTTGTTTTACAATCTTATCACTAATTACATTTCGCGTTTTTTTCCCACTATTCGCTTTTAAAAGTAAACTTTCGCTAACACTCGTACTCGTAGCCAATGCTAGTCCAACGGCATGATGATCGGAGATGTGCGTCTCGAGCACATACACCGACGAACCGCACTCATTGCGTCCCGCTCGCACCCATACATGATCCAAACACGACGTCTGAAGTTGCCCGTCCACGATCGCCTCGCGTGTTATCTCTGTGCTCGGTATTACGCACTGCAGGCCGCATTCACACAAGGCGTTTTTGTACTTTGTTGTAATTGGATTAACTAAATCATTTAAAATGTCTATGTTTGTGTCACCAACCACAACAATGTTTTCCAGTGCAGGGATTGACCTAACGACTGTCTCTAATTGTTCTATGAACCGTATCTTATTTTTGCTAGGTGGTCTGTATACAGCAATTATATGCGTTATCTCGTTTTCTGATCTAAGCTGGCCGTGCAGCATTTCTACAGCTTCCGTCTTCACTTTTTGAGCATCGAAGCTAAGTCTTTCCTTTGCGTATATCAATATTCCTCCTCCTCTAGTGGTTTCCCTTGAGTGTATGTGTGTATTATATCCCGATATTTGATAGAATGAAAGTTCTTCCTTCTTGATATTTATCTCACTTAGTATTATTATATCTATATTATATTTGTTTTGTTCCAACAACACTAGTAACTCGTTGAAGTGTTTCCGAATTGACCTTATATTCAAATGAAAAATGTGATGAGATGCTTTATTTGGACCCATATAGTTACTTAATGATGGTATGTCGTAGCATCTTTTAAATGAAACATCAGTAGAAAAATCAGCTGTTTGGTCGAATAGTGTTGAAAAGAAATCACCTAGTGTGTACTCGCTGCGTTAATCGCGTGTATTTATTTACATTCTTCGAACTTTTTCAAGTCCGCTTCCGATCTTATGTTGTAAATCTTTTTTTCTTCACTATTTTTTTTAACAAGAATACTGCTATCTTGAACCCAAATGTACTGGAAACCTATTGGTTTTAGTTGGTTTCTTACGGTCCATAACAGTTGACGCTTATACTTAGGTAAATCTTCATTTATGAATATTCTCGAATCGCTGCCATTGGCGTAAACTTTGTTATTGGTAATCTTATTCTCCTTCTTCGCTGACATCCAGTTGTTGCGAGCACTTTTAGAGCGAAGCTTAACCAGTACGATCTTTGGTTTTGTCTCGCCTGGTTTTTGTCGCCCTACCCTCTGCGCGTCTTCGACATCATTTGGGTTCAGGTCCAGCTTTTTAGCTAATTCACCTACCACCGATTTAATGTTTTCTTGATTATGCATCTCTAATCCATGTATTTCAATATTTTTTTCACTTTCTCTTATCTCCAACTCCTGTATTCTTTCTTCCAGAGCTTTATTGCACTTCTCCAGATAGCCATTTTTTTGCTCTAATGACTTAATTTTTTTTTGAGATTCTTCTTTATATTCCATCAAAGATTGGTACATTTCAGAATAGAATTCAACATTGGCAGTAAGGTCGACAATTTTTTTCTCAACACTGTAAAGTACCTCCAGCTTTTTATTTATTTCGGCCAGCACACTCTCGCCTGATCCTTCGCTTGGATTTATTGCCAGTTTTGGACCTTGTGATGGCTTCGCTTGTGCGGGGCTGCTTTTTGCTGACTGGCAGTCATCGCAGATTGCCGTCAGCAGAAATTTGTTGCTTTGCACACACTTTTTGTGATACACCGCTTCACATGCACCTTTGCACTTCACAATCTCATCTTTGGTCAGAGACACAAAGAGTTTGCACTTTTTGCACTGCACCATTTTTACTTTGTAGTAATGATAATATGTTAGATATAAGTAGTAAGCTGATACAATGTTTATACAAGTAAACAAATTGCTCATTAACACACGACCGTACGACAAGCGCGCGCGCAGCGGTGTGTATATGTATATGAAACCGCAGATCCAGATGCGGATCATTGGCATAAAGATTCCGCGGATACGTATCCGGATACGGAAAATAGGCGTAAAGATCCACGGATACGGATCATAGGCGTCAAGATCCGCGGATATGTATCCGGATACGGATCATAGGCGTCAAGATCCGCGGATATGGATCCGGATACGGATCATAGGCGTCAAGACCCACGGATACGGAATCCGGATATGGATCATAGGCGTCAAGACACGGAAACGGATGCGCAGATACGAGTCCGCAGATCTGTATGCGGATCATTGGCGTCAAGATCCGCGGGTACGGATCCGGATACGGATCATAGGCGTCGAGCTCCACGGATACGAATACGCTGATACGAATCCGCAGAGACAGGTCCCGATACGGATCATAGGCGTCAAGATCCACGGGTACGGATACGCAGATATGAAACCGCAGATCCGGATGCGGATCATTGGCGTAAAGATTCCGCGGATACGTATCCGGATACGGATAATAGGCGTAAAGATCCACGGATACGGATCCGGATACAAACGGATAAAAACGACACCCATGATCGACAACCAAAAATTTTCTGGGCGCCATCTTGGATTTTCATTTTGAGCTCATTTTCGTAATCAGCAACCCCGAAAACTATGAAAACGACACCCATGACGGAAAAACCAAATATTTTCCTCTCTACCATCTTGGATTTTAATTTTGAGCTCATCATGTCGTTTTCATGGTTTTTGAGTACGATGATTACAAAAGTAATCAGCGTTCTCAAAAATCATGAAAACGACACCCATGACGGAAAAACCGAAAATTTTCTTCGGCGGCATCTTGGACTTTCATTTTGACCTCATATTCGTTATCAGTCACCAAATAAACCATGAAAACGACACCTATGAAGGAAAAACCTAAAAATTTCCTCGGCGCCATCTTGGATTTTCATTCTGACCTCATTTTTGTAATAACAGGCCTGATGTTAAGATGAAATGGGGTTCTCAAAACTTTTATTTCACGACATACAAACAACATAGGAATGCATTGTATAGAAGGTGTTAAAAAAGTAACACAAAAAAAAAGAAAGAAAAAAAAAGTGGTTTTATCTAACTGTGTTGCTTGCATATACTACGCCCTGCCCGTTACACTGTACGCAAGCTCGGTCCCGCGCGGACGAATTCTCGGCTCATAAACACCCTCGCCTACGGCTCGGGTGTTATAATTCCGCCTCGAATACAATAACAAACTTTCTCCACTTGTATCAAAATGTACTATTCTGGGGTCTAAAGATTACCTTATACCGCACTCAAAACATTGTGCTGATGCATTAAATAGTACGAGGGTCATGGAGGTATCTAAATTAAATAACTTAACTTTAAAAATTGGCACATAAAAAAAACTTGTGAATTAGTTGGAACTTTGACCCCCAATATCTCCGTAAGTAGAAGGTTCATAAGTATGGTCCAGAACAAAAAAATGATCGCAATGACGGGGCAAACAAGTGACGATCGGCTTCGTGAAGGGTATTTTTATAACCATTATATTTTTTTACAAAACCTCAGGTTGGTAGCCATTTAGCCAACTGAATAGTTACCCGTTAATAACAGTGAAAGGATTGTACAGATAAGGTTTACTTGTAACCACAGCCTATACTCAATATCAATATTTTGTAAGAAAGCTCTTCTTTGTACAAGGGAATCATTTTCCTCTCTACCATCTTGGATTTTAATTTTGAGCTCATCATGTCGTTTTCATGGTTTTTGAGTACGATGATTACAAAAGTAATCAGCGTTCTCAAAAATCATGAAAACGACACCCATGACGGAAAAACCGAAAATTTTCTTCGGCGGCATCTTGGACTTTCATTTTGACCTCATATTCGTTATCAGTCACCAAATAAACCATGAAAACGACACCTATGAAGGAAAAACCTAAAAATTTCCTCGGCGCCATCTTGGATTTTCATTCTGACCTCATTTTTGTAATAACAGGCCTGATGTTAAGATGAAATGGGGTTCTCAAAACTTTTATTTCACGACATACAAACAACATAGGAATGCATTGTATAGAAGGTGTTAAAAAAGTAACACAAAAAAAAAGAAAGAAAAAAAAAGTGGTTTTATCTAACTGTGTTGCTTGCATATACTACGCCCTGCCCGTTACACTGTACGCAAGCTCGGTCCCGCGCGACGCGCGTCGTGGCGCTGCGGCCGCCCGTGTTTGTTATCCGCACTAATGCGGGTGTAGCGAGACGCGCGGGGGAAATCAGAATTTATCCCGCTCCTAAGTACTTAACTCTACGCAAAAAATATTTTCAATACACTTCCTCGAAAACTACGATTAGGTACAACATGCAATGTATTTCACACGCGTGCGATTTTTTCTACTTTCCCGCACGTGTGCAGGAATGAAAATTACCACAGATAACTATACCTATAATTAGTCCAAATTGGTTCAATGCAAATTTAAAAAAAAAACATTCACCTCAGACTAGAGAGTCTGAGGTGAATGTTTTTTTTTTTAATTTTTGCAAAGCACTACGCGTCTTTACGCCATAAATATTTTTGAAAATTCAAATTGTGTTTATAAATAGAATATCATAGATAAACATGATTATTTAAAACTAATAGTTACTTTTGCACACAAATTAACATTTATTTGTGTTCTGAATTCAAAAATATAAAATAAATCTATTTTTTATATTAGGCTGTTTAACGGCTTCATACCATTGCCTCTCCTTCAACCTGGCGAAACTAAAGCGCGAAAAAAAAAGAAAATTAAAATCATAGTTTCATAGTTCGTGACAAAAATATTTTTCGTTATTTTATTTTATTTCTTTAAAAGTGTATTGAAAAACGTCGTTTGATACACGTGGACATTTGTTATTGCAATTCTCGGCTCATAAACACCCTCGCCTACGGCTCGGGTGTTATAATTCCGCCTCGAATACAATAACAAACTTTCTCCACTTGTATCAAAATGTACTATTCTGGGGTCTAAAGATTACCTTATACCGCACTCAAAACATTGTGCTGATGCATTAAATAGTACGAGGGTCATGGAGGTATCTAAATTAAATAACTTAACTTTAAAAATTGGCACATCAAAAAAACTTGTGAATTAGTTGGAACTTTGACCCCCAATATCTCCGTAAGTAGAAGGTTCATAAGTATGGTCCAGAACAAAAAAATGATCGCAATGACGGGGCAAACAAGTGACGATCGGCTTCGTGAAGGGTATTTTTATAACCATTATATTTTTTTACAAAACCTCAGGTTGGTAGCCATTTAGCCAACTGAATAGTTACCCGTTAATAACAGTGAAAGGATTGTACAGATAAGGTTTACTTGTAACCACAGCCTATACTCAATATCAATATTTTGTAAGAAAGCTCTTCTTTGTACAAGGGAATCATTTTTTGAGAAAAATTATACTGAGATATCATGTTAGAGTCAATTTAATCTACGACGGTGAAGTATCAATATCTAATAACTAACATTTTTGCGATTTTTACTTTATTGCATATTTGTAGGTAAAATGTGAAATAGCTCGTATTTGCAAAGACATAAGGTCTTGAATTATTCTTATTTAGGAGATATTTGCTTGTAGAAATACCTAATAAGTCATCCTGCGTGATTTTTGCTTGCAATACCGAATATCTACGGTTAAAAACGTGCTTACTGTAGCGCTGTCCCTCACTGACTAGGCTGACTGGCTAGTTGTAGTGCCGCATCGTGTACACCATAGAGTATAGTAACTCTTTACACTCTGTACAGCCGAGTAGCCGTTATTTGACGGTTGTTTACCATTCGTAAAATTTTTTGTAGAGTGATTTGAGTAAGAAATAGTGTTATTAAATAAGGTTTAATATACTTTATTCTCAAAAAGACAAAAGAGCCACTTACATGAGAACTTATGATAACATAATGTAATAAACTTATTCTAGGTAACGGTCACCGATATTCTTAATCTTAAAATATTCTTAATTCTTAGTCTTACAATTATATATTTTTTTAAATCGGTTGGGATACACGTTCAACGGTTTTATTCTTAACTGGTAGGCTAGTAACATTATTCGTGGGTGCTTTCAATAATATAATTAGACAGTTCTGATTTAAAACCGTTGAAAGAGCTTACATTTTTAATACAGGATGGTAAATTATTATAAAGTTGTGCTCCTTCATAGGTGATATTCTTTCTAGCGTAATTTGTACGTGTCTTTGGCAGGACAAGTAGACTAGGTCGTCGAAGACTACGTTTAGATATTTTCGATTTTTTGGTGAATATTACGTTAGTGTGAATTTTTCCATCCATTATTTTTCTAATTAAGACACAAGTGTTATACATGTAAAGTTGTTTAATATTCATCAGTTTTGTGTCTTCATATATTTTGTTCGTTGGTGTCAAATATGGATAGCGAAAAATGGTCTTTATAATTCTGTTTTGCATTCTTTGCAGTTCCTGTAGCTTTGTTTTACTGGCGTTACCCCAGATTTCTATGAGGTATAATAAATGTGATTTGACGAGTGAATTGTAAATATTATACCGCAGTTTTTTTGGTATACATTGACTTACAAAAAAAAGAGAAAAATATAAAGATGATGAACTTTTACTAATAAGTAAAAGTTCATCATCTTTAGTTCCAGGTAAGTAAACGAATATTACTTACAATTTTATAATAAAATAACGTATGAATGAAACGTAATAAAAAAATCAAAAGTTTTGTGTGTGTGAAACTAAGTGTAGATAGATGTTTTTGATGAACTACCCATCTTGAAAATTTCGTTATTTTTTTTGTTTTAAACTGCATGACGTTACTTATTTTGTTTTATTTTTAGAATAATTTCGTGAAATAACCATCTCAAGACATACGAGGGAATAATATATTGGAGAGTAGGTAGGATACAGGAAGAAGAAATCTAAACAAGAAGTTCTTGGGCCTCGATTTCACCGACTTAGTAAGTTTTGTCATCACACTAAATAGTTTTATTTTGAAGAACGTTTGCTGAAGTTACAAATTTTAACCCAACTTGTTAATTAAGTAGATTATGGTTCAATCTTTGATAGGTACAAAGCTATTTTTTTGTTTTTATGTTTTTAGCTATAAAATGTCAGAACATCACTTTTGTCAGATGTCTACAATAAAACTAGTACCGATCAAGATAACTCAAGCCGTTTTGAACACAGCATCTGCTTCAGCAACGACATGACTGATCCATCAGGCCTTGGCCGTCCTGACCACATCTATCTAGAATACGGATCAGATCAAACACCGTGCTGGGGATGATCAGGGGAAGGCTTGACTATCCTTTCATTCGGCATTGATCCAATAGACATGTCGCTGTACCAATGCCGGAGAAAGGATAGTAAATAAATATTATTCTGATAATTATTTTGATTTTATTGTATATTTTTTATTATTTTTATTGAATTTAGTTGAATTTTAATTGAGTTGAGTTGAATTTTATTTTAATTGCATGTGATTGTATTTGTGTTCAATTAATTCTATTCGTATTGTAATTTATTTTATATTTTATCTACTTAAATTATAATGTTTTGTTACAAAAAAGTTGTGTAAGTTTGATTGTCTAAATGGCTGTCATTGGTGTAAATTACCTGAATAAATGATTTATATAAATATATTATCACTTGTCTGATGCTATGATTACGAATTTAGGTGTTCAACATAGTTTTCTTGATCTCATGTCTTTACATTATTTTTTGTTGGCCATGTTGTTTGAACCAAGTTATTTAAGTTATAACCAAAAGAAAGGTTGACTTGCAACTGTTGTGATTTCTACCAAAATTATAATGTCATAGTTTTTTATTTGTGTAAGTTTTGTCAAACTTCTTAGTAAACAAGTATGCTTTGCCATAAAAAGAGATTTGGGGTAATTTTGTTAAATTTATTAAACACGATGCGTAAATTTAATCCAAACTGTTTTTATTTATAAATGCAATATCTTGTATCTACGCGATAAATAACAGGGTCTCTGTTAAATTTTAAACAATAACTTCTAACTACATTTATATCCCTAACCTGAAATATTTCATTAAAATTATTATCACCATTACAACCGTTTCCTACTATTGTTTAAATCTAGGTAACATTTTGATTCAAATTTTAAGAACTAAAGAAATGAAACGTTTTTTTCGCCTCCTGTAAAATCATAGTTTTGTAGTTATTAGATATTGATACTACACCGTCGCTATATGAATTAAACGTACTAACGAGACATTTCACCAAAACTTCATTAAACTAATTTGAAATTACTCCAGTCTAAAATTACATTCATATTCATAGATATTGCCGATTTTGATACACATTTCTGTGGCACGTTGAATTTTCGATAACCGCGCAGGCCACTTATTTCAGGCAAAATTTGTGTACAGACGTGTGCAAAATTGGAACGCAGAAATTTTCGGTTTATACGATACGGGGAACATTGAAGATGGGGTGTGGTCATGTGGCTTGTGCTGGCTTTATTTTTAATCTTTTAATTTATTAGGTTTTTAGTTTTTTGGCAGCATTGTTTGTTCATAAAGTTTATCCTATAAACCTAAGTAAGTAATCTAAGTAAGTATAAACCTAAGTATACCTCGGTTACGTAGATTATTTAATAAAACGTGTTCATAACCCCCTGGCGCTTTTAATGCGTTAGTCAAACCTAACGCTGCCATTTTTTTTAAATTCAATTTCTTTAGACGATATTATAAATGTAATTACCAACAGCGCTCGACTGTCAACGTTCTTCAGTGTTAAAAGAAACATGCGTCGATGTACCTACTTACTTTACACGGATATAAAACTTTTTATTTTTAACACGCTTTCATTAGCTTCACCTGCATTGTAAGAAATTCTTAGAAGTTAAATTTGAGCCACTTCCCGGTTCCCGATTGTGCTGAAATTATGCAAACATGATTAGTTTGGATGACAATGCATAGTTAAATAATTGACATCATTCTATATTCAATATGGCGGACTAGTTATTTTTTATGCATTCCCATGATATGGAGTATCAAATGAAAGGGTTTGCTGAGAAAAATACGAAAAACTAATTACATCACTAAACTATAATAGTTTTCTTGCTGCCCTGATCCACTTTTTTAAGGGATATTTTTAAATGCACATCTGTATAATTTTTCAGCAAACTAGGAAACTCCACTAATTAACTGAATGCATACCAGAAAAATGAATGCTGTGCAAATAAACCAATTGATTAACTAAACATGTACTGCAAAAAAAACTAAAAAATAACACAAAACGAGATGACCTTTTTTATCGAATTCACACCAAAAATTGGTTTGTACATCGGATATTTATAAAACAAAAAACTAATTGTTTATCAAAAATACTAACTTGCACTCTAAATTATACAATCTTACTACGGAATTTCTTTTATGGGTGGCATGGGCATCGGGCCGTAGGCCGACGGAGGAGGCCGTAGGCCAACGAAGGAGGCCGGAAGCCCCGGCACTTCGGGGACAGAAGTCAAAGAGTGTTATTTAATATGCGAGCGAAGCGAGCGCGCGTCATGGAGTCGTAGCAGATTCTAAAATAACTAAAAAAACAGTTCTGCAAATACCATTAAACAGTATAGGTGTGGTTTTCCTTAAAAAAGTTTTAATATGTTTGTTGAACTAAAGAAATGTTAGATATACTATATTGATAATAGTTATTCGTTAAATAAAACAGTTATGCAAAAACCATTAAACAGTATATCGAATTTGATTTATTTAGTGTGCATAATTTGAGTGCAAGTCAGTATTTTTGGTTTAACTTTGAAATATTTTGATCGAAAAAAGGGAATATACAGATATCGATTTAAATACATGCCCTTTTATAATAGCGTCAACTTACTGAGCTCTAAGTAAATGAAATAAAATAATCATTTTTCATGTTATTTTGTTTTGACTTTTTAGCTACAAAATCTTGCTTTACGACCGAGCTGTTTCTGTACGCCTTTATAATCGTAATATTTAATTAAACAATATTGCAGGTTTTTTTCATTTAATAAAATGTTGCCATTATGAACTGTTTTTAATTTTGCTTGCTTAATCAGTGTACTGATATTGTTGTACATTTTAATATGCAAAGCTGAAATGGTTATTATGAAAATAATTAATAATTTTCTGCTGTAAATATATTTATAATGTTAATACTTAATTTCATAATTATTTTATTTATAACTTCATTGCAAATGACCGTAGCTATTCGAAATGAGATTAATCGGATACTATGGTAATATTTGTTTAATTTATATAATACCCTTATTTCAATATTTAATTTGTTAGAGTGGTAATTATCATTAGGTACATAACGATAATTATTAATTATATGTAACCATTAGTTTTAATTAGTTATTATGCTTATTCTGCGTTCATAACAAGTGAATAGAGCACGTTCTCGTACATGTTGCCAGAATGGTTCAGTCTTGGCAATTGGCTACTTATATAATACTAGCGGACGTCACGCGGTTTCAATGTGTAGTTCCTGTTCCCGTGGGAGTACGGGGATAAAATATAGCTTATGTTACTCAGGGTAAATGGAGCTTTCTAATGATGAAAGATGAAATCGGCGGAGTACACACACAAAAATACAAATCTTTCCACTTACAATATTATTAGTGTAGATGTTAAACATGTTAAAACCTACAGACGTTTGAGAAGATTTGGGATTGTTTTCGAATTTGGGTAATGTCTTCTTACACGTTAATTCTTGTAGAAATGTATGCAATTTCTTTTATTAATGTTTAATTCTACAAAATGGAAGTTTGGGTATAAATAGGTTATTAAAATTAAAGTATTGTATTGTCTCTTACTATAATAATTTTTTTCAAACAATTGTGTTAAAGATTCAAACATTAATATTCTTTGCATATTACTTTGAGTTTATAGCTAGTAACGGTAAATAAACAAATGTTTACGCGATAAATTATATTGCAATCGTACGTAACGTTAGAAAGGAGTACAGGGGGTAAGATGCAAGTGAAATTAAGTGACTAGCTCGAAAGGTCAGTCTTGTTGTGATTCTATGCGCGCTAGTAGGTACGTAATTTTGTTTCGGGCAATTACATTCGATTGAAATTGTTATTATAGTCAAATTGTGGTTTTGTAATTAAGTATAACAATGAGAAGGTATCGGGATGCTTCTAGTCGCTCTGTCAACGAAACAAAGGTAAGGAAAATAAAGGGAAGGAATTAGCGAACTGTTAACGAAATGAAGGAGTAGCGTGAGATGATCCTGCAATCTTCAGACGAGGCGTGGAAATACCGGATAATAGCTCAATAGATGGATCTCTAAATCCTTGAAGAGCGACCTCCGCCGCTCTAATAGCTAGCGTATTATAGACGCGATTGAGCGGAACAAAGGCTCCAAGATATTTACAAGAGATCTGGCTATTGGGCAGAGCCAGCTCACGAAACTGAAGACCGACGATGGCAGGATCTTATCCGCCAAATCGGAGCTACTAGAGGGAGATCGAGAGCTTCTGGGGCAGTTGTGCACGTCAACCAGTAAACCAGTAAACCCGTTGTAGATCTAGCAATCTGTCCAAGAGCTAGACTGACCCGACACTATACCGAAGACATCCCGGACGTCCGCCTGTACGAGATTAGGATGGCTCTGAAGCAGCTCAAAAACAACAAGGCACCGGGTGATGACGGAATTGTGGCCGAACTCCTGAAGGCGGGTGGAAAACCGGTACTTAAGGGTTTGAAGGGTCAAAAGCTGTTTAATTCAGTCATACTTGAAGGGAAGGGCATGGTGCAGGGGTGTGGTGGTATTCTTCTTCAAGAAGGGCGACAATGCCCAGCTGAAGAATTATAGGCCAAGTCATGTCTATAAGTTGTTTTCAAAAGTCATCACGAATCGTCTCGCGCGCAGGTTTGACGATTTTCAGCCTCCCGAACAAGCCAGTATTCGAAAAGACTTTAGCACCATGGACCGCCTACATACGCTGCGGCAGGTTATACCGAAGACCGAAGAGCCCTGCCTCTCTGCTTAGCGTTTGTGACATACGAAAAAGTTTCGATTCGATCGAGACAAGGCCCCTTATTCACAACGCTTCGATTAGATTTTCGATTCGGAAAGTCGTATGTCTATCTCGCTCGATTTCGCAATGTCAAAAAAAGATAGACATACGACTTTCCGAATCTAAAATCGAATCGAAGCGTTGTGAATAAGGGGCCTGGGCTGTACTGCAGTCTCTTAAAACGTTGCTCAGGATTAATAAGACTGAAGTAGAACTCGCCAATATGAACTCCTTCCAGGAGATAAACCCATCTAGCAAATCTTTCTTTGCAACGCCAACTGACGACGTAGAGGTTAAAAAGATCATAACAAACCTGAAAGACAACTCGGCACCTGGATGGGATGGTGTCACGAACAGGACACTTAAGCCAAACAAAAATTACCTTGCAGCGCCAATCACCTTTTTGTGCAATCTTAGTATCTCGACTGGGAAAGTACCAACACTCATGAAAACAGCGAATGTAAGTCCAATTTTTAAATCAGGTGACAAAACTGCTCCTTCGGATTATCGTCCAATTTCCTTACTCACATCTCTTTCCAAGATTTTGGAAAAAGATTATGAATAACAGACTCCTCAGCTTTCTTGAGAGGAATGGTATGATATCACATAATCAATATGGCTTTCGCAAGCACAGGTCAACGGAGGATGCAGTCACTAACCTAGTTGATTTTGTAGTAAACAAAATTGACAATGGCTATAAGTGCACTGGTGTCTTCCTTGATCTAGCAAAGGCCTTTGATACGGTGTCCAGGCGTATTCTTCTTAAAAAGATGGAAGCTGTTGGAATTCGAGGTGTAGCTCTCGAGTGGTTCCAGTCCTATCTCACGGACCGCACACAAAGAGTCTGTATGAATGACAAGTGCAGTAGTTATGCAAACCTCAACTACGGAGTTCCTCAGGGTAGCGTGCTTGGACCAACCCTTTTCATCCTTTACATAAACACCCTCTGCACACTGGAATTGGACCGAGCTAAAATGTTTGCCTATGCTGACGATACCGCCATAGTTTTCTTTGATAAAACCTGGGAGGGGGTTCAAGAGGTTGCTAACTCAGGTTTAAAACTAGTTTCCAGTTGGCTTACACACAATCTACTGACGCTTAATGTAGATAAAACAAAAGTCCTAAATTTTAACGTCAGCATAAGAACATCCTGCCCAGGTAATCTATCTGTTAAGCTACACTCTTGCAATATTAATGCGATGAAAAGATGTACCTGCCCAAGCCTTGAGCGAGTCAAACAAATTAGGTACCTTGGCGTTTACATAGACCAACACCTCAACTGGTCAAAACAAATAGAGCACGTAACCGGAAGGATCAGAAAGCTTCTTCATATTTTCAAAAAAATGGGTCGAATTGCTAATGCACGTGTTATGAACATGCTCTATTACACACTCTGCCAATCTGTTATCAACTACTGCATTATAACGTGGGGCGTAGCACACAAGACCCGTCTAATAAAAGTAGAACGTGCACAACGGTCTCTTCTAAAGGTAACCTACAAGAAACCAATGCGCTTCTCAACTGACACACTGTACCAAGAGTCCGGTGTTTTACGTGTGCGCCAACTGTACATAATGGCTGTGGCAATGAGGTACCACAAAACTGCCCATAGCGCAATAACCTACCCCAAAGTGCGCTATCTTAGAAATGCAGATAAGTCTCGATGGCAGATGCCTAAATGTAGACTCGGTTTCAGCAAAAGATGTTATAATTACATGGGACCCTTTATTTACAGTAAGCTAAATAGTGAAACGGATGTACTGCCGATGACTAAATATAAATTTAAAAATCACCTCTTCAAATTTCTGTCAGAAATGGACTATGAAAGCACGAAGAAGTTCCTTAACTCATGACCACAACACATAGACATTCACCACACAATACACAAAGGGAGAGTCGGACCAAACGTAACTAATTTTCTTTCTGTCCCCAATCTGCTGGTTTATGTTTTTTTATTCGTTTGGTCTCAAACCACCTTAACTCAGTCATTCATCACTCACCCATACATCACTTTCACACCACACACATGCACACGACACACTTATAATTAACCACCTTTACTTTAGTTTTCACTATTGCTCTGGAAATGCATATTTTTTTCTGTAGCCTAAGAAATCTTACCTATACGTTGCTATTGTATAATACGCCTTACCTCTTATTTATTTTTTATTTTTTTGTTAGACGAAGGAGCTAGTCTCGTGAGGAGGCTAGTGATATTTCAATTTGTGTAATGCTGTCTTAAACAATAAAGCTTTTATTATTTATTTTTTTATTATTATTATTTATTATGTGGCGACCCTTGGGGGAGGCCTATGTCTTTCGGCTAAAATGATGCTGAAAGACTCCGATTCATGCACTGGGCAAAATCGTAACCGTTTTGTGTTTGCCATGTTCTCTTTAGCGTCGAAGAAATTTAACATCAAAATAACTGATCGATTTTTAGAGAAGGGTCATAGCCAATCGGAGGGTGGCTCTATGCATGCTGCTATCAAGCGTTCAAAGAGATACTATATACACTCCCGATCAAATGTATTACTTGATAGAGAATGCTAAAGTTACTGAGCAGGAAGACAAATTACGAGAGGTGCAAATCATGATAAGGACTAACTCAAGAGGCGGCGGGAAGAACATGTGTAGGTTCTTCCGCCATTGAAAACTCCATATCGGTCTCCAATGACAGTAATGAAGAGGATTAGGGTTTCTACCAATGCAATTCGTTTTTTTTTTTATTTAGAAGACTAGTACTTTGTTTTCACGTGGTCAAATACATAATTATGTTTTTTAATTCTATATAAATCTTTATTTTATGTCATCTTTTTACAGAATTATTTATATTATTTTACCATGCATTAACCAAAATGTATTACATAAATGAAAACTGATCTTATTAACACTAATATAAATGCATACGATCTTTCCAATCAGTAATAGCAGAACAATGTACTGTAAACAAGCGTGTAAATAGTTATAGCTTAGGCTCAAAAATAAACTTGATTTACAGAGAATAATAGAGTAACATTACAGTAAGTACGTTTTATTCGTTGTGTATTATTACACGAATTAACGTGTAATGACATATTACTGTGACCTAGTCATGCAAATTTCACAAGAGTAAAAAAATTAAATAGTTTTTCATGAATTTCCTGAAGTTCGTTGATATTAAAAAAAAGGAAATATACAAATCTATAGGGTCTTTTTTACCTATAATTCAATAATACATTATTAATTCCTATTTACAAAATTATGAGCGTTATTAAAGTTTGAACGTTTTTAGGGTTCCGTACCCAAAGGGTAAAAACGGAACCCTATTACTAAGACTTCGCTGTCTGTCCGTCTGTCTGTCCGTCTGTCCGTCTGTCCGTCTGTCTGTCACCAGGCTGTATCTCATGAACCGTGACAGCTAGACAGTTGAAATGTTCACAGATGATGTATTTCTGTTGCCGCTATAACAACAAATACTAAATATAGTCAATGGTACGGAACCCTTCGTGTGAGAACCGGCCAAGTGCGAGTCGGACACTCGCACTTGGCCGGTTATTATTTTTTGCTGAAAAGTTATCTTTTTTCTCTTACACGTTTATTCGGTGGGGCTATCGAATATATAAACGGTTACTTATAAAATACCCGTTTACCTACATAATGTTTTATAATGTGTTTTGATCGTGAAAGTTTAAAAAAGACAATTGGCTACTTGGCAATTGGCTAGATGGTAACATGGGTCTTAAACTTAACCGGCAAAATGTGGGTATACTTGTTAGGTACACCTCTGCCTATCTCTTTGGGGATTACATGCGTGATGTTATGTTATTATCTGATTGTCAACTCCAGCGTAAGGCAGGGGCTTCTTCATTAAGAGATAAAGAATGAATACACCTTGATTATTGAGAACATCCTAGGATTCATCACAGTCATTTTTCATCTTGCCGCAATTAACAGAAAATCTTGATTTAATCCACCCGAAACTATAAAATTTTCCCAATTAATCTTGAACCTAAAGATCTAAGCGATAAAGCTGAAAATCTATTAAAGCAGATTGTGGCAGCTTGGTGTACTGCATTTCTACGTAAATATCCTGATATTACGCTTTTAATAATTAAATAACACAAAAATATAATGAAGAAGGTTCTCCAGTAAAGGGGTTCATATTCAGAATCTACCACTTTTAATAGGGATAATAAACCTAACTGAGTTACGAGACAGGGGTCAAATGTTTCACATACAACTATTTGGGAACGCTAAGCGGTAATAGGTAAAGTTAATAGTTTAATCCAATTTATATGACCATAAATCCGGGCTCAGAATTCTGAATTAGCTTTACGAGTGAACTATTCTGTTGATACATTTTTCATCTTATATTTTTTTAATAGAGAGCGGCGGTGGCCCAGTGGCGGCGGCAATGCTGCCAGCCTTCTGGGCACTTTTCCTGTTGACAGCGATGTGGACGAATTTTTCGACGCCCTGTAACCCTTTTTGATACTTGTAAATATTTTTATTTCTATTATAGAGTTAGGTAGTTAGTATTTATATTATGTTACTTTCATTTTGTTTGCCTACCGGCGGAACATAGTTGGTTTCTGAATTTTATGTATTTTTACCACCTATTTTTACTTATGTTCACAAAATAAATGAATTTGAATTTGAGAAAAAAACCAAATGGCGGCCTTAACTAGGTACATTAAGTACGAGCGAAAATTTTATGAAATCAAAATGAAAAAATGCAAGTTCATGCTGCAAAATTGTAATAAAAGCATTTTGACCGATGACGAAGGTAATTTTTCAAACAAGTCGTAGAAGGCAAAGGAAAATACTTAAGAAAATTGGCATATGTGAGTTAGGATACTTCAGTAAAGTTTTTCAAAAAGAGGTGACGTTGCAGATTAGTTCAGACAGATTTACAGTCTGTTATTGAAGCTAGTTTCAAGATAATAAGCGGTTAAAAAGCTTTAAAATAAGAAACTGCAACTAAGTTTTTCTAAAATGTATCACTTGATA
Organism: Xestia xanthographa; assembly: GCA_905147715.2. Classification (NCBI taxonomy): domain Eukaryota; kingdom Metazoa; phylum Arthropoda; class Insecta; order Lepidoptera; family Noctuidae; genus Xestia; species Xestia xanthographa. Next base: position 17,297,559 of record LR990649.1, on the reverse strand, counting down.
AGCTATTTCGAACTCTTATTGCCAAAAGATAGGTAGGTACTTTGAAAATCAGCGATTAACAATTTAATGGATGCTTATTTTTTTACTTTTTAATGTATGGATACAAATGTTTTTAGTGAGAACTGCTAAGCCCACGCAGTACAAAATAATAAACATACAGTGGTGTCGCTTCTGTTGTGCACAAATTACACTTAATTTAGGCTATTGCTGTCTTTTACTAAAAAGGCAGTGCAAGAAAAGGACGGCAATAGCTATGAACTAAGTTAGAGATGTCAAACTAGTTTATGCCTTGCGCTTGTCGACATATTTTTACGTGCACTCTTAATAAAAGTTTATGGAAATGTTAGTTCCAACTTAAGACACATAATAGCCAACATAGTTGGGAAAAGGCAAGGTATTTACCTTGCCTTTTCCCAACTTTGATGAGGTATCTACACAATAATTCTACTGCGATTCGCAAAAAACACCAAGCATTTTCTGCCATTTCCTTGTTCAATCGAATTCGAAACAACTACCCACATACACTCTAAAATATGACATAACGACATCACAATACAGACGTATAAATCTACTAGAATAGAGCGTGTCGACAATTGAAAACGACGTGTTAATGCGTCGATTTGTGTAATGCTGGTTTGCAGTTTATACCCAATAGCTACATTTAGCCGGTATTGTGGTATCAACAACTGGTATACGTATTACTAAACACCTGTACTAATGGGTGTCATTAATGAGAATCGTGATTTGGTTACTGGATGAAATGGGCTCTGCGGTCGTGAGCCGTCTACAACTTTTGTCATTGCTGAGGCTATATTAAATGTGGATCGGAATAATTCGGCCGGATTACGGCACTGTTGATTATTGCGAGTACGAATTTTGGATGTTTGAATATTTCAGTGAGGGGTTATTTTTTGAGCAGCTGCTTGTAATAAGTGTTAGAAACTCTTTCTTCGATAGTCTGATTTCCGGAATCGATTATTCATTTTTAGTTATTTATATCTGTGTTTAAATTTAATAATGTTAGAAACTCTTTCTTCTGTCATGATTTTCAAATATGTATAAATTAATAAGATCTGCTGTGATCTATCTAAACTAATATTATGTCGGGTTTTTAAGATTTTAATAATTCGTTTTATTTTTGAGAAGAAATGACAACACTCCCTACCCGTCAATTTTGTAGCGGGAAGGGGTAGTCGATAAAAAGCATTAGGATTAATAGTCGAATCTATGTTCGATAACTGATAAGTGTTGTAATTATTGCATTTTGTATAAAACGTGAAGTTATATAGAATTGTGTACTTAATACCAAATAATTTGAAAAGAGTAACCATGGAGTTTCTTGCCGGTTCTTCTCCATGGAAGCGACCAACCCGTACGGTGCAACCTAATAAATATTGTGAGTGATATCCTGACAAATTGTCTTAATTTCCCTGGGTTTTAAAATAGGGAAGATTTAAAATTATTATCTTGTCTGTTCTTCAACTTTGGGTGAAATGCATGATCATTTTTTTACTCAAATTTAATACATCTTCATCTTGATTTGGGGTCGCTGCAGCACGTTTTCTTCTCCCATTCTCCCCTGACGTCTAAAATTCAATTAATAGTAAAATAATTTCAGAGTTACTGAAGATCTGTTGTAAAGTATATCTCGAGATAACATAACATACGAGCTATTTTGATTGGTTGTTATTATTTTATACAGTCTGTCACAATATTTTAGCTTGATCTGAGACACCCTTCGGCGATTAAAGGCGTGATGTTAGGTATGTACCGTCACATGTAATCAAAATCATAATACTGTACGTATATAGGCCTTGCGTTACGTAATCGTTGAACCGTATCCTACGAGTACTCTGTTATTCTATTAAAACCTTGGATAAAAGCTACAATCAAGGAAATTGAAATTTTAATAAACTGTTTAATTTCGCCGTCGGGTCGTCGCCGATTCAATATGGAGTATTATAAAGTATTATTAAGTTAACTCAGGCTATTTCTTTGCTCAGTTTCATATCGTAAACCCGTCGGGGGCAGCTTATTGCTGTTAAATCAAAACTATGTAATAACTCTCTCAACTATGAAACATTGTTTTATGTTTTGTTAAAGTTTTTGAAAGTCGTTTTGATCTGGTGTCGAAAGATTAACGGTAGGCAAGTGAATAACTATTAGAAAGGGATTTATGTTCAAATGTGAAGCTTTTATACATAATTAAGCCTGAAGTCCAATTGTCAATGGTATTTGGAACAAACCAAAGGCATCTCATTTTTAGATTTAATTGTTTTTACTGTAAAAGCACTGAAAAAATGATATAGCTTGTTAAAGGTTATATATACATCATGGTATATAGTTCGGTTCAAACTTAATGGCGGCTCGGAAGTTAGCTGCAAGTGACGGTCTGCGCATTATACAGACAAAACGATGCGTCATCTGCGCCCCGTTGATACTTTGTTGTCTGCGCAGCTTTACATAAGATGTTCCGAATCGCCCTAAAGTTAGCGTTATTCCTGCGCAGACCGTCACTCGCAGCTAACTTCCGAGCCACCATTAAGTTTGAACCGAACTATACTAGTTTATGTCCGTGGCTTCGCCCGCGTGGAGGTCGGTAATTATCCCACAGGATCGTACTACTGGTATTTTAGTATCATAAGTGATAATCCAGGTTATAAACTATCTGTGTGCCAAATCCATTCAGTAGTTTTTGCGTGGAAGAGTAACAAACATCCATTCATCCTCACATACTTTTGCATTCATCATCGTCATCATCAGCCTATTAATGTTCTCACTGCTGGGACACAGGCCTCCTCACTATGAGAGGGAATGGGCTATAATCCACCACGCGGGCCTAGTGCGGGCTGGTAGATGTCACATGTCTTCGAATTTTTTGGTTCTAGGACGTGCCGGTTTCCTCACGATGTTTTCCTTTACCGTTTTGAGAGGAGTGGTGATGATACAAATTACACAAAGTAATTCGCCTGCCTGGGTTCGAGCCTACGACTTACTGTTCGTAAGTCGGGGCTACCACCACTGGGCCACCGCTGCTCCTCATAACAGAAAAAAAGTAAAATGTGTTCATACATCTTGTGTTTACTCACACTTCACGAACCTGTAGTAAATTCAAGTTGAAGCTGAAATAATAAAAAAACTTTTTAATTTCCAGGACCCATTCCAAAACATAATCAAACTTAGAAAATGGTTTGGCAGTCCAGCTTTTATGGAGAAAATCTTAATTATAGTAACTGCAGTAGATGGGAATATGTACGTTGCAAAGTGTATTAGACAAAGTTCGGGCGAGCAGGTCGATAGATACCCCAGCATAAGTGTATTCACTGGAATCGACAAAATTAAATGTTAGCGTGGGTGTACCTACTCTGTTGTGAACGTAGATACACGGAAATACTTCGTAAATTCTATGAAAGCTTAATATGAAGGCGGATGAGGAAAGGTCAACGTAAATATTAATTAAAGAAACAAACGGTTAACCTTATAGGTTCCAAGTACCGACATCTGACAGTAAAAGTACCTGTAACTGTCAGCATTTATTCCTGATTGGATATTGGTAAAAGAGAGATAAGAGACTCGGAATTAACTGGAAATCATTTCTACCTTTTTCAAAAATATGCTTCTCTTCTGGCCAAAAGTCCCTCTAGTAGTTACGCCGTAAGACCGTAAACATATTGTGCACTGAGGTTTTCGGCATAGCCCAATAATTGAGTTGCGAGGCCCCGATGACATTCGCCCGGCGGAAAATATCAGACTATCGGTACCGGTACACCGTGTACATAGACAAGGTTTTAAAAACTTGATTAATTGGAGTTCCAGTGTAAAACCAATCTACTATTCGCACGTTTGTTAGTGAAGAGGTGACATGAAAACCGCTATAAAAGTACCAACTACCAACACGATTGTAGGTTTTATTTGAAGCTTTGCAATGCGGTTTTATTTCGTGGAATTCCGATCGAATGATGTAAAAATAGTACAGCGAACTGTGAAACCTGAACGTAGAGTTTATTTTATATTTTGTGGAGCCGCGTATCATGTAAAAAATGTATGGAAATCTAGGGGCTACGCATCACTCAATTTATGAACAGGTTACTGCGCAATAGCTCAATGGATCTGATCTATGTAAAAGCTAAGTTGAGTGAAAGTTTGGGATATTTTTGAGAGAAGAAGTTTTGCTAGCTCTAGTCTTCATTGAATATTGTTTTGAACCTGATGGATCTAATTACGGAACTCTGTTGGTTAAATTGTCTGTGTCGTATAGTATTGGTGACCAGATTTATCTTTGACTGACAGTATTGATTATTTTAACTTACTAAGATATTAAGTTAGTTAATCTCGAGTAAAAATACTTTACTAAGAAAGACTCAAAAGCGATTTTCGTCGAAAGTAATCAGAGTAGGATCTAGACGAACAAAGTCTTTTCGAAATGAAATAGGTAGGTATTTTTTCAAAGTTACTTATTTTGTGTGTGTTATGTATTTTTATATAGGTATGTAAGATCGTGACTGCGTGGTGTAGCAGACGAAGGTTAAGTTATTAAAGAAAAACGATAAATAAATCCTCATTATTTATGCATAGAAATAAATAACGCTCCCCTATTTTTATACTGCATGCAGGCGAAAAGTATCGTGAAAATGTCGTGTTTGTTACAAATTAACGGAAGGTGGGCGGGTGCAAGGAAGCACAATTCTAACACGACCGCCCGCCCTGCTGTCGTCTCGTGAACGCCCCGTCGCCGTCCCGGCTCATATTGTGGTAAGCCTGAAAAATAACATAAAAATACTCACCTCGTATTTTTTATTCTTTTTGGGATTTTGCGACAGGCTTGACGTAGGATTATAATGACAAGAAATTCGTATGTAGAAACTCTTTTGATTTGGGAATTACTTGTTCGTGAAGTAAATGTTGCAACGGGAAACTGACCAAAAGACTTATTTTTTGCAGAATTGCACTCGAGTAGCTATTATACTATGGATTACTTCTACTAATTCGTGCCGCACAGAACAGGGAAGTGTGGTAGAAAAAAGGGGAGGCCTATACCCAGCTGTGGGTGATTTCAGGCTGATATGATGATGATGGATTCTTGCGTGTCTTATATCGTCATAACTCTGCGATGATTTAAATCTGGGTTTAATAGCATCTACGAGAAACAATACTTTAAGTACAAGGTATTAACTGCGTTGACTTATCACAACCATAGATAGATACAAGAGAGAGGAGCTCGTGGCTAAATAATAACAGCCACTCGAGTTGATCTTTAGGTTAAGCCGTACTTGCCTAGGTTGGTCTATGGATGGGTGACCACCCATTACATACCGAGTTTCCTCCGTGCCTCGGAAAGCACGTTAAGCCGTTGGTCCTGGCTGTCATTTGTATATCTTTGGCAGTCGTTACAAGTAGTCAGTGACCAGAAAGTCTGACAACCAGTCCGACCAAGGGATACCGTATTATCCAGTACTAACTGGGTTGTGGAGGTCAGATGCCTATCTGTAGTCGCTCCATGTAAAATATAGATGTTCAGTTGCTTCCGGTTAGGAAAAGGCTAGGCAGATGCAGATAGATACAAGGGACACAAAAGAGGATGAGGTCTGATGTGATATTTATTTGTTTATTTCCCTCCTCAGCCACATCCAGCCTCCTAACTCCACAAGTATAGGTGAGCGGGCGATCTAAGCAAGGTTCTCTAGTCACGTTCGCAACGTTTATCGCGGACACGTTCACTGACGGTAATAAAAACTTCTCTAAAATGAAATATTTAATGCCACCCCGCCTGAGTGCTGCTCATGTTTCAGACGCGTCAATGAACAAGCGTGTTTATTTTTAAAATAAACTCGCACGGTTTATACCCAGGTGCCTTTATAATCTGCGAGGTGTGGGGAAGGTGATTCTTGGTACTCGTACATGTTTTTTGGTGTTCACGGTTTCTTGGTGGATGTTGCCCGGGGAATTTTTGTTGTCATTAGCAAGAAAATTATGGGCGCTTGTTTCTGAAATATTTTTGTAGTGTGGATATCGTAGCAATACTTTTTTATACATGTATTTAAATGAGAGGATTTTAAGTTATCTGCCGCTTCGAGCAAAAAGTTCTTGTAACTCCAGTATTCGTTTGAAATTTTTAAGCTGTAGATCTGATATAAAACTTCAATAAATAAATATATTTTTCGTTATTCAGGCCGAAAAATTCCAAAGGATATTAAATGAAATATATCTGACGATTCAACCGAAAATCTCATAAGACAGTGCAGTAGGCCTCGGTTTTGACAAGCCTTCCATTTATCTTCGTCGCCTGCAAATTCAACGCGGTTGCTAGGATCATAAGTTGTCTGAATTCCATTATAACTTCCCTAGGTGAGTATTAACTTATCTCAAAATTAATACGAATTTCGACATTCCCATGTGGTGTAAATTAAATATGTTAAAGGCGGGTCAGACTACTAATTTCTGAAATTAGAGTTCATAGAAAATTACCAAATGTAAAGTCCCCGCAGAAGCCAAATGAAGGCACAACTTGTACAGCACAAACACGCTGGTCAAATATTAATTCGGGTCACATTTGCCGCTCGGAATGTCCGTGTTTGCAGAGATACAACTTTCGGGCCATCGAATTTAGAATGGTTTACTTTGGGCCTTGTGTATTTGACTATTTATGTAAATTTAATTTGACTTGGTAACGCGGGGCGGGTGCACTAGACACGGTACCCGCCCGCCAAGCCGCTTGCGTAATCCGATATTTTACGCACCGCTTCCAATTAGCACAATATTCCTTTAAATATTATGTTGGGATGGAGGGTGTCTCTAAGCTTTGAAATCGGCTTCTTTAGATGATGTTTTCTCGGTACCTACGTGAAGCCCTGATTAAGCCGATGGTGAAAACTGATCAAAGTGGATAGTGGATACACTATACTTTATTATTTATCCGTGTCTGACCGTGGCATCACTCTGGGCCCTATCAGAATACCAGCGCTGTGACGTTTTTTTTTTAAATGTTACAGCACCAGGGCCTTTTGGCCTCGTACAGGACCAATTTCATTTCATGCTTTTTTTTATTTTTCTCTTTGTTTACTTTTTAATTTTTATTAGTTGTAAGTACTGTTAATTTAACCATTTTTATTTGTGTTTTGTCCTGTGCGGGCTAATAAATGCTTTTTCTTTCTTTCTTTCATACAGGTCAGAGGGGCTGTTTTTAGTCTGTCACTTTACTTTTTACTTTCTTCACGAAAACTCTTTTTTGTAACTCTGTATCGTCAGAATGATTAAAATACCTTTTTTACAAAAGTATAAAATCGGGCCATCTGTCTGACAAAGTATTTTTTTTTTAGTCTGTCACTTTACTTTTTACTTTCTTCACGAAAACTCTTTTTTGTAACTCTGTTTTGTCAGAATTATTAAAATACCTTTTTTACAAAAGTATAAAATAGGGCCATCTGTCTGACAAAGTATTTTTTTTTTAGTCTGTCACTTTACTTTTTACTTTCTTCACGAAAACTCTTTTTTGTAACTCTGTTTTGTCAGAATTATTAAAATACCTTTTTTACAAAAGTATAAAATAGGGCCATCTGTCTGACAAAGTATTTTTTTTTTCTTCGCTTCGTGTGTACGGTCGAACAAGCTATTTTGTTTACATTTTATAATGTTGTTCGACCGTACAATGTAAACCTAGATCTTTGAGAAAAAGGAAGCATCCTTTTACTCGTCACTAAACGTTTTTATTGAACAGATGAACATACTTCTATCATCCATCCGTTTTAATCCATGAACGTTGTACATCCACAACACAAGAATAAAGCTCAAAATTCATTTTTTTATTTCATTGGATTTTCCAGATAGTTGCAGATAGTTTGCACCGATTGACTGATTTTGTTACCAATATCACAGTTCATCGCCTTGGGTTAGATAAACAATAGTACGAAACGTGCGAAACGTGTGGGGATAATGGGTGAATATAGACCTCTATATTGAGACAGGTATTATCTCAGTTTGCATGTGGGGGGAGGTTGGGCATCAACAAAGGGCAGTAAGCTAGAAATCCTCAATTTGATCGCCGTCTGTGAGAAGCTTGACAGATGATAGCCCGACTTGTGAGGGCAAGATATATCGAGCTGTTGATTATAAGTGACCACCTGCTGTATGTTGGGTTATCGAAATAGTCTGGTAAAAGTTGTGGTAGCATTTGTTTTTTGTGAAAGGCTAATTTTTGTACTTATTTTTTGAGAACAGGATGGGGAAGAAGTTCTAACGTAAATTTTAGTACCTAAATATTTCAAATGAAATATAAATGTAAATACAACAGTTTTCCAGAACAATCGTTGTGACTCTGACGTGTTTCTATATTCTTCGGAGTTTCCTTTCAACGCTGCGCTGGGACTTGCGCTGAAGCTTATACTGCGGAACTGGTCTGATGTCTTACTGAAGTTTGACTTACTGAAGTGGACTCCTGTGCTACGGGAGCTGCCCTGAAGCCTGAGTTGTAGAGCTGCGAACTCGGAGTGACTTTCCCTCGTTACTTAATTCATTATTCTTTCAGTTCCTGAGAGTGCATGCTAGATAGGTCTTTTTATAATCATAAATAGTATATTTGTTACTATTTTCTTGTAAATTTATCATTCTTCTAAATTATATAAATTATTCAAGACTACTTATCAGTAGCGAAGGGTACATTTTTGTAACAGATAAGCCGGTCCGGTGCAAATTTTTAATAATGTTTGAAAAAACCATACATTTAACCATTTGTAGTTTTAATCATGTTTGGGCAATCACGTTCCAACTGAATTACCTACATTGTTTTACTTTCGGCAATAGTAGACTCCAGTGCAGTGGTTGTTCCCAAGGGAAGCCGGTAGGTTTCGAGCTGTATGAACTCCTCGCCACTGCTACTTATATCCTTTTATTTTGCTATGTTAAAGTAGATTTGTAACAACGTCAAGCAAGTCTTGTGGCAATCGCAAAAATTGTAAATTGTTTGATATACCTAGCTGTACCCTTATTGAGGCCTGGTTTCCACCAAAACGGAGACGAGCGGAGCGGAGAGATTTGCGGAAACCCACCAATCACATATAGTTGAAATCTACCATCAGGTCTCTCGTCTATCTTGTGAATCTAGGATTGATTGAAGCTTAATCTTTAATCTTCTCTCCGCACCGCTTTGGCAGAATCAGAAGCTCTTATATTGACAACAAAAAGATGGCGGTGGCATCAGTTCCAACTAAGGCCACGCGCCAAAACAACCATGTATCATATACGTATATATAGTTTCAATTTACTAAATTATTTGTATAATTATATTTCGGTATGGTGTAATAAACTGAAAAATGAGGTGGACTAGCCCATTATTATGTCCTTTTTGAAAATTAGATAACAGATGTTTCATCACCACACCCATTTAATAATTTGCTGCATAATTATAATCCAAACAATAATGTCAGAACGGCTGTTTCAAATCGGATTCGTGCCACTAAATAATTTAGTTATAGCATCCAAAATGTTGCCTGTAACAGCCACTGTTCCATAATTGCCGTATTTAGTGCATTAGTAATATTTGCATGTATTTAATACACGAACTAGCAACTGTATTAATACACGAACTAGCAACTCTATTGTCACAGGCTTTAGTTAATATGTTTGATGCGTTTAGAGGCAACGATGTGAAGGAATTGGGTGTTCAAAGATTGGTCAATTAGTGATTTGGTCTTTTCCAAGGTTTTTCCATTTGTTGAAAGAGCTGCTGATTATTTTATTACTTTCTTTTTATTAGACACTAGATATGTATCACCATCAGTTTATACAGACACCAAAATCAAAGGTTTAATAAGCGACAGTCTTTGTTCTTTATCAGAGATATTAAAAACGATTTTAACAGCTGTTTTCATGAAATCAAATCGATACATTATTCAAACTAATAAATCATGGGTTTTTGCGAGGCTCATATTTTATTTTGTTTGTCCAAACAATGCAAACTACGGATCATTAGTACATAACTGTCACGCCTATGAATTCTGAATGGTTCTCCAGGTTAATGGCACAGTAATGTGGTAAACAAACCAGTATAAGAGCCTTTTGACATTTACTGATTTAACATGAATACTTATTTTATTAAGTACTTTATTACCTTTTTTTTATTATCATTGCGACACTTAATGATTTTTGTGATTTTATTTGATTATTGTGAATGTGGGGACCATGTGGGTCACATTTTTAATTTTTGTTTGTTTTTTTCCCACAACTGTCTGGCAGTTTGAGTACTATAAACGACCTACCCAAATGTCCTTTCTTTGGTATTGTTCGTCGTTTCGTTGAGCTCTTTGAGTTATAAGTCGAGCTACACGTTAACTGACAAATGCTTGCACTGACTGGACAGGTCCACTCAAATCTGTATGGTTCTTTCTTCAAAAGACCATCTCAGGCACTAATCTGCATAGTCCTCATGTGAATTGAGCAAGATTATGTCTGGACTTTAAAAGAGACTATGACCTCTGAGTTTGTTTCGGCTGTTTCTTCTCAGAGTAGTCAGGTACGAAACACCGGCCCCATCTAGTTTTAAAAAATGACGTGTAAAAGTGTTTGTAAAAACCTACTTGCAAAATAAACATCATTTATCATTTAGCATTTTTTTTTAATTGAAACTCCGTCTTATGCTTGGCCAGCTCAAATTAATTTTTCAAGAATTGTCCCCTAGAATAAGGGTGAAAAGCTGAAATCTGAAATATAGTTTGTATGAAAGATTCGATTCCTTTGGTTTAGAAATTAAAACCATAAAATTATTCGCGTGGACCAGGACAGTCCGCTGAAAAAATGTACCGTGTGGACTGTATCGCTTTGATGTGCAAGTGACATTCAACCCTAGAGTGGTAAATTAATTACAAGATCGATATTTCGCCCGAGAAATGTCAATAAACTGAAAGTCTACAGTGAAGTAGTATTTATTAACACTCAGAAAATAAGATACAAGAAATAAGAAACTTCACTCTCTTTGTCATAGGGGTCGTGGGTCGACGGTACAGTCACCAGCACAACAAGTTACAACAAAGTGTAAAATTTCTCCAAATAACTTGGAACAATAGAATGCTGACGGTTAAGTTCAAAATCGAATGAGAAAATTTGTCAGTTTGTGGTAACTGTGACTGTACCTATAATATCCCTAAACAAAATATAACTTTTATAATCCGAAATACAGTACTACCCAATAAAATTAATGTAAAAGCATGATATCTGTTTTACTGAAGCTTTATTTTGATGTTTGGGATATTGCAAATTTTATGTACTGTCGTAAAGATCAACTACATTCGCTGGATGTCAAAACTTTACTGTTGTGGAAATGCAATATACTAGTAAAATATATTATTTATTGCTACAAAACGATTAATTGCCATTTTTTGTACATAATAAAATTTTGAGTGAGATTTTATCGGCGATATATTACTTTTATAGCACACACTCAACATTTTATGGTGTGTATGTATCAATTATATTTTTATGGAAAGTAACGTAGCTACACATTTTATTCATAAAAAATAAAAGCAGACAAATCGAATGTAGTTCGTTTGCTCAAAAATAAGCTTGAAAAGGCTCACAGCAAAACCGAACTCTCACTCCCAACTCCCAAATTAAAAAAATAATATTATTATAAAATACATCAACCCAATAACCAAAAAGGGGAATGCCAAAATCCACACATAATCTGCAACCCTCATTGCAAAATTGATCGCAGTCATTAATAATACCTAACCTAACCTAAAACGTTACCGCAATGACAAATTACGGGCACAAGTGAGGCTTGCATGCCCTTAACATATAGCGAGGATGATTTTTCAATCCGCACCCATTATCTAGCGATTACAAGGGTGGGTCCAGACAGATTTGGGATGTTTTTGCGAGTTTTCGCGTAGCGCTGACAGGGGGCGCGCGGGGTGTAACGACCCACCATGATTTATTGACGTCACTGCCGAGCTGTTATTTTTTAAACCCCGTTTTATCTTAAACGTTTTTCGATCAACGGTCTATGAGATTAACGGTGGTGTGACGTAACGTATAAAGGGTGGGCTCCAGACAAAGAAAGGTAGTTTGGGTAATGTGTGTAAACTTCCAGTTTTGTAAGATTCGTGGTCGTAGCAGTTTTCCTACATTTAATGTTCAGCAAGATGAATCAGTTATCAACGATTCGTGTTTCATATCTCAGCTAGTTACTAGAGGAACTCGTGGAAAAATAATAACAGCCACTCGGGTCAATCTTTGGGTGAAGCCGTGCTTGCCTAGGTTGGTCTATGGACGGGTGAACACCCTTTTTTTTTCGGATGGGAAATCATCGAATAACTCCGGGACCCGCTCTGGGCGGAGCAGGAGGGAGTGTCAGACTTTTACTGACTAAAACCCATCCATGTTCCTTCATCGCCCTTTGTGTTCCGGGGCCGCGGTATCTCTTTCGAACTGTCCCGCAACCCCGGCAGGCATCGGTCCTTACGGACCCCTTCCTTTTTGCTGACTCTCTTTGAGGCGCGCGTGGAACACGAACGCGCCGTTGACACGGCCTGTCATCATGAGACGGACGGACGGCGAGCTAGCCCATAGCCCACCGTCCACAGGCCCGCACGGGTGAACACCCTTACATACTGAGTTTCCTCCGTGTCTCGGAAAGCACGTTAAGCCGTTGGTCCTGTCATTTGTAGATTTTTGACAGTCAGTCGTTACAGTCATGGCCCAAAAAGTCTGACAACTAGTCTTACCAAGGGAGTGAGGTCAGAAAGGCAGTCGCTCCATGTAAATACTAGTATTCAGCTGCCTCCGGTAAGACTGGAAACCGACACCAACATAGTTGGGAAAAGGCTAGGCAGATGATGATGATCTGAGATAGTAACTAGTTTTTTGAACTACTCAGATACTATAAACAATTGGCATCTACCTTCTAGGCAGTACAGCCTTTTCTTTTGAGGACATAATATATTGAAATCCTCAATATATGTCCTCCTGAAAGGTCTGTCAGACTCGTACTGACTAAAATCACAAAGCGTTCCTCTTCATCACTTCTGGCTGGTTTGCGGGGACACAATTGCATTCTCCACAATCATCCCAGCAATTAATTATAATAATAAATAAAACTTATTTATTTACTCAAAAAACAAGGCATTGAAGTACACGTTAAAAATACAGTTTTACAAAAAAAGTACTAGGTATATCTACAAACGTGTGGGTGAACACTCCTTTCCTAGTTAGGTTATGAAACCCTGTGTTAATTATGCAGTACACCAAAGTCACCTCGCAATTGTCAAGTGCAGTAAAATTTACAATATTTTGTGAATATCCATGTAAAGACCAGTACGCCATTTTTGTTGGAACTCATAGTTTCAAAAAACAATTACTCGTACCTACTATAAGATCCAGATATACCTACGCCTGCCATACTACTAGCAAGTACAAAAATCAACATCAATGGACCGTTTGAAAATTTTCTCCGTCTTGAAGCGCTCGTAAGTTGTAAAGGCTACAAATAGTGAAAAGGGTTCTATCCATCAGCTCGTCGACATTAAGCGCTATTCATCGATTGCTCTGCACGGAGCCAGGGTAACTGTTCCGATTCGAACCGTCAATGCATCGTTAACTACCGCAAGATGGCGCTGCTCGCTGCTAGTTTCTAGGTACTGTATGTTGGTCATCCAACTGTAATGAGTTCTTTTTGTAATTTTAACATGGTTCCTGCAGTAGGGTAGTTTTCACGATCAATAAATTGCAAATCTATTTAGTCCGTCAGTTAGAGTATTGGAAAATAATGGACACGTATTTTTTGTTTTTGTAAATCAATTAATATTGACAAAGATAAAATGCAACAAAACTCGGGAGTGGGGGCTCGTGACGTCACAACGCACTAAAAGTTATAGCACGGCGTGACGATTTGAGAATTTTAAAAGCGTCGTATCTTCGTCAATTTTGGTTTACGTAACAAAAGAAAAAATTACGGGTCAAATATTTTTTGATAATCTAACTGACGCACTAATTAGATTTGTTCAGTACACAAGCCTGTTATTGCCAAATAGACACCGGGTTATTTGTTTCTTATGTTTTTTATCAATTTTTAATTCTCTCTTGTTATATGGGTGAACAAGGAGTGTAAAAATAAAAAAAATCACCTAGGCGATTACTCGTACATATCACTCTTACCTATGATATTTTAGAAGGTATTTACGTCATGATTAGGTTGTGGTCTCCATAGTAAATCTTTATTCTACTTAGTCATTTCATCATACGAAGCGTAAAAATAACATCAAACTTGAAAAGGTCTGTCAACAAAATAATTTCACGCACGTTAAGCCGCTACAACTCACTACATTGTCCATCCGTGTACCTAAATACATAGCGCTCCCCACATTCCATCAAACCGAATAGCCTTCCGCTTTTTCAATACCTCAACGGCTTACCCTAATCCTTATGTACATATACTCTTTTCCATAAAAGGAAAAATTTTGCCTTTTGATGCTTCAAAATCGACCAGCAATAAGGGTAAGGGAAAGTGTAATTTTCCGAAGATATTCGGAAAATTACACTTTTCTGTCTCAAAAACATTTTCTCCGACATAAAACATGACAAGGGTCTTTGAACTGTCTGTGACTAACCTAACGAAAGTCCTAACTTTTTGTATTCGTATAATGCTCCAATTATACGAATGATAACTTTCACATTTACCGAAGACCATCCTCGTTATTTCGGTCAGATTAATAAATAAAACATCAGTCAAATAATTCGTTCATTCACTTCGGCGGTTGAATTTTGATTCGAACCGACTCTTCTCCATTTTACATGCAAGAGACAGTCAACGTGATAGCTTATTCATATTCATTTTTCAATATGAAATAGATATAGACGAATTGCAAACCAGTAATTGCTTTAAAAGATTAAACGACGGTCAAAGATTGTCTTATTTAAACGGGCGACTTAGTTCTAGAAGCTTATTGTTATTTTTCTATCTGTAACCTTATTTTGAGTCTGCGTTTAATTCAAAACAACCGTCGGAATTTTTCAGACTTCATTATAATGAGCGTCATAATCTTATATAAACGACATGGAAATGTAGGTAATCATTTTGAGCTTAAAATATTGTTTCATAACGAAAAATAACAACTATTTATTATACAGGTAAGTCATCATCTGCCTAGCCTTTTCCCAAGTATGTTGGGGTCGGCTTCCAGTCTAACCGGATGCAGCTGAATACCAGTATTTTACATGGAGCGACTGCCTATCTGACCTCCACAACCCAGTTAGTACCGGGTAATACGATACCCCTTGGTAAGACTGGTTGTCAGACTTTTTGGGTCTCTGACTACCTAACGACTGTCAAAGATCTACAAATGACAGCCGGGACCAACAGCTTAACGTGCTTTCCGAGGCACGGAGGAAACTCGGAATGTAATGGGTGGTCACCCATCCACAGACCAACCTAGGCAAGCACGGCTTAACCTAACGATCGATCCGAGCGGCTGTTATTATTTAGCCACGAGCTCCCGAGCTCACGAGCTATTATACAGGTAAGTCTGAACAAAAAATTCCTAACAAATCTCCTCAACGTTGGAACATAATTTTCCAATAACTAATCTTCCTATCTTTTAAATTTTTTCATCCAATAAATTGCCTTCAAATATCCCTCGCAGCAGACACGTAGCGCCCAATCAGGGAGATCTCGTTTCTTTCTTCATTAGAGCTGTATCAAAAAGCTTATTCCGCTTAAATTAAATTGGTTCAATAATCCCAGCTCAGCGATAGTTGCTTTGTTCAATGAAGCCAGTTTGAACGCGTCTCTAAAAAAAAAGAAAATACGGTGTGCATGCAATCAAGCGTCCCCGCTGCGATTAGCTCGCAAAAGCCGATGACACGTACTCACCATTTTATTATGCCTATGTGCACTCTGTGTGCACCTTGTTATTTTAAATTGGACGCGCAACATGAGAGTAATTTAATAATCAACGTGTTTATATTGATTGCGTTTACATTGCTCTGTTATTTATCCCTTTTGTCTTTCTGTTGTATTTAGATGGATTATCAGCAAACGAGAAAGTTTCTATGAATGTATTTATTCCCGTATTATAATTTATAACGGAGTATTCTCATCTATAATCTGCGAGACGAGGGAAAAATTGCGCATTTGCCTTGAATAGTTTAGTGATACAAAAATGCTTGTAATCTTAGGAACTCTCAGGAATTCAGCTTTCTGGGCTATTTTATTGCAATGAAATGTTTTGCAGTGTTGAGCTTAAGTCTAGTCTTGTATTTCTGGAACTCGGGTTGCTCCCGATTCTGGATTCTGTGTAATGTGAATGCATAAGAAATGAGAGTATAATAAGAAGTCATATTTATGGTTGTATTTTACATTGTTTTCAGTATTTTAGTGTTGTAGCCCGGATTAAGCGATTGTCTCTGTCGCAGCGTTCAACCACATTTATGCTGAGATATAATGCGTTCAGAATAAAGGCTCATTGAGCTTATCTATACAACACATTTTCGAAAACCAGTATATTTTTCATTTATTTGCAGACTTTCAATTCACGACAAACTTTTCAAAAAGTAAATTGTGAAATATTCCTCTGGATATAAAGTGACCACTCAGAATAACTCCGGAAAGTAGGAAGTCCTAAAACAACTTTTCAGCTTTAGGAAGTTATAGAGGGCCCCCTTGTGAAATAGGTTCGATGCGATAGTTTCAAAAGTCACTGTGAACAAGTTTCCTTACAACAGAACCGGTAGGACAACTTTGAATTTCACTACCAATTTCTATTGTGCGTCGAAAATACGGACTACGTTTTTAAAAAGTGATAATAACAAGGTGAAAAGTTTTGCAGGACGTCGATTTCATCAGGCTTACAAACATAATGTGGGACAAGTTGGCAACGCGGGCGTCCGCTTCAAATTTCGTAATACTTTAAGCAAACTTGTGAAGCAAAGTTAGCGAGTTGCCGGGGGAACAGGTGCTGCATCGAATACGTCCTGATATTCTGTGGATCATGCACATAGAAATGAGCAGACATGCCATGCCTTCGATGTCCTCGCTGTTACTCTCCTTATCGATAAGTTCTGTGCTCATTATCGCATAACTGGACGAGACGAAATTCTTTACTGCTCTATAAAAAAAAGCAGAATTTTTATTTTCTGTCTTATCATCGTGACGGAATTATGATCTGTAAACTTGTGAGCCTTGCCAAGATTTATAAACAAGGAGAACAATGTGACAGTAAAATATACAACCACTATAAGAAATGACCCGAACATTATAATTCTGGGTACTAAAGTCTCGTCTAGTGATTTGTATTTCCACGTCAGTCGTACGTTCATGGTATGCAGGGTGCCGCTTTGGGGGTGGCAGTGCAGTTCGAACGAGATAACGAACCCGTTCGAGAGCTACGTGCCTTTCCTGACTCCGTCTGTCAAACTTCGGATTGATTATTTTGTCAAATATATCCGTGTGTGCCCGTAACTTTGGATAACTTCAACTATCTACAGTTTGGGAACACCTATTATGATTTATTAGTTTAGAACTTGGAGCAAAGCAATCTTGTTCTTAAATTGAGATTTTTATGACTCATTATAGATTTTAGCCATCATTGTTTTTACTCAGTAAAACTACAACGTAAAGATTAATACAAAAACTTGCAACAATAGAACAATACCTTTGACATTTTGTCGTACAATTCAAAGATTAACCCAAGCCTTGTGATTACACAACATTGTTCTAATAAGGCTAAGTTTATACGTTTCTACTGACGACGAAAAAAATAAAAGACAAAGCTTAATAGCATGCCTGGGTCGGGCGAATACCGTAGCTTATTTATAAAGAACAAAGCTGATTAAATTGCTGTTGAGACCGACGAGATGGTCTTTATTGGGGCGCTCGGCTGCGGTCGGGAGCGGTCGAGATCTTCTATACATCGTGAATTTTCTCTCGCGAGGTATATGCGGGCACAAATTCGGTTTAGTTAGGTGTTTTAGCCGGAAAATATACATTTTTAAACAGGTTGTGATGAGAGTTTTTCTTTCGTGCTTTGTGGGTTTCTTTTTGAGTTGGCTCGTCCGGTGTATCGTTATGCTTCCGCTAAAGTACTGTAGTCTACTGTTTTTAATGACTCTGAAAATAATTTGTTGCTCAAGAAAGAATGGTTAATCTCAACCTGGTATATACCGAACACATCGTTAAAATAAAATTGTAATAAATACGTCGAAAGAATTTTATAATAAAATGAAAAATTCGCATGATAAATATTCATAAAATTTCATATGTCATGCCGTTGGTGGATGGGACATGGCAATCATTAATCATTCTTATTGTTATACATTTGTTGTTACAATATTTTTATATTCGTTCGTACGGAATGTGGGGAGCATGTGCTTGAAGTATGGCCGTGCAGCAGTGGCTTGTATGCGGGGTGGCCGTATGGGTTTTTGAATCCAAAACGAGTTACATTTTTCTGGCCTTTTTCAAAATGTTAAATAGTTTTGTTTTGTATACGTCCTGTATTTGTGCTACAATAGGGTAGATGACACGATAAAACAATAATTTCAAGACACCAATCTCTAAAAGAACACTTTATTTTGGGCCTGAAAACCCGATTTATTTTCAATTAATTGCCAAATTCGATTTTTAGTTGCTATGAAATCAATAAATATTTGAGTCATTGAGTTGAATAAACAGTGACGTCACAGTTTGCTATTCTATGAGAGAATCGCGTTTTGACAGCTCTTAAAAAGTATCTCAATTGATTGGTGTGTCATCTACCCATTAATATGATTGCAGTTCTTACTAACCAAATGATTTTTTTAAACTTGACGTAAAATTTATTAAGATAATAATGACATTAGTCACCAAGCGAAAACCATGCATGCTATGACCATGGACATGCGTAAAAAAAGTTCTACTTCATCTTAGGCAGTTTTTTTCCCATGTCATAAAATGCAGTCACTCTACCTTACGGACATAATTTAAAAATAAAATACCGTATACTTTAAGGTAAACACCTTAGTAACCCGATATTTTATTAAAATGCAGATCCTGGCAAGCACGTTGAAAGTACATGCAAACTAAGGTGGCTGCAAGTAAATTGGTACTTATCTCCCGACTCGACTAAAGGTTGATGAATGACTATAAATCCCGTATATGTACCGAGGAAACTCCGGAAAATTTATCCAGGCCTCCCGAGAATAATGGGTCATCGCATAAAATCAAAGGGGCTTGATTGCAAAGCAGGCTATTATTTGTAACTGGTTGGTAGTGTACTGGGTGATAAAGCTTAATTAAATCAAACCCGTTGTATTAGTTCTAGATAAAGTTTTGTACGTTTCCTGTTCGGATTTTATTGAATCTTTATTGAGTGTGTCTATAGACTGGAGGAAATAGGCCTAGCTTTATTTTTTCGACTATTGAAAAAAAGAGTTAAGAGACATTTGGCAAGGCGCCGTTATAGCGTCTGTGAAAAGGTTGTTTTTTCAGCAACGCATTCATAATTCTTGCCTTATCTTGTATTGTCACTTACGGGATATCTTCCGTCATCATTAAATATCGGGAGCTCAAAAGAAATAATAATCACGGAGGATATAAGTAAGTGACAATGTTAACACACTTGTTTTTTGTTTTCTTGTTATTATAAGGAATGCTAGAATAGTTTTATTTTTCTTTTTTACTTTGTTTACTGTATTTGTGGAAAGGTGTCACTATTAAAATGTTAATAAGTAAATGTAAAGGAAAAAGGAGCCACGTCTGCCAACAAACTGCTTTGCAGTTTGACGGGGGTAATTATGTACCAGTTATGGAATATTTTCGTGAATAAACACTTTTTTTTTTTCATATAAGTTTAGGTTTAAACCGTGAAAGTGAAAGCTTAAAACAGAATTCTTGTATTATAGTTATGATAATGATATTAGAACGCAAAAAGAATGCAAGTATAATATTTAAATAAATATTATACTCTACTTTTTTAGGTTTTTTTAGGTGTACATCAAGGCGGGGGTTTTCAGCTCTTGGAGCAAATCTTGATTATTATTGTCGTACACCTAATAGGGATATCTATTGACTGATTATATTGTTAAATATTATGATAAGTGTTGGTTTAGATGGAACCATGTTACGAATGAAAGTACATTTGTGACATGTTTCCATCTACCAATCAACCGAGAGGCTAACTAACTACTAATTAAATCATACCTATATATCTGCATTACTGTTGTTTAGAACGAAATGTATGCAGGAAAGCGCGGCCGGTCGTACATCACGGGATTAATGCCCGCACCCGATCTCTAACTAACGCGGCTGCCATAAAGGCAAATATTATCCGCCTCGCTTGAAATACTAGGACACCAGGAGCTTCTAGGTGCTTCTATTGGTTTAATGGTGAAATATCATGATGATGCAGATTGGGAGAGTCGTTATTTTGATAACGCTCTGACGCTGTTACGCATACTGCAGCCAAACAGAAGGTTGATGGCCTGTGGCCTATTTAATAACTGCTACATGACGTGGTTAGATGACAACCTGACAATTTTATACAATAATATGTTTTTATTCATACTTTTTAGGGTTCCGTACCCAAAGGGTAAAAACGGAACCCTATTACTAAGACTTCGCTGTCTGTCCGTCTGTCCGTCTGTCCGTCTGACTGTCACCAGGCTGTATCTCATGAACCGTGACAGCTAGACAGTTGAAATTTTCACAGATGATGTATTTCTGTTGCCGCTATAACAACAAATACTAAATATAGTCAATGGTACGGAACCCTTCGTGTGCGAGTTCGACTCGCACTTGGCCGGTTTTTGCTATAATTATGACATCGTGTCTGTCGAGAAAATGTGTTTATTTTGTCATAAAGTTGTATCGCATTCTCAGTTATAATATGTCCCTGATGGGCCTTAGTCGCAAGCGTGACTGTTAAATGCGAGGTCTTCAGTTCAATCTCTAAAAAAAAAGTAAGAAAAAAAAGAAATAAATAAAAAAAAAGAGTAGAGTAGTATAAAGTTAGTGAATGGGTTTTTCCATTATGAATTTCAAATCAATCACCGTTCGGAGTCTGGTGACTATAGTACATTTTGATACAAGTGGAGAAAGTTTGTTATTGCATTCGAGGCGGAATTATAACACACGAGCCGTAGGCGAGGGTGTTTCTGAGCCGAGAATTGCAATAACAAATGTCCACGTGTATCAAACGACGTTTTTCAATACACTTTTGAAGAAATAAAATAAAATAACGAAAAATATTTTTGGCACGAACTATGAAACTATGATTTTCATTTTCTTTTTTTTTTCGCGCTTTGGTTTCGCCAGATTGAAAGAGAGGCAAAGGTAGGAAGCCGTTAAACAGCCTAATATAAAAATAGATTTATTTTATATATTTTTGAATTAAGAACACAAATAAATGTTAATTTTGTGCATAAAAGTAACGATTAGTTTTTAATAGTCATGTTTATCTATGATATTCTATTTATAAACACAATTTGAATATTCAAAAAATATTTATGCCGTAAAGACGCGTAGTGCTTTGCCGAAATTAAAAAAAAAAAAACATTCACCTCACACTATAGACATTGAACCAATTTGGACTTAGTATAGGTATAGTTTTCTGTGGCAATTTTCATGCAAGTGGAAAAAATCGCACGCGTGTGAAATACGATGCATGTTGTACCTAATCGTAGTGCGTTATGGACCAGTTTTCGAGGAAGTGTATTGAAAATTATATTACTTTACATACCAAAACTCCACGACCAACACATTGTTTTATTTCACCTTTGAGAGATTGAAAAAATCATGAAAATATATTCGAAAAACACCTTTTCGACCGGCATGGCATTGCCCCAGGGCATTTATTTTCACAAGTTTATAGTGCATACGTGTGTTGCTCATTGAAACAAAACTCAATGGAATGGGAGACATCCCAGGAGGTTGAACTTAAACTGAAGGGATGTCAGTCGGTTTAAAATGATGTTTCGACCGAAAGTCTACCGTTGTATTTATAAAATTTTAGACACTACATTAATATTTTTTTAAAGTGACAGACAAGTTTTGATTTTGTATAAGCTTATTTTCTTAAAATGTTCAATAGAGTAAATAATAAGCAATTTATTCCTTCGAAAATCGCAGTTAAGATTTTGACAGCAGGGCTTAAAATTAAATGAAATAAGGGATCCAGAGTAGAAATTATGACTTCCAAACTACATAGCAGTGGTTTAGAAGTACTTTTGTTCAAGAAGCCTATAGTTGCCGTAAGAAACCCTACCCAGAGAAGATAACTATGTTTTTTTGTCATCTACCCTCTAAGGTAAGAAGTCTCCCAAGAGGTCTCGTCTTCAACTGTTCAGTTGTTTATACCTAGGTCTGATTTCTATATACCTAAGGTCCTCAGTCCATACTTGTTGTACCTAAGTTCTCGCATCTGCTCTACAATGCAAAGCAGCTTAGTTTCAAGATTACACTTCTGAGGAACGAAGAAGTTGGCTACTCTAAGTTTCATAGCATTTTACTACTAAACTATTTGCAAAGTAATCTTAGCGTACTAAATAAAATACTTCAAGACTACAATGACTCCTACACTAATATTATAAAGAGGAAAGATTTGTATTTTTGTGTGTATGTTTGTAATGAATTAACTCAAAAACTACTGCGCCGATTTCAAAAATTCTTTCACCATTAGAAAGCTATATTTACCTTGAGTAACATAGGATATATTTTATACCCGTACTCCCACGATAACGGGAACTACGCGGGTGAAACCGCGTGACGTCCGCTAGTTAATAATAAACTAACGATGAGCGATGCCTTGGGTTCGATTCCCAGATCGGGTTGTGTTTTTCGGTTTTTCCATCAGGAACTTCTCAATAACTGTGAAGTCTTGATTTGAAACCGGATGATGGCAATAGGCTCGCCCTATTTCATGAGAATTGAACACAACTGGCAAAACATGTTGATTTACTATAAGATACACATCTGCCTTACCCTTCGGGGCTAACAGTCGTGATTTTATGTTATCTACAGTCATATTATAAAGAGGAAAGATTTGTATTTTTGTGTGTATGTTTATAATTAATAAACTCAAAAACTACTCCGCCGATTTTAAAAATTCTTTCACCATTAGAAAGCTACATTCAACTTGAGTAACTAAAGCTATATTTTATCATCGTACTCCCACGGGAACGGGAACTACACGGGTGAAACCGCGTTACGTCCGCTAGTTATTAATAAACTAACGATAAGCGATGTCCTGGGTTTCGATTCCCAGATCGGGTTGTGTTTTTCGGTTTTTCTATCAGGAACTTCCCAGTAGCTGTAAAGTTTTGATTTGAACCCAGATGATGGCAATAGGAGCTCCCTATTACATGAGAATTAAACACAACTGGCAAAACATGTTGATTTTACTATAAAATACACCTCTAACTTACGCTTCAGGGATAACAGTCGTGATGTTATGTTATGTAATATAGTTTCATGAGATAGAAACTTGGTTATCGCCAAAATCATGTATCCCATAAATTAAAGTGCCCAAAGGCGCAAAAGTGTACATAATATCGGCATCCCATTCCGGCTTAGCCAAAATTGAGGGCTTGTTCACATCGCGAGCAACACCTGTGCACGAAATGAACGACAATGGCTTCGTGTTTGCGAGTTTGTGCACAAATTACGTGCATTTTATTGAACCTATGTGCACGGTAGTGGTGGGGGAATGCATGGATAGGGCGTGGGGATCTGACAAATTAATCGAACTGTGCTAGAACAAAGGAGGTTGTCGATGGTCCAAAGTTTTAGGGGTATTTTAAAACTAGCTGACCCGCGCAACTTCGTCTGCGTCACATAATATAGCATAGAACATGTCATTTTGTGCATTCAATTACGACCAAAAACCTTTTAAAATCAATATTGCTTACCTCCCATAACATACGCGCGGCATGATAATATGTAGCCTAAAGCCTTCCTTGGTTTACAAAGACAATTTTTGCTGAATTTCAATTCAATTTATCCAGTAGTTTTGGCGTGAAGACGTACCACACACAGAAACAGACAAACAGACAAAAATTTTAAAAAGTCACGTTTTGTCATCATTTACGTTTTTCTAAAAAAAAGCTACTTATGTTTTCTCGAAAATTCTCAATGTACAGTTTTTCTTTAGTTACTGTTTTATTATATGTATAGATGATTTGCATTACTCCGTAAGTTATAGCACAAAACTTATCATTGTTATTTCTAACTAGCTGTTGGGCAACAGCTGTATTATAAAAAGATGAGTGGGAAGTTATAACAAAAAAACCGGCCAAGTGCGAGTCGGACTCGCACACGAAGGGTTCCGTATCATTGACTATATTTAGTATTTGTTGTTATAGCGGCAACAGAAATACATCATCTGTGAAAATTTCAACTGTCTAGCTGTCACGGTTCATGAGATACAGCCTGGTGACAGACAGACGGACAGACAGCGAAGTCTTAGTAATAGGGTTCCGTTTTTACCCTTTGGGTACGGAACCCTAAAAAAATATAACACTTGAAATTGGATATCGGATTTAGTTAACAATTTCAAAGGTTATATTTGTTTTGCACGGAACCCTAATTCTATTTCTTAATTAAAAGTAGCCTATGTTACTTCTTATAATAGCAGCTATCTGCCAGTAAATAGTCGAAATAGGTCCAGTTATTTTGAAGATAAGCCGGAACAGATAGATAGACAAAATAAAAAAATAAATATACAGGTTGACTTTTTTTATCCCTTTCTAAAAAAATGGGTATAGTAGGTGAACGGAGTAGAAGCAAATGCCATTCTTATTATTTTTTTCTTTTCGAAATACAAAATTAATATAAATAATATGAAATCGAAATCATACGCGAACTGCTTATGATTTGAAATTCAATATTTTTTTAAAATGTCTCTTTCTTTGTTCTAATATGAAAAGGTTTCTTGAAAGGAGACAATTTTTTTGTTTGGAGAACAGGCCACACACATAAATCGTAGTAGATATTAATGAAACGTATATAGATTTCTTCCTTATAATCTCTAGATAACAGTGGTAATATTAGCTAAGCCATGTCTAACCGGAATGATGAGAAATACCAAAATGAAAACGTGAATCTAACAATAACCATACAAATTGCTGCACGTCTGTAGCAGTCTCTGAAAGTAATTGTATTCGCACATTGCGTTGAAATCTTACTGCACAATTGATACAACGACTAGGATATGCCACTTTCATAAAATAGTTTCTATTATATGCGAAAAAATCGCAGAAACAGTTTCACGAAAATCGAAATAAACAGAAAGAATAAATGTCAAATGAAGTTGTCTGTCAACCTTCAAAAAGAGGGATTTACAACGTTCCGTGCCATGATGATTTTCTAAACCATCTAAAAGATTTTAGCGGAAACCTTTAAAAATATCATTAAAAAGCTCACAGTTTAATATTATTTCTCTTTATAATAATATTCTATTTCTATTATTATTAAAGTAGATATTATTACCAATGGATACCGTACTTTTGTTTTGTAAACGGAAAAAACGCCCCTACTTACATAAGTATTTTCTATCAAATGACATTAAGCACAACAGGAATGATTTGACTCGCAAAAAATATCATAGTATAACTTATTTATTATGATTTTAAGATTCCGGTTTCGTTTCTATGTAATCTTTCGTTTATTACTATAGTAAAATGGTTAATTTCTTTGGTGTAATATGATTAATATCTAAGCAACATCGAAGAGGGCCTAAAAAAACTGTCTCCTTTGTAGCGTTTTTTGATCATGGATCAATTTTTTTCTAAGCTATGGAAAAAGAAAAAAAACTAGATATGCCTTAAGCTTCTACTCCGTTCACCTAATACACCCATTTTTTTGGAAAAGGATAAAAAACTCATTCTGTATTTTAGTTATAACTAGTTTTAGTTATAAGTACCGTATATTTTCATATGCTTTCAGTAAAAATTGTTATTTTAAAATTATAACCAGACACTTCAATTTTATTTACTTGTATAGATTTTGCTGTTATAGATGTCCGTCGTTCATACGACATTGTACTTAATGATTTTCTTTCGTAAACTTCAGTTGCAAAGTTGAACAAAAAACAATCCTAAAACATTTTGAATATGTGTGGTTTATAAAATCTTGCCTATCGGGCGTGTTAGTACTTGTGTAGCTTCGAAACTACATGTTGTCGATTGACCTAAACAACAATATGTTCATTGATCGAAAATACAACCAAAAATACCATGTTTATTGTAACCGTTCAGCTAAATGGTTGTCCGATAGTTATACGATTTTATTTTGTTTAGAAATCGAGTCGTGTTTGTTAAACTTATTAGGGCGCCTGTATTTTCCTAATATGCTTTGTTGCAAGAAAAAATCTGTCAGGTTACAAGAAAAGTCACTTATCGTCGTTGAAGTTAGTGAAAAATAAAAACTTTACAGGAGAGTGGAACAACTGCAAACTAGGCTTGTGTCCTGAAAAAATCTAATTAGTCTATCAGATTTTCAAAAAATATTTGACACGTATTTACCGTAGACCAAAAGGAGACAATTTTTTTTGTTTGGAGAACAGGCCACCTCATAAATTTTAGCAGATATTAATGAAACGTATATAGATTTCTTTCTTATAATTTCTAGTGAAGGGGATTGCATTTAATAGTCCTCTTCTTTTATCAACGTTTATTAAATTTATTAATCTTGCATTTACAAGCAGTGTTATATTGTTATAAACAAGTTAGTTCTCGTCGCCAGTGTCGGGTGTTCCAATCGTAATAATAATGACGGGCGGCGCGCAGTGTTGCCAGATGAGTCGCCCCCGCAGATAGTCATGAGCCGCGTTCGGTTTTTTATATTAGTGCGGCAGGTGCACACTGTGGCGTGCACATACTCCGCGGCGTTGAAGCAATTTCAACTGCTATGGTGTCGTGGGCAATAGGCACATTTTATGGACTGCCCGTTTTATAAGGCCCTTGTTTGTGTGGACGTCCGCAACCCGAACAATTCCATCATTTCCTGGGTATGTCTTCATTACGCGCCCCATGCGCCAGTCGAGAGGCATGAGGTTGTCCTCCCGCAGCACGACCATGTCGCCGACCTGAAGTGCTGGCTGCCCTCTTCTCCATTTAGATCTGCTCTGCAGCTCGGCCATAAACTCCCGGTGCCATCGTGCCCAAAATTGCTGCCGGATCTGCTCGATGCGCTGGTATCTATTGGGTCTAATGCAGTTAGCTGGTAACGACGGCACAGACATCAACGGGCGGCCTATAAGGAAGTGCCCAGGAGTCAAGGGATTAGTGTCTGTAGGATCAGATGAGAGCGGAGAAATGGGGCGGGAATTAAGGATTGCTTCTATTTGCGCAAAAAGCGTTGCCAACTCTTCGAATGTAAGGGAGGCACTACCAGCAACGCGTTTCAAATGATGTTTAGCGGATTTAACTCCAGCCTCCCATATTCCACCGAAGTGTGGTGAGTAGGCTGGACAAAACATGAATTTAATTTCCTCATTAGATGCGAAATCTGAGACTGATTGACGGCTGGCCTTTATAACTCTCCCTAACTCATTGTTGGCCCCTACGAAGTTTTTCCCATTGTCGCAATAAATCGCGTTAGGCTTGCCGCGACGTGAAACAAACCTACGTAAACAAGATATAAAAGCTTCAGTGGTTAAGTCACTGACAACTTCTAGATGTAGAGCTTTCGTGGCTAGGCATACAAAAACGCAGAGATAGGCTTTAGTGACTCTGTTACCTCGACCTTTTTTAGAGGATATCATAAATGGTCCCGCAAAGTCGATCCCACATGTACTGAACGGAAAATCTGGATTAACCCTAACACTAGGCAAGTCCCCCATTAAAGGCTGTATCGGCTGAGCTCGCAATCGAGTACAAACCACACAAGTCTTAACAATATTACGAGCCAAGTTTCTGCCACCCAGTGGCCAAAACTTCTCGCGAACAGAGGACAAAAGTAACTGGGGACCTGCGTGAAATAATCTAAAATGCTCACAGTGCATTATTAATTTGGTTAAATGTTGCTTAGCATCTAATAGAATTGGATGTTTCTTATCATATTTACAATCAGACTTATTTATCCTACCTCCTACTCTAATTATCCCATTATTATCACAAAATGGATTTAAAGGCAACAATTTGCTTTTATGATGCAAAGCTTTACCATCCTTTATTATTTTAATCTCCTTTGCAAATGACTCTAGCTGACTAAACTTTAATAATAATGTTAATGAGCGATCAAGTTCCTCAATTTGCAAAGGTCCTAACACTTTAACAGTATTCTTTTTACAATTATGGACAAAACGTAGAACGTACGCAAAACATCTTTTTATTTTTAAATAACTAGAATATCTATCAAATTGGATAAATGAATTAATGTTATCTAATGTTTCATCAACTGAAATTAGTACCTTTGTTTCGGGTAAATTATTAAGGCTAAGCTGTGGCTGGGTAGGCCATTTAGATTTACCTTCCTTTAGGAATGAAGGTCCCTCCCACCACAATGATGCTGCCTGCACATGCTGTGGATCAATACCCCTGGATGCTAAGTCTGCAGGGTTAGATTTTGTTGGAACATGTTTCCATTCAACTTCGTTTGTAAGTTGATTTATTTTGTTAACACGGTTACGCACAAATGCTTGTAAGGTTTTATTTTGTGTTTTTAACCATCCAAGTACCACCGTGGAGTCAGTCCACATGTATACATTTTTAACATTATATGGAACTGACTTTAATACTTTAGCACACAACTCAGCTCCTGTTAAGGCAGCACATAACTCTAATCGTGGAATAGTAAGAGTTTTAATTGGTGCTACTCTTGTTTTAGCGCATAGTAGCCTAACCGTAACTGTATTATCTATATTATTAGTAGAGCACATATATACACACGCTCCATAAGCTTGTTGTGATGCATCAACGAAGCAGTGCATCTCCACAGATTGATCATCTAAATTCTCACCCAAAACATAGCGTGGTAAGACCATATCAGACAACAAATGTAATTTTTTTATAAAACCAAACCACTTTTTAACATAATGTTCTGGTACTGGGTCATCCCAATCCAATTTGAGAGCCCATAAATTTTGTAATAATATTTTAGCCTTGATTATACAACAACTAACCAGTCCCAAAGGATCAAATAGCTTACACGTAGTAGAAATGATTATTCTTTTTGTAGCCTTATTAGGGACTTCAATATCACTAGGAAAATGTAATTTGTCTGACAAGGGTGTCCATTTCAATCCTAACACAGTGGCTTCATCATGAAAAGTAAGGCAATTATTCGATTCTGAATTATCATTGAGTATTTTAGGACAATTTGTTCTAAACTTTCTTAACGGAAAACAAGCCGCATTCAAAACTTGTGATACACCTAAATATATGTTCTTTAATTCGTCCTCAGAAGAGGCACCAGTTATTAAATCATCCATATAAAAATTATTTTTAATTACCTCAGCAATAAACTTATCATTACATTGGATACCTAGCTCAAAGAGACACCTGGTACTCAAAAATGGAGCAGATGCCATTCCATATGTTAAGGTTTTGAGTTGCAGAATTTTAATAGGCTCCGATGATTTGTCTCTCCACAATATCAGCTGTAGATGCCGCTGCGACTCATTTAAATCGATTTGACGGTACATCTTTTCGACATCCGCTGTTAATACACATTTATGTAATCTAAACTGGATAAGTATTGAAAACAAATCATTTTGCATTACGGGACCAACTGCCTGGATGTCATTGAGAGATTTGCCTGATCTTGTTTTGGCAGAAGCGTCAAAAACCACCCGAAGTTTTGTGGTTTCATGTTGTTCGCGTATAACGCAATGGTGCGGTAAGAAACATCCAAACTCTGGCCTATCAATTTCAACCAAGTGTCCTAATTGAGCATATTCATTTATAAATTTGGCATATTGATCCTTTAATTTTGGATTTTTATTTAATTTACTTTCTAAATTAAGAAAACGCTTAATTGCTAAAGGAAATGAATTGCCAAGAGCCTGCTCAGGAACCTCCATCAACGGCATCATTACTGAAAATCTACCATCCGGTAAGCGACAAGTATTTTTATTAAAATGTGATTCACAAAACTGTTCATCTGCAGAATAAATATTAGCTTCTGAAGGTACATCTTCAACCTCCCAGAATTTAATTAAAGAATCATTTAAATCTTGCTGAATATTTAAACCTTTTTGAACAAAGTTACAATGTATTTTCTTGTTATTGTGACTCCCCCCTGTGGGGCCAGCCACGATCCAACCTAGCATGCTCTCTTGTAAGACAGGTCTGTTGGCGCCTAAACTTATTTTATTTGGTAATATAATACTAAAGAAATGATCTGCACCCAGCAAAATATCTATTTCAGATGGCTTGTAAAACAAAGGATCAGCTAATTGAATATTATCTGGTATACCTAACCTTTCTGCATTAACTTGAACACTAGGTAAATTACCAGTAATCTTTGGAAGAATAAAACAGCTGACATGTGCACTATACATACCTATTCTTGAATTTAATTTAATTTTGCACCGTTCTGTAACTTCACATGCTACATTGCTTATGCCTGTTACATTAAAGACATTCAACTTCTCAGTCTCTAGTCCTAGCTTATCTTTCAGGTTGCCAGTCATAAATGAAGACTGGCTTCCCGTATCCAGCAATGCACGAGCTAAGTAAGTACAATTAGTTTCAGTATTAACTACTTCAACCTGTGCAGTACACAATAAGACTTGCCCTGGCGAGACTGCAGATAAACTAACAGGCACACTAGTAGCTGAAGGCTCTACATTTTCAGTAGCTACATTTATAACCGTACTGCCCTTATGTAATAAACTATTGTGTTTCTCTGCACATTTCCTACACAAACCTTTCAAAGTACATTCTGCATGTGTGTGACCACTACGAAGACAGTTGATACACAGCTTTTGTTTATTTACCAAGGTATGCCTATCATTTAATTTCATCCCTTTAAATTTAAAACACTGATGTATGTAATGGTTTTTATCACACACAACACATGCTTTATTATGAGTGTTATCTGCAACGGCAGCAAACGACTTCACATTTTTACTTTCTTTGTTATTATTATCCCTAAAAGAGTTTTTACCATCATTATTACTATTACTATGGTAAGCTGTTTGCAGAATGTTAGCTCTTTGTATTAAAAAATCCTGAAATTCCTCAAGTGTAGGACGGGATAACAAACTACCTTTATGATCTTCCCACTTATTCCTAGACCTAGGATCTAACTTTGCGGCCACCAAATGTATTATCAATGGATCCCAACCATCTGTAGAAATCTCTAAAGTATTTAGCGCACTTAAATTTTTAAAAATTACATCACTTATATCCCTTAGCGCAGTGAAGGATTCCTTTTGAATAGGAGCAATATTTACTAATGCATTTAAGTGATAGTTCATAAGAATATTTGGATTATCATATCTCTTACATAAAGCTTGCCATGCGTTTTTGTAATCCTTAGCCGCAAAATTTGTTGAACTAATAGCAATCTTGGCGCTACCTACTAAGGAGTTTCTCAAATAATGGTATTTATTTATTATTGGTATAGTGTCATTGTCATCTATAAGAGACTGGAATGTGTCGCGAAACTCCAACCATTTTACAAAGTTCCCATCAAAACTTGGTAGATTTATGGTGGGCAATCTTATGGAAGCATTTACTCCACTGGATTTTATTGAATCATTATTTTCTGAATTCTTGTTTTTAGTTGAAAACGAATCTATTATTTCTTGCGCTAACGCAATTTGGGAGCTAAATTCATTTTCAGTGATATTTCTTTCCGAATACTCTTTCTCTGCATTTACAGACAGTTCTTCAATTTCGGTTTGAAGCTCATCGAATTTTGGTACCAATTCTTGTAATTGTGTTAACTTTACCGATAATTCTCTTATATTTAAACTAGTTACGCTATCCAACTTGTCTATTTGAAACTTAGAAATGTAGTTTTTAAAATACGTTACGCGACTGCGTATACCAGCTCGTTTACGGATTAATTTAATTAAAATGGAATTTGAACTATCGTTATCTTGTTCACTGTCCGACATTTTGTTTCGTTTTACGAATTCTACGAATTTAACACTAAGTTTCACTAACTTCAACAATGAGAAAGGTAAAGTTAATTAAAATGTTCACTCTAACCGAGGCATCCAGGAGTCAAACCAGCTCAAATCTTGCAGCTGCCACCGAGCCCGCCAACCAGACGGACAGCACCCGTAGGGCGCCGCTGCCGGCCCTGCTGCCGAGCACGTGGACAGCACGCTGAGACGCTAAGTCCGCCGCGTACCGACGCAGGATCTTCTGGAATGTTCGGCAAATAACTGTTTACAACTATTATATATAATCTCAATTTACCTAGGAACCAAAAACGATGAATTATTATTTTTATTTTAGTATTTTCGTGCCGCGTGCTCCTCACACCTAGCGGAATATGGCATGCGTTTTGCCATAGCCAATCATTAAAACACGCAGCTAGGCACCTCTCCCCACAACCTCAAATTAGCACGGCATTTACACGCAACTAAAAGCTGGGAAATAGGAATAAGGATAGGATAAGGAACGGGCTTACTTCCTTTTTAGAGCTGTTGAGACGCCGCCGCCGCCGCCATCTTCGATGCACATTGAATCCTTCCTCCGATCGACGACAGCAATATGGGTTTTTCTCGTAGCAGCTTTGAATCTTCGATTGTTCACGGTCGCCACATGAAGGGGATTGCATTTAATAGTCCTCTTCTTTTATCAACGTTTATTAAATTTATTAATCTTGCATTTACAAGCAGTGTTATATTGTTATAAACAAGTTAGTTCTCGTCGCCAGTGTCGGGTGTTCCAATCGTAATAATAATGACGGGCGGCGCGCAGTGTTGCCAGATGAGTCGCCCCCGCAGATAGTCATGAGCCGCGTTCGGTTTTTTATATTAGTGCGGCAGGTGCACACTGTGGCGTGCACATCTAGATTACAGTGGTAATATTAGATAAGCCATGTCTAACCGGAATGATGAGAAATTCGAAAATGAAAACGTGTATCCAACAATAACCATACAAGTTGCTGCACGTCTGTAGCAGTCAGAAAGTAATTGTATTCGCACATTGCCTTGAAATCTTACTGCACAATTGACACAACGACCAGCAGATGCCATTTTCATAAAATAGTTTTTCATTATATGCGAATAAATCGCAGAAACACTTTCAAAAAAATCGAAATAAACTGAGTAAAAATAGCTGCGTTCCGAATTAGGCTGTAATCGATTTGAGCGTCCATAAACCCGTTCCGAATTACCGTGAGCGCAATAACGATGTCCCTTGAATCGTCATAGATGACGTCATGACATGCGTCATCTTGCGATTACACCGACCATGCTCCAAATAAATATCACCGTGAGCGCTGTCAAAAATGACAGTTGTGTTGACAGGTTGTGTTGTTTTGTTATGAACTTATGACTCGCATCTAACTATACATTATATTTAATTATCGTGGCATCTATGTTATTTGTAATTCGTGGTATTTTTTATTGATGTGAGCGCTGTTAGCGATTATTTTGTAAGACGGAATGCAACCAATGTCAAATGAAGTTGTAAATGTCAAAAAGAGTAAATGTCAAATGAAGTTGTCTGTAACCACCAAAAAGACGGATTTACAACGTTCCGTGCCATGATGATTTTCTATACCATATAAAATATTTTAGCGGAAACCTTTAAAACTAGCATTAAAAAGCTCACAGTTTAATATTATTTATTTTTATGTTATATTCTATTTCTATTATAATTAAAGCAGATATTATTACCAATGGATACCGTACTTTTTTTTTGTAAACGGAAAAAAACGCCCCTATTTACGTAAGTATTTTCTGTCAAATAACATTGATCACAACAGGAATGATTTGACTCGCAAAAAAATATCATAATATAACTTATTTATTAGGATTTTAAGATTCCGGTTTCGTTTCTGTGTAATCTTTCGTTTATTACTATAATAAAATGGTTACTTTTTTTTGGTGTAATATGAATAATATTTATGCAACATCGAAGAGGGCCTAAAAAAAACTGTCTCCTTTACG
Organism: Xestia xanthographa; assembly: GCA_905147715.2. Taxonomy (NCBI): domain Eukaryota; kingdom Metazoa; phylum Arthropoda; class Insecta; order Lepidoptera; family Noctuidae; genus Xestia; species Xestia xanthographa. The sequence continues at coordinate 17,263,525 of LR990649.1, read as the reverse complement.
AAGAAACGACGTTTTTAAAATTCTCAATACGTCACGCCGTGCTATAATTTTTAGTGCGTTGTGACGTCACGAGCCCCCACTCCCGAGATTCAATACGTTTTTATCTTTGTCAATATTCATTGATTAAAAAAAAAACAAAAAATACGTGTCCATTATTTTCCAATACTCTAACAAAAATTAAAATGTCAAAACCGCCAAAAATTACTTACGTGGTGCTAGAACTATAACGACGTTATGACAATTATCTTGGGTAGAGTCAAAACTATTCCGCGGAACAGTATATTGGGATAAAAGGTATCCTAACGGTAACAGGCCAGGTCTTTTCAAACCCGTTTAGCCACTAAGGCCTTTTTTGTTTTTTTTTTTCGGTTTCCCATCCGTCAAATCATCAAAATGACTCCTCCCGCTCTGGGCGGAGCAGGAGGGAGTGTCAGACTTTTACTGACTAAAACCCATCCATGTTCCTTCATCGCACTTTGTGTTCCGGGGCCACGGTATCTCTTTCGAACAGTCCCGCAACCCCGGCAGGCATCGGTCTATTAAGGCCTGAAAAAAAAAAACAGCGAGACAGACACAGTTACTTTCGCATTTACAATATTAGTACGGATATAATCATATGTCTCTTTATACTTATACATACCTAATATTATGTAGCCCAGACGTTGTGAATGATCGTTCCTCACGCTCCAACCGTTTTATGCCCAGTTCTGCTTGAATCACCTAATGTGGAGTAGTACGGTGTAGACTTTGTTTATGCCACTTATCCTAGAGCTATCCTTTATTTCTGTAGTACTCTTAAGTCCAAATTGGATTGTAAGGATGTTCTCGCTAATCATTTGCAGTTGAAAAGGGTTCCTCTAACTAGTTAGAACTTCATCCTAGATAGTTGTTGTAATCGTAGGATTATTGGTATGAAGATCTGTTACAAAAGTGAGTTGTAACTCTTTGGTCGCACCAAACATTTGGCAAAGTGAAGATGCGTCTTCAGGTAATAATGTAACGATCCTAGCCCATAGCAGCCCTAGCGCAAGCCGTGTGGTATCCGGCAGAGTAGAATAGAACCAACCCATTACACTCACGGGTGTCGTATAAGGCGACTAATGTCTGAGGCAGAACACCTTGCGCCTCCGTAGACCAGAGAATGGGCATGCAGCAGCGTTTTCTGGTGTTTCATCACTGCGATCTCTAATCCGCCTTCCAAGCGTGGAGATTACGGCAAATTCCTCCCATCATGGGAGAGGCTTATGTCCAGCAGTGGACGTTATGGGCTGTTGTTGTTGTTGTTGATCCTAGCCCATAGGTCCTGATTTATGTGTCCAATGGCATGTCAGTTTTACAGACTTTCACCCACATTAGCAAAGCCTGTTTGTGATGTTGCAAAGAAATAATTATGTAGGAATATTGCCATATTTTCTTAATAAAATTGCTAATTGTAGCTTGTCAGGTGCTACTTCCCAAACCGTTGACGTGATCAGTGTTTGAAACTATTTTTTGTTTAAATAATATTATAGTTTTTATTAGCAAAAATACAAGTTTGACACATATTAAAGTACATAGCAGTCAATATGGGACAGAAAAATTATCAAGGTACTATTTCCCAAACCGTTAACGTGATCAGTGTTTGAAACTATTTTTTTTTTTAAATATTATTATAGTTTTTATTAGCAAATATACAAGTTTGTAGTTTACACAGCAGCAGTCACTAAAGGACAGAAAAAAATAGCAAACAGAAGTAGTGTGCGAGAGATGAGTAAAATACAGTCAATACAAAATTTGTGCCGTGACTCCTAAACTAGGAAGATCCTGTATCTTAGGAGGAGACTTTGTATTGTACAGACTAAAGTAACCTCTGTTTCTTTTCCAGACATAGCACCAATATAGCTCTAATCTCACTATTTCCTAACATATACCCCACACAGTAAATTGCACATTCTAATACCCAGCGTAGTAGCAAAGTTATTATTTGCAGCGGGCACTTCGCATGCACTAAGTCGTTAATTATTCACTGCGCCGACACCTGACGCCTTCTGTTCAGTAAAAAGTCAATAGTTAGGGAGCTAGTAGGGCTCTAATTTATGAACTTATGTGTTCAGTATGTTTATAGGCAAATGGGAATGGAAATTTAATGAAATAAGTGATGAAATTAAATGATGTTTAATTATTTTTGCAAGTAGGTTTTACAAACACTTTTGCGTCATTTTTTAAAAAACTAGATGGGGCCAGCGTTTCGTACCTGACTACTCTGAGAAGAAACAGCCGAAACAAACTCAGAGGTCATAGTCTCTTTTGAAGTCCAAACATAATCTTGTTCAATTCACATGAGGACTATGCAGATTAGTGTCTGAGATATTCTTATGAAGAAAGAACCACACAGATTTGAGTGGACCTGTCCAGTCAGTGCAAGCATTTGTCAGTTATCGTGTAGCTTGACTTATAACTCAAGGAGCTTAACGAAACGACGAACAATACCAAAGAAAAGACATATAATTATGAGTTTTGTGATAGGGCCTTACCATTTCAGGCATTTTAGCTGGCTAAACAGTATTTTTTTCTTGTTTATACTTGCTTTTCAAACCGCATATTAAATTTTCTTGTAGAAAAAAGCAGAAGAGAGGGGGAGGTTACGTAAAATTACAGTTATTGTTTATATACAACATTATTTTTAGTATAAGCCAAATCTGAATATAGTTTGTTCAGTATTCTAAACGATTGGAGTTCGGTTCGGACAGCGGTCGTGAATGGTCGCCCATCTGGTGCGCTTGCGACGAAGGTTTTATTGTTCTGTGCCATAACTTAGTGAATTCGTGTAGATACTGTATTACTATTGATTCTATTTGTTTTGAAGTTTATAATAAATAAATAAATAAATTTGAGTGGCATGTCGTGAATTTAAAATTAGATTAGATTAGACTAGGGTTGAAACGTTCGCGTATCCAAGTGCAGTGCTGCAGTGTAGTGTTTGTGTTCTTTGTGCATACGAGCACCCAAGATGCCATCGAGAGCAAGGCACAGCGACCAGCAGCGTGTCCTGCATTTCTGCGTCTGAAGCTGAAATTCGGTGAACTCGTTGAATTTATTGATCTTGAATGAGCACAGTTTGTTTTTCAGCCAACCGGCGGTGACAAGTGTGTGCGGGTCTGAGGTTTCCCAGTCTACCTGGCTAGGAAAATATAACTATGAGGGAATCATTTTAAAATATAACTATGAGGGCTAGCCACACTTCCCGGCGCCTGGCTGGCCGCCTTGTCTCGCATCTGTCCATTGCTTCTCCAAACGGTCACTCCGCGGTGATTTCTACGTTTTTACAGGGTCAGTTTACGACCGTTTTTGTGCGAATGTATCGATTGTTTTAAGTATCCCTTTGGATGTTTTACTTTAACCATGGTTTACTATTTCCAGATGTGGCTTGGCTATTGTTTTTTGCTCGAAGAAATCGGATATTGTAACGTTTAGAATTCTTTGAAAGGCCTGTCCAATCCCCAGTGCGTTTACCCTTTAAAATATAGGATTTATCGTTTTACGAGTAGTCCGACATTGTCTTACAATTCTAGAAAGGACAAGCGGACAAACAAAGGACGTTGCGCTATTAATTACGGTAAGTTGTCAAACCGACAAATAGAAATCCAAACATTCGGTTAATAAGAACATGGAATCGCGCTTGCAAAACTGTACAAGCCAAGTGTATTAAAAACTGTTACCCCAGAGAAGCATTCACAATCAAGCAACTAGGCGAAGCAGGACACAATCTGCAAAATTTAAGAAATAAAGAAGAAGAGAAAAGAGAGTGAATCGAAGTCGGGCTATAATAGTCGGCGGCCACGTAAGTACGTTTGAAGACTTTGAAGAGCTGCCAAGGTCACCGTCGTCGACCATCGCGTCCGCGTTGCCGCGCACCCCGTACGGTGCGCCCGTGGCTGGGACCGATCCTGCCGCCCCCGCGTTCGCGACCGCGCCCCCCGCTACCGCCGCTGCGAGGAGGGCTGCTCTGACCATGTCGGAAAGCGCGTCCGCCGCACCTGCTCTACGCCCCCAGGCGAGTAGAGCTACCACGACCGCGTAAGAGTACGGGGAATCGATCGCGACGCCGTCCACGTGCTATTCTCCCACACAAAACCCCGTGCTACAAGACTCGGATAGAACTATGACGGCCGCCCGCGAAGTTTCTGTGAGGAATACGGCAAGCACAATACGTCCGAGAAGATCGTACAGCAGCGAAGTGGCACGAGTTAACAAGGCAAAATACGAGGCACAAAAGAGAATCGCCGCGATACGTAACGAGCAACTAGAGATTGAAAAGGCGCTCGTCAACAAACGGTACGAAAACGAAGTATCGGTGATCGAGGCGGAAGCAGAGGCCCGAGAAGAGGGCTCAGTGCACAGGAGTGAGGATCGGGTGGACGAGTGGCTTCAAAATATCAACCGGAGCCACCTCTCAGTCCCGAAACAAATACTAGAACAGCAGCCCCAGCGTCCCGCCGCCCCGCACGCGTTTTAAGAAATTACCATGTGCGAAGGAAATACCACATGCAACAAGCCCGCAACATGTGTCGACGCCATAACCCCCGCCAGACATGAATAAAGAAGACAACGATCGGTCCCGCAGTCGCCCATCCGAAGAGAGCGTCGCATAGGGATAAAACAGTTTGCCGATATGTTAGACAAAATGATGCGAGTACGACCGCCGCCCCAACAAGTGACTGAACTACCTGTCTTCACGGGAGCGGCTATTGAGTGGATGCCGTTCAAAGCGGCGTACGTCGACTCATCGAGCATTTACTAGTTTACCGCGATTGAGAACTTGGCATGATTGTAAAACTGTACTAAGGGTGAAGCACGCAGCCACGGGCACATCCTCCGACGACCAGAGCCTCACTTACTGCACGCAGCTAATAGAAACAAGGCGAAACAGCTAATAGTTGGAAGACCAATATATTGTTACGTCGTACCCATACCTACAATACAAGTAGGTTCTAATAGTAAGTACCTACAACTAAGTAGGTAGATAGTAGTAGGTAGGTACGTAAGACGAGTCTCGAAGATGTAGGTATAGGAATTGTCATTGTAATTTCGACCGTACGCCGAGGGCATAAAGTTCCTACTTCTTTATTTTGTACAAAGGCCAATGACCGACTGTAATTGTCTAGAAATTCAAGTAAGTTGTGGATGTTTCTAGAAGGGTTGGTCACCATATAAATAGCGGACATGTTTGCGGGAGCGGCAGTATCATTTTGGCTACAGTACGGTGTTGGAGCGTGGACTGTAGTTTATAAGTTTGTAGGTCCATAAAAAGTGAAAACTGCAAGTAATTGCCACAAGAACTATTTATTAGACGGAATACAAAAATGCTTGTACACATACAGCAATCAATGGTAGACGGAAGTGGTGGAAGCACGAATGAACAATTAAGTATAATATGGCAGTATTGCCATTTAATAGTGTAGGATTCCTACATGCTCCCGGCCACAAGACAAAAACCTAGAGTTTATATAAAAAAAAGACAACATCTAAATAACAACATCAAAAAACAGAGCCTAATCAAATGCCCACTTATTAGCTAAGTACAATCAATGGGGAGTAAGCATATTTTGCTTACTGCCCTTCTATGGGTCTTTCTATTTTGCGTTCTCAACTCAAGAGTTCTAACTCTGCTGTCAGAACCTGGATATACCTTTACAACTCGGGCCATCGGCCAATGAAGGGGTGAAGTGACATCCTCCTTTAAAATTACTAAAGACCCTACCTTAATATTATCAGAACTATTTCTCCATTTGGGTCTGCATTGAAGAACATTGAGATAGTGCTTGCTCCACACTTTCCAGAAACTCTGAAACATATTACAACAAATATTCCAAAATGTCAACCTATTTATAGGCGTGTCTATAACATTTTTGTCTGGATACGCGTTCAATGCACAACCAATTAGGAAATGTCCTGGAGTAAGATAAGAGTAGTCATTAATATCGGTAGACATAGGAGTTAAAGGCCTACTATTTAGAATTGACTCTATTTGACATAAAACAGTACATAGTTCCTCAAAAGTTAACAAAGCCTTTTGAGTAACTCTTTTTAGATGAAATTTGGTGCTCTTTACTGCAGCTTCCCACAGACCCCCGAAGACAGGCGAGTAGCTGGGTATGAAGTGGAAATTGATACCTTGCTCAGCTGCTTGTGACTGCACCTGTCGTCGGTGGTCTGCAGAATTCTGCAGCTTGTAGAGCTCATCTAATTGATTCCTTGCTCCCTTGAAATTAGAGGCATTGTCGCAATAGACGTCACTGGGCAAGCCACGACGCGATACAAAACGCTTAAAGCAAGCTAAAAATGCCGCAGTAGTTAAATTGGAGGCAACCTCGAGATGCACAGCCTTCGTCGTAAAACAGACGAAGACACAGATGTATCCCTTTGATACTAGGGCACGCCTGATGCGCGACTGTTTTATAGAGATCGGCCCAGCGAAGTCTACGCCTACCCTTTGAAATGGTCGACTTATATTCACTCTATCTGGGGGCAAGGAACCCATCAGCTGATTAGCAACTTGCGCTTTAAGTCTAAAACAGATAATACATGAATGGATGATTTTCTTAATCTCCTTTATACTATTGATAAGCCAGAATCGCTGATTAAGTGAAGACAAAATAAGTTTTGGACCTGCATGTAAATTTTTTATATGTTCATTACTAACAATCAATTGTGTAACTCGTGATTTGTTGGGCAAGATTACAGGGTGTTTTTGTGAGTTAGGTATTGTGGCACTATCTAAACGACCACCTACTCTCAGCATACCATTACCATCTATAAAAGGATTAAGTGGTTTTAAGTTGCCTATGACAGGTTTATTTTGTCTTAATAAACTTATTTCGTTTGAGAAGTGAGTCTGTTGCTCATGCTTGACAATCAATAACAAAGAATCATTTAATTCAGCGCTAGTTAAATAATTAAGTTTAATTCTTGTTGACTGTGGGTTCAAATTATTACAAAAACGACGTACATAGGTAAGTACATGTTGCATTTTAGTAATAGTAGAGAATTTGTTTAAAAATTCTAAATTTAAAGAATTATTATTATCCACACTACAAACCATAGCACTCGAGCATGGGAGTCCAGCAGCACCAGTCTTCAACTCAGGTAAGTCTTTTATAATTTTATTAATATTTGTTTCAGGTGGAGTGTACTTACTGTTATGCAAGTAACTGGGGCCCTGCCACCACAGCATGTTTTGTTCGAGCTCATGAGGCTGTACACCGCGGCTTAGACAATCTGCAGGGTTGTCTCCCGTTTTTACATAATACCATGAAAACTTTTTAGCATATTCGGAAACCATCTTTACCCTGTTCGCTACATAGGTATTTAATTTAGTAATATCTATTTTCAGCCACGCCAGTACTATTTGCGAGTCTGAGAAAAGAAGTACATCCTTTAAATGTAGTTTGAGAGATAATAATGAATATACTCTATGGGCGAGTTTCGCTAGTAATAGTACTGCATTTAGCTCTAGTCTGGGCGTGGTAAGCTTTTGGCTCAATGGGGCTAGTCTAGATTTTGAACAGAGTAAAGTGATTTTGACATTCCCTGTTTGGTCGACTTCACGTAGATATAAACAGCAGCCATATGCTGTATTGCTGGCATCTGCATACCCTACCAATTGAGTTGTAGTAGGGCCTTGTAAGGTGACATTCCTAGTAATGTGTATTGGAGACATAATGAGAAGACTATTGTAGAACTCTAGCCAAGTGTTTTTTAGATCGTCAGGTAGTGAAGAGTCCCAGTTGATATGGACTGCCCAAAGTTTTTGTATGATAATTTTGGCAGACACTGTGACCGGACCAGCCAGACCTAAAGGGTCGTAAAATCGCGCGACATAACTGACAATTTCGCGTTTTGTGAGAGGCGTAATTTTTTCTTGACTTGGACTAGAAATTTTAAATGTGTCTGTCTTCGTATTGTATGTAACACCTAATGTCTTTAAGTAGTAATTTTCTTTTTGTGTGTCAAATTCATCAAAGTGTTGTTTTTCTTCAGGTATGTCCTGTAAGATCTCAGCAGTGTTTGAAAACCATTTGTGTGCCTGGAATCCACCCAGAGACAAGAGCTTTATCAATTGATCTTTCATCTGAGATAGAGACTCTAAAGAGTTACTGGAGACTAAAATGTCATCACAGTATGTTTGATTTTGCAGAATGAAAGATGCTGCAGGAAACTCAGTCATGTACCTACTCGCTAGCTCTATGAGACATCTAGTAGCTAGAAATGTTGAACACTTGAATCCATATGTGACTGTATTTAGTTCTATACACCTTATGCTTTCGCTTGGTGACTCCCGCCACAAAATAAGTTGAAGTGGACGGTGTCTTGGATCTAAAAGAACACATCTGAACATTTGTTTTAAATCTGTGCTGAAAACATAAGCACCTAATCGAAACAGTAATAAAATGTCAAACAGTTCTTTTTGAACTGTTGGACCATTCAATAATAAATCATTGAGAGATCTTCGCTGACTTGTTAACATTGATGCATCAAATACTACTCTACACTTAGTGGTCTTTTTGTCCGGCCGTAATACAGCGTGATGCGGCAAAAAATATATTGGATCACTAGTGAGGTTATATTTATTAATATCTGAATATGTGCCATGACCTAAAGCAATATATTCATCAATAAAAGATTTATATTGGTTATACAAGTCAGAATCTTTTTGTAGCCTTTTTTCTAAGCTTTGAAACCTTTTTAAAGCCAGATGAAGTGAATCACCGAGCATTTCATTAACTTCACTGAGCGGCACTTTTAAGGGTAAACTAACCTGAAACTGATTATTATTAAATTCAACAGTTTCCTGAAAATAATTTTCAGTTTGCTCAAACTCAGGTCTTTTCTCTGGGAAGATTTCAGGCACAGATTCAGCTTTCCAAAAACCTTTGATAGTATCATTTATATCATTGTTACAAGATTGACAAAATAAAGAAATTGATTCTTTTTGTGTTTTTTGATTGTAACATAAATTGGGAATAGTACCTGCAACTACTACACCAAACCTTGTGTTTAAAAGATATGGACATGCAGACTGGTGCTCAGGATCAACTGGACTACATGGTGCTGATGGCTCGTTCTTGTGTTGTTCAGACTGGGGTAGCAATGCCTGAAAGAATACATCAGCAGCCATGAGGATTTGTATATTGCTGGGTGTGTCAAAGTTGGCATCAGCAAGGGATAATTGAGAGGGTATTTTAATTGCACTCATATCGATTTGGGTCTGTGGAATCTTAGATGTGATTTGCTCAATAACATAGCAATTTATTGACATCCGATAAGAAGACACCACTGATTGGACTTCCAAATGTACACTCTCTTTAATTGTGCTTGAGGCATTCCCAATGCCTATCACCCTAGAGCTAATTGTCTTTGGCTTATGGCCCAGCCGCCTTGCCAAGTCTGAAGTTACAAAAGAATTTTGAGACCCGCTATCAAGCAGTGCCTTGGCTCGCACCTCAGTACCATCCAATGCTAAAAGTTTTACCTGTACAGTAGGCAGCAAGACTTGTGTGTTAGAGACCCCTGATACCATTGACACAGAGGACTGCACATGCTCATCCTCATGCAAAAGCGTGTTATGCTTACCTTTGCATGTCTCACACTTAAAATGAAAGCGGCATTTCTTGGCATGTTTGTTTAGGCATATATTGCACAGCTGATTGTCCACAGCAAACTTGTTTCTTTCAGAAGCAGAACATAATTTGAACTTAGGGCAATTATAAAGTTTATGTTCAGTCTTACAGTAGGCGCATGCAGCAGGATGCTTGATAGCTACGTTGCTCACAGTTGCAGATGCGGAACACTTCTTCGGACCCAATGCAGACTCGATGCGCTGTGCAGTAGAAGCACTGTGACCACCTCGGCTTGCTGACTCTGCATTCTCGAGTGCTAAAGCGCGTTTTTCTAAGAAATCAATCAATTGCTTTACTGTAGGTTCTACATTAAAATCGCGATCTAATTGGTATTCCCTGTTAGAATACAGATCGAGCTTCCTAGTCAAAATGCAAACAATAATTTGATCCCACGCATCAACACATTGATCAAGATTTTTGAGCGCAGCCAGCTGCTGCTTGACTGTACAGACAAATTCCCTAATATTGGCAGCAGTAGACTTTGTTATAGGTTGCAAATCAAGCAAGCTGTTTACATGATCGTTTATTATCTTATATTTATTATCGTATCTATCCTTTAAGATTTTCAGTGCTTCAGAATAACTTTCTCCTACTAAAGGTAAGTTTATTATGAGATTATAAGGTTCATCTTTGACAAAATTACGCAAATAGTACAACTTTTTAATATCATCTAATGATTTGTCATTGTGGATCAATGATTCGAATAAACCAATGAATGTTTTGTATTCACTAGACTTACCGTTAAAAACAGGTATGGTAATCACAGGTAGTTTAGTTTTAGTTTCAGAATTGCGGCTGTGTGAGCAACTTGGCGAACTGAGAGGAGGCTGAGATTTCTCATGTATGAGCTCACGCAACATAGTAAGATTTTTCAAATAATTATCCTCGCACGCCTCTGCAGCGGATGTGTCACTATCGCCAAGAATGTATACATCAATACACAGGTTTTCGTAGTCGGAAAATAGCGTTTTTAAACGATTTTCTATCACAGAAAGCGCCTCAACTGACAAGGTGGCACAATCCGTTGCTTCAATACTTTTATACAACTTTGTTAACGCTTGTTGTTTATAGCCTCGTTTTAATTTGCCTAGCTTTAACGCTTCTTCGTCGGCTCCCATTTTGACTTTTTTAATTTTGACGCCACAACAATATTTGATAACTAAACAAAATCAAAATTGCAAAAAATTACGACGTGAATCGAACATAGATCGATAAAATGAATGTCAAAATGGCGTCGATCGAATGAATTTAGAGAATTTTACACATAGACAACATAAGAAAATGTCGTGACGGCCAACATGAAGTATCACTCGATGAATTCTTCTTCTTTCTCGCTTACTCGCTCGCCTTACAAATGTGCGTCGCGGTGAGAGAAGATGCCGCCAACGCCGACACCACAGATTATTAATATTTAGCAACGCCGCCGCGCCGACACGGTCGTAGGACGAATGTTTTCTTTCTAGAAGTTGGCACTCTTGTTTGAATGAGCGGATTTGTGAGTGAAATTGGAGAAACCCGCCGATTGATTCGATGTTCTGCCACGTTCTCACCAGCGCCACCAAAAAACAAAGATGGATGGCTGAATTGGCTGGGATTTGGACTTCTTTGTTTGATAGGTATGCTTGCAGGTTGAATATTTGATGGCGTCAAGACTGCTCATCAAACACAGAATCGTTGCACTCCGTGGTTCCTGGGTTCTTGCGAAGATGGGCGCACTGCACAGTTCGGTTGCAATGTTTTTAAGTGTTTTTATCACAACGATGCACTTAGCACACACGTCGCTCAAAGTACTTACAGTTGTATTTTTTCACTATAATGTAAATTACGGATCGTTGGGACCATGTTGGAGCGTGGACTGTAGTTTATAAGTTTGTAGGTCCATAAAAAGTGAAAACTGCAAGTAATTGCCACAAGAACTATTTATTAGACGGAATACAAAAATGCTTGTACACATACAGCAATCAATGGTAGACGGAAGTGGTGGAAGCACGAATGAACAATTAAGTATAATATGGCAGTATTGCCATTTAATAGTGTAGGATTCCTACATACGGGACGAATCGAAGTGAACTAGTGAGTGCGATATTTAAGCGAATAGTGATCAGTAGTGTACTTGTGATTGAGTTTGAAGTGTTTTGTGATTATTAAAGTTATTCAGTTGTTTCATCGGTAGTAATTAATTTATCCCATACCCAGCTCGTAACAATTTGGTGCCAGAAGTGAGGGATAAATTATGCCAGTTCTACCAAAGGACAACACGGACGGTATCCGTACCAGGAGTCAGCGACAGCAGGACATGGACCAAAGGCGGTTTGGAGACTCTCCGACACAGACACCGGGTGGAGTCCAGCCTACGTCAGTGCCAGTCGCTGGTCCATCCAGAGTTTCTCCAGCATCAGTAGCGCCAGACTTGTCAGCTTTAATGGCGCTGCTGCAGGAGCAGGCTCGCCGTCAAGAGGAGCAGGCTCGCCGTCAAGAGGAGCAGGCTCGCCGTCAAGAGGAGCAGGCTCGCCGTCAAGAGGAGCAGTCTCGCCAGTTACAGGAGCAGTTGCAACGAGATAAGGAGGAGCAGGCTCGCCGCCAAGAGGAGCAGGCTCGCCAGTTACAGGAGCAGTTGCAACGAGATAAGGAGGAGCAGGCTCGCCGTCAAGAGGAGCAGGCTCGCCGTCAAGAGGACCAGGCTCGCCAGTTACAGGAGCAGTTGCAACGAGATAAAGAGGAGCAGGCTCGCTGTCAAGAGGAGCAGGCTCGCCGTCAAGAGGACCAGGCTCGCCAGTTACAAGAGCAGTTGCAACGAGATAAAGAGGAGCAGGCTCGCCGTCAAGAAGAACAGATGATCCTCATAAAGGATCTTCATGCAACTTTCGGCAAAGAGCTCAAGATTATGAAGGACCAGGTACACCAGCACGAGAATCGCATCTCAGAGGCCGAAGTTCAGATCGCTGGAGTGAAGAAGGCTTTGGGAGAACTGAAGTCTGGAGACGTGACTGTGGCTTCAGTAGTTGCTGCACCTTCAGCGCGGGGCTTTAAGGTGCCTCCATTCGACGGAACATCTTCGTGGTCGGCTTATAAAATTCAATTTGAGGCCGTTATGAAGGCGAATGGATGGACAAAATCGCAAGCCATGACCGCGCTCACCTTGGGCCTCCGAGACCAGGCCCTCAACATTCTTGAAGCGCTTGGCAAGGATGTGACCTACGAGCAGCTGCTGGAGGCGTTAGAGTCCAGATACGGCGACACGCACCTGGAGCACGTATTTCGTGCTAAGTTGAAGGATCGTGTTCAACGTAGCTCCGAGAACCTACAGCAGTGGTTCCTGGAAGTTGAGACGCTGGTTCGAAAAGCATACCGGTCTGCCCCTGCACTCATCACTGGAAATCTGGTACAGGCGTTTGTCGACGGAATACGCGACTTGGAAGTTAGAGCCGCTGTACGACTTGGGCATCATGAGACCCTGAAAGAGGCGTTGGCCCATGCCTTGGAAGTAGAAGCAGCGAGGCAAGACCATCGAACACACCATGTCAGGGAGGTTGTGGCATCACCTGTACGCGACTGTGAGAGAGGGTACAGCTCTAGCTGCTACACTGGTAAAGAAAAAGGATGGCAGTATGCGCTTCTGTGTGGACTATCGACGACTGAACGATGTCACGAAAAAGGACAGCTATCCGCTGCCTAGGATCGATGACACACTGGATACGCTGACTGGTATGAAGTGGTTTACCACAATTGACCTGAAAAGTGGCTACTGGCAAGTAGAAATAGACCCCAAGGATAAGGAAAAAACTGCATTCTCAACAGGGAAGAGATTGTGGCAGTTAAAATTATGCCATTCGGATTGTGCAATGCTCCTGCGACGTTTGAAAGGCTGATGGAGCAAGTACTCGCCGGATTGATTGGAGACGCATGTCTTGTCTATCTAGACGACATAATCATCGTGGGCCGTACATTTGAAGATCACCTTAAAAACCTCAACCAAGTGCTGTCGAAAATCCAAACAGCAAATCTCAAGTTAAGTCCGAAAAAGTGCTCGTTTTTCAGACAACAAGTGAACTTTTTAGGGCACATAGTTTCGGGGGAAGGTGTTCGAACAGACCCAGAAAAAGTAGTCGCCGTCAAGGATTGGCCAGTTCCGAAAGACAAAACACAGGTCAGAGCATTTCTGGGTTTGTGCTCCTACTATCGAAGGTTTGTGAAGAATTTTGCCGACATTGCAAAACCTCTGCACAAACTCACTGAGGAAAAGCGGCAATTCTGTTGGGACGAGAACTGCGACGTTGCATTTCAGGAATTAAAGAAACGTCTGTGCAATACGCCTATTTTGGGATATCCTGACACAGAAAATGACTTCATAGTTGACACAGATGCAAGTAATACTGGAATTGGGGGCGTGCTGTCTCAACGGAAAGGAAACCAAGAGGTTGTGATAGCTTACTTCAGCAAGTCTTTATCCAAACCAGAAAGAAATTACTGCGTTACAAGACGGGAGCTACTCGCCGTAGTAAAGACATTGCAGCACTTCAGTAAATATTTGTTGGGACGTAAATTCCAATTAAGAACTGACCATGCTGCATTGAAGTGGCTATTACAGTTCAAGAATCCAGAGGGGCAAGTGGCGAGATGGATTGAGCTATTGCAAGAGTTTGACTTCGTAACTGAACATCGCAGTGGAAGAACTCACGGTAACGCAGACGCCTTGTCGAGAAGACCTTGTCCTGAAGACTGTAAGCACTGTGCCAGGCAAGAGACTAAGGAAGTAGTGCCCGTGAGGATGCTTAGAATGGATCTCAGTGATGAATGGAAAGAAACCCTACAGCAGGCTCAGCAAAATGACTCGGACATCAAACCGATCTTCGAGTGGATCAAAGCTGGTGCTCCTAAACCCAAGTGGAGTGATGTGGCTGCGATGAGTTCCATCACGAAGAGTTATTGGGCGCAATCGAACAGCTTGGTGATCCAGGATGGAGTCTTGTGCCGTAAATGGGAAAACGCTCGAGGGGACAGCTGTCATCTACAAATGGTTGTCCCTAAAGCTAAGGTACCGGATGTTTTACGGCTGTACCATGATGGATGTTCGGGAGGACATATGGGGGTAAAAAGGACTTTACTAAAAATTCGAGAACGCTTTTACTGGATCCACTGTCGAGATGATGTGGAGGACTGGTGTCGCAAATGTACCAGTTGTGCGGCCGTGAAAGGACCCCAAACACGCAGCAGAGGAGCATTAAAAGTGTACAACGTTGGAGCCCCTTGGGAACGGATAGCACTAGACGTTGCGGGACCATTTCCAGAAAGTGAGAGCGGAAACAAGTACTTCTTGGTGGTCATGGATTACTTCACAAAGTGGCCAGAAGTCTTTGCCATTCCTAATCAAGAAGCTACAACTGTCGCAGATAAATTAGTGCAGGAATTCTTCTGTCGTTTTGGAGTACCCTTAGAAATACACAGCGATCAAGGAAGGAATTTTGAATCGCAAGTATTTCAGGAGACTTGTCGATTGATGGGTACTCACAAAACCAGAACCACCTCTTACCACCCACAATCTGATGGAATGGTGGAACGATTCAACCAAACGTTGGAAAGATATCTGGCAAAAGTCGTGGAAAGCAGACAAAGGGATTGGGACAAGCACATACAGCCGTTTCTTCTGTCCTACCGCAGCGCAGTCCACGAAAGTACGACTGTGACGCCCGCCTTTGCGAACTTTGGAAGGGAATTACGGTTGCCTGCAGATTTAATCACTGGAACTCCCCCTGATGCTCCACGCAGTGTAACAGATTACGCAAATGACTTGCGTAATAAGTTGAATGATGTTTATTAGCATATTAGACAATCCGGCCAACAGATGTCTGAGAAGATGAAGACCCGTTATGACCGGAAGGCAAATAGTAGGGGTTTCGACGAGAGTTCACTGGTGTGGTTGCATAACCCAGTACGGAGCAAAGGGAAGTCTCCGAAATTACAAGCAAACTGGGATGGACCATACCGAGTCGTGACTAGGATCAACGATGTCACCTACCGAATACAGAAGGGTCCACGAGGTGCGCCTAAGATTGTCCATGTAGACCGATTGGCGCGATACTACGGGCCTAATGATGCTCGGGACGAGCATGTCTAAGGAGGGGGCAGTGTTACGTCGTACCCATACCTACAATACAAGTAGGTTCTAATAGTAGGTACCTACAACTAAGTAGGTAGATAGTAGTAGGTAGGTACGTAAGACGAGTCTCGAAGATGTAGGTATAGGAATTGTCATTGTAATTTCGATTGAAGTTCCTACTTCTTTATTTTGTACAAAGGCCAATGACCGACTGTAATTGTCTAGAAATTCAAGTAAGTTGTGGATGTTTCTAGAAGGGTTGGTCACCATATAAATAGCGGACATGTTTGCGGGAGCGGCAGTATCATTTTGGCTACAGTACGGGACGAATCGAAGTGAACTAGTGAGTGCGATATTTAAGCGAATAGTGATCAGTAGTGTACTTGTGATTGAGTTTGAAGTGTTTTGTGATTATTAAAGTTATTCAGTTGTTTCATCGGTAGTAACTAATTTATCCCATACCCAGCTCGAACAATATACATGGAACGAGTCACTCCAACAAGACATGGATTATTTCAATAAAAGCAAAGAAGAATGGATTCAGTTAGCAGCAGATAGAGAAAAATTCAAATCAGCCACCCAAGGAATATTTATCACCTTAGCGAAACTGACAGTGAAACAAATACTACTGACAATGAAACATTATACGCAAACATAATTTTGTTACATAAGGCGAGCCAAAACCGAAAGGAAACACAACCGCCAGAAACGTATATGATTCTCCAATGATAGAAGAGACCAATCAAACGAAGGTCAAAACACCAATGCTCATCCCTATAAATTGTACCTGTCTTTACCACTATTCCTATATTGGCTCGAGGCTGCATAGTCGGCTGATTGTGCCCGACTGGCTGCGGTTGGTCGGGCTTCCTTTCCCATCCCAGAGCATGTCTTTCCTTACAAAAAAGTGCCCCTGGTGTATCCGGCTTGTCCGGGTCAGGCTTGCTCCTGGCTGGGTGTGGTGCTCAATCATCATCATCATCTTCAGTATTCTAAACGATTCCAATAATTTTTACACCATGTTATAATGTTGTCCTAAAAATATTTGAACGATGATACAAGTTGGACACCGAGCAACACTAGAGGTACCTATACGCTATCATAAGCGCACAACTGACAGGTCATAGCGGCACTAGGCGCGGGCGCAGAGCGCGGGCGGCGTGAGGGTGAATGACTATTTCATTAAATAGTCATTCAATCGAGTTACACGAACTTGGAGGGTTGTATTGATGATTTGATGATTATAATTCTGTAACTACATACGTCTTACAGCCGCGAATAATATTTTAATCAACTTACGACCTAGCACTGGCCTGTAAATTGCAAAAAACCTATGAAAATTTGAATTTCGCGGGCTACCCTGGAGCATCAGCCTTAAACAGAATTGGTGGACTGTGGGTCTACTTGTAAGGACACCTCATGTTACAAGCTAGATGATGAAAAAAACTGCAACAAAATTCATTTTCTTTACTTAATTCATTGGATTTGACCAAGGATTCAGTAGTGTTACATAATGTGTGCAGACTCTCACAACAACTCTCATACTAAAAGTATTGTTTATATCGTCTTTACGACCTCGCATTTGAGATTAATTACTTTAGCGTCCATCAAAAAGCCAATTAAATAGCAACTGAAGTACAGATGCATGTAAAGAGAAAACTTTTAAGAGCTATTGTCTTAATCTGTTTCTTGAAAGATTTTATGGAGGATTAAGTGAAGAATAAAATGTTTATAAATGCAATTGTTAACCGCTTAGTAAGTTCGTTTCTAAACGCCTGTTAAGGGCCTATACTCCCTCAAATGACTTAGCATGATCCTCCGTTACGCCTAAAATACTGCAGCGTTAATTTTGAAATAAATATGGTAAAGTTGAGGATTCATGCTAAGTTCTGTGTGTGACGAAAACACGATTCCATAAACAATTCTTGATAGAAAAAAAAACAAAGTTACCTACACATCGGAAAATAAACTGCTGGTATTCAATAAGTACTTCAAATTAGATCATGAAACTTTTTATACTAACTGAACTAACTATAAAGCAGGTCATAAGTTATTTATTTTTTTAGTCCAATCAATAGATTTTTTGTAAATCGCAAAAAACCACTTATTTCGCACTATTCTGCCCGCAGTGACTGACGTAACAACCGCTTTGTAGTGCAAGCTGATTAGAACTTTATAACAGTGTTTTAAACGAAATTTGAACCACCATAAATAGAGTTGCTAATTTGAGGTAGTATAGGCTCTTAAGTAATGAGACGCTTAAAAAATTGTTTGGATAAATAGTCCCAGATCATTTCTTAACTGTAAGCAACACTCAACATACATCCTACATACACCATCACACCTGTAATACCCGATGGGTTAGGCAGAGTTGTACCTAGTAGTACACCCACATTTCGCCAGTTATGTTTTAAGTCCCATGTAATAGGGGGCGAGCCTATTGCCAGCACTCAGGCACAATTCCAGACTTCGCGGCTGCTACTGAGAAATTCCTGATGAAAAAACCTAATATCACTTTGCAGTCCCTGTGGAAATGCATGTGAAACCGTGGGTGATACACTGAAAAAACGACTTGGTTGCTAGTTACCGAATTTTCATTAGATAATTACTAAAGTATTTAGTTGCTGTGGTGACTGCCGAACGTTTGGGTACAGTAACAAAACAAATTTAGTTACTTAATTTAGATCTCATTACTAAACTGTTTAGTAAGATATAACATAACAGTTTGGTTAACGACTGCTGAACTGTTCGGTATGAGATAGCTAAAGAGTTGGGTAAGATATAACAAAACAGTTTGGTTAACGACTGCTGAACTGTTTGGTATGACATAGCTAAACTGTTTAGTAAGGTATAACATAACAGTTTGGTTAACTACTGCTGAACTATTTGGTGAGATAGCTAAAGCGTTGGGTAAGATATAACATAACAGTTTGGTTAACAAATGCTGAACTGTTTGGTATGATATAGCTAAACTGTTTAGTAAGATATAACATAACAGTTTGGTTAATGACTGCTGAACTGTTTGGTATGATATAGCTAAACTGTTTAGTAAGATATAACATTACAGTTTGGTTAATGACTGCTGAACTGTTCGGTATGAGATAGCTGAAGCGTTGGGTAAGATATAACATAACAGTTTGGTTAACAAATGCTGAACTGTTTGGTTAACGTTAGCTAAACTGTTTGGTGATAGGTACCAACCTATTTGGTAAGATATGTTTGGTAATGTGTACCTAAATTGTTGATTACGACCGTGCTGTGATTACGGCCGAGCTATTTAGCTAAAATAGCTAAATAGCTCGGTCGTAATCGCGGCCGATCTGTTTAGTTAAAACAACAATACGTCTTGTGAAAAAAGTGATACGCGATTGCTCACGAGATGTATTGTTGCTTTAGTTGAAGAGACTGAAATCAAAGAAAACATACATCTATATCTTTTATTATTTCAATTATTTGAGTACAAATGACAATATTATGATTAAATAACATTTATTTATTTGAGTAACAAAGGACAACATTATTATTAAGTATTAACACACAAAATATCCATAAAGGTCATGGCACACTACACAAGCACCGCACCAGCACAGCTGTTGCCTGGCGTTGCCTCGAATTTAGGCTACGGCGCGCTGTCCACCCGCGGTCCGCGCTTTGTTTATTCCATCTTTCAACCCTTGAATATGTGCTACGAGTAAAGCACGATCTCCTATGGCAGAAACGAGAGCATGGATGTGTTCTTTGGATAACACAAGCACCGCATTCAACGTTATGCCTTCCTCTAAAACAAAACGGAACACAAATTTTATTCTAATGATAAATCTTAGCATATTTTAAACTTTTTATGTTTCACTACTGAGAAGAGAGTCCACGACAAGATGAGGAGATAATAAGTTTATGATAAAAATCTAACTTTATTATGTGCATGAACATTTTAATTGTTACCTACCTTTAAACTACTCCTTGTATTGTGAGAGACCGCAAGAATGAGAGATGGTCTTCGACAGATTCATCACCCATGACAAGCTTTGCAGTTCTCACTCAGGAAAATACTTATGCCGCGACAGATACATAACTATATAGGCGGGCGTGTGTGAACTTCAAGACTATAATATATCCCTACTAGTACTTGTAATTACTTTGGAAAACACTGAACACATCACTCTCTTGACACTTTTAATATAAGTACTTAAACGCGACTGACCTGTTACTAGTTTGGAAATAGAATGAGCTAGAAAACAAAATATTCTCAATGCAAGTTCATAGTAACTAAATTGTTTAGGAAAAAATACCAAAACATTATTTACAAATTATTAATGTCTTTAGCACCAAATTGCTATACACTATGGTACTGAACTACCAAACATTAGTTAAATTGCTGCTAAATTTTGGTTGGAAATTTCTAAAGTGGTTTAGATAATAGTTACAAATGAAAGAGCACAGAACTACTAAATATTAGTTGTATTGATTACAGTTAGTTGCTGTCTGCAAATATTTAGCTATATTGCTTTAGCTGCTACAGCTAAGGAGTTTGGGATCCAGTTACTGGGCCTTGTCTGTGGCAGCTCAATCACCTACATATTGTGATTTCACTTATTTCTGAGAACAAACCTTAATGTTATGTACCTACCATACTGCACATACCTCCCTAAGTGTTGTCCATTTTGACAACACTTATGGAGGTAGGTGTCTTTGATTGGTATGTTTTAGGTATAAACCTTAAACACACCAAGCAAAGTGCCAAACAACGATCACAATCAGTCGACACAAAGGCATCCCTAAGCTTGACAAACGTGCCGATACCAACTAGGGCCATGGTACATGGTTACTTTGTAGTATTTTTTGTTTGGAAGTCTATTATTTTGTAAAAAGTTTTTTATGTATGGTCAAATCGTAGCGCTCTATAAATTTTCCCTATACTTACATTCAAATTAGGTAACTATAATTATATGTTAAATAGAAGACGTTTTTGTCTGACTGTACATAAATACGTCACATTTTCACGGGCGAGCGAGACGATAAAAAAACACAAGAATCCTATATAAAACAACACATTGTAAGAATTTGAATGTCTTTGGTACATGATACTATATTCAAATATTATATTTATTCTTATTCTGAACTCTTCCAAAGATTTAGGTAACTTGCCTGCCCTTAAACTGCAGACAAGGAGGTCAATATGACAGTACCTACATAAGGTACCTCGTTGGGTAGGTACTAGGTTGATTAAAAAAGAATATGGTAAGTATGTAGGTACCAACACATAATTTAGGCTTGGCAATGTAAATCTCGAAGAGGACCTTACAAATATAGCAAAATTTAAGTAGGTATGACAAAGCCAATAATATTTGTAACTCTTGAAACGACAGCTGAATTTCATTACTTAGTTTGTTTAGGTAAATTATGTAAATAAAAAATTACAGCGCTATCTAGCCCAAACTAGGGCTATATATAAGGGCAAAATAGGGTATAATTTTTTATTTAGCAAAAGCTTGTAAATATATGATTGTATATTATAAACTATGGGAACTAGATGACTGGTGAATGCTTAAATCTTTTTAACCCCCGAAAAAAAAAGAGGGGTGTTATAAATTTGACATGTCTGTATCTGTCCATCTGTATGTCTGTCGGTCCGATTTTATTGCGGTTTTTTCGTTTGAAAGCTGAAGTGATCGAGCGTGTTCTCTTCTTAGCTATAAATCTATAATTTATGAAGATCTGTTCAGGTGGTTGATAATTACAGCTCATTTCCTACTTGAAAAAATGGGGGCTTTTTTAAATTTTCATTTTAATAAGTAGGTACTTGTTTTCTTAAAAATATATAATGGATACTATATAATACCCAAACACGTAACAAACATCAATTTTCATCACAAAAATGTTTGGCCTGGTTGGGAATCGAACCCACGACCTACAGCATGGCAGGTAGGGCTACTACCAACTGAGCTGTGAGATCAGCCAAACAGTGTTGCTATCAATTACTAACAGGAGTTAGTAATTAATAGCTCATTTATAAAAACAGAGCTGATAATAGCTAAGCGGTTTAGTAAACATCTACATTTTAGTAATTAGTTACCAAATGCTTTAGTTGTTGGTAACTCAACAGGTTTTAACAAAATAATAAATGTAGCCACAGCTAAATTAATTTTGAAAACAGAGCTGAACTTTAGGAACAATTTACTATAATATAGTAAATATTCAAGTAGCTAAACTGTTCAGTTAGTCTATTTTTTTCAGTGTAGTAAGTATGCAATTTATTACTAAGACTTCGCTGTCTGTCCGTCTGTCTGTCCGTCTGTCCGTCTGTCCGTCTGTCCGTCTGTCCGTCTGTCTGTCACCAGGCTATATCTCATGAACCGTGACAGCTAGACAGTTGAAATTTTCACAGATGATGTATTTCTGTTGCCGCTATAACAACAAATACTAAATATAGTCAATGGTACGGAACCCTTCGTGTGCGAGTCCAACTCGCACTTGGCCGGTTTTGAAGTTTGCCACAGATTTAAATGAAATCCTGTGATAGAATCTATGGATTACACCGTAGAAGAAGACCTGCCTTCCGTTTAGATAATACAAGGCAATCTAGGCAATATAGGTATGTAATTCACAATAGTCTAAGCGATGTAAAGAACATGGCGCAGAGAAACGGGGAAAGGAAGGAAGCGGAGCGAACGGAAAAAGGCAAGGATTGATCTTAGATTGCTTTTGCTATGCAAGCGGTATTGTAGATTAGATCTAGTGACGTAGGCAAAACTAGAAAAAAAGAAAAAAAAATAGCAAAAGACTTCAGCTAACAATGACTCTGTTATATAAGTTTACTAGCGTCACGCAGTTTCACCCGCGTAGTTCCCATTCCCGTGGGAGTTCGGGAATAAAATATAGCCGATGTTACTCAAGGTGAATGTAGCTTTCTAATGGTGAAAGAATTTTTGAAATCGGCGCAGTAGTTTTTGAGTTTATTCATTACAAACATACACACACACAAAAATACAAATCTTTCCTCTTTATAATATTAGTGTAGATGGTCTATACAAGTAAATAAAATTTAAGTGCCTGTATGTAATTTTAAAATATACCTAATGAACGAAAGTTTATGTATACGGTTTAAAAAAAATGGCCGTCTGTTTGTTTGTTACGGCTAATCTCCGAAACGACTAGACCGATTAATAGGTACTGGACTTTAAGTGGCAGACAGCTGGTGTTATAAGAAGTAATGAAGGGTAATTTTAGAAAAAAGAACTAGGGTTCCGTGCAACAAAGTTAAAACCTTTGAAATTGTTAACGAAATTCGATCCAAATGTATTCAAACTTAGTAAATGCATATGATACGATTGAATGTACGTAGATAATTTGATTTGTGTCTTTAATTCTAATTTTGTGTTAAAATAAAACAAACAAAAAACCAAGATCCCTCCACCAAAGGCCACAACAGAAATTACTCTCGTATCATCAATTACTACAGGTTGGAGGCTGTGACTGGCTACTTTCATAATTGCCTCAGAAGTAACGACGCGGTGAGTTGGCCAAATGATGCGTTACCCCAATGGGGCTAAAGTAGGGGAAAATTGGTATAAGTTATGCAATTTCCCTACGCACCATTAGCTCCAGGCCTTTAGGCAGGGAATTTAGTACTCAACACTTATTGCATCGACTGCAACGGATTTCCTTTGTTGTAATGCTTTGTATTTGCTCTTCTAGTGTCAACGGTGCTTGAGAGATTATGTTATGTGCATTTATAATTTTGATTTATTTTGTTTAAATACTGTTTTAATGAGCAGCGGTGGCCCAGTGGTGACTGCCCCGACTTTACGAACAGTAAGTCGTGGGTTCGAACCCAGACAGGCGCGCATTACATTGTGTAATTTATTTCATCACCACTGCTCTCAAAACGGTGATGAAGGAAAACATCGTAAGGAAACCGGCATGTCCTAGAACCAAAAAAAAGAAAGCATGTGACATCTACCAATCCGCACTGGGCCCCCGTGGTGTATTATAGCCCATTCCCTCTCATCGAGAGGAGGCCTGGGAACATTAATAGGCTGATGATGATGATGATGACTGTTTTAATGATATTGTATATAATATTGTAAAGACGTAGATTTCTTTATAAGGTGGTGTAGGGGTAATCTCCGGAACTTAGAAACAAATTCTAAAAAAAATCACTGATGTAAAGACACATTATCCGTGGGGCTATAAATTATATATCATCATCATCCGCCCACAGCAATCCACTGCTAAATTTTATTCACATCATGTATAATAGCCGAGATTAATACGTAACATATTTGCTATTTAGGTGTATTGTAAGTAATAGATTAGTTATTAAACGTTCGTCGCATTTTTATGAAACAGTCCGCAAAAGATTGCCACGTCGTGTCCTAAAAATTGCTTTTTTTTTTTTTAACTTTTACATTTTAAACTTACATCATCTTATCACAATGTAAACAAAAACTCATTAATCATCAGGTGTCCTACTTTCCTCCATAGTGGCAAAGGTTACGTTTCATTAATGAGTGACTAGTAGTAAAACGGAACGAGGTTCAGCGAGGGAACGTAACGACATCGTAAACTGATATAACTGACGTGCAAGTACTTCTTCTTTGACTTTTACTTGTAGTTCTAGTGGCCTTGTCAGGACACAGTTTATGTACGTATGCCTCCCTAGACTAGTGTCATGAATTTTAGTTTTCACGGTCGTAGAATTGTTTTTTTTTTGCTTTCGTTGATGATAGTAGTATTAGGTTCTTCTGTTTTATTGGTCTTGCTGCTCGAATTGGTATTTGGGAGTGGTGTTTTATTGGCGTTTGGGGTCGTATTTCTTTAAGTTCATTTCTAAGGTAGAAAGTCTAAAATTCTATTATATGTAAGTACACTGAAGTTTTGAACAGAGATACAAAGTGATTGATTTTCGGTGCATTCATCTGGAGATATTGACTTTTTATTTTGTGAAAATATTTATAAGAATGTCTAGGTACATATTTTATGAACTTTCATATTTTAGTTTTTAAAAGATTAGATTTATTTGAAAATAATGTGATTAGTTCATTGAAAGTATTTGTAAGTATGTAACGAGATTGTATTTGAAGATTATTGTTATTTAACTTAATAATGTGACTAATAAATAAAAATATAATGTGGTTTGCGTTTACGAGGTCGCTACTTATCATCATCATCATTTCAGCCGAAAGACGTCCACTGCTGGACATAGGCTTCCTCCAAGGGGGGTTTTGCCATAATCGCCACGCTTGGCAGGTGGGTTGGCGATCGCAGTACGGTTGATACAAAAGCACAGAGAACGCAGGCTGCTGCCCATTCTCTGGTAAGTCCCTTAGTCGCCTCTAACGGCACCCACGGGAAGATATGGGATGGCGCTATTCTTTAAGTCCGACAACATACAGACAACTTCTCGTAATCTGAGAGTCGCTACTTATAATCTAAGAGTTTTCAAGTAACTTAGCGACTTGAATACCTTTGGGCAAGGGTCGACTAAAATCCCATTTAACATTAACCGGAGTAGTGCTCAAACGCTACCATCGATAACAGTTGGTTTATATTCAATTACCATTTTCTAGTAATTATTCCAATGAAACGAATATAACAACAACTTCACAGCAATTTCCCTGATTTCCTCACGTCTGATATCAAAGGCACTAAGCGTTTCTGTCGTTAAATTAATAGTCAGAGAGCTCGATGGGCGTTTATACAAAATCTTTTAAATAAAGCTAGTACGTGACCTCTCGCTACGTTCGGCCTGCCAAATGGTGCAACAACAGATTTTTGTAATGTTCCGTGTTGGTAAGCTAGGTCTGGACCCAAGCCAATTCGGCCATCGATTTACAAGTTCACTTTATGTTTTCCTGATACTTTCCGTAGTAGACGAAATAGGGGATACTTCCGTCTGTTTGTTGTGTTGTCTTCTTGTAATGTGGATGTTGATTTTGTTTTAATTTATGCTGATGGTTGGTAGAAGGTTGTCTGGTGGAGTCTGACCTTGTTTTTACAACACTAGGCGTGTTCTCTTTTTTAGATTGTGTATTGGTTTATCCATTAGGCGTAACAAAAAATCGCTTCAACATTTAAAATAATTTCGTCCCGATTTTCTGTTACTGCTATCGATTAACCATCTTGTTCTTGAATACATCGAAACATACCTACTTACAATAAAATCTCATAGAACGACGTGAAGAGAAGGCCTCGTTTCCTTGCCACAAGAATCTTGAATTCCTACATTTGAACATGAAATGTTACACACAAACATCTATAAAATAAATAAAAATTGAAGTGTCTGTTTGTAATTTCAAAATAACGGGTTTTTTACTGAATGTATACACCATTAAATTTAGGTATTTCTGGAACCGAAAGGCATAAACTCGATCATCAAACTCAAAACGATCAGGACAATTTTTTTTTCAAAAAAATCATTAAAAAAATATTACATTTAAATTTTTCGTGTTTTTTATATTGTTTTTTGTTACGAGAAATACCTAAAATAAAATTAATCGTGTATTTATACGGTACAACAAAAGAACATTTATTTTAATTTTTGTCGTGTTTGTCGGTGTGAATGTTTGTCTGTCTGTTTGTTCCGGCTAATTCCGAAACTGCTGGAACGATTTTGACGGGACTTTTACTAGCGGATAGCTGATGTTACAAGGAGTAACTTCCTTTATTTTAGACAAAATATTAGGTAGGGTTCGGTGCAAAAAATTAAAACCATAACAAAATCCGATTAAAACAGGGAAGTAATATCGGACGAAGCTCGCGGGGCACAGCTAGTGATATAAATATCTCACATTACAGAACACGCTCCTTACCTAAGAACAAATAGTACTTACCTACCCACAAACTATAATAACGACTCAGACATGCCAAAGCTTTGTCATCGTACTTATTTTACATACTAATGCTTCACGTTACCAAGTTTTCCAAACACAAGTGCGTTCTAAGGCGAGCAATTACAGTGAGTGGTTTTGCGTGTATCTTACTTACGTACTTTACCTACTTAGGGTGGTACTTGTCCCGTATAATAAACGGTAATTATACTGTATAGGAGGAAAAAGAACAAGAATTTGAAGCTTTTGAAGTTCGAATAGGCTGAAAGTTTGGTAAAAGGAAACGTTAAACGTAAAATGTGAAATTATTGTGTTTTGTTTTTGTGTGTTGTTATGAAAGTTTAGAAGATACAATACTACTACTTCATCATCGACCGATCAGACGACCCGAATGGTGCAGCAGTAGTGAGGCTGCCTGACGTTCTTAGGGTCACGGGTTCGAATCCCAGTAGGAGGGGGAGCAAATGTTTGTGTGATGAGCATGGACATTTGTTTCCGAGAATACAAAAAAGTATTTATGTAATATATCAACTATCTGGTGTCCACGACACAAGCTTCGTTGCTTAGTATGGGACTAAATGGCGCTGTGTGTAATGTCCAGCGATACCTATTTATTTTATTTATTAGCATCATATCAGCCCGAAATCACCCATTGCTGTATAAAGGGTGTTAAACACCTCTTAACGAAGCCGAAAAGCACTTGTTTTCCTTGTCATTGCGATAATTTTTTTAACCGACTTCCGACCGAAGGCGGAGGTTATATGTTCGTGTGTATGTATTTTTTTAATTTTTTTTTATGTATGTTACCTGATTTCTCTCCCATTTGTGGACCGATTTTCAAAATTCTTTTTTCATTTGATAGAGTACACTCCTGAAGTGGTCCCATTTTAATTTGGTGAAGATCTGATGCTGACCTTCGGAGATATACAATGGAACTCTTCAAAAAGAGACGGCAAATCTGTTGTGATAGCTCCAATCGGTTGGATGTTCATTGTTTATACAATATCATGACGGAACATCACGCCTGTATGCTCTGAGGGGGTACGCAGAAGTGTACAATTTACCTGATTTCTCTCCCATTTGTGGACCGATTCTCAAAATTCTTTTTTTATTTGGAAAAGTATACTCCTGAGGTGGCCCCATTTTAATTTGGTGAAAATCTGATGCTGATCTTCGGAGATATACAATAGAACTCTTCAAAAAGGGACGGCAAATCTGTTGTGATAGCTCCAATCGGTTGGATGTTCATTGTTTATACAATATCATGACGTAACATCACGCCTGTATGCTCTGAGGGGGTACGCAGATGTGTACAATACACCCAGATTTCGACAGTTAGGTATGTTTGCGAATGGATGGAATAAGATTTTATTGGCCTGTCAGAAGTATTGTGAGAGGAATTTATGAATGTGACAACCTTTATTTTGTTATTTTGTATATTTTAATTTTATGTTTTCTCTTACTCTTTTTTTACAATAATCTTAACCGTTGCATTTCACGCAATGCGTTTTCATCATGTGGTTTTTTCAATAATTACTTCAGTCGTGTGGTATAATTTCATGTATGTTCACCGATTTCTCCTCCATTTGTGGAGTGATTCTCAAAATCATTTTTTTATTTGAAAGAGTATACTCCTGAGATGGTCGCATTTAAATTTGGTGAAGATCTGATGCTGGTCTTCGCAGAAATACAATGGAACTCTTCAAAACTAGATGGTAAATCGGTCGTGATTTTTGCAATCGCTTGGATTTTTATTGTTTATACAACATCATGACGTAACATCACGCCTGTATGCTCTGAGGGGTATGCAGATGTTGTACACATCTGCGTACCCCTCAGAGCACACGCAAATTTCGACAGTTTAGATATGTTAAGTTCCATTTCTTGGGGATAAGCCTATTACCATGACATGTATTGTTAACAATGTAAAATAAATGCATAGCATATATTTGTATAGAATAATACGACTAAAAATGGAAAAATAAAAAAACTTTTTGCAAAAAAAATAAAACCGACTTCAAAACACAAAAAAAGAGAAAAATAACTTTAGCTTCAGAAGTCGGTGACAAAAAAAAACTAAATGAATCAAAAAAGGTCACCGACTTCTGAAGCTAAAGTTATTTTTCACTTTTTTTGTGTTTTGAAGTCGGTTTTTTTTTTTTTTTTCAAAAAGTTTTTTTATTTGTTCTACATTATACCTGGGAACCTTCTTGTTACGGAGATATTGGGGGTTAAAGTTCTAACTTTTTTTTTTAATACAAGTTTTGAATGTAAGTTTTGTGCTTCAAACACCTCCATGACCCCCGCAATATTCAATCAGCACTATGTTTTGAGTGCGTTAGATTGTGTTCTACCACAAAACATGATTTTTCACCCAAAAAAAAGTCGTTTCCCAGCAATAACTTTTGCGTAAAGTTACTTACAAATTAAGTAACTTTACGCAAAATGCTATAAATATGCTACAAAATGCTTGGTTGACGGTTTCGTGATGAGGTCTTTTACACCCTGTATAGGCCTCCCCTTTTTTCTGCCACACTTCCCGGTTCTGTGAGTCCCTTATCCAGGTGTTTACCGCTATTAACGGCCATTTTAAATAACTTACTAACAGGTAACGGAAGGTTGCTATCTCTGTCTGTTTGGCATTTAACTTACGAACCGTTAGAAACAAAAAGTCACAGAAAAGCTTTCTTTGATTTTTCTATGAATCAAGTGACAGGTAGGTGACGCGGATAGGATATTTCAAGATAACTTTGTTTATAGAAACACCGATATCTACGAGACGTAGGCATATTAACTAACAGTTATCCGTAAGTAAGTTATAGAAAATTCCCGTAAGACGACATTGATAACTACTACTTACTTCGATTGATAGATAGTAGATATTATTTAATTTATTGTTCGTGGTCTTACTTCGGTAGATAGGAGATGTAAAATAAGTTAAAATTAACCCTATGCTCGTAGAAATAGATTTACTATCCTAGGTTACTAGATCCACATGTATAACAGTAGCAGTCTTTAGTCTAGTTAGCCCGGAAGGCGCTATTTTCGTAACTTATGCATTGGCACTGCATCTTAAACAGCTCAGTAGTGCATTGTAAATTCATGTTAGTGGGCCATCTCATGTCGTCTTGTTTACACAGTGGCCCGGATAGGTATACCTGATGTAATTAAATGCAGTGTAGCTCAATGATCAAGTAGTCCATGGAAATCGTATCTTATTAGGGGTATTACCTTGCATCAAATAAGTTACTTCTAATTTTTTTTATATGTTGTATGTGATGAAGTAGTAGAGGAGCTCGTGGCTAAATAATAACAGCCGCTCGGGTCGATCGTTAGGTTAAGCCGTGCTTGCCTAGGTTGGTCTGTGGATGGGTGACCGCCCAGTACATACCGAGTTTCCTCCGTGCCTCGGAAAGCACGTTAAGCCGTTGGTCCCGGCTGTCATTTGTAGATCTTTGACAGTCGTTTGGTAGTCAGTGGCCCAAAAAGTCTGACAACCAGTCTTACCAAGGGGTATCGTATTACCCAGTACTAACTGGGTTGTGGAGGTCAGATAGGCAGTCGCTCCATGTAAAATACTGGTATTCAGCTGCATCCGGTTAGACTGGAAGCCGAACCCAACATAGTTGGGAAAAGGCTAGGCAGATGATGATGATGTGATGAAATAGTTATGTCAAATCCGATTTTTTTACCTCAGAAACCCTCCAGGTCATTGTAACAATTTTTGAAAAACTATTAATTTTTTGTATTTTTTTTAGTTTTTGTATTTTTTTTATCAAAGTTTTTTTCCACCAAGGAAAATGCTATGTTTTTATGAAAATTAAATTTGCAACAAAATGAAATTTGGTTACGTTAGACCAAATAGCTTCTAAGATAGGTACAGCCGTTCAAAATTTGTAAAATTTCCAAAAATATCAGATTTGCTAGTGTGTGATGATAATGAGGAACCATTTATCGATGACCCACCATCAGATGACGAATTCAAACCAAAAAAAAAACCGAAGAACGAATTAACTACTTCGTCAAATTACAACACTTAAAAAATCAGAACTACCTTTTTTGATGCAAGGCAAAATTTTACCTAATGAACATAATGATTGTACAAAATATATCGTAAATTTGCATGCTATTGTTATGGCGGAATGTGTGCTCTATACATTTTATGCAAATAAATATATTACTTACTTACCAATTCCATAAACTAAGGTGCTTATGTAACTGTACTTAGACCATTTTACAAAACATGACGTAGAAGTACTAGTGGACGTTAACAGGCAGTATTGTGTTATTGTGTGTGAGAAATTGATGTAGGTATTTAATGTAGCATGTCGCTATGCTCAAAAGATAAACAATGTTTTTCTACTATTCCGAGTAGGTATTATCTCTTCTGAAATGAGACTCGAAACGTAGACAAAAAGTCAGATTTTGAACACGATTTGTCAGGTGAAGCGAGCCGACAGTAAAATATAGGGATCATTAATTGAATCGCAATATTGCTTTAACAAAACAAAAGGACACTGTGAATGACAAATTTGTATCGTCCTGAAGGCATCAGTTGCTTACGAAATTTGACGGAACCCCGCCCCGAGAGCGATACCAAAATAATAAATGGAATCCCGGCTTTAGATATAATTTTGCATTTTTCTTGATTTGTCAACCGTACTGCTCATTATAAGAATAAAAAATGTTCTTAATGAATTATTATTTCAATGCAATATTTTAACTTGTTAAGCCTCCAGCGTATTGCTTCAATTTCAATTACAGTACTGCGCCGCTGGAGGAAAAATATTTAATATAAAAAACGGTCCCGTCATTCAGAGGGAAACGGGACGCTGTATTGACGATTACATCGGGAGTTTTTGCTAAACAAAGTCAACATTTTAAGTAAATTATTTTCCTTCATTGAGCTCAGGGAGTTGGTCATTGCTTATTTTTAATTAATAAAGCTTTGGTGGACTATATTAGTAAAGAACTTATAGACATACCAACTCAGATAGATATTTTGTGTAATGAGAAATCTTGATGTCGAATTTCAGCAAGATCGTAAGTCATTTATCGATCTTACATATGCAGGCTTTTTGTGATCTGTGTTTTTTTTTCAGCCAAACAGCCACGAGGTATACTTCTGAAAGTGACCTTTGTCTTTAAAAAGATAAGATAGGAATACCTAACATGCTATAAAATGATAACAATAGAATTTCAAACTAATTGGTGCTCAAAAGCTTCTATTCCTACCACACTTCTCACTATTCAAAATTAAATTGACTAAGAATCCTTTGTAGGAACTTAACATAGGAAACATTACATAAGACAATACACAATAAACATCATATTGCACTTAACATCAGCTTTCGTGAGCCATATTATGAAGAGAAGACGAACGATAAACTAAGAAATTTCACTATGTAACCGAAACGTGAATGAGATGTCGGAACTTGCGTTGAAACTAAGATCCCACTGAAGGGGAATTTATGCAAATGAATCTCATCTTAGTTGATGGAATGCATTGTTCTGCTATACCACACAATGGATTGTAGCATATAAATTATCTTTGTTAATGGAACATGCGAGGCGAGTAATTGAGGTAAGTTGATAGCTTGTAACTGAACCTGTGTATTGATTTATTTGAGTAGATTATGTTCCTAATAAAGAGGAGCATCCGATTTGCGGGATGTACCAATTGTGGAAATATAAATTCCAGAATCCAAATAACGAGCCCAAAAGATTGTTTCTAAATAAAAATAAAATTACACCCCAAACACAACAAAACTTTGTTACCAATAAAGAAAATGGATTCCCAGAGCTTTGTAAAATGTATAAATTTTTAGGATTATTTCAACTTCTTTGTAACTTTTCCATTTCTTATTCAAGGCCACGATCAATCCGTAACGGGTAGAATTTCGCTTTAATTTTCAACCCTATAAATTTATTTGGAGTGGTATTTTAAATACGTAGCGATATTTTCTAAAACGCGTCTGAAATTCTAATTTATTAGATGCTCGCATAAATTTTGCAGTTTAGTTTTGTGGGAATGCGCGGCGGCGTGGTCGAGCTATAAATCTGCTGGTGCCGTTGGACGCTAATAGCGTGCACCTGTCACACGCGTGTGGAATTCAGAAAGGTATTCCTGCTATCAGCAGCACTTTGACGTGACGAAACTATGACGTCACAGCAGCCGTTACAGTGCGTCAATGTCCTGTATATACGAGTGTTTGAAAATGCGCAACGTTCTGATTTTGAATTTTTTGGTCAGGACTTTGGGCTCTATCCAGGTGCAATGCGCAAAAACGTTTGGTATTTAGAGAAATGGAACACGGTAAATAACAAGTGAGGGGAAGATTTAGTGCCGGTATTAAGTAAACTGCCTCGGGTTCTGTAGCTATTTTTTTTTCAGAATAGTGTTGCGTTTGACTACCGCTTTGCTTAATGCGAAGTCGTCATTTGCAAAGAATATTGGAAAGAAAATAATTTTATTTCCTTTAAAAATCTTAAAGAAGTTGCGCCTTGAAAAATACGAAAAAAATATTCTTAAATTACATAGTCCCCCTCGTGAAATCTCCGAGTAGTTACCATCGTTAATTAAGTGTTATTAGATCAAAATCAAATCATTTAGTTCAAGTAGGCCAGTTGCAGGCACTTTTGAATTGTCGAAACAAAGATGAAAATTAAATGTAGCTACAGTCCCAGTCACAAGACATAAAAACTGTGAAAGTACTGAAGTTGCCCATTCCCTAGCGTAGATCTCTATGGAAAAGAACGGGCAAGAAACTCCATGGACACTCTTTTAAATCAAAAAAATGTTACAAAATCTTGGTTACGTCATTCGTGTTGAGAAGGTATATTATGTGAGAACAATGTAGCAAGATGTGCACGTTAAAAGTGTCCATAGTAAAAACAAAAAACACTTTAAAAAAATAAGCATTAAAATAAGCCACGACAACTAAGAGATGACCAGTCACAATTGACAGCGCTAGTTCACGAACATGATGCAGGGATCAGCACCATTAAACTCAACCATTTTGTAGGGAACCAAATGATCGGACACACGCGCTACCATCAGCGAGACATTAAAGTGAGTATGACATACTCTCAACTGCCAGGGCACATTCAAGTCAAGAAAAGACGTAGGATACCAGTGAATAATAGCTTTACATAGTACTCACAGAATATGGGCTATGCGATTATATAATACTAGAGATTGAATCTATACAATGCAAAGATAGTTGTACAATCTTCAACAGCTCCAACAATTAAATGTAATGCTATCTAATTTATGCGCCCCTGTCCATGTGGAGCAGGACCAGCATTGAGCCACGCATTTTTATCAGCGATATAATCGCCCAACTTGTAATAAGCTTGCTTAAATAGTGTGCGTTTGATGCACGTTTTAAATGTTGTTTTATTCAGTTCAAGAATACTTTGTGGAATTTTATTATAGCATCTCAAACAGTACCCCATGAAAGATGAGTCTACTTTAGCGAGTCTGAAGCCTGGCTGAACTAGTTGGTCCCTATTTCTAGTACTGTAATTATGTCTGTCACCTCTTTAACAAAAGATGCAGATTTTTTCTGGCGTACATTATGTTTTCGTAGATGTACTGACAATGTACCGTCATGATGCCAATATCTTTAAACAGTTCCCTTAGAGAATCGCGCCTACGAAGATTATATATGGCTCTGATAGCTCTTTTTTGCAGAATAAATGTAGACTCAAAATCTGCAGCCCGTCCCCATAGCAAAATGCCATAAGACATTATACTATGAAAGTAACTAAAATAGACCAGTCTAGCGGTATCTAGATCAGTAAATTGACGGATTTTTCCAATAGCGTATGCTGCTGAACTTTAGCCGCCCCGCAAGGGATGTTATATGTGAACCCCATTGTAGCCTTGAATCAAGCGTAATCCCCAGGAAAACCGTTTTATCTACGAATTCAAGTTTCTCTTTATTCAATATTATTTCACAATCACTACTCTTAACATTGGGTAAAGAAAATCTTATGCATTTAGGTTTTTTTTTCATTTAATACCAAATTGTTTGCTGTGAACCAAATATGGACCTGAAGTAGGGCATTATTCAGGTCATCTAGATTTTGGGCCCGTTTATCTTAAAAATTAGGGAAGTGTCATCAGCAAACAGCACCATATTTTGAGGTTGGTTTTTCAATAAATAGAGTAGATCATTTATACACGAGAAAGAGGAAAGGACCCAATATTGAGCCTTGCGGAACCCCCATTTTTACTTTTAAACCCTTTGAATTAACAACATTTATTTGAACATGTTGTTGTCTATCATTCAAATATGATTTTATCAAACTAAGTGCAAGTTGAGCTAGTCCGTAATGCTCAAGTTTCAAAAGTAATGTGTCGTGATTTACGCAATCAAATGCTTTGGAAAGGTCACAAAATATTCCTATGGCGTCTTGAGACTCTTCCCAGCAGTAAATATGTGCTTTAATAAGGTTACACCGGCGTCAGTCGTACAACGTCTCTTGGTGAAACCATACTGTTGATCGTGTAAAATTTTGTTGGTGTTAAAATGATTGAGCATTTGATTAAGCATTACTTTTTCAAACACCTTGCTAAAAACTGGCAACACGGATACAGGTCTATAATTATTAGTATCTTTACTGTCCCTGGATTTGAAAAGAGGTATTACTTTACTGTATTTCATTAGATCAGGGAAAACTCCTTGGTCTACACACAAATTAAAAATTAAAGCTAAGTATGGGGCTATAGTCTCAAGTATGTATGTACAAACTTTGATAGACATTCCCCATAGATCTTCGGTTAGTTTTTATTTTTATTTGCCGGAAAGCTTAACTATCATTGGGTTTATGTGTTTAAATTTAAATTTAGCCGTGCAGGCAGATACATTCGCCTTTAATAATCCAATTGAGACTTCAGGTGAGGAATTAAGAGCCTCCGTAGTTTTTAATGGTATATCGGTAAAGAAATTTACAAATTCTTGAGCTACTTCCAGATTAGAGCTTTTAGGACCACATGCGCAATCTAACGTGTACCTAGTGTTACGTATTTTCTTCCTGTTAGTCTCATTATTTATGACTTTCCAAACTGTCTTTATTTTGTTTTCTGCTGTTTTGATATTGTTGCTAATGTGCAGGGCTTTCAACCTTGCATGTATTTCTAAAGATTTTTGAATACTTAGCAACATACTTGTTAAAAGTTTCAGTGTTTATAAAAGGCTTAAGGCCATATAGCTCAAATAGTCTTTCCCTACTTTTTCTGATACCTCTAGTTGCCCAATCACTAAATAAATATAAATTTAGGGCAAATACTTTTTGTCTTCTGTTCAAAAGTTTTGTTGAATTCCGTGTGAACTATTGAAAAGAAACGATCATACAATTGATTTACATTAATATCGTCATGGCTCATAACATCTAACTTGTTCTGTAAGGAAATATTCTGACTGAGAGCACATGCATAATTTATGTATGTTGCCAAAATGGGATCATAATCATAATTTCTATAATAACCATTCATATTGATCTTTCATAATAATACATTTGTTTCTAGACAGACTAAGGGCCATTCACTTATGACGAAAATAAAGATAGTAATATTATATTTTGGTCATATTTTTCTCAGACTCAATGACAATATTCGGATTCTATATGTTGAAAAGTTTTTCGAACATTGTTTAATTTCTGTGTGATCAATTGTAGATCAAGCGTGTGTTTTATGACTCACACTTAAAACCATGAAAACACGTGCCAGTAACTTGCACTTTGTGTGCAAAT
Source organism: Xestia xanthographa (assembly GCA_905147715.2). Lineage (NCBI taxonomy): Eukaryota > Metazoa > Arthropoda > Insecta > Lepidoptera > Noctuidae > Xestia > Xestia xanthographa. The sequence continues at coordinate 17,227,181 of LR990649.1, read as the reverse complement.
AACTTGCACAAAAGTGTGCAATTGGCTTACAGGCCAATTATGACATATTCATGTTGTCACCAATGAAAAGTACTTATGGCATAATCGCGTGCAAGCTACTTGCATGCTGTCGTGCAAGTAAATGCCACGTGTTTGCTGCCCTAAGTGAGACTAGTAGAAAAATACTCCTAACTGGTAATCGAGTGAACGTGACTTGAACAATCAAAGTCCTCGTGTTTACTTATTGTTAAAAGTTGAAGGAAATCAAGAAATTTTATAATGACATTTCTTCTCAACTTTTGTCCGTTTATTCTTGCAGATAATAATATAGGCTTACAAAGAATCGTCTTTTGGAGCACAGGGTCGCTATTTATCTATCTTATAAGAATAGCTTGAGGAACTTTACCAACCCTTCTCTGTGGTGATTACAAAACTTCTTTCTTCAGTGAGACCTTTGAGATTGAGAGAGGGGAGTGAGATTTTTATGTTTAGTCGATTTTGAAACAATTATTATTCTTTCCGTTGCTATTTAACCTCAAAATAACAAACGGAAAAGTAATACCAAAAAGCAAATAAAACCAAATATTCTCCACCGCATATATCAGAATTACAAGGCTATACGTATCGGTAACTGAATAAACAAATATTTGTGTGCTCGCTACCAAATGCCGAATGTTATTACGCCACTTCTCTATATGGCAACACATGTACGGAGCATAAATTTGGTCCTGCACGTTAAAATTAGAAATGTAAGCGCGGCGCCGTGAAATATGTGCCTTTAAAATTTATACCGTATTATATTTGCTCACACCCGAACACCAACAATTGTTTTTATCCGTAAGCAAATAGTATCCTCAGATATATTTTTATACACTGGCCAGTTCTTTGTTACACCTGCCGCGGTTTTTATTTCGAGGAAAACAAGATTTGGCCGGCAGTTGTAACAAATCCTGGGTTGATTGTTCGTGGATTTTCGAGTTAATAATTATTTTTTGAGACCCTTTCATGGAAGTCCTTTTCGTGGAGAGTGTATTTAAAAAGGTCGCCCTACAAAGTGTAATGGGTTCAAATTAAACAGCAGTGTGTCGGTGGTATAACATTCGTCTTACTTTAGATCTACAAAGGATACGAGAACATGGATTTAAATTGCGTACTAGAAGAACGTAATGTTTAAACTTAGCTCTTTTTTATCACTGTTGTGTTTTTATTTTATCGTTTAAAAGATCATGGCAAACAGAGTACCCAGGACGTTTCGATGCAATGCAAAAATCGGGAGGGGTTGTAATGCAATGTATTTACGGAACGTGCAAGGATAATAAATGCGAAAGTTTGTGAGGATGTCAAAGTCAAAGCTCAAAGTCAAAGATCTTTATTGTGAGACAGTGGTTACACAGTTGTTATCAGGTTATTTGTGTGTGCGTTTGCACTGCTCTACCATGTTCGGCAAACAATAGTTTGAACAATTTTGTGTTTAATATTGAATCTTAGTCCTAAGTTTAAGTGATATAATTATATTAACTCAAATAGACATTTTAATTTTGCAACAAAACATAAAAATAGTTTGGAACTATTTCAACACGAATCAGCAACACGAAAAAAAATCAAGTACTTTATAATATGGTCTATTTACCAAAAAGCCGTATAACTTTTTCTTGAAAATTTTAATGTTTTCAATTTCTCTTATTTGCGTAGGAAGCTTATTATAAATTATTTTATCTACACCCATGCTATAAATCCTCTATAAAAGTATCTGAAACAGTTAGCTTATGGCCAACATTAAAACAGCCAGTGTCATACTAACCATTATAACACCCAAACGGGTGTTATAATGTTGTACTGAATTTCATTATGCAACTCGTTTTAAAAAAAGAACATTTTCTAGCACGTGCGATTCACTACCACAGCGCCGTAATTTAAAAAAAACTTAAGTTAATTCGAGTTCACGTTGTATCCCGCCATTTTTGTTCGATATTTGGATATTAGTATTGCATTATGTACTTTGTTGTTCACAAAAATGAGTGATACAAGCTTTGTGCATTTTAATAATAGTACAATCCAACATATAAATAATTATATTAAGTATTACCTATACATGGTTTCTTTGTAATAAATACTCAGCAATTAAATTTTCCATGAATTTACATAGACTTCTTACAACACTACAAAAGGTTTCAGAAACTTTTATGGAGGATTCATTTCATGGATGTAGATAAAGTCTTGTATGCAACTGTACATAATTAGGTATTAAAACACTCATGTGATACTATTATCACACTCGGCTTCGCCTCGTGTGATAAACCCACATTCGTGTTTTAATACCCCTCATTATACAACAGTTGCATAAATAACTAGAAGACATTCCGAAGAAACTTTTAGAAAGCAGGGCTAAGCAGCAGAGGTAAGCAGCGGGGGAAGCATGTTCACGCCAAAAATACAGACAGGTTTTGAAAGAAATTTGGTACACATATAGTTTATAACCTAGATTAACGCATATTTTTATCCTAGTAATACGACTCCGTGGCACAATTATAGTATTCTAAACGGGCAAAGCCGCGAGTATAAGCAAGTTGTTCATAAAATCCTCTTCTGTTCACAAAAAGCAACGAAATCTTCGATTTAGTCCACTTAATATAACACCAACCTCGATAAAAACATCAACCACCCCTCCAGGAACACGTAAAACATTATTAATTCCAAAAATGTAAAGCGAAGCGCACGTGTATTTTACGGCGCAATACATCCAGCAACATTGTATGATCGTGGGTAGTAAAACCTCCAGAATTCTCATCTACTCGGACACTGCAGTTTAATCAAGTTCATTCTTTCCACCGTTATCTGCTTCCCTGGTAACTGGAGTTAGCCGTACGTAGCCAACGAAACTTTTCAATCAAGAATATCTTGATTAAAATATCGTTTTGAGTATGCTTTGAAGTTTCTGAATTAGTTCCTTTAAGTACAACTACTTAAAGGAACTAATTCAACACTAAACTCAACAGTTTTGAAGGTTTTCGTGCTTGGAATCGAGTTGTTAAGCTATTTATTTATAGTGTTTTTTTAACTGATTTGATTTTCTTTGCAAATGTTACCTTTGTCTATGGACTAAATAGTAAGAATGAGGAAAATACCTAATCAGCCTTAATTGGAGTACATTAATAACACTACAAAAACTTTTTCATCTGCCTAGCCTTTTCCCAAATATGTTGGGGTCGGCTTCCAGTCTAACCGGTTGCAGCTGAATACCAGTATTTCACATGGAGCGACTTCCTGTCTGACCTCCATAACCCAGTTACTACTGAGTAATACGATACCCCTTGGTAAGAGTGGTTGTTAAATTTTCGGACTGCACTGACGTGTAATGACTGCCAAAGATCTACAAATAACAGGCGGGACCAACAGCTTAACATGCTTTCCGAGACCCCGAGGAAACTCAGTCTATTGTTTATAAATGTTTTTTTTTTACACCGGGCCGTTCGGACGTAGACAATTTTTTGTGAAACGTCCGAACGGTCCGCGGTCCATTCATTTTGGACCGTTCAGACTAAATACCTGTAATGGTGACCCATCCACAGACGAACCTAGGTAAGCGCGGCTTAACCTGCAGATTGATCCGAGCGGCTGTTATTATTTAGTATTTAACTCATCATTTCAACCGAAAGACGTCCACTGCTGGACATTGGCCTACCCCAAGTGTCACCACATTGACCGGTCCCGTGCGACTCGCATCCAGCGGATTCCCGCAACATTCACCGGGTCATATTTAACTCAAATTGGCCATAAATCATTTTAACTACGTACACTTAGTAAAATAAGTTACAAAATTAAATCCCGACTAGACTACTCAACTTTAATATTATGAGATCAAGAACGCACCGCTCATAGTACCCATCGAAATAAGTAAGCACCTACTTGGAAAATCTCATTGCGCCTTTAAAGTTTTCCAAAACTTCAACAAGTAAAGTTATTTGATGAATTTTCTTATTATGAATCTAATTAATAAAAATAACGACTGCAATCTTGTCAAGATATCGTCAGAAAATATTTAACGACTACAAAAACAAAACATTTCGTTTAATTTAATTTTTAGTAAAATGAAACACTTTTACAGCACTTCAGCTATTACTTTACTTCTAAATGAATTCTAAAATCTTCAGTTATTAATAAAGTTGTTTAAACTTTTAGAACATTTGATATCATGTTGTTTACTGTATAAAGTTTCATTTGTTGTTAAAATATTTTCCTAGAAATTTCGTCTTTCATTAAAACACATTTTAGCATAAGAATAATTAGCGATAATCATGATGATGCCATCTAGAGGAGCATAGAGAGGAGCTCGTGGCTAAATAATAACAGCCGCTCGGGTTGATCTTTAGTTTAAGCCGTGCTTGCCTAGGTTGGTCTGTGGATGGGTGACCACGCTTACATACCGAGTTTGCTCCGTGATTCGGAAAGCACGTTAAACTGGTGGTCCCGGCTGTCATTTGTCTATCTTTGACAGTCGTTAATAGTAGTCAGTGACCCAAAAAATCGGACAACTGGTCTTACCAAAAGGTATCATCGTATTACCCAGTATGAACTGGGTTGTAGAGGTCAAATAGGAAGTCACTCCATATAAAATACTGGTACTCAGCTGCATCCGGTCAGACTGGAAGCCGACTTCAAATCAGTTGGGAAAAGGCTAGGTATGTGATGATGATATTGATGATGCCATCTAGCCAATTTCGGCCGCAGTGATTGCATTCGATGGCTTTCTAGGGTAATCATTCTCTTGCTACATCAGCCCATAACGTCCACTGCTGGATATAAGCCTCTCCCATGATGGGAGGAATTTGCCGTAATCTCAACGCTTGCCAGGCGGATTGGAGCTCGCAGTGATGACAGAATAACAGAAAACGCTGCTGCCCATTCTCAGGTCTACGGAGGCGCAAGGTGTTCTGCCTCAGACATTAGTCGCCTTATACGATACCCGTGAGTATGATGGGTTGGTTCTATTCTACTCTGTCGGATACCACATGGCGTTCTCTTACCCTTATCCCAATTTATTTTGGGTCGGCGAAGCATGTCTTCTTCCTCCATACTTCTCTGTTTTTCGTCATCTCATCAGACACTTGTTTTCTTGCCATATCATTCTTAACACAGTCCGTCCATCGTTTCTTTGGTCTTCCTCTACTCTAATAAACATCCACATTCATACTCAAAACTTTCCTCACGACATTTTCCTCATCCCTCCGCATCACATGCCCATACCACGACAACCAATTACTTACCACTAATTTTTCAGTCACCGGCGCCACTTTCAGACGTCCTCTTATATACGTATACTCATTTCTTACTATGGTAAGAATGATAACTTATGATGGCTTTCTAGGATGGTTGTCGTAATTAGCCTATAATGTTCACACAGTTTGACTGTCTCGCTGGTCGAGTGATCGCAAGCGCGACTGTTTAGCATGAGGTTCCGGGTTCGATTCCCGATTTATTCTTGTGCAGTAGTGACGAAAGAAGTTACGCAAAATAAAGTGCTAGCTTGGGTTCAAACCTACGATCTTCACTTCGTAAGTTGACCATCACCACTGCTCTCACATAAATCAAAACATCTCGAATATCATGTCGTACATATTTTTCCTGTAATGATTTCGTAATTTCTTTGTTGTAATACATCACAAGCTATACTTTTGAATACAATACAATCTTTACTGTTCCCTAACAGGAATTCTTTTCGAGATAAAAAAAAAGTCAACGGTGCAGAAATGTTTGGGGAGAGTATATTTTGTGCTTCGGTTATGGTGTTTCATACGAGCTGAATTACTGTCGCACAGTTAAGTGCAGTGAGACTAAAACCGACTGAAAACGATTTTGTGAATTAATTACGGTAAAGTGAAAAAACAAGATCCATTTAAAATTAAAAAAAATATAAAAACAATGAATTTAGTTGTTGGTATTGTTGAATTAGGCTCGCCCCCATTACATGGGACGTAAATATAACTGACGAAATGTGGGTGTACTATTAGGTACACCTCTGCCTACCCTTCGGCGATTACAGGCGTGTTGTTATGTTATGTTATTGTTGAAATAAAAACGTTTTGTAACATGATACTCTTTGATATTCTGTATACAAAGGCATGAATTCTAAGTATTATATTCTAAAGCACAAGTAATAATTGGAATTCTCAAATGAACTCAACCTAGTCTGACACCTTGATTTCAATCAAGTTATTCCATTTAAAATAATCTCTCATCAGCAAAACCTAAGTACACACAACGAACATGCAACTACGCTTATATTAAATTCTGTGGTCGAACTGTACGTCGCGACACCACTCGCTACGTGTGGAAGGGCGTTAAGACTGCGAGCTTAGTGATTTCGTACAGCGAAATGATTTAGTAAGTCGCGTCGGTCCCGCTCGCGTCCTGTCGCGTGCCATTGTTTCACCTCATCACGATTCTCCAGACGTACGCTTTGGTTTGTTCTGCTTTACTCTTTTAGTATGTACAGGGTTTGGTATTTTGTTCTGTTTTAATGTTTTTAAGAGTAAATAACTTAGAAATTGGGTGGCTAAGTAAAACCAGACAATTCTATCGACGGTTATTTTTGCTGATATGAGTCCCGGCCGAGCTTTCATGACGTGATATGTAAATTAAATAAAACGTAAATTCAGGAAATTCACTTTGAGTGAATCAATTAAAGTAGGTGAAAAGATCTTCTGTGGACGTATGCTACAAGACTAATATTATCCTTGCTACGAAACCGCTACGCTTCGCTACGAGTCCGCTACGCGTTTGCTACGCACACGAATTACTTGGGCGCTACAACTCGGAGAAGTAATCGTGTTCGCATCGTATACGTTCTACAGACTTACTGGATCCTTTGTTACAATAGGTAACTCGACTATATTACATATCTGGAACAATGAATTAATGTTATGTAATAAAACTTAGTGAGTCATAACAGTTTGATAAGTATTCTTTGTCTAAAATTTTGGTAACCGAACTCAAATAGGTTATTAGTAAGACTAGTAAGACTTATACAATAAACAGTTGAACAAATACTGACAACAGTAAGATACCTATAATGAACACACGAGATAGCAAGTCAAAGGACGCAAAGAGGTCAATGATCATTTTGGTGATAAATCAAGTACTGATTTGACAACTAATGGCATTAACCTCGAAAAACACAAATTAGCCCTTACAATCTCACCAAAAAATCTCAAACAATCTACTCGTTAGAAAAACGTTCACGTCGTTTAATCAAACGAGTCGGGCTCAAAAAAAACCTGATTGAATTCCAACTTTGGTTCAATAAATCAACTAGTGTCAGATAAGTTTACTGTCATCAATTTCATGGGATCATTAATCATCACTCAACTTACAAGTACGAGCTATACAGTGTGTATCAGAAAAGTGTGGTCATATTAAGGGTGTGGTTCAAACAAAGAAGATTGAAATATTTCCACGCAATAGACGGGACAAGGCAAAGAAATCGTAATCTAATACTTGTCACTAATTTGTAACATTCCTATGTCAATATAGAAAATTTTCGGGATCAAAAGCTTTGTATGAAAATATTCCCAATGTTCGCTCTTTAAGTCTTTAAATCTCTTTGGGTACAGACTATCAAATTGAATTATTTTCTCTATGGTACCAACATTTTAGTAATAAAATATCTGTCTCATACAAAATTTTAAATTCTAAATAACCCAAATGTATGGAACAGTTTTTTTTTTACAAAAACGATATGGGTTCTTTAGATAAAGTTCCATAGTTTGATGGACTGTAGGTATATTATTCTTAAAATTATGAACATACTTTTCTTTCTCATGCACGCTGTATTTATTCGTGGGTCCGAAGCGGAAAAGCCATTTTAAACAAATGGCTGGTCGCGTTCTTCGGGTTACGTATAGAACTGAAGCATGTTTATAACAATTTCATGGGTTACCCGAAATTTTAGAGCTGAGGTGTTCTTGCTGTGCACGTTTCTTGGAGAAAATGTTCCTTTTTTGTCTTCATTAAATTCCAAGTTTTTTGTAGGTACTTTCCAGACATTTTCAAGCAATCATTATGATATTTTTTAAAGTTAAATAAAGCTGTATCGTCGTACTGTTTCGTGGAATATTCGCGTAAGCAAATCATGACAGGTGCTAGCTAAAGTTGCGTCTAGTTATGTACAAGACAAAGAAAAGTAGAGTACATGGCAGAAAACATCGTTCAACCGGTACGCATAAACTGTAGATATATCATAACAATACTTTATGAAGTAATAATAATAATAATAACGACGGACACGCACCTGCCGGATGATGATGCAATGTGTTCGTTCTGGCGCAGCATTTGGTCGGTGCCTGTCAGCCATGCCGAGGGTGAATGGACTCGGGTGATTGAGCGAGCATGCGATCCAATATCAGAAATGGGGGCAATTACTATCAGCCCCCAAGACGTAGCTCGTGCAGTCCGTCCGTTGCCTAACTGGAAATCTCCAGGGCCGGATGGGCTGCACAACTTCTGGATAAAATGGTTCACAAGATCGCACGCTCGCTTGGCGACCCTGTTCCAGTCAGCCTTAGAGTCTGGGTCGCTGCCAGAGTTCCTGACAACAGGTATAACCCACCTGCTCCATAAATCGGGTAGTACTGCGGAACCCAAAAATTATAGACCGATCACCTGTCTCCCTACAGTCTATAAAGTTCTTACATCCATTTTGAGAACTAAAATTAGCAAACACATAGATGACAATTCTGTCATGTCCGCTTCTCAGAATGGATGTAGGAACGGGTCCCGTGGTACTAAGGAGCTACTCCTCATTGATATGGCCATTAGTCACCAGGTTCGCCGTTCCCGAAAGGATCTGTCGACATGTTGGATAGACTATAAGAAGGCCTATGACTCGGTGCCACATACATGGCTCATGAGGGTGCTCCAGTTGTATAAAGTTGATGCAACTCTGCGCACCTTCCTGATGTCATGTATGGGGCAATGGAGGACAGTCCTTCACTATCCAGGATGTCGGCAGATTCAGAGGAATAGCGAGCCGATAAGGATAGAGCGAGGTATATTTCAGGGCGATAGTTTGAGTCCGCTTTGGTTCTGCTTAGCCTTGAATCCTCTAAGCACACTGCTGGAGGATTCAGGTTTAGGCTATCGGTTGCGGAAAGATGGTCAGGTTATATCTCACCTCCTTTACATGGATGACCTAAAACTGTTTGCCCCCAACGATTTGCGACTGATGGAGTTACTGAAGGTAACTGAAACTTTCAGTAACGCCATCAGGATGGAATTTGGTGTGGACAAATGTGCGGTCATGCATGTAAAACGAGGGGAGATTGTGGAATCTGTGGGAACCCAGCTCTCAGATTCCATAACTCTTCGATCCCTCTCAGCAACCGAAACCTATAAGTATTTGGGTATGTCGGAAGCGCTGGGCGTCAATGTTGCTGACATGAAGCAATCGTTGAAGGAGCGTTTCTTTGGCCGCCTGAAAAAAGTACTTAATAGTCTTTTATCAGGTGGCAATAAGGTGCGTGCCTTCAACGGTTGGGTCATGCCGGTTTTGATGTACTCTTTCGGCATACTCAAATGGACTCAAACAGAACTAGACGCCTTGGATACGAAGGTCCGTAAATTGTTGACGGCGTATCGGATGCATCACCCACGTTCTTCGGTTATGAGACTGTATATCCCGCGGAAGTGTGGGGGTCGAGGCTTTTTAAATGCTAAGACTCTCCACAATCGCGAGATATGCAGCCTCAGGGAATATTTCCTAGGAACCGATGTGGGAATGCATCGAGATGTCGTCACGATGGACAAAGGCCTCACCCCGCTCTCCTTGGCTAAAGAGAACTGGCGCAAACCTCCAGTGCTTGACACTAACGATCGCAGGGAGGTATGGCAGAGTAAGGAGCTTCACGGACGCTTTTTCCGAGCCCTCCATGGGCCCGATGTAGACCTATCAGCGTCCGTAGCCTGGCTACGTTCCGGGGACCTATTCGGAGAAACTGAAGGTTTTGTCTGTGCAATAATGGATGAAGTTATGATGACGAATAACTACCGGAGATTTATTGTGAAGGATGGCACGGTTGACATATGTCGGGCATGCCACCGTCCAGGCGAATCAATCCGTCACATTATTTCCGGGTGTTCTCGTCTAGCTAACGGAGAGTACCTGCATAGACACAACCTTGTAGCCAGGATTATCCATCAGCAACTTGCTCTAAAATACAACCTTGTGGAATCGGAAGTGCCTTACTATAGGTATGTGCCCGACCCAGTTCTCGATAATGGCTGTATCACGTTGTACTGGGATCAATCCATCATCACTGACAGGACTATTGTAGCCAATAAGCCTGATATAGTGGTGGTGGATCGATCAGAGCGGCGCGCAATGATTGTTGACATAACGGTCCCACATGATGAGAACCTCGTTAAAGCCGAGAAAGATAAACAAATCAAGTATCTTGACTTGGCTCGCGAGGTTGTTGACATGTGGGAAGTGGACTCAGCAATCATTGTGCCGATAGTCGTATCAGCCCATGGCTTAATTGCCAAGAGCCTCGATCAATACCTGAGGAGGCTCTCGTTAGGCAGCTGGATCAAGGGCTTGATTCAGAAAGCGGTACTCCTGGACACGGCTCGTATTGTTAGGAGGTTCCTCTCTCTGGAGCCCTGACCGCCGGTAGCTTGGACCCTGTTCCCGATACCGGTGGGCTACAATTTTTTATATTTTTAAATGTTTTTTATATATTTTTTTAATTCATATTTAAAAATGTAACAAATTTGATTGTAAGTGAATAAAGGAATAATAATAAATTTATTTGACACAAAAAAAAAAGTACACAGATTACAGGGTGAAACTTAATATAAGCATACAAAAACCGGCCAAGTGCGAGTCGGACTCGCGCACGAAGGGTTCCGTACCAATTATTATTAAAAAAATCACGTTTGTTGTATGGGAGCCCCCCTTAAAATTACTTTTATTCTGTTTTTAGTATTTGTTGTTATAGCGGCAACAGAAATACATCATCTGTGAAAATTTCAACTGTCTAGCTGTCACGGTTCATGAGATACAGCCTGGTGACAGACAGACGGACAGACGGACAGACGGACAGATGGACAGACGGACAGACGGACAGACGGACAGACAGCGAAGTCTTAGTAATAGGGTTCCGTTTTTACCCTTTGGGTACGGAACCCTAAAAAGCAAATAAATGATCAATGACCCCCATGCTAGGTAAAACCTGTGTTATAGGGGTCATCCATCCGTCCATTATGTATAATATAATAGTCGCTTTCAAATTCATAATGTGCACTTAGGTAAAAATAAACTTGGCTAGTACAATTTTATTTCTAGGATAAAAAAAAGGAGTTAGGGAAAAAAAATAAGAAATGGAGTTTTAATTAATTAATAATAGGAAAAAGGGAGTATCTATAAAAGAGCGGGGTGTGTGTGTTTTTAAGTGAGTGTGGCTGTGAATGTATGAGTGTAGATGAGTATAGGTGAGTATAGGTGTGTATGAGTGAGTGGGTGCCTGAATTTTTGAGTTATGGTTTAACTAATTCTTCGGAGTCGTCGTAATTTAGGGTGAGCAGATATTCTTTTATTTTCTGTTTGCATTGGTGTTTGTTTAAACAATGGAAGTTCAATGTGTTGTTCAGTTTATTGTATAGTGAAGTGCTTAAATATCGGTTATGCCGACGTGCAAAGGTGGTATTTGTAGTAACTTTGGGACATACGGGTTTAGGTCTTCTTCTGAGCGTGGGGCTTTTAGATCTATTGGGAGGGGAAATTTTATGTGTACGTATGAGCGCACGAAGCATAAACATTTGACGGACTGTCAGTACCTTATAGTCTGAATAAACTTTCTGAGTGGGATACCTAAATGGTTTGTTTAACAGGACTTTGATTACTGCACGTTGGGCTCTTTCAGCTGGTATGAGAATTGTTTTGGCGGCACCGCTCCACGCAACGATGCAGTAACTTAGTGTAGATTCACCTAAAGCGGTGTATACCATTTTTAGGATATCTTTATGGGCAGATGTTTTTAACTTTTTGAACACGTAAATGAGTTTTCTAGTACGCGCAGACAGAGATTCGATGTGGGTCTTCCAGCTGAGACTAGAATCCAGGTATAGGCCGAGGTACTTGACAGAGGAGGCTCTCTTCACAGTCTGGCATGAACAGGTGAAACGGTCGCGCTCGACACAAACATGGGCTTTGATATTTTGTATTGAGAGGTCCGATGGAAGGGTAGAGGGTCTAGAACCAAAGGTTATAAAGCTTGTTTTGCTGACGTTCAGGGTTAAGCTGTTGTTGCCCAACCAGGTCATAACTTGGGTCAAGGACTTTTCAGCGGCCTCCCTTGCCGTTTCCCAGTCGTGTCCGCTGGACAGTAAGACGGTATCATCGGCGTACGCTATAATGTGAGTAGAAGGGAGGGTAAGTAGGCAGAGTTCATTAACATAGATTTGGAAGAGGAGAGGGCTGAGCAGGCTTCCTTGTGGCACACCGAAATCTAGCAGTTGTTCACTACTGATGTGCTCGCCTATTTTAACGCACTGGGTCCGGTCCGATAGAAAATCTTTGAGCAGTTTTAGAGCTGGGCCGCGTATCCCAATCTGTTCCAATTTTCTGAGTAAAATAGGGACAGAGACAGTGTCAAAGGCCTTGGAGAGGTCCAAGAACAAGCCGACACATTTTTGTTTACAGTCAAGTTTACTGACAAGAGAGTCCAGTAGGGCTAATATCGCGTCTTCCGTTGATACTCCCTTTCTAAAGCCGTACTGGTTTTCAGCAATTATTTTATATTTGTTCAAATAGTTGAGGAGATTTCTGTGGATGATCCTTTCCAGTATTTTTGAAATTACTGGAAGTACCGAGATGGGTCGGTAGTTATTCACACTGCCTCTGTCACCTGTTTTATAGATTGAATGAACGATGGCTTTTTTAAGAGTCTTAGGGAAAGTGCCAGTGGATATTGCGAGATTGCAAATGTGCGTTATGGCAGGAACTAGTTTGTGACTGGTAGATTTGATCAGTTTGGGCGAAATATCATCCCAACCAGCGGCGCAGTTTACGCGAAGGTCCTTAATGATAGCCTCGACCTGTTCTTCGTCTGTCTCCAGTAAGACAATTGAGTTAAGCATCGAGGTTGGGCGGGGAGGAGTACATTGGGCGTTGCTTAAGTTTTGCGGAATGTTATTAGCCAGGTTTCTGCCAACATCAGCAAAGAACCTATTCACGGCGTTGACCGACACGATTGGGTCATTATCTATTTTAAGGAGATCAGTCGGAGCTAATGTTTTTTTGTTTGTGTCAAGTACATTTCGGATTGCCCCCCACATCTTTTTAGGATTATTTTTGGCTTCAGAGTAAGCATTTTGTTCGTACGCAATTTTAAGTCGTTTAAGCAGATTGTTACAAAAATTTCGGTAGCGCAAGTATGTTAGTTTAACAATCGCGTTTTGAGGTTCTCTATTACATTTTTTGTGCATGTTATCGCGATTGCGTATACATCTGAGCAGTCCGACCGTTATCCAGGGTTTAATAATTTTGAGTTTACAGGGGATAGTTCTGTATATGGTGTTCCGTATAAGTATGGGTGTCAGAATTTCATAAAGTTTGTCCATAGCAAGATTAGGGTCATCTGAGTTTGTGATAACTGAAAAATCACAGCTTTCGATGTCGCTGATTGCACTGGATAGGTTTAGGCGGGACGAAGCGCAGCTGTTTGTGTTACGGATTGGGGTGTTGGTTTCTAGGTTTAAAATAACAGCGGAGTGGTCTGTTATAGACGTTTCTATTACCAACGTCGTTGCCGTAAAACTCGTTTTAAGTAACACATGATCCAAACAGTTATTGAGCCGAGTTGGGGTTAAGTGGGCAGGCAGGAGACCGTGTGAAGCTATCAGATTTAGATATTGACAGGAGCGGGGGTCATTGTTGTTTGAGGCAATGTTAATATTGATGTCTCCTATCACTGAGACGGAATTACAGTGCTTACAATCTGACAATAGGTTATCTATACTGTTCAAAAAATTGTCTATATTTTTTTGTGAAGGTGGTCTATATAAAGCTATAATTGTAATATTGCTTTGGATTTTACAGACAAGACAGCTGGCATCGGCAAATGCCGGCTCAGTAACGCTACTGCTCAATGTATCTTTGATGTAGATCACCACGCCATCATTCTGGTTTATAAGGTTGTTGGTTTGGAACGAGGTGTAGCCCAGTATATTTGGGACGGACGCATTTGTCTTTAGCCAACACTCTGTGAGAATTAGGACATCACATTTTATCTTAATAGACACGAGTAGACAGCTGAGTTCGTCGAAGTTCTTATTTAAGCTTCTAATGTTGAGGTGAAAGATATTTAGTGCTAGAGGGGATGTTATGTAGTCAGCACATTCATCCGGAGTACAAGTGAACGACGACGAAACGGTGATATTGTCCAGCTCGTTGTTAATATTATTGATTGACGCCATTGATTAAAGTGCTAATAATCCAGAAAGTGGTACTTGTTATACGGCGTAGGATCCGAATGTGGTAGTGATTGGCGCCGGAAACAGTAAGATAAACAATACTAACATATATTAGAAGTCCGCGCAACACGATAATTACGAAAAAGTAATAATTGGCAGACGAATATGGCTGTGGGTACGAATTTGGACTATGAACATTGTAGTTGCTCACTATTTTGTTATCGTGTGAGTACGTAGAGAATGAGGTGGTACGTGTCAGCGGTGTGTGTGTGTAGTAAGTAAGGCGTGTTTTGGTTTTATTAAAAGCAATAATATTGTTTCATCCACCAAGTTTCTGAACGCACCTTTTGACGTTTGACAGATACAGATTACGTTTCAGTTGTCAGTGCGATGACGTTTGCTAGTCAGTGCCATATTGGTTTGGAAAAAGCTTGCTCCCGTGGTCTTGTATTTTTTGATGCACGCGGCTGTCGTGTAATTATTGATTGAAACTTTGAGTTAATGGTAATCCGATACCATCTTGATCGGGGTTTGATATTTTGTTGATAATTGAGTGAAAATTGAGAAATCTCGCCATTTTGGGTCATGACCGCGAGTAATTTGTTGGTTAAGTACCTAGCCGGCTTTGCCATTTGAACGCCGGTAATTTCCTAAATTCAGTGCTGAACTATTGTACATCCCCGATTGGGTTAGCAAACCGGGATAAAATTCAGTTGGACATTGGTGAGAAGTGCCACGTGTGTGATCAGAAGGTTTGTCCAGGGAAACGTCGGTACGCGCTGTGGGGCGCCCTTTGGTTACTGTCGAATCTACATGACCTTACAAACACAACACAAGCATTTACACTTACACCCCACTCAGATACGACGTGACCAGGGAATACGTCACATCGCCGGTACCAACGTGATGGTAAGTGTATCTAATAGGTGTTTTCACTTTGTCGATTGGAAAAGTATTATTTGATTAGGGCTCCGCGTAATCGCGGACATCGTGAGTCTGCTGGTGCAGTCTCACACAACTGGTAGCAGAGCGTGGTTTAATTGTTAAATTCACCACTTATTGTTGAGTTAAAAGTATTGAGAAGTCTGATTTGTTGCCCGCCAGCCTGACTCAAATTAACATAGATTGTTTGACATAATATATTATGATATATATGTAGTGTCCCTTGTTTCAGGAGCTCGTGGCTAAATAATAACAGCCGCTCGGGTCGATCGTTAGGTTAAGCCGTGCTTGCCTGGGTTGGTCTGTGGATGGGTGACCGCCCATTACATACCGAGTTTTCTCCGTGCCTCGGAAAACACGTTAAGCCGTTGGTCCCGGCTGTCATTTGTAGATCTTTGACAGTCGTTAGGTAGTCAGAGGCCCAAAAAGTCTGACAACCAGTCTTACCAAGGGGTATCGTATTACCCGGTACTAACTGGGTTGTGGAGGTCAGATAGGCAGTCGCTCCATGTAAAATACTGGTATTCAGCTGCATCCGGTAAAACTGGAAGCCGACCCCAACATAGTTGGGAAAAGGCTAGGCAGATGATGATGTAGTGTCCCTTGTGGCTTGTACTTTAATTTGTTATTGTATAAACAAGGTATTGCTTGTACAGGGTCGGATTTGAACTTGTAATAATTCAAATTAAGTTTTATTATTTGGTTTAAATTGTAGTTGGGTCCGGGAAAATTATTCCTGTTGATTATTTAATTGAATTTAATTTGTTTATTTTATATTTGTCCCAATGGCTTCATTGAAAGCTGTAAACCAAGCCATTGGTGGATTGACCTCACAGCTAAGATGGTTTGCCTCTGCTGCTGCAACCGCTGAGCGTCCAGACCTGGAAGAGGCCACGCTTGCCCGGTATGAGCAGTTGAATGCGAGATTGAGTGCGGTTGACACTTTGTTTGCTCGCTTCAATGAATTGATTTTGGGCTTGGACCTGGAAGCATTGGGTCAAGCAGCCCGTGATAAGGTTGTTGCGGATTATGACCAGATGTTGAACCTGGGTGACAAAATAAGTATGCGCGCCAGGGAAATTTTGAAGAGTCGGGACCCTGCCCAGGTCAAAACAGAGACCTCTGTTGTTGCAGGCCCTGGACTTTTGGGTAGACTGCCTACCCTGGAGCTGCCACATTTTGACGGTCACTTGGACCACTGGTTAAGCTTCAGGAACCTGTTTGACAGTTTGGTTGATTCGCGCTCTGACCTCCGACCGGCCCAGAAGTTGGCTTATTTGTTGTCAGCCCTAGGAGGTGAGGCTCGAGCCTTGGTGCAGCACTTGCCGGTGACCGACTCGGCCTATCCCACCGCTCTGGAACTTCTATCCCGACGATACCAGAACAAACGTTGCCTGGCTGATGTCCATATTGACCAGATCTTGGGGTTGCCGGCCATCACCAGAATGTCAGCGTTGCGTGCTGACCTATTGAATCCATTGCTTGCAGCAACCAACGCCTTGAAACGATTGGAATTGCCGGTGGACTATTGGTCCTATCTTTTGGTGCACCTAGTGTTGCAGCGGCTTCCGTCAGACTTGAGGTCCGGCTTTGAGCAGAAGTATGGTGGAGATAGTGCCACCCATCTTCCCCCCTTTGAAGACCTCGTCAAATTTTTGGAGGATGAGTGTCGTTTCCTCGACAACGCTCGTGGTGCCACGGGGTTAAGCCAACCGCCCTCTCAGCCGAGGGCCCAGGGACGGACTAGGACTGTCGGGCCTGGTGATAGCCGCCCTGCCCCCCGTTTTGGTGGCACCCAGAGTAATCTTGCTTGCGGCTATTGTAAGGCCACGGGACATGGCGTACCAACTTGCGCGGCCTTCTTGGAGTTGCACGTGAGTGCCCGCCGCCGAGTTGCCAATGCACGCCGTCTGTGCTTCTCTTGTTTGGGGAATCATTTTCATCGGGATTGCCCCAACCCCCGCCCTTGTTCAATTTGTAGGGGCTCACATCTGGAAGTTTTGTGCGCCAACGCGAACCGCTCTGACAGACCAGCCTCTGATGGGGGTTCGCGCAGGGGGGGGTATGATGGAGATGAGCACCGGGTTTCTCGCTCGCCGGATCAGAATCAAAGAGGGGCCTGCAACTTTGACCGCCGTACTCCACCCCCCGCGCCAGTTGATCGGGAGCCGCGCGACCGCCGATTGACCTCCCCTCGTGAAGGCGAGTATGCAGCTGCTGGTAGGCGACGTTGGCCACACCAGCACCGCCTTCCCTCCCCTCCGTTGGCGGAACGTCCCCGTTTGGAGACGCGCCCCCCGCCGCTCAGGCGTCAGGTAGGATATGCCCCTCCAGCGATGGCGCGCGGCTCGGGACATCGCGCGGATGAGGAGTTTGACTACTATCCTCATCGGGATAGACCCCAGCCTGGATGCGGCGATCGGTCGCCGCCCAGGCATTGCTAGGAAATTGGCGCCTGTCCCGCTAACGTACCTCCCCAGATCGACACGGTTTTGTTGCCAACGGCATCGGTCAGGGTCTGGGGACCCACGGGGGACTCTGTTGTGGTCCGTGCCATTTTGGACACGGGAGCCCAGGGTTGCCTTTTGTCGTCTTGGTTAGCGGGTCGGGTGAGCCTGGATGTCCGTGCCTTTTCAGGCACGATTAATGGAATAGGCGAAACACCTATCCCGACTGTTGAGGGACAAACCTTATTTGGGCTCACTCCTGTGAGTTGTTTGGACCCTAAGGTTTTTCCTTCGGCTATTGTTCTGACGAGTATTTTGGGCTGTCATCCCCAACGTCAGCTGTCGCCTGATATTGTCCGGTTGACGTCAGGCCTGGATTTGGCTGACCGCCGGTTTGATTCCCCTAATACAGCTCATTTGATATTGGGTTCCGATGTACTAGGGAGAATATTGTTGGGTAATATGAAAGTCTTGCAGCCGAACGGTTTGGTGGCTGTCTCGACCATCTTTGGCTTTGCGGTGATGGGCCCAGTGTTGAAGGCTGCCCCTCCACCTGAGCCTGATTGTGCACCCCCTTTGGTGGGGACCGGATTGGCTGACTCGCCCCGAGGATGATTGGCCTCGAACGCCAGTTTTGATGTCGGATCCTTTGCCCGGGCTTAAGGTGCTCGCTGTTGGGACGAAGGACCCTCCGTTTGATCCTGATATTTTGTTGAACCGATACAGCTCCCTCGACAAATTGTTGAACGTTACCTCGTGGATCAGGCGTTTTGGTCACAATGCTAGGAATCCAGGGAACAAGCGCCTGTCACCGGTTCTCTCTCCTCAAGAGCGACAGGAGTCACTCCTCCTGTGGGTTCGCTCTGTGCAGGCCGTACACTTTGAGAAGGAGATCGAGACCTTGAAGTCCGGTAGAGTTAAGTTGTCGGGAGCCGTTATTAAGTTGAACCCCTTTTTGGATGAAACGGGTCTTTTGCGTGTTGGAGGACGGTTGAGGCACTCTAGCCTTCCTTATGGGGTCCGTCACCCCCTTTTGTTGCCCAAGGCGGGCCATTTGATTAAATTGTTGGTGACTGACCGTCACATTAAGAACTCGCACGCCGGTTGCAATGCGCTGTTGGCCATTCTGCAGCGAGAGTTTTGGATTTTGTCGGCTCGTCGTACCATTCGTAGCATCATCTTCCGTTGCATACCGTGCTATCGGACTAAGGCCCCAACGATGCAGCCCCAGATGGGAGACTTGCCTGCTGATCGTGTCAATGAGGCGAGGCCCTTTGCAGGCGTAGGAACGGACTTTGCTGGTCCCTTTTCGATAAAGACGTCTACCCTTCGCAATAGTAAAATTGTCAAGGCTTATTTGTGCGTATTTGTCTGCCTGTCAACTAAGGCAGTGCACTTGGAGCTGGTATCCTCCCTCTCGACGGAGGCCTTTGTGGCAACTTTGGATAGATTTACGTCTCGCCGTGGGTTACCTTCTCTGATCAGGTCTGATTGCGGTACCAACTACAAGGGTACAAGTAACTATTTGAAAGAAGTGTATGACTTTCTTAATGAGAGCCAGGTTGACATTGGTAACAAATTGGCCCGTCGAGGGGTCACTTGGTTGTTTGACCCGCCAGCCTGCCCCCATTGGGGGGGGTATTTTTGAGGCCGCGGTGAAAGCAGCAAAGGGACTCTGGCGGAGATTGTTGGGAGACA
Organism: Xestia xanthographa; assembly: GCA_905147715.2. Taxonomy (NCBI): domain Eukaryota; kingdom Metazoa; phylum Arthropoda; class Insecta; order Lepidoptera; family Noctuidae; genus Xestia; species Xestia xanthographa. The sequence continues at coordinate 17,207,646 of LR990649.1, read as the reverse complement.
CCGTTCTCACCTTTGAGGAATTAGCTACGGTATTTTGTCGCATTGAAGCGGTACTAAATTCGCGTCCATTGTGCCCGCTCTCTTCGGACCCTAATGATTTGGAGGCTCTAACCCCGGGCCATTTCTTGATTGGACAGCCACTTGTCGCTCTGCCTGAGTACCCTTTTGTTGATGTGAGCCAAAATCGGCTATCGCGGTTTCAGTTGGTGCAACAGCTCACTCAGAGCTTTTGGAAGCGTTGGAGCTTAGAGTATCTGCACATCCTCCAGCAGCGCGTCAAGTGGACTGATAAAACTCATCCGCCCAAGATAGGAGACCTCGTCCTTATTAAGGATGTCAACCTTAAGCCTCTGTATTGGCGCCGGGGGCGCATTCTCAATTTGGTGGCTGGCACCGACGGGGTACCTCGTTTTGCTGAGGTTTTAGTGGATGGATCGGTTATGAAGAGAGCGGGCGCAACCTTGTCAAGACTGCCAATTGATTAGCGGACGGGACGGCCCGTCCGGGGGGGGTAGATGTTTCATCCACCGAGTTTCTGAACGCACCTTTTGACGTTTGACAGATACAGATTACGTTTCAGTTGTCAGTGCGATGACGTTTGCTAGTCAGTGCCCTATTGGTTTGGAAAAAGCTTGCTCCCGTGGTCTTGTATTTTTTGATGCACGCGGCTGTCGTGTAATTATTGATTGAAACTTTGAGTTAATGGTAATCCGATACCATCTTGATCGGTGTTTGATATTTTGTTGATAATTGAGTGAAAATTGAGAAATCTCGCCATTTTGGGTCATGACCGCGAGTAATTTGTTGGTTAAGTACCTAGCCGGCTTTGTCATTTGGACGCCGGTAATTTCCTAAATTCAATGCTAAACTATTGTACATCCCCGATTGGGTTAGCAAACCGGGATAAAATTCAGTTGGACATTGGTGAGAAGTGCCACGTGTGTGATCAGAAGGTTTGTCCAGGGAAACGTCGGTACGCGCTGTGGGGCGCCCTTTGGTTACTGTCGAATCTACATGACCTTACAAACACAACACAAGCATTTACACTTACACCCCACTCAGATACGACGTGACCAGGGAATACGTCACATCGCCGGTACCAACGTGATGGTAAGTGTATCTAATAGGTGTTTTCACTTTGTCGATTGGAAAAGTATTATTTGATTAGGGCTCCGCGTAATCGCGGACATCGTGAGTCTGCTGGTGCAGTCTCACACAAATATGTTTGATGTGTGGGTAGTGTAAATTATAAAAGTTAAATAAAATTAGAATTGAGGGTAGGGTCTTAAAAAATATAAGTATGAATAGTATTGAGTTTGACCGACTTATGATTATTAAGTAGTTTGACAAACATATAATATAAACATTTGCAGTGAGCAGTCATTGAATCACTTGCTGTTCCAAGTTTCTTAAGGTTTGTTCTGATCTAACAAGTATTTGTTTTTCTCCTGTGACGTTCCTCAAGAAGATGTTGCCGTTTGAACTCCAACAGAAGTCGTACTTGTTGAGTTTTGCGAATTCCTTGGCGGTGAAAAATAGTTTTCTGGAACTGGCCGGGAGGTGTTCTGATATAAAAATCGGTCTTCGTTCACAATTCAAACCAATGCTATTAGTATTAAGGCGGTCATCTCCTCTGTGTGTTTTATTGAATTTCCTGGCCGCGGTGATTAATTGATTTTTACACTGGACATTAGAAAATTCAGCGATAATCGGTCTGATCGAATCTGGTTTACCCGGTAGACGGTAAACATCACGCACGTCAGAATTATTTATCTTTATATCAACAATTGAGCCTACTTTGGTGATGATCGCACTGAGGTCCGACGCAGCTTCGTTCTCCACGGACGGCACGTTACGGATTTCAATGGGGGAGGGCCGAGATACACGCTGTAAATCTTGTATTTTAGTTTCTAAGATCAATAGACTATTCTTTTTGGAGTGACTCAACTTGTTTTAGCATGTCGTCGTACTGTTGACTAATGAAGGAAATGTTTTTTTCTATTTCCGTGTTAGATTTTTGAATAGCCTGGTTTTGGAGCTTTAGCTCAACTATGTCGGACGCAAGCTTGTTCAAAGAAGAGGTTTGTTCGCCACACAGTTTAGTTATGTATTTTTCTTGGTCGGTTTTCCAGTTCTTGAGCATTTCATGTATTTCCTTTTTAAACTTCAGCAATTCGGCTCCCGGGGAGCAACACGGCCGAGGACGTTTATAAGGGTGACGTATTGTAATGTTTACATCGTCGTCAATCGGACTGCTCGTTATCATTTGGGGAATATCGGAGTCGGACAAAGCTTGCGTAATGTTGACTTTCGAAGTGTTTGACGGCGGCGAGCGCTGCATACGGGGCATCATGAGTGGCAGGACGACGTAAGGCGCAAAACATACAGAAAAGGACCTGCGTCAAGTGGAAGGTGAGGACGCCGCCGTGGCGTCGCTCAAGTCACTCCTCAAAGAGGGGACTTATCGCCACTATCGTGGCGTGCCCTGCACGGGATTGGGTGCACCCTGTGTGGAAGCTGTCACAAGAGCATAGATATTTTAAAATAATGGAAAAATTATGTCCGTATCCTACAGTGTATAAAATGTCACTAGAATGTTTCCACATTCTATTGTCGAAAGTAAAACACGGTCTTCCTTTTTCTGCACCTACTGTATAAACAAAAGTCGTGCTGCTTGCGCGCCTCTCCAGTCGCGACTGCTAGCGACGCGGAACAGGCGACGAAACGACGTGCCTGCGCCACGCCGCTTGAGTATAATTCACATCGTGTCGCCTGCCTACATTTTGTATTGAAACGTTTTGAAGCGGCAAGATGCCTGCGCCGCGCCTTCACCTTACGCCGTTTCTATATAATTCGCGCCTAAAGTGGACCTTAAGTACTCACGGTTATACGTTAGGCTCGTAGCAATATGGGTCACCATGGCTCCTTATCGGGCAGCGCCTGCGACGATTTAGTGCGGTCTTGGAGAAAGCGAGACAGCAATTATGGAAGGCAGCACTGTTTCCGCGGAGGCGAAGGCGGCCCGTGCGGGGCAGGGTCACGCCACTAATTCGGCGGTGAGCGTTGTGGTGACGGACTCACTTAGATTATACGAGTTTAAGCTCTTTGTCGTTTAAATAGAGGTTAGCGTGACGTACTTGCTCAGTTGTATTTTTAATTTGAACTAAAAACACGTCTACTCTCGAACACGGTACGGAACGAACCAAGTACTAGTACTTTTCCCGCGACTTTCTCCGCGAAAATTGTGATAGCTCGGCTAATTTGCATGATACCATTTATAGCTTATGTTACTTCGTAAAGATGTAGCTTTCTAAGTGTGAAAGTGTTTTTAAAATCGGTTGAGTAGTTCTTGAGTTAAATCGTGACAAACAAACAAAAAACAAAATCTTTCCTCTTTATAATATTATTAGTGTAGATTAGTTTAGATCTGTCATACCTTATCATCATCACATATCATATTCACGCGCACACACACACACTCACACACACACAAGTCGCGCTTAACTAGAATGTTTTATTTTCGTATTTTTTTATTCAATGTAGAAGTTTTCAGAAAATCCCATATACCGTGTACAATATGTCAATATATTGTATTCATTTTTTATATTTATCGGTACTAACTGGGTTGTGGAGGTCAGATAGGGAGTCGCTCCATGTAAAATACTGGTATTCAGCTGCATCCGGTAAAACTGGAAGCCGATCCCAACATAGTTGGGAAAAGGCTAGGCAGATGATGATGATTTTTTATATTTATCTAGTGTCCGCAATGGATGGACTGTGCAAATGATGATATTGTAAGAAAGGTGACTGATGAGATGACGATAGTAATGCTCCTGCACTGACCCTAATTAAATTATCATAGAGTCGAACGATGATGATGATTATGATGACCCGGGTGTCCTTAACTGGTCCACAGGCTGTCGGTGCCTGTTTGACTGATCCTTAAAAGAGCTCAATAATGTTGGTATCAGCTGATATGAGAACAAAGTATTTCTATTAATCCATCATTGCTCTATTGACGCTTCTGATCTTCTTAATTTGCTGGCGTACTTATTTGTTCCGGATAATAGGGTATATGCATGATCTTTTTTTATCACTCTAAACAAAGCGTATCAGAAATATCAAAGTGAAATTATTTATTTAATATCTATATTTTTTTTTAAGATATATGCATTTGTAACTGCTGATTAGACAGAGAGATCCGATACAGCGAATGACGTCATTAGCTGCATCGACGTATATAATCCATACTAAATTTCGTTTATCTAGAAATAGAAAGAAACAAAAGTTTAAATGGTTATAACTTTTGTGTTGTTTGGCCGATTTATGTCTTGTTTTCGCTTTTTATCATTATTTTTATAATACTTTAACATTCCGTATCGAAATAAAAATAAGGAAAATTTATGCATATTCCCCATTACTGCAGAAAGCACGGGCTGTTTGCCGTGCCTCCATGTCGCACAGTCGCTCGTGCTAAGTCGCAATTACTCGCACTCTGGCCGCGCTTGATTACTTCTCTTGAATTTTTAATCCAACAGACGATCTGTTTGCGGATGGATGGACGAAGATTTTAAAGGCATGTCAGAAGTATTGAGAGAGGAATTTATGACAGTGTGAACCTATTGGTAGTTTGTTATTTTATATATTTTAATTTTATGATATACTTAACTCATTTAGTTCTAGTTTTAGTTCCTGTAATTGGTTTAGAAATACAGACATTGTAATGAAATAAATTAATAATGATAGATAATAATAATAAATCATTTAAACCTCACCACAACAGTTAGATACACATCTAATTCGCCGAAACTCTCACTTCATCACTCATTCACTCGAACTCTCATTTCATCTGTTCTCAGCCGAAAACTGAACATTTTTTTTCGTATTCAACCTCGGTACGTATGTGAGGTTTGTTAAAGAACCTTATTTCGTCGTACAAAGAGCCCGTGCTTTGGAATAATGAGGTTCTCACTAGAGCACACTTGAGCGTCGTTCCTCCTATTTCAAACTTGACTTTACGGCATCAAGACATGAGATATGAAAAAAACTTTTAGTGGTTGTACTTTTTTGAAGTGTTGTTTGTGGTGACTATTATAGATAATTTTTCGTTTCGAGTAAATACATCAGTTGTAGCTCTCTTACGTAATATAAATCAATAAATAAATATTGCTGGACATTACACACAGCGCCATGTGCCTAGTGCCACACTAAGCAACGAGGCTTGTGCCGTGGACACCAGATAGTTGATATACTACATAGATACTTTTAGTTTGTATATACATACTTATTATACATATAAATATCCATGACTCGGAAACAAATGTCTATGCTCATCACACAAACATTTGTTTCCACCGGGATCCGAACCCGGGACCCTAAGAACGCAAGGCAGCCTCACTACCGCTGCGCCATTCGGGTCGTCATATAACATAACATCACGCCTGTAATCCCAGAAGGGTAAGGCAGAAGTGTAACTAATAGTACACCCACATTGCGCCAATTATGTTAAAGTCCCGTTTAATATGGGGCGAGCGTATTGCCACCAACGAGGCACAGATCTAGACTCCACGGCTGCTTCTAAGAAATGCCTGATGGAAAAACCCAATAACACTTTGCCCGACCCGAGAATCGAACCAAGGACCTTTTGCTTAGCTGTTCCGCTTGCGACCATAAGACCAACGAGGCAGTCTCTCATATATATCTTGGTTTTATAAAAACAATATATACATTATAAAAAATTATATCCAGTGCCCCAATGCTTTGACATTTGTATGAAACGGCTAACAACTGTCCAACCAGCGAAAGTGACGAATCAACGAAACTGACGTATTAATTAAACTGACGAGTTCCAGTGCTACGCGGACTCATAACAATAATTAATTTCATCATCATCATTTCAGCCAAAAGACGTCTACTGCTGGACTCCCTCAAGTGTCGCCACATTGACCGGTCCCGTGCGACTCGCATCTAGCGGATTCCCGCAACCCTCACCAGGTCATCGGTCCACCTAGTGGGAGGCCTTCCAACGCAACGTCCTCCGGTTCGCGGTCGCTACTCCAGAACTTTTCGGCCCCATCGGCCATCCGTTCTGCGAGCAATGTGCCCTGCCCACTGCCACTTAAGTTTGGCAATTCTTCGGCCTACGTCGGTAACCTTGGTTCTCTTGCGGATGTCTTCATTTCAGATTCGATCGCGCAAGGAAACTCCGAGCAGAGCCCTCTCCATTGCCCTTTCCATATAATTTACACCCTTAACTTTTAATTGTACAACAGCTGACCTACAAACCACATTTTTGGTAACTTTTCCTAAAGTCAACATCATAGTATCGAGAGGAAATACTACATCAAACAATAGATATAAATAATCATTTCTCCGGAATGCCTTTGTCTATCTCAAAACAATATCCTTACATCATCATCCCTTCAAATACATCCTAAAACTTCTTTGTGAAACATCAAAGAATATTTTCATGGAGCACAAAACAAAAATCTATTACGTTACGTTCCGATTTCTCAAACGTTTACCTGTACAATATATCCGTCTATTATCCCTGTCTCGGATCTATATGGGTTCAGCAGAAATGTTGTATCATTGTTTATGGAAAGTCATTCAATCGGGGCGTACAATGGATGTACGGAACCGCTGCGGAACATATCGTCCGCGTCTTGTGTAGTCTCGTTAATCTTAATCTTTCTATCTGCTGGTCATGGCTCGCTTGCTTGAATGACGTAGAATAATAACTGTGTTCTTTTTTTAAGTGGGGTTTCTTTGTTGGCCTGTATTCTTGATGTTTATTTGTTTCGTAAAATTAATATTGTGTGGTCGAGACGGCGCACTAAGGGGTATTTAGGCGATCTAGCTGGCCAAAATAGTGAAATCCAGACAAACGAATACCTGTGTTACAAAATGCAACGACTGGGCCACACAAAGAATGCGTATGCGCGCCCCTCCACCCGCGCGGCCGCCTGTAACGACGGTCGACTCTCGATCGTTTATCTAAGTGCGCGCTTGTGTCATTCGCAACAGTTATTTTTCAATATTTTCGAAGTTGTTTTATATAATTTGTGTTACTTTCCTGAGAGATTTTGTGTTAAATATGGCAGAAGTAGGTATGTAAGAATATATTAGTAATACTTTTATCATCACAACAATGTTTGTTCCTATTTCTTTTTATTTTACTTATAAGAGAAATTTATTATATATTCTTAACAATTTTTTTACAAAGATTGGAGGATTAGTTGTACATCAGGGTGCGTCCCGGCTCTCTTTTCAAAGTATATTGGTCCCATGTCACTATTTTCTAGAAAAGTAGTAATCCGTTCCGACTTGGTCCGATTTCATGAAATATCACAACATGTTAAAAAGCAATACAGTATGGAAATAAAAGGTTTTTTTGTTTGTCCGGGCTATTTTTGAAAATACTGAACTGATTTTGAGGGGACTTTGTTTGTCTAGTTTGTTATCGTTTATTCACATGTTTTCATAATTTTTATATCTTTGATTACGTTAATACATACTTATGTCGATTACACAGCATAAATCTGTTTTTATTTACCCAACACATCGCAGTTAGGCACAGAAAGCTTTAGTAATCGGTTTCAGAACCAATTAGTAACGTAGATAATTTTGACCAACTAGATCGTTAAAATATCCCATAGTGCGGCGCGGGAAAAGACTACCTATCTGAAAGGGCTACGGACTATGGAAAGGCTTTTGAACAGGTATGGTACAGCAACGGCTAAGTATACAACAGGGTGTAAACAGACTCATCACGAAGCCGTCAACCAAGCATTCTGTACATCAAACTAAGTAACGCAAAATTCCTTTTTTTTTTGGGATGAAAAATCGCGTTTTTCGGTAGGACTCAACGTAATGCATTTAAAACACTGTGCTGGTGGATGGATTGAATAGTACGGAGGTCATGAAGGTGTTTACAGTAAAAATCATACATTACAAACATCTATTAAAAAAAAAACTTGTGAGAGAGTTGGAACTTTGACCCCCAATATCTCTATAACTAGAAGATTCCCAGGTATAGTCTAGAAAAAAAAAAATTTGCGTAATGACAGGGAGAACAAGTGCCTTTCGGCTTCGTTAAGAGTCTTTTAACATCCTTTATAAAATAGTCAATGTCGTTCTTGCTAGACCACTTTTAGGTTGAATGTCGTATTACCTAGTACTAAATGGATTGTGAAGGTCAGATAAGCAGTAAAATACTGGCATTCAGCTGCATCCGGTTAGACTGGAAGCCGACTCTGATATAGTTGGGAAAAGGCTAAGCAGATGAGGCAGATATTGTTTATTTATTGCTAAAGCGGTCATTAAGACACACTTTGAAAAAAAAAAAACAAGTATAAGCCCATTACAGCTGTGACAGACGGACGGGCACATACCGGACCCTTAGTAGGTATACATATTAATAATATATTTATGTAATAGGATACGAAACCTTGTATTAGTACAGTCATTCAGACAACAAAGTGTAATGTCTCTAACAAAGTATTACACTTTGTACTAGAACCTCAGCTGTTTTATTACAAAACTTATTTATTTAGGTACTCATATATACAGTATGATATTACCCGGTACTTATTGTTATTCGGAACACAAAGCTAGCAGTAATTCGAAGAAAATCTGTGCCAGTTTTTGTAGGAACTTCCAATATATTATACATAGAAACTCATTACCTTTCCTAAAGAATAATTTTATTTGTTTTTTTCTGTTTTGTGTGAGATAGCTTATACAAATATGGTTAGTAAGTTTTCAAAAGGGTCAGAGACCTTCATTCATACTTTGGGACTTTCATTGTCAATCCTACTTCCTATTAAATATTATGAATGCGAAAGTTGGTGAGTATGGATGTATGGATGTTTGTTACTCTTTCACGCAAAAACTACTGAACAGATTTGGATGAAATTTGGCACACAGATAGTTTATAAACTGGATTAACACATAGAGTACTTTTTATCCCGGTAGTAAGATCTCATGGGACAATTATCAAACTTCACGCGGGCGAAGCCGCTAGCAGAAGCTAGTGATATAGAAAGATCTAATAAAGAAAATGGCGATTTCGAAGATCAAAAAATGACAGATGATCGCGGGTAATACCTGATTAAGCCTCTAGTAGACCAGCAGGCTTAGCCAAGTTGACAATCTACAATCGTTAACGCTAGTAGAAAACGTTAAATCACGTGTTCAACACAAACGAATAGAAAATTCGTAGACAAGTTTACCTACATCGTTCAAAATGATAGAATAGAATGTTATCGTTTCTACAATGTTGATTGCTATACTCTTTGGTACGAACGCCATAACCATAAACTAAAGTGTAGGTTTTTTCTACAGACATTAGAGAACGAGCGATCGACTCAGTCATGTCAATTTGGCTGTCAATTTAGCGCTTTCTACAATCGCTTACGCCGAGGCGCTTACGATTGTAGATAGAGAATTGATACGAAACGTTTGTAACCTGGCTAGGCCTGCTGGGAAGCAATACACTTTTACGCAATACGACCTGTAACTAACTACATAATTATGTAAAAAATCTTATAGGTAAAATTTGACTCGCTTCCCGAATTCCGATTGAGCTGAAATTTCGCATACGTGTTTAGTTTGAATAACAATGCATGGTTTACCTTAGCTAACCAGGTGACGTCATTATAAATTCAATATGGCAGACTCCCAAAGATGGTAGACCAGTTATTATTTATGCATTCCCATGATGAAAGATATTAAATGAGTTTGCTAAGAAAAGTACGAGAAATAAATGTCGATATTTTATTTATTTACGTGCGCCACACTTTTGATTGGAATAAAGACAAGATGACTTTACATTACAAGCCGACATGCAATCTACATTTTAAAAAGAAAAACGGCTAACGTAATATAAAGTTTAAATCCACATTAAGCATTCCCCTACACAAAAATAGGCATAAAAAACCAGCATACCGGTACGGTAGACACAAAAAGCGGCTATATTTTTTTAAAGCCAAACTAACGGTACCTAATCGAAAACTGTAATGAATCAAAGGACTGTTGCGTAGTTCAGAATGTTCAGATAGCTTTTTCCTGCTCTACCCACTCTTTTATTTTTACCTTTCACTCGCCAGAGTCTCGTTAGCTGGGACTGAATTGAAATTATCTTGTTATTCCTAGGGTTTTTTTTCAAAGTGGCGGTCTTAATACCCTTTTGAAGTTAGTTTTTGTAATGTATTTTATAGTGGACAGATTTACCGTGACGCTGAACGCTCTTTGTCTTGTTTTTAGGTCAACAGGTAAAGTAAATGAGGTTTATGTAAAGTGTTTTGATGTTTTATTCTTATTTTAATTTGGTTTTATAAAAAGAAGACTTATTTTTTTCTGTTAGTTAGTCTGACTAGTCGTTTAACTTTAAAATCTAAACACTGGAAATTTAATAAACCTCTGTTATGCTGGAACTCGTGGAGGAGCTCGTGGCTAAATAATAACAGCCACTCGGATCGATCGTTAGGTTAAGCCGTGCTTGCCTAGGTTAGTCTATGGATGGGTGACCACCCATTACATACCGAGTTTCCTTCGTGCCTCGGAAAGCACGTTAAGCTGTTGGTCCCGGCTGTCATTTGTAGATCTTTGACAGTCGTTAGGTAGTCAGAGACCCAAAAAGTCTGACAACCAGTCTTACCAAGGGGTATCGTATTACCCGGTACTAACTGGGTTGTGGAGGTCAGATAGGCAGTCGCTCCATGTAAAATACTGGTATTCAGCTGCATCCGGTCAGACTGGAAGCCGACCACAACATAGTTGGGAAAAGGCTAGGCAGATGATGATGATGTTATGCTGGAACTCTTAACCACAATTATGATTTTGCTACAACATTAAGCCATGTGAAGCTACCAAAAATATTATAATCTTGTCCATTTTCAAAATTAAACCTAAACCGTACCACAAGCCATCCAAAATGCAAAGTAACATGAAATGACAAGGCAAGTTCCAAATGGCAATCTTAATTTTCAATTTGATCATAGTATACAGGGTGTTAAAGCAGTTGCGTGCCATAGCTTAGGTGTAAGTTTTTTTTTTTCCAGGGTTTCTTTATCGATACTGAACCTACCCCTAAGCTATGGCACGCGACTACTTTAACACCCTGTATATATATGTCGCAAACATACTTCAACAAAACAATACTCATATAATAATGAATATACTGAATACATACACCATACATTTGATACGTTTCAGCAGTATCATAGTTTATTTCGAAAATTCAATCGAAGACTCCATTAATACTCTGGAGACGTTATTGATATTCAGTTCAATCATTTTACAGGCAGTTCTTCATTTGTTTAACTTATCGCTTACAAGTTTTTTTTAGACTGTTGTCTCGCTATTTGATTGAGTAAATAAATAGATAGGTACTTTATGTGCCTCAATATAATTTATTTTAAAGCAACCCTAATTATATTTTTAAATATTGTGTTTGGAATTTTTATAATTTCAAAGAGTTTCTAGAAGTAAAAAGTTATAGAATTGTTCACAGATTAAAGTTTTAAAAACTTTACCAAACTAGTCACAGTACTTTTTCACGTCTTTTATTTAGTTGGCAAATCGAGAAAGTTACCAAACGGGATGTATCCATTCTTGGGAACTGCTTGATCTTATTCCGAAAATTCTTCACTAATTGAAAGCTAACTATGGCAGATAACACTTGGGGACAATGTCTTCAAGTGTCATAGGCCATTTTAAAACATTCCCATGGGATAATTTCCGGCCATACGCGAGCAAAGCCGCGGTCAAAAGCTAGTTATTTATAGACTAAAACCAATAATCCAATTTCATCACAAACACACAGGGTATTAGAGGGATGACCCTTTCCATTAAGGTGACTACAGGAGCTAAATTAGCAACTCTATTTGTGGCAGTTCAAACTTCGTTTGAAATACTGTTAGAATAGAGTTCTAATCAGCTTGCACTACAAAGTGGTTGTTACGTCAGTCACTGTGGGCCGAATAGTGCGAAATGAGTGGTTTTTTGCGTATTAAAAAAATCTATTGATTGGACTAAAAAAATAAAACACTACTATGCTAATATGTTGCTTGTAGAATTATTTGCCAAAAAATCAGAATGATCGTATGTATTATTATTATTATTAGTATGGGTTTTACTCGTTAAAATAAATTTTTAGAGATAACTTAACTAACGTGATTTTTTTTATCGAGTAAAATTAGTTGTATTATGTTTTCAAAACACTATCATACTAGCATATATCCTGAAGAATATCATATATTTTTTGGTTTTGTTTATTGCAGTGAATAATAATTGTGCTTTTTTACATTATAAAACTCGCGTTTAGCTCCTGTAGTCCCCATAATCTACATACAAATCGCAACGCCCTGTCAGTCGCGACGACGTTTCCCGACAAAGGACGTATTTCCCCACGTCTCCTCATCGCTTTTCACATTTGCTTTGAATAAAGATGCCAGATTGTAAATTAGTGAACTTAAAATGTAACTTACGGGATAAATCTTCCGTGATTATTGTTTATTTTGTTTTGTTTTTGTTTGTTTTGTGTTAGCTTTTGTCAATTTATTTTATTGACCGTGGTGAGTTTCCTGATCTAATGAAATATAGTAAAATAATACCATTGTTTAAATCGGGTAGTACATCAGACCCCACAAATTATAAACCCATTTCAGTACTACCCACCTTTAGTAAAATTTTTGAAAAATTTAATTTTGGCACAAATGCAAAGTTTTTTCAATAAATATAAGTTATTGCATAAAAAACAGTTTGATTTTACGGGGGGTCGTTCAACTACTGATTGAACTTTTAGGACACATTTATAATGCCTGGGAGGACAAATGCGACGCTTTGGGCATTTTTTGCGATTTATCTAAGGCTTTCGATTGTATTCTTCATGAATCATTAATCAGGAAACTACACCACTACGGAATCCGTAACGCCTCCCTGGATCTTCTTATTTCATACTAGCTTCTGCCCGCGACATCGTACGCGGAACCTGTTGCTTATGTCAGCGTTAACGGGGTCGTCAAAAACGAAGATCTGATACGTCTGATGTTGAAGCGCAATTCTCTATCCGTGAAAGTCTCCGACTCGCGAGACAATGCGTGACGTTCACGATCAGCAGTCAGTCGCGCATTTCGTTCCCCACTTGTCTCTAGATACCTAGAAGTCGATGTGTAGATACGCTGAGAACTCAAGCGTAATTATCTTTCCGTGAACATCTCCAACTCGCGAGACAATGCAGACGTTCACGATCAGCGGTCAGTCGCGCATCATATTCTTCACTGGTCTCTAGAGACCTGGATGTAGATGCGTAAATACGCTGAGAACGCAGGCGTGCTTCGAGATCCAAAGAGGTTTCCACGGAGCGAGTTGAACCCTGATGTTCTCAAACAGCATCAAGTCTCTCCTGACGCTCTTCGGTAGATTCTTAGGATCTTATGATCCTCAATCTTTTAGCTCCTTTGGAACATTGGGAAAGATTTGACCTCTTTCTAGGCATGGTTATAGTTTTATTAAAATCTAAGTGACTGCTCCGCTGCGTTACCAGGTAGGCTACCGTGCCACGAAGATAAATGGAAAAGGAAATTAAACACTAAAATAACATAAGCCGGAAGGCATATTTATTCGATAAAAAAAATAAAAAAATAGGAGTTTTGGCCAGTAGAGTCAAATTTTCAATGTTGTACCATCGTCATCGAAAATCAGTCCTAAACTGTTACCACCCTCACCGCGTGGAGGTACTCCCAGCTTATGTTATTTTATAATTATTCATTGAAATTAGTGATAGCTTTGATTTCCACATCAGATGTTACTGATCTTCGATTTTTATAAGTCAACAGGAAACGCCCATCAGACCGAACAACTTTTGCTAAAACGTCATTCCTATATATATGTTAGTGTTGCTGGGCTCTTGGAGTTCCACATCAGGTGTTTCAGATCTCCAAATTTATTCTCTTACCAGAAAATTCTCATCACGTGGAACAATGTTTGCTATGGTACCATTTTTGTATCTCTTATAGTTTAGCTGGTCTGTTGCGGTTCTGCATCAGGTGTTCAAGTTTCCAAAATAAATTATAGCCTATATGTTGCCCAGACTCAATACCTATACAACAAACAAAAAATCATTCAAATCCGTCCAGCAGTTGCGAAGATTAGCGTGTACAAACAAACAGACAAACAGACAGACTTTTTTTTTGGGATTCGTGCTCTATTACTGTTTCTAAAACCCCTTCAATTATTTCTTTTCTTTTTTAATATATTCAATGTACAGACACAGTTTTTTTACTGTTTTATCATATGTATAGATTTTAGTGACAGGATTCAGAGAGTTGATGTTAAAGGGAAAAGATCTCCCGGATCCGTAGTAAGAATGGGGGTACCCCAGGGCTCAATTCTTGGTCCATTTTTGTTTCTTATTTATATAAATGACTTGCCTTACCTCATAAAGGATACTCATGACATAGTATTGTTAGCAGACGACACTTCTCTTTTATTTAAACTCAAACGTCAGCAGTTAGTTACGGATGATGTTAATAGCGCCCTGGCAAAAGTCGTTAATTGGTTTAATGTTATAATCTATTCATAAATGAGAAGAAAACTAAATGTATTAAGTTTACGATACCCCATGTAAGACAAGTGGAAACTACTGTACTAATTAAGAATGAAGAGTTAAAACCGGAAGATAGCACAGTCTTCTTAGGCATCACTTTGGATGCCAAGTTTCAGTGGGGCCCGCATATAGACAAATTGTCGAAGAAACTTAGCTCTGCAGCATTCGCCGTTAGAAGAATTTGTGATTTAACTGATTTAGAGACAGCCCGTTTAGTTTAGTTATTTGCATAGCGTGATGTTGTACGGTATTATCTTGTGGGGCAATGCCGCCGATATTCAGACAATATTTGTTTTGCAAAAAAGGGCAGGGCAGGGGCGTTCAATTTATAAATTAAGACCCAGATACTCCCTCAGAGAAACATTTAAAGAGACTAATATTCGTACTGTGCCCTCTCAGTTTATTTATGAAAACCTTTTGTACGCACACAAAAATATCAATTTATATAAAAAATACAGTGATATCCACAACATAAACACGAGGAACAAACACAAATTTGTTGTTCCTGCAACGAGGCTCAAAAAAATAGGGGGTACGTTCAGATGCCAATGTATACGCTTTTACAATAAACTTCCGAGCCAAATTCATGCACTAAGCCTAAATAAATTCAAATCGTTTATAAAACGGAAGTTGTGCCTGAAAGCCTACTATCATGTTAATCACTATCTTGAAGATAAAAAAGCTTGGGATTAAGCTGCTCCAATTAAATTTGCTCTGTGAATGTCGAAATTTCGGAATTCGCCTGTTTATTATTGATTCCTTTCTTTTATACACTCTGACATTGAATGTTTTGACATGTATTTTATTATTTTTTATTATTTTATGACATTTACTGATTTGACATGAATACTTATTTTATTAAGTATTTTACTTTTTTATTTTATTATCATTGCGGCATTTAATGATTTTTGTGATTTTTTTTACTTACATTCATTTGGAAAGAACTTGTTATTAATTTTATTTGATTATTGTGAATGCCCCACATTCACAATAATCAAATAAAATTAATAACAAGTTCCAAGACCATGTGGGTCACATTTTTATTTTTTTGTTTGTTTTTTCCCACAACTGTCTGGCAGTTTGAGTACTATAAGCGACCTACCCAAATGTCCTTTCTTTTGTATTGTTCGTCGTTTCGTTGAGCTCCTTGAGTTATAAGTCGAGCTACACGTTAACTGACAAAATGCTTGCACTGACTGGACAGGTCCACTCAAATCCGTATGGTTCTTTCTTCAAAAGACCATCTCAGGCACTAATCTGCATAGTCCTCATGTGAATTGAGCAAGATTATGTCTGAACTTTAAAAGAGACTACGACCTCTGAGTTTATTTCGGCTGTTTCTTCTCAGGGTAGTCAGGTACGAAACACCGGCCCCATCTAGTTTTAAAAAATGACGTGTAAAAGTGTTTGTAAAAACCAACTTGCAAAATAATCATCATTTATCATTTATCAATATTCATTGATTTACAAAAACAAAAAATACGTGTTCATTATTTTCCAATGCTATAACTGACGGACTAAATAGATTTGTAATTTATTGATGGTGGAAACTAGTCTATTGTTTGAAAACTATCTATAACTTATATTTATCATGCATATTAATCGAACTATCACAATTTTTGCGAACTAAGTCGCGGGCGGAGTGCTAGTTCATAATAAAGTTAATAGTAAAATTTTGGACAATCCATAATAATGAATAAATCACAATTCTAATTTATTATGAGCATACTAATAAATAATATAAGTGTGACAACCTTAATCGTAGTCACAGCTTTTATAATAATAAATTGTCAAACGTTTCAATAAATAATCATCGGTATTAAGCACGACTTAAATCGCTCATTATTATCCAAAATGATTTTGATTTAAGAAATAATTTAAACCAAACCAGTGACCGTTTATTATGTTATACCTTACATTTCCTGTTACCATACTGAACTTGCTTCACGTTTGTAGAGAAAACAAACATTGTTAACATATTATGCATAAACAATCCAACATTGTAACGCAATACTTTGGCACAAATACAAGCAATTATGTTCTCATAACGTGTTTGTTATTACCTAACTATGAGGACATAATACACACACATATATACATGAACACTCGTACATTTGTCTACCTAAGTGTGGCTGCAAACTAAGCTACTAACCGCAGCAACAGCGTGGCGGCAACTCGCCACAAGTTGCGGTCGACAGTTCACATGCATTTTCTATGAAGTCTGCGCGAATTCGGCATTCGTCGCGTCCGGCTGAGTTTGGAACTTCGGTCGTCTTGAGGTAATTGTGGCCGGTATTGTGGTCGCGCCTGGTAATAGCGACCACAAGTCCGTGCTAACTTGGTGGAGATAGGTTCACACCTTCCTTTGCTAAAAATAGGGCTCATCAACTTCAAAGGTTTTGTTAATGGCATAGGCTGACAGTAACATGAAACATGATGATTTCTATAACTTTATTTCAATTAGTAATGGTGGGATTTGTTACTAATAAGAAGATTTGACACGTAACTTTAGGTACGTAACGTAACACTTATTATAATATTGAAGATGACAATGTGTAGTCTAGTTGGCGTTAGTTTATAGTATAAACAAAAGTTAGCCAACAAATCACATGTCCCATTATTTCATGATTACAATGCTGAATTATACAACCGTTCCATTTGTGTTTACGTTTATGAGTATTTGTTCTGGTAGTGTAATATCTCATCTTTCATTTATTGTTTATCAGCCTCTATCATTGGAGGCTTGATATCTAATATTTACAAAATATGGGATGGTAATGCATGATGGTGGATGGAACCGGCTTTTAACACAACGGTTGATATCTTAAATAAGAAGAAACTGACTGACTGACTCATCTATCAACGCACAGCCCAAACCACTGGGTCTACAGATCCCAAATTTTGCGAGTAGATTCGTGGTCTAGGGGTGCACTGAGAAAAGATTTTTCAAAATTCACCCCCTAAAGGGGTTAAACGGGGCTCCAAAGTTTGTACGGGGAAACAAGATTAGTTAGACTATTTTATTCGAAACTTCACAGGATTGTTTCTACTGATAATGAGTAGAAACATTTTTCAGGTATTTTCAAAATTCAACCCCTAAGAGGGGGAAATGGGATGACAAGTATAAAAATCAATGCACAGCCTAAACCGCTGGGTCTACAGATTCCAAATTTGGCAAGTAGGTTCCTTATGTGGTATAGGGGTGCACTAAGAATGGATTTTTCAAAATTACCCCCCTAAAGGGGTTAAACGGGGCTCCAAAGTTTGTATGGAAACAAGATTATTTAGACTGTTTTATTCGAAACTTCACAGGAATACTCTTATCGATAAATGAGTAAACATTTGTGTCTCAGTTTTTTTGAGAATTCAACCCCTAAAGGGGGAAATGGGGTAAACAAAGTCTGAAAATTAACATGGGTATTGTTATGGTGTATTGGGTTGGGTGTATTACAAAAACAACGATTTTAAGATTTAATGTGGCGGACCTAAAATACTATCATTCCCTGTTGGGGGTGCGATGGAATTGAAATGTCCAAAAATCAATATGAGTGATGGGTTCTGATTACGAAAATAGCATTTATTTTGAGATCCAGAAGATGTCAGATTCGACTTTTATACAGGGTTATGGTTGATTTATTGTGTTGATTGTGATAACGATGATGGTGATTTTGGTAATGATGATGATGATAGTGATGATAATGATTGTGATTACGATTATAACGATTTTGATAACGATGATGGTGTTTATAATAGTGATTGTGATGGTGATTGTGACAGTGACGGTGATTGTGATGGTGATAGCGATAGTAATGGTTATTGTGATAGTGATAGTGATTGTGACTGTGATAGTGATGGTGATTGTGATAGTGATTGTGACAGTGATGATGATTGCTATAACGAGGATGGAGATTGTTTTGATGATGATTGTGACTATGATGATAATGGTTGTGATTACGATGATAATGATTGTGATAATGATGATGGTGATGGTGATTGTGATAATGATGGTGGTTGTGATTGTGATGGTGATGGTGTTGGTGATTGTGATAGTGATGGTCATTGTGATAATGTTTGTGATTATGATTGTGATAATGATGGTGGTGATTGTGATAATGATGATGATGATTGTGACAGTGATTGTGATAGTGATTGTGATAGTGATGGTTATGAAACTTGGCACATAAATAGTTTTTAACCTGGATTAACATGTAGGACATTATTTTTCCATTTAGTTTAATCCAGTGGGACAGTTACCAAACTTCACGCGGGCGAAGCCGCGGGTAACAGCTAGTATTTTAGAATTGAATTAGTTCATCATCTACCTATAGCTTTTTCTCAACTTTGTTGGGGTCGGCTTCCCGTCTAACCAGATGCTGCTGAATACCAGTAATTTACATGGAGCAACTGCCTATCTGACATTCACAAACCAGTACCCAGGTAATCCGATACTCCTTGGTAAGACAGGTTTTCAGACAGTGGTAATTAAATTAGGCATTAATTTAAGTATTGGCTTGTATTATATTAACACCAACTAAAATTTCCACTGTTGTGATGCTTAGCATTCCAAAGGAAAAACGACGAGTTGCTATATATCATGCGATATGGTGCGATGCTGCGTCAAAAACTTACGAAGTAAAAAGTTTTAGCCTACTCTCATCGACATAGTTGAGGATAATGGTGGCATGAAAGTCATATACTGAATCGTTTTATGACGTATTACTTCGTAATTTCGTCTTGTTATGTTTGTTACGAAAATTCTGCTGTTTGACTTGTGATTTTTGCATCAATACTAAAAATGTACCTAAATGTTACCCGAATCAGACTATTTTACCTTTTTACACCATAACGGTTGAACTTATTTGGATGAAATTTGCCACACATGATCATGACATTAGATAGGATCGTAACAGCTGAATAAATATCGATGTAATTAGCTACATAAGACCTGCGGGAGGACGCTGGATATTTTTTATCGTTGCTGATAAGTTATTTTGGAAATATTTCCATTTTCTGCCTAGACGGCAAATGGCAAAAGGGCAAAAGCCAGGGATGTAGACCTAACACCAAGGTGATTGATACAACATGAAGACGCACAAGTCATTATTAGGTCATAGATTCAACTGCCGTTTCCAGACCCGTTATAAATAAGTGACGACTATTACCCACTTCATCTTTAAGACTTATTTCGGGTTAACTATCTAACAAGCCCATTCGTACGTACAGAATCAACATCAGACTTAATGAAACGACTCCGCGTTGAATAGTATCTTTGACGACCGTTAATTCGAAAACAGTCTATAAACCCTCATCGGTATCGATTTTACAATCAAAATCGTACAGCGTCCGTGTTTCCTTATTTCTTTTCCGCATTTAAACTTGAGAATTACTCGATTAATCCCCTGTGCGTAGGACAGGAGGTCTGTAGGACCCATTCTCTTCATCTCCAAGCTAAAAACTGACGCAGCCGTCGCTTTATTCAGAGGTTTTCCTCCTTTCACACTTTTTGTGCGCGTTCGCGTGACACTTCATTTATAATTCTGCTTAATCCAAGTGAGTGAGTTCTTACCGAATGAATTTGTAATGTAAAGATTAATGATATATCCTACGAGCTCTTTCAAACCGTTCTCTAACTGCTATTCCTTATCGTATTTATCAAGCCACGAGCTCCATTGTACTGTCGAACCTAAGCGTGTTATTCAGTCTACGTAATTCGCGGACTATCAAGTATTAAATTGCGTGGAACGCAAACAGTTTTTTGTAACACAAACACGGGTTCTAACCGATCCGTGTCCTTATTGAAATGTTATGTTCAGACTTGGGAGTAAATTTAATTGTCGAAGTTCAGATTGAAAAAGTTAGAGGCGGTCGCATAATTCCACAAAACGAGGCTCGGTGCCCGCGGCGTAATTATTAGATATGTTTGTTTTGTACAATTTGGTTAATGTAGCCGGTTCCTGCGCCGCCAGAGTTTTATGACTCAAATTTTCGGGAACCTCTTTAAACGTAGGTGGAAATTATTTCTTCAACTTTTATTACTTTCCCCTTAATAAAAGTTTTTAAGCTGCGTTCGCATTAAATTAAACAGCGTAACGTCGAGGTTGTTGCCTAGACAATTTCTTGTGTGCTTCAGCTTTAAACATTCATTACTTGTAAATTGTTACTTAGTACGGCGATATGGCTGAACTTGGTGTATAAAGATAATCATTATGGATTACGTTCAGCTTTTGAAAGCAAGCACTGTGCTTATAATAAAAATAACATAAAAGTATATTCAGGGCCTAAAAGCTTTAAGTGCGTTTATTTAGCTAAATAATTTACCTAAATCTACGTAGAAGAAAGCGGCCAATAACGGATTCATGTAGAAGGGAACTCTTTGTTATATGATTTATTGAAACGACTTTCAATAATCCGGGGCCCATTGCCTTTCGCGGGCGTTAAATTTCGATGGAATTGGAAAAAAATGGTATGGAGCGACGGAAAGGCCGCCGGAAACTTTTCTTTATGTAAAGGAATTTTCTTTATCAATTATTATGAGACTATTATAGAAGGGTAACGACATGTTTCAAGTTTTAAATTGGTATTTTATGTGCTGAATTCAAACCATAAAAGAAACATAATGAAAAAAAAAACGCAGAGCTTTACTTCGAACACAAAATTCAATTAATTCGAAATCCAATAAACCTCTTAGTTTAACAACATGTAAAACTACCTTACGAACAAAAAAACACGTACAAAAGACCACAGTATCCACAATTTAAAAATAATTCATCGCGCGTCAATAGCATCCAATAAATTGGAGTAAAAATTGCTAACACACACGGCTCACAGTAACAAGTTTGCCCAACGTTTTCATGTACAGGGTGTCCATTACGCGAACAATCCAGCTGTGGCCGAATTTAATCCATTTAACTGCATAACGCCGGCAAAGTTATCTCTCGGAATATGTGTGTAAAATCAGCCCTGGTTTAATGAGTCCAAAATAACGTTACAGTATGCGGTCCGTTTATTTGCAGCCCGTGTTTTTCTCAATTTGTTAATGTTGTAATTAATTTATTTATGTGTTTTGTTGACGTGTTTTGTTCTTTATTTGTTGTGTTTTTGTGTAGACTCAGTGCTACCTACCAAATTATTCGGTACTGAACTGCGTCACCCGCGTAGTCACTTCGTCGGGGAGAAACTATGGCGTAGCGTGCTGCTACGTCGTAGCAACATGCTACGCGTAGTCTTCTACATTAATTTTTGTCAAAGGCAATCCAACGTCTTTGGGTATTTAAAAAACAGCATCTCTCACTATGCTTGCATCTATACTCGTTATTCGAAATATTACTGCATATTTGTGTATTGGTGCGTACGTGGGATTGGCATGGGGTTGGGATTCCAATTAGTAACGTTCGATCAGCGATACAATTTGTAAATGTAACTGCCATAAGCAATGGTTATGGCGGGTTCCACCCCGTGCGTTGTGGGGATCGCCGGAAATGACTGACGGGTGGACCCGTAGTCAGCAACAGAATATTTGAACTTGTCTTTTATAATTTGTGGTTTTGGGTTTTGTTTGACATGGTAACTTTAATATATCGATATTAAAGTTACCATTTATAACTGGTTGGTACACATTTTTTTTTATGAAAAGTAAAATTTATTCAAAGGAAGAAGTCGAACTACACAGGACTGCCTAATCTCTTTACTGCTCTAAAAGCAAAATCAAATTAATGAAAAATCGTAGTCAATACCTACATTGGTACAATGGAATAAGAAACAGAATTTATACCAATGTTTAGGAGGTTTAAGTTTATATATTATTTATAGTCCTGCTTGACCTACAAAACTCAACATAAGACATGAGACTAAATCACTAAACTAAAACACGAGTAAAAACAGTCAGCAGACAACAGAACTACACTGCAACATATTGGAGCACTTTCAAAGACTCCATCAAAATGATATAATGAAACTTATCATTTGAAAAATGGAAACTCTTTTGATCTACTTTAATCCCAGTATGTCGTGAACGAAGCGAGGGAATGAAACTGAAAATGTCTAACGAGATTTTGTTTTGAAAAGAAACACGAAAACGCTATTTATTGCGAGCTGCTCTATTTGATTTGCTTCGGTTAGGTTTGAAGTGTGCAAACGGATTAAAGCGAAGAAAAATATCTATTTAACTCCTCTCTGCTAGTTTGTAGTTCTAAGCGGCGAACGAATTAAAGTACTGAGTACATAGTTCTCTGTATGTATCTGAATTACGTGATGTACTTTGTGTGGGGATTTTTGTAATTAAGTCTGGGTTAGTATAATAAAACTTTACGCTGTCTTGTTACTTAAAAGCTTTGTTTAACAATATTTCTAGCTCATTATTTTATAATCGGTCTCATTGGCTGTACTAATCCTGTATTAGAACATGTGGAATAAAGTGGGACTTGTAATATAAGGGGAATACATAATTTATGATACATAATTTGTAACAAAAAATAAATAGTTATAAATTTGACATGGTTATTTAACTTCGGATTTTGCGTTATTATAAACTAGCTGATGCCCACGGCTTCGCTCGCCCGCAAATTATTATACTAAAACCTTCCTCTTGAATCACTCTATTAAAAAAACCCGCATCAAAATCCGTTGCGTAGTTTTAAAGATCTAAGCATACATAGGGATGTATGCTTAGATCTTTAAGTCGCCCGCCGCGTCTGTCCCTACAGATACGGCGGGCGACCTTGTTTTATATTATGTAGTGATTATTATCATTATATCATAGTAATCTATACTTCTATACTAATATTATAAAGATGTAACATTTGTTTGTAAGTTTGTACGTAGGTAATCTCCGGAAGTAATGAACCGATTTCAAAAATTCTTTCACCATTCGAAAGCTACATTCACCTTGAGTGACATAGGCTATATTTTATCCCCGTACTCCCACGGGAACGGGAACTATGCGGGTGAAACCGCGTGACGTCCGCTAGTCTATACTAATATTATAAAGAGGTAACATTTGTTTGTAAGTTTGTATGTAGAGGGTAATCTCCGGAAGTAATGAACCAATTTTAAAAAGGCGCGTCTGTCCCTACAGACGCGGCGGGCGACTTTGTTTTATATTATGTAGTGATTATCATCATTATATCATAGTAATCTTTATTCTTATTATAAAAAGGTTGATGTTGGGTTGGTGTTGTCACAAGTAAAACAATAGCTGTAAAAAAAATTGTAAACAATATTTATTTTTTTATTGTATCACATATCATAACATAACGCTTGTAATCCCCGAAGGGTCAGGCAAAGGTGTACCTAATAGTCATCATCATCATCTGCCTAGCCTTTTCCCAAGTTTATTGGGGTCGACTTCCAGTCTAACCGGATGCAGCTGAAAACCAATATTTTACATGGAGCGACTGCCTATCTGACCTCCACAACCCAGTTAGTACTGGGTAATACGATACCCCTTGCTAAGACTGGTTGTCAGACTTTTTGGGCCACAGACTACCTGTAACGACTGTCAAAGATCACAAATGACAGCCGGGACCAACTGCTTAACGTGCTTTCCGAAGCACGGAGGAAACTCGGTATGTAATGGGTGGTCACCCATCGACAGACCAACCTAGGCAAGCACGGCTTAACCTAAAGATCGACCCGAGCGGCTGTTATTATTTAGCCACGGGCTCCTCCCGTGTACCTAATAGTCTTCGATCAATAATTATTGATCGAAGCTAATAGTAGATACACCACAATTTCGCAATTCATATCACCGAGGTCATAAAATATTAATATAAATAAAAGCCATAAAATGCTTTGATAAATATCCAAGTACCATACGTACTGTAACACGTACTTGTGACTACTACGTACCTGCTTATAATTCCGTGAAGGTACCGAGACCCACCTAGGGAAAACATGCTATTACTGGCGCATACGCGTTGACTATCAATGCGTGTGTTTGTGCCCTGTTTACGCTAATAACTACCTTGTACTTAGTACTCGTTGTTAGGTTGACAGCGAACACAAATATAGTGGAAAATGATTGGTAATTGGTGACTAAAATAACCTCGAAACAGCTATCGTTGCACTTCTAATACCACGTAAGTAAATTTTTGGTGATTTTGACATTTGGTGTTGTTTGCTAGAGAATCGGAAGACGCGTTGTTTTAGCCAATCAGAAACAAGCTACGTTTCTATCTCATTTGAAGTGAACACAAATAAAAAAATGGTTTTGTACTATGTATAACTATGCAGTTTTGTGTCTCTCCTGTAAAGTTACTATTTTTGGCTTACGTGGTGCTAGAACTTTAGCGAGGATTTTTCTTAAAGCAATCTGATATTTAAACGTCTAACTCAGGCGTATCTGGTGAAAGGTTATTTAATTGAATTGATTTGCTGATAAATGTCGGACAGCCAAAGGTTTTAATCTTTGGCTGCTAAAATTTCATGTCGACTAAGTTACGTACATTAACTTAGTCGACATAAGATTTTATCATGGTAGAAGTGAATGGCAAGCAAAATTCTAGCAATGGAGCTATTCAAGCAATGGAAGGGACGCCGTAGAAGTACATACACTGACCTTTTAAGTAACGTTCTCTGAAAAGGTCAGGAGCCTGGTTCTAGCAACCTCCTGGCTATGAGTAGATGTGTGAACATAGACGAGTCGTAAGGAGTCTGTAAGGATAGTACGGGATAGTAGTATGTTTGTAGTTTCTATCCAACCCCGTGTAAAATAGTCTTAAGTATGTTAGAAACCGATTATTATTACTTTATCCAGTTCCCTAAACTACCCAGCTATCTAAAAGATACCAAAGAAGCCGCTAGAATTGTACATTCACAGGTCGTCTATATCGATATTGGGTTTGTCGCTATTTGTCGGGCACAGTTCCAATCTCTGGCTCTATTGAGTGTTTCGTACACGAGAACTTTATCACATGCGAATATTTTTGTCTGACTTAGGGACTTTTTTTAGAACCTCGAACCAGCGGTCCAGACAAGCCGAAATTGGTGGTATACGTTATATCACTCGTAGGTCCAAAAAAAAAGGTAAAAGGAGGTTGACTTCTATGAGCTAAGATGGCCTTTTTTCTGCTAAAATATAATTTCTAATAAAATCTTATATCACTGTTTAAGGGCTTTTCCTTTTAGTATTTATCTATCATGATTATTTTGTGTTCCTTTGGTAGATTCAATCCTAGGTTTAACAAACTACACTATTTTACTATGAGAATACCTTTGTCATTCCCGCAAAATTCTAATTTCAAATCTAACATTTTCCACGCAATCTTTTTTATAAAACCTCTCTATTTAATCTGTGAACAATGACATAACAGACGGCGAAGAACGATAAGTGAAACTTTTTATTCCTGTAAATCTATAATAATATAGATGGAACGGAACAAGAGCTTGCCGGGATTTATAAATGGAACATTCACGTTCAAATTTCAATTTCCTACTAGTAACAGCTATTCTGATTTAAGGTGACGTCATTATGGTAGTTCGTATTACCTATAGTTACTTTTGTTCTGTTGGTGGCACATGAGTAAGAAAACGGTTGGTAGTGACTAGTGTTACGTTGTTTTTTTTGTACCTAACATTTACCTGTGAGCATACGTTGTAAATTGTGAGGTCTCCAAAATTGATCTCCATGATTTCCTAGTGAAATGTTCATTGTGGTTTATGCAAATGACTTTGGGTTGCGATTTAAAGAAGGAGTCATCTCTGCATCCGTACTTCGTCACCGGACTATTTAGTAACACTTCCTGACGATAAATCACTTTTCAAAACCATAATAAACTGGTGTTCATAATAAATTAGATCCATCGAATCTTATTTAAGCTGCGATTGTGTTTACATTCCAAATGTCATTCGGTTAAACGTCAGTTTCTGACAGTTAGAGGCGACATCTAGCGGCTGCGATATGCAGTTGTAGTTATAATCGATACAT
The DNA here is from genome assembly GCA_905147715.2 of Xestia xanthographa. NCBI lineage: Eukaryota > Metazoa > Arthropoda > Insecta > Lepidoptera > Noctuidae > Xestia > Xestia xanthographa. The sequence continues at coordinate 17,181,112 of LR990649.1, read as the reverse complement.
TTTAACATTTTCATTGGAAATCATCGAACTAATATCGTATAGACCAATCCTTAATAATTTCCAGCTTTTGGTTGAAATACTTAATTGTTTTTTTTTAACCGTAAACGGAAGTGAAATTATTTTTTTATTATGGAGATTTTTCTAGAAGCATCGCGGACCTCACAATCCATATTTAATCTGTGGTATGTCAATGGCTTAGTGTGACCAGGTGTTACATTCTCAATTCGCCGAAGGAGTGAGGGAAAAGTTACTCCACTTAGGACAAACTTTAGTGTTAGAACTAAGAAATAATTAGTTTGTCAGCTTGGATCCTAAAAATTGTTATTATTTCAGAGTATAAACGTCATGTTGGACAGTTGTTAGGGATTTTCAAGAATTAAATATATCTTGAGGTAGTGATTCGGTCATCAGTGCTCTTATAAGTTTTACCTGAAACAGGGGAGATTTTCTAGGTGCTCCGCCTAATTCCGGTTGGGAGGCATGACAGGACAATGGAAGGTCACGGGCGTCAATTTGCTATTGATCAAGCCTGAGGCAAGTTACAAACTTTATCTCATGTTTTGTAAAACATGAGATAAAGTTTGTAACTTGCCAAATCCTTACCTTGTAAGGTAAGGATTTTGGTGAACTAGTGTTTGGAAGTGATCTCTGAGTCCTTCCCAGGTCGTTAAAAGGATATTGACGTGATCCCTGGATATTTATTACAGGATTCCATGCGTTGAAAGGATTCGCAGATGAAATAGGCGGACCCCGTTCTACAGCCGGTCGAATCAAGCGTTCCAAGTGTTTTCATCATTACAGAACTGTGAGTATTACTATTGTTATCCAACCACGCAGAGTTAGGCAAGCAGAAGTCGTAGCTCATTCAATTGTGTTTTCTAGAGGCCACGTAGGCCACGTTGACCGGCTAATGGTTTAGCCTTTAGATCTCCTAGCTCCTCCCCTCTATTCATTCTCAAGGAAAGTACCATGGTTTCCCCTTATATAATAACCCAACTCGAGCGATTCGTCTCGCCGCCAGGATCTAGACGAGCCTCTGGGACCTGGACGCGAGACCCGTTCCTCGAGTCCACTCAAGGCCTCCTGTGGAGACGGTCGTGCGGTAGCAGAGTCCGCCTAGCGATGGAGCGCAGGTGGGACGGTTTTTTTTTATATAAATTGACACCTTTTAAATTTATTTTCTACTGGTTCATATACGAACCCGTGTATCACCAGCCCGGTTTTCAAATTAGAAACCGGTCTTCAACTTAATTAAATTAAAGGACCCCGGGTTCGACACCTACGCTTAACTGGAAGTATATTGGACATCTTCGTCGGCTCCGGGATCCGGGACTGTTCAAGTCCCTGGCGCCCATATAATATCTATTAGTATTCACTAAACTGGAAGGTTGTATCTTGATATTTTAGTAAGAACTAATTTAATTTAATTATACTTCATTTACTTTAAATTGATTTAAACTTTTGAAAAAGGAACAGTACTGGGTTTATCTCCAATCCCCCACAACCATAGCTCAAAACCGACTGAATTTAACGCTGGCTGGCATTATCTTTTTTTTATTTAAGTTTATATGAATAAACTTTTGTTGTTTGAGATCATATGTTGTTTCTTTGCCTTTTATTACCAACCCACCTTGCATCTGGGCTTTTGTTCCATTACCACTAGAGGGACAAAATCTCAAATGTAACAGTAGTATCGAAATACGTTAGGTAGATTTTTAGCTTTTGCGGATTAAAGTGTAATTTGATCAATACGTGATACATCCCAGTTAAAATAGACTACATAATCATCAATACTGTATTATTTTTAAATCTTCAACGCCTTGATAATATTTTACAACGTTAAGCACATTTCAGATTCCGATGTCTGATAAACTACAATAATCAAGGTTAGATTTTTCAACAAATAGATACATTTTATTTGAAGCATAAATATCACTATTTGATATCAATCATCCAAGTGAAATATTTGTTCTTAAATTAAAAGTTATCTGACTATTGATCCCCAAGATCAATGGTTATACTAGTGTCAGGACCTGTAAAAATATGAAATGATAAAAAAAAAACTTTTAATCATGATTTTATACCTAAATATTAAAATAATAATTATCATTTTATTTTCGGCCTTCCTTATAGAAATGGCGATCTTCAAATATCCGGCTATTTGCTGCGTTTTGTTAGAAAATTTATGATTTATTTTACTGTCACTTGATGACTCCTAACATTTGAAATGTGCGTCATAATAAAATTTAATGATGCTATTTCGCAAATATTCTGTTTGTCAAACACTCTTTTAGATAGCCGTATTTGTTAAATAATAAAGCCTTTGAAGATGCTTCCATTTCGTTTTATTTTAGTATTGTACTCACAATTCCTTTATATTAGGATGGATCAATCTTGCGTTCTTTTTTAGTTTATGATGAAGTATAAAGAGAATCAATTTTCTCAAATGCGTTTCTGTTCGTATCGCATTTTTGTTTCATAATATGTTGGGGAAACCTATGCCTACAAGAGAGATAGATGGCGCCGAATGATCACGAAAGCCGACCCCGAGTAACGGGACAAGGCGAGGACAAAGAAAAAGAAGAAAATGTTAGTGAAACATGAATGTTTTATTCAGTAAAAGCTTCACTGAAAGTTATATTATTGATTAATACTTAATCGGGTTTTTTTTCTCCTAAAAATGCAACTAAAACCACACCAACTACGTCAAAAAAACTAATGAAAACCGATAAAAAGTCGTTATTTTTTTTGTTGCAAAACATTGACGCTAAGCTCAAAGTATTTTATTACAATGAAAAAAGGCGATTTTTTTCGATAACACTACACGGTGTACCTACCAGACATGTCTGATTAAAGACAAGCAAATCATTAAAATTAACAAAGCCCCGCTTTGTAAAACATAGGAAGGAAGTCCTTCTATTAAAACTTACGGAGCCAGCCCGTTCAAACCATTCAGCCGGATTACATGTAACTTTAAAATGTGGCAGAATAGAGAGTGCCTGATTAGAGATATAATACAATTAAGTGCTCTTAATACTTCGCGCGATTTGCTTTAACACTTTAGAATTGTGTTTACTAGTTAAGTGGTCGTTGGTTTTATTATTTTACTACCGTTTTGCTCTGAATTTCGTTTAAGAAAAATCTTTCGTAGTAATTCTATGTTAGTTTCTATTTTGAAGAACAAAATTAGAATTCATACGAGTCTTTTCAAAAATAGAATAAACTATAGCAATAGCCTAGAAATGAAGACATCCGCAAGAGAACCAAGGTTACCGACGTAGCCCGAAGAATTGCCGAACTTAAGAAGTAGTGGGCAGGGCACATTGCTCGCAGAACGGATAGCCGATGGGGCCGAAAAGGTTTAGAGTGGCGACCGTGAACCGGAAGACGTTGCGTTGGAAGGCCTCTCACTAGGTGGACCGACGACCTGGTGAAGGTTGCGGGAATCCGCTGGATGCGAGTCGCACGGGACCGGTCAATGTGGCAACACTTTCGGCTGAAATGATGATGATGCCTAGTGTTGTGACAGTCGGACAGCCAAGTCATATCGAGATATTTCTCGATGGCTTTTAAAGCCAAGTCAGAGTCCCATGGACGGCATAGGAAATTTTACACCGGGTTAGGCACTAACCACACGAAAAATAACAAGAAGAACGGTACGCACACCTCCATTCAAATTCCTATTGTCAGTGTCCTGTGTCCGCAGCAAGTCCGGAATTTGCTGTCCCGATTTAAGAGCCTATACTACCTCAGATTAGCAACTCTATTTGTGGTGGTTCAAACTTCATTTGTAACACTGTTAGAATGAAGCTGAATCTTGCACTACAAAGCGGTTGTTACGTCAGTCACTGCGGCCGAATAGTGCGAAATGAGTGGTTTTTATTCTTTATAAAATCAAATTTTCATCTTTTGGAAAAAATAAAAAACATAAGACCTGCTTTATAGTTATTTCATTTAGCATGCAAAGTTTCATGATCTAATTTGAAGTACTTTTTGAATACCAGCGGTTTATTGTTCGATTTGAAGGTAACTTTGGGATTTTTTTCTATTGAGAAAATTTTATGGAATCGTATTTTCGCCAAACATATGACTTCACATTAATCCTCAACTTTACCATATATTTATTTCAAAATTAATGCTGCAGTATTTTAGGTGTAACGGAGGATCATGCTAAGCCATTTGAGGTAGTATAGGCCCTTAACTCGGAAAAATAGTTGTATAATGTTATTTTTATAGATTTTCAATTGGACCTAGTCAATATAACTTCGTTACTGTAAAGAACGATTGCATCTATATTTTAATCGCTACACCGCAGCTTGTTATAGCCAATAAATAATTCAGGACTTAGTGAAACAGGCAGTGAGCAAGCTAGAAAATATGCAGAGTAACGACCAACAAACCATTTTTATAGCTTCCTGCTTAGAGTATAAATAAAACACGCTGTAGACAGCTAATGTAGTGTGTGGTTGGTGTTTTTATTTACGAGAATGATATTATTTTATTCCTTAAAGTTGAATTTGTAATTCTTGATGAGAATGATAACTATTCCTTAAAGCTTAATTTGTAATTCTTGATGAGAATGATAATTATTCTTTAAAGTTTCATTTGTAATTCTTGATGTGAATGATAATTATTTTTTAAAGTTTCATTTGTAATTCTTGATGATAATGATAATTATTCCTTAAAGTTTAATTTGTAATTCTCGAAATGTGTTGTTTTTTTTTTTTTCACTAGCGCACACTTATTATTATTATAGCTAGCTCATATTGTTCTACTACTGGGCAAAGGCCTCCCTCCATTCCTTCCAACGATCAAGACTATATGCTATTTCTTTCCCATTATCAGTTCGTCTCGCCATCTCCTTCGTGGTCTGCCGCGACCCCGTGTCACTGGGGTCCTACTCCCTAACGCTTCGTCCGTAATTCGGATCTATCCGTCTCTCTCACTCGCACTTATCTGTAGACGTGCGCGAGAGAGACGGATAGATCCAAATTACGGACGGAGCGTTAGAGAGTAGGACCCCAGTGACACGGGGTCGCGGCAGACCACGAAGGAGATGGCGAGACGAACTGATTATGGGAAAGAAATAGCATATAGTCTTGATCGTTGGAAGGAATGGAGGGAGGCCTTTGCCCAGTAGTAGAACAATATGAGCTAGCTATAATAATAATAAGTGTGCGCTAGTGAAAAAAAAAATCACAACACATTTCGAGAATTACAAATTAAACTTTAAGGAATAATTATCATTATCATCAAGAATTACAAATGAAACTTTAAAAAATAATTATCATTCACATCAAGAATTACAAATGGAACTTTAAAGAATAATTATCATTCTCATCAAGAATTACAAATTAAGCTTTAAGGAATAGTTATCATTCTCATCAAGAATTACAAATTCAACTTTAAGGGCTTCTGTTTCAGGGTACCAATCCTGAGCCTTACGGGCGCATACATTGCATCGTCAATTAACTTAAGACCCTTCGTTTGTGAACCCCGACCGATTCGGTCTGACGCCATTGTTTAACTATTGTGTCTACTTCGCTAACAGTACAAGGTTTAAGTAGGTACTTCATGGCTTGTAGGTGTGGCTTCTCTTAAAATAAAATATCATTGTTAAAAATATAAGTACACACAACTCGTTGTCCGACCAGCTTTATCATTAAATGTCTATGAATTAAGGGATTGTTTCGAATGCAGCTTTCAACGCAGGACTGCGCTGACATGTCGCTAATAAATGCAAAGTAGTGAAATGTTGGTGTACTAATAGGTTCACCTCTGCAAAGTCCCAAGGGTTTTATTTCAAGTTCGTACGGTTCATCCAAATATTGTTTTGAAAATACTGCTATCAGCAATAAGGACGCTATTGAAACCATAGAATTAGCAATAATTGTAAAAGAGCTGTATTCCAATTTTGAAGTACAATACGTATATAGTATATTCGACCCATCTACAGCTTATATTATACATACTTTAAGGCTCCCTTGGTAATGCAGGGTAACCGAGTGGTCGCATTATGCGACAGTGGCGCTCTCTGGGCCAAGTGGCCGCACGGAGGTACTATATGAATTGCGCACAACCTGTATATAAAACAGCAGCGGATTTAGTTTTACGAGAAATATTTTAAAGAGGCGTAATGGCCTTACCATTCCGTATGAGAAAGCAGAAATATGTATTTATTTATTTTCTCATATTTTAAGAATTGTGTGGGTTTTGTGGGACGTGATGGCTTTTGCCAGCAGCTTATTACTTAAGGTGAAATCATCAGGGTAGCCCGCGAAATTCCAATTTTCTTACGTTTTTTGCAATGTGCTAGGTTGTATGTTGATTAAAATATTGTTCACGACTGTAAGACGTATGTAATTATAGAATTAGAATCATCAAAATCATCAATACAGCCCTCCAAGTTCATAAAGGTCGAGGAACGATTTTTTCAAGGTCAAAGTCATTCCTCGGCCTTTATGAACTCCTTTATTCCCGGAGCATTAGGCAGAGGTGTACTTAATAGGATACCCATATTTCGCCAGTTATGTTTAAGTCCCATGTAATAAGGGGCAAGTCCATTGCCGTCAACTGGGCACAAATCCCGACTCCGTTACTGCTGGTTAGTAATTCCTGATGGATAAACCAAATAACACTTTGCCCGTCCCGGGAATCGAACCCAGGAGCTCTTGCTCAGCAGTCGTAACTACCAGATCAACAAGGCCGTTCCCACAGTTTCACCCGCATAACTGTCAGAAAAAGCTAACAGACAGACTGACCGATGGAAAGTCAAAGATTTTTTTGCTTAAATGATGTTTTATTAGTTAGCATATTCTGTCCCACTGCTGGGCAAAAGCGTCCCCCATTCCTTTCCAACTCTCCCGGTGTTTTGCCTCCTCCGGCCAATCATCCAGGAATGAGTCCAAATCGTCACGCCAGCGTTTCTTAGGCCTGCCTCGGTGACGACGACCGTCTTCAGGCACCCACTTGGGACGATTCTGGCACATTTGTCCTGACCCATTCTGGGATTGTGACCCGCCCAGTCCCATTTTTACCTCGCATACTTATCGCCAACATCGGCGATGCCTGTCTTGGAGCGTATTATGATTTTGATATTTAAAATGCTACGCCCCATCGCTTTTTTGGTAAATCTTGAGTTTGGACTTCTGAGCCTCCGTCAAAGACCAAGTCTGAGCGCCATAGGTTATTATTAATAATGTTTATTTATTTATTTAGTACATGGAGAACTTACAGCTAATAAAAACAGAAAAAAAGGAAACCAAAGTCACCAGAAACCCAATTATCATAGAGTGTTGATGTTGTCCTGTTACAATTCTTTCAATCAAAACATTATATTATTATCATAACTAACCCATATTGACCACCACCCATTACCCACCCATTACCACCCACCCATCCACCCACCACCACCCATTACCCATACCCACCCACCCATTACCCATTTATTTTATTTTATTTTTTTTCCAATTCTCAAAGAAGATATCCTTTTCATCCCGCCATCTCCATCCTGGTCTGCCGCGACCCCGTGTCACTGTTTCAGGGCACCAATCCTTGAGAACAGATCCCCTCTTTTTATTTCTTTGAATTTCTCAGTAGTAGCCGCGGAGTCTAGATTTGCACCCGGTTGATGGGAATTGGCTCGCCCCCTATTATAAGGGACTTAAGGCGCTGTCAACACCAAAATCGCGCACACTGTCTATTTGTATGGGAGTAAATGAGACGTCACTATTACTGGGCGGCCAGGTTTTAGAAGAAAATAATGAATAAATATTGAAATAACAAAAGTGATAAATAAAAAGAATTAATAAAAACAACAGTTCCCTTTATTATTATATATTACATCACTGTTATTAATATTGTCAAGATTTGTTTATAAATAATACAGTTACAATTGCTACAATTTCAATTTAAATGGATATTTTATGGTTTTTTTTTCGAGAAAATTTACCGAAAACGTGTTTTGAACACAATGGTCCACCCATAAATATGATCAAGATTAACATATATTTTTTTAGCTGCTCTAAAATGTATACATTTGGCTAAAAAACTGTTTTGTGAAGCCTATTTTGACTAAGTACAGCGCCTTAAACATAATTGTCGAAATGTGGGTGTACTATTAGATACACCTCTGCCTTACCCTTCGGGGATTACAGGCGTGATGTTATCATGCTATGTCTTGTTTTCCAAAAGTGGTCCTAAACCCTTACCTTCATATCACACGCATATCGACATAATTATCTACGTATAGCTACCACTTACACGGCCTAAAAGCCACCTACCTACATCCACGTTCCATATCCGAATCACTTAGTCACGTAAGATGAAAGCATATATCAAGCGGTATCAAAGGATCTACGGGGCCCTAATCAGGTGTATAGCTCACTAATGATCCGATCTCAGCGCTAATCCTGTTCCAGGCAGGCGGGGCAGGGCCACTTTTTCTCGTTAATCCCTTCATTAACGGTGCTTACAGCTTTCCGAACACACTGTAGCGTCCAGGTATTGTTTGTTGATGGTTTAGTGTCGTGATTGGTTTGGATGTGTGTAATTGTTTCATGAAATGTCTGGATGGACGTGTACTTAGAAGAAGACTGAATTAAAAAAGTGGGAATCGCATTTGATCAATGGAAATAGTGCGATGTCTCGTTTGTGTAGTGGTAGCATTATTGGTGAAAATGAGGTCTTAAGTTCGATTTTTACTTAGGGCAAAGTATTATTGGTTTCTCGAGTCCTTCCACTAGGAATTTCTCTGTCTGCAGCACAGAGTTGGAATTTGCACCCTTTTGATGGTAACTGGTTCGAGGTGAGCCATTTATTGGCACAGTGACTTACGAACAGTAAGTCGTGGGTTCGAACCCAGACAGGCACATTACTTTGTGTAAATTATTTCATCACCACTGCTCTCAAAACGGTGAAGGAAAACATCGTGAGGAAACCGGCATGTTCTAGAACCAAACATTCGAAGACATGCGACGTCTACCAATCCGCACTGGGCCCGCGTGGTGGATTATAGCCCATTCCCTCTCATCATGAGAGGAGACCGTGTAGCAGTGGGAACATTATAGGTTGATGATAAGCCATTTATTCACATTTATTCGCATTAGATTTAAGAATGGAAATGTGGGTGCACTATTAAGTACACCTCAGCTAACCCTGCGCAGATTACAGGCGTGATGTTATTTTATGTTGGAAATGTAATAATGGTGCAATTTTATGTTAAACTTATGACTAAGTATTTCAAGTGCCAATTTAATTAAATTTTCAGCTTTCACTATGTTAATATTTGAACATATCTTGAAAAAATTGTAGGTATGTTAGTAGATAGAAAACTTGAGAGTAGAGATTGCAATTACAGCTAAGTAATGCTAGTTCGCACTAACTAGTGTATAATGAATTAACTTCAGTTAAATCTTACCACTTACACTATGTTAAAACCAAGTAACTTGGTCCTTAGAACATTCAAGTAGCTGCTTATTTTGTCTTGTATACCTGTTTCTATCTATATTTATAATAAATCTAGTAATTGACAAGTTTCGTAAGACCGTCGATTGTGCCGTTCTATAAATTTAACCACTGTACTTGTACTGTTAATTTAACCATTTTGTATTTGTGTTTTGTCCTGTGCGGGCTAATAAATGCTTTTTCTTTCTTTCTTTCAAATTTTATATCTGTTATTATTATATACAGTGTGGAATTTTTCAATGCCACCTGGAGGGAAAGTACTGGAGGGAGATCTGATCCATATGATTGACCCTATCGATTGATGTCAAAAAAGTACAGAATGTTATTTTTTCGAATTTTAGTCGGTTCGATTCCCGAATGTGGGAAGCGAATTTTCGGAAAACTGTGAATGCAGATTTGTTTCTTTTTAATAAAACCGGCCAAGTGCGAGTCGGACTCGCACACAAATACTAAATATAGTCAATGGTACGGAACCCTTCGTTCCGTACCATTGACTACATTTAGTATTTGTTGTTATAGCGGCAACAGAAATACATCATCTGTGAAAATTTCAACTGTCTAGCTGTCACGGTTCATGAGATACAGCCTGGTGACAGACAGACGGACAGACGGACAGACAGACGGACAGACAGCGAAGTCTTAGTAATAGGGTTCCGTTTTTACCCTTTGGGTACGTAACCCTACAAATAAAGGAATGTTTCCTTTGAGTAAAATTTGCTATCTCCAGTATTTAGAGTACTTCTCCTCCAGGTGGCATTGAAAAAGATAACCCTGTATAGTGAGTGTCATATTGTTTTTCATTTTCATACATATTTTGTACATTTTTTTTAATATTCCTATATAAAACAATTGAAAAAGACATTTAAAATTGTAAAAAGTAGCGGGTGTCGGAAACAGTCTCCAAGCTACATGTGGGCAGGGCACCAGAGACAAGAACCTCCTAACAATACAATACGAATTATATCTGTTATTATTATATACATGAAACAAGTATATTCTGGGGATTATTATACCCCGGTTAACTGATTTGTTGTACTCAAAAGAAGTGAAATCGCCCTCCAAGACGAGAATTTCATATTAATTAAAATATAGATTAAATCAATGAATGCTTAGAAAATTTAAATTAAAGGTGTTATATAGTTCATACTGCTTATCAGCAGTACAAAAATAATGTTGTATAGGAACCTGATAGTTCCTCTAAGTGCAACAACTGGAATATGAGCTCCGTCCTTTGATTGCCAGTTGACTTCTTTACCATTGAGCTATTACCGTTTTAACATTTAAACTGTTACCACTCCACATTTCTTTTTACTCGCAGTCAGTCTAGAAATAAACAAAATATATTTTATTAAACAGAATATCAAGGTTTAAGTGAACTGACGCTTAAAAATCCCTGCATTAAGTAAATCCTGGTATTAGTACGCCCCTCTCGGTCCAGTATTTTGCCAGTAAAGGGGTCGGTTTTAAGAGTATCAACATTTTGATATATAACATAAGTACCTACATCTATCTATCTTTAATTTGAAGAGCCAATTCGTCTAGCAGAGCATGAAAAGAATTAATTTATGTGCTTGTTAAAGTAGTTTTATTTTTCTATTTTTTACTAAGTTATGGTCGATATAGTTTTTCATGGCGAAAAAATGGGTGGGGTTGGGCTTTAATAGACTCTGTCTAAAATAAGAGTTATTTGATTCTATTTAACCAAAAATCAAACAGCGAATGCAGCAATGTATCTCTATTTTAGGCTTTCACGGTTTAAAACTAAACTTCACTTACGGATATCTTGCGTGATTGTTCATTATTTTAAACTCCAGATATCATGGCGTTTGCGACAGAGTTGAAATATCAGGAGCTCAAAATACTAAATAATCACGGGAGATATTCCGTAAGTGACAGTATAAGTTTAGCCAATGAACCGTTACTTCATTTCCCAAAATTCTATTCTTCTTGTCTACATTAGACCGCCGTACGTTAGACTAGTCTAGGTTAACTTACATTTGAGAACACATTAAACGTCGACTCTGCACATATCGTCCAATTTATCCACCGCCAATAATCCATCTATTACAAAAGCTTATTCACCCATCGGTTAAAGTTAATTCTGACAATCAAATCTATGAACGAGCGTCTCGATCCGGTCCGGTCCGGCCCGCTAGCGTCCGGCATTTGGACGAGCACGGCTGTAATATTTTATAGATATTGGACCGCGTTTTCTGTCATTATCGTAAAAGTAGCGTCAGCAAGAAAACTATTCCCTCTCTTCTATTACTTTCATAATACTTAAGTGGATCCGATACTTGCGTAAAGGAAATTGAATCATTTATTGTAACGGCATAATACTGCTTTATCAGATAGGTTTCGGATGAACATACCTATGATTGTTTACTACAAAAGATACGAGCTAACCCTTGCTCCGAAATAATTGTATACGCTCCAATCATACCGATATCAATATGTCCAATCAATTTCATGTATACGATAAAATATTATTGAGCAGAAAAAAGAGTAGTTTTGCCATGATGGAAAAAAATTGGGAATCCTCTTTTTTTTCGGTAATATTCAAATGGATGTATAAATTATTTTACATGGATATACTCGCGAAACACATGTATAACCATGTTACTGTTTACTGTATAGAATAACACTGAAAATTTCCGAACAATATTAAAATAAATTGCAATTTTATTCGGTTAGCATTCAAAGATATAAATTGGTGAGTTAACCGCGTTCAAGCGGCCTCACCCATGAAATCATAAAATCAGAACTACAAAGTGGGTGGAACGTCAGGCGTCATGCGGTATGCGTCACACATTAATCTATGTACAGGGTGCGCCACTTGCAACTGTCCGACAAAATCCGCATGCGGTGGCCGACAGAGTAAAGCCCACCGAAAGCTGCTTTGAGTTTGTCCCTGAACGGATTAAAAGCACAAAGTTTGTTGAATGCAATTTTAAAATGAAACTTTTGTAAGCAAGTGCATTCTATTATGTAACAAGTTCATTTATTTTGTAAGCAGCTCGAGAGAAATATCGGGAAAGGGTTCTCTGTTTAGCTACATTATGGAATGATAAAATATTGTTGGCTACTAATATGAAACCTTCTTTTTCCTTTTTTTCCCGTCTTCGTGTATGTTTATAACCGAAGCAATATGAGGTATACTTTTGCATTTCACTCACTCGTACATCAAGCATTTATCGTTCTTTTGCAACAATAAAAACGTGCATCAGCGCGATGTCATCTTAAAATCAAAAAGCTTTTAATTTTCTTTTTATCGTGTTCGACAAAGTTTTTCCATTTGCACCGATTTTTGTATCAGCGACATTTCCGCAGGCAACTTTTTCATTTTCCCTACTCATGTTACTTTATACGAGAGCTCTCCCCTTCTAGGAAGCCGCCTATTGTTCGATAAAAATATTGACATCGAACTTTTCATCAGAAACCAAAATGTTCACATTGTTCACGCAGATTATATCGTTCATTTGCATCAACACCTCTCTTTGTGGAGCGCTGATAACGTTATTGTTTAAAATAAATGAAATAAGTGAGTGAATTTGTATTCACTATGAATGTCCGTTTAACATTATTCTGTTGCACTGCGGTCGGCTTTTTGTATTTTAATCGTTCGGCTAAACTCGTTGAATATGTTTGCATTATTTCACTCTCGTTATAATGCATTTGGGATTGGCTTTAGTAAAATGATTTATAGTAATTGTGTAAACATAACATCACGCCTGTAGTCCCCGAAGGGTTAAGCAGAGGTGTGCCTAATAGTACACCCACATTTTGCCAGTTATGTTTATGCCATGTAATAAGGGGTGAGCCTATTGCCATCAAACGGGCACAAATCCAGACTCCGTGACGCTACTGAATAATTACAAATAGAAAAAAACCCAATAAAACTTTGCCGGACCTGGGAATCGAACCCAGGATTGACGGATGGATGTTTGCTGCTCTTTTACGCAAAAATTACTGTACGGATTTGGATGAAATTTTTGCGCATAGATGGTTTATAATACATAGAATACTTTTACCGAACTCCACGCGAGCGAAGCCGTAGGCATAAGCTATAGTTAAATATAAGTCTAGTCAGCATATTATTTCCAGTTACCAAAATAATTTTATAAAATCAAGCTTGAAGGCGGCAATTTCCATTCCATGTGGAATATTCTGGAAGCAGTTTACATGAAGCTGGCTCTGTGTGGGGTCGGGCATACTTGGGGGCAACTCATCACTTCTTACGACCCCAACTATCCGGCGGAAAAATGATGTAGAGGCAAGGAAGGTGCTGTTTTAGTTAGGTTTGAGTTATACTGTTGGTAGATAGTTTTATGGTCTTGATTATATTTGGTTATGTGGCCAGTATTAGATATTTATACTATCATCTTTTTTACTGTTGTGTAATTGTTACTGATTAGTCCACGTTCAACTATAAAACTAATCATTGTTGAAGCTCTAACACCACGTCAGTCAATTTTTAGCTGTTTTGATATTTTAATTTTTGATGTCATTTGTTAGAATCGAAAAACGCGCTGTTTCAGCCAATCCCAAAAACAAGCAACGTTTCTAATTTGAAGTGAACTCAAATTATAAAATGGTATTGACCCATTACCTAGGTATAATTCTGCTGTTATTTTTAATCTCCTGTAAAGTTGTTATTTTTTACTTTTCTATCAGTGATAGCATTCATATACAAAACAGCAAGCACATAAAACATCAAGCCTGTAATCCCCAAAGGGTTAGACAAAAGTGTACCTAATAGTACCTAGTATTAGTCGCACTTCCGCACTTACGACCACTAGACCAACGAGGCAGTCATTTGGAAGTCATTGCAGAAATACTGAAAGTCGTTGCAGAAATACTGAAAGTCATTGCAGAAATACTGAAAATCGTTGCAGAAATACTGAAAGTTGTTACTGAAATACTGAAAGTTGTTGCAGAAATACTGAAAGTCGTTGCAGAAATACTGAAAGTCGTTGCAGAAATACTGAAAGTTGTTACTGAAATACTGAAAGTCGTTGCAGAAATACTGAATGTCGTTTCAGAAATACTGAAAGTCGTTGCAGAAATACTGAAAGTCGTTGCAGAAATACTGAAAGTCGTTGCAGAAATACTGAATGTCGTTTCAGAAGTACTGAAAGTCGTTGCAGAAATACTGAAATACTGAAAGTCGTTGTTACTGAAATACTGAAAGTCGTTGCAGAAATACTGAATGTCGTTTCAGAAATACTGAAAGTCGTTGCAGAAATACTGAAAGTCGTTGCAGAAATACTGAAAGTCGTTGCAGAAATACTGAAAGTCGTTACAGTAATACTGAAAGTCGTTGCAGAAATACTGAAAATTGTTGCAGAAATACTGAAAGTCGTTGCAGAAATACTGAATGTCGTTTCAGAAATACTGAAAGTCGTTGCAGAAATACTGAAAGTCGTTGCAGAAATACTGAAAGTCGTTGCAGAAATACTGAAAGTCGTTGCAGAAATACAAGAATTCCCAACCTCTCCTAGCATTATTGAATTGTCGTTGTCCCTTGTTACTTGGGGTCGGCGAAACACGTTTTTTTCTTCTTATTTTTGAATAGTGTGTAAGGTGCAATAAGAAATTCTAGTCAATCCTGGGTTGTGGAGGTCGGATAGGCAGTCGCTCCATGTAAAATACTGGTATTCAGCTGCATCCAGTTAGACTGGTGGAAGCTGAACCCAAAATAGTTGGGAAAACGCTAGGCAGATGATGTGCAACAAGAAATCCTACAACGGAATTAATTACTCACAGCCCGAATACACTCAAAGTTTATACATTTTTACTCCTAAATGCTCACAAACTACAACTATGAAGCGTCCGACATAGTCTCTGCTACTCTCCGCTCCTTTATGCGAGTACAAACATTCACATCAAAGTAAACATTCGTTTCTGACTGTACAAGGGCGAATTCCTCTGGAAACGATGGAACTTGTAATTTACGGGTTATGCACTACATCTACAAGTTTACGGTAAAACTCGACTGTGTACGAGTTGGGCTATGAATTTTACGTTTCGGTTGCGTATTTTTGGAATAAAATTGTTTACACATTTTGTATAAAATCCGTTCTTATGTTTTGTAGTATTGGATTGGTTTGCGGTTGACCACTTTACTGTTGCTGTGTCATCCCACTGCTGGACAAAGACCTCTCCCGATGACTTTCAAATCTTTCGATCTAAGGCGAATGTGGACCACTGTTTGTTGGTAATGTTAAGTTCGTCCCGCCATCTCCTGCAAGGTCTACCGCATCGGTTTCTGGCTATGTCAGAGCTCCACATCGTGGTTATTTTGGAACACAGGTCGTCAGGCATACGGCAGACATGACCAGTCACATCCCACTTCAGCTTAGCGGTTTGTATGTGTTTTGGAGCGCAGTTGTTACTTCACTATTAAACTGAGAAGCACACACATACACACAGTAGACACACACAGCACAGCACACACAGAACACACACGTAGCGCAGCACATGAAGCAGTCAGCAATACTGCTCTCTTGCTACAGTTTAAAAAAATTGCTTGTTAAAGTGTTTATAAAAAAAACAATTTTCAGATTTTTTTCATGTGATTTTACATTTAGGTACCAAAAACTAATTGAAGACTTCTATAGCACTATCGACTCTGAAGACTTCTGTAGAATTCGATAGTTTAGCTATAGCTGTCGAAAAAATACAGATTAACTAAGAAACGAATAGACACAACAAGGTAACATCAAAAGAGAGATCTGCAAAAGAATCACACAGGTATCACTTTTCACACTAACCACATGTTAGCACTTGATTATAAAACCAACTGAACTACAAAGATCACCTCACCACGTAAAACACACGTAAACCAGTCATAAAGCCATTCAATTTCACAAATATCTTACCACCTGCCAGCATGTACCCGCGGCCGTCATTTCATCAACTTTTAGAGCCGTGAATTCTCTATCCCACTTGGAAAACTTATCATTCAAGCGCACTCGAACTTCGTTTACTCTCCTAGGTATCTCTTCAAAGTTAGCACGTAGCGTTTTACACAAATGTGTACCTTCATAACGAAGAAATAGAGTCTGGCTGGAAGGTTTATGTTGTGTGGTTTTTGTTATGCAAACCTAAGACCTTTATAAGTGCAGGGAGTCATTTTCATGTGATTTGCTTGTTATCAGTTTTGGGCATTCAAATCAAGATCATATTTATTAAGCTTGTTAAAAATTTACGTAATAATCAACCTATCTGTAAAATGCATTTTTTGAATGAGGAAAATGTCGTGAGATAAGTTTTGAGTATGAATGTGGATGTTTATTAGAGTAGAGGAAGACCAAAAAAAACGATGATGGACTGTGTAATGGATGATGTGGCATTAAAGGAGGTGTCTGATGAGATGCGCGGTATCTTCTTGTCCAACTTACCGCAGTGTCTCAAGACGAAAGTCTATGACCAGTGTGTATTACCAGTGATTACATACGGGAACGCAACGTAGTCGCTCACAATGGGAATTATCATAAGGCTTAAAGTCACTCAAAGGGCAATGGAGAGGGCTATACTCGGAGTTTCCTTGCGCGATCGAATCAGAAATGAAAACATCCGCAAGAGAACCAAGGTTAGGTTACCGACGTAGTCCGAAGAATTGCCAAACTTAAGTGGCAGTGGGCAGGGCATATTGCTTGCAGAACGGATGGCCGATGGGGCCAAAAAGTTCTGGAGTGGCGACCGCGAACGGAAAGACGATGCGTTGGAAGACCTCCCACTAGGTGGACCGATGACCTGGTGGAGGTTGCGGGAATCCGTTGGATGCGAGTCGTACGGGACCGGTCAATGTGGTGACACTTGGGGGAGGCCAATGTCCAGCAGTGGACGTATGATGATGAGATGAGTAATTGAAAAGTATGGAAGAAGAAGACAATCATGCTGCGCCGACCCTAAATGAATTGTGGGATAAGGGCAAGAGAATGTTGATGGATGTTGGTAGATCGGTCTAAGATTAATCGACTTCCACATTGTATGAGGTATGACCGATCACCATGAAAGTTTGCATATTATGTATTTTTTCATAGGTAAAGATTTTATTCTGACCTCCATGCAAGAATAACCATATGTAGAAAGACGAAAACTATCCGTAAACTGTAGAGTGACGTTTTCAAAACACATCGAAAAGTTTTATGTGTATTTTTGGCTAAAAGAAAAGCTCTCAACAGATGAAATTACGCGTGAATGGTCAAAAAAGCCTAACGACATTATACAAAACATCGTTTTATTAAATTAATCACGTGGTCAATCTCTGGATTACATCGCATGCTCGCATGTCCAACGTCCATTCGTTGCATAGGATTTGGATGTTATCTAAAATTGTTCCATTATGAAACCATGAATGCGTAACATACATTTAATTAGCATGTCATATGGTCACGATTTAGTCATTGAAATACTACTGAAAGTTATAATATATGTCAGTTTGATTTTAATTGATTTTATTTCACACGTGTAATAGAATGCTATACTCTCTATTATATACCTAGACTATATTTTACAGCTAACCATTGGGTGAATCATCAACTAAAAAAGAGCTGATGATTTTCAAACGTCTCGAGCAATTTTTAATGAAAGATAGCTAAGGACACTTTCGATAAAGACACCTCAATCAAAATCAGTTGATCAGTTAACAAGCTATAATATGATGCCACAGACGGACGCACAATACACACTCCAGACTTGTAAGAGCCTCTTTTTTGTTGGGGGTTAAAAAAAGAGGGTGAATTAAGCTCAAAAAGGTGTGAGCTATGTATAACCCGCCACTGTATTGTCAAACTACTGCAACCCCTGAATCAACAGTGTCGGCCACCAGAAAAGCGCCGAGACAATGAAGCCCGACGAAGTTCCAGAGAAACAATTGAACTGTCTTGGACCCCGCAACAAAATTAATCAGAAAAGAATAGCGCAGGAGTGAGTATAAAGTGACGGTTTTAACGAGTTAATTGCTAAAATGTGCAGATGATAGGTCAGCACACATCGCACCAAACACACTTACCTACCCCAGGACCCTTCCAGTAACTTTAAACCCAGACTCCGTATTCCGATTCGAATCGCAAAGTTGGTAGCACGTTGTAATTCCGATGCACTTCTAAGATAACTTTCTAGATCGTGCGGGGGCCCAAACGACCTGACAAAGTTTCGCCACCTCGTCCTTCAGATTGTAACATTGTATTTAAGCGTCCAAGAATTCCGGCCATCTTGGAAACGAAAGGTATCCCGACGGTGTCCCCTTTGCTTTAGCGTTGGACATTTTAGGACCGGACTGTGCGTACCGTAAATGCCTTTGTATCGTTCCCTTAATTAATTTGTGAATGGGAGCCTGTGATTGGGTTCTTTTTCATATTTTTATGCTTCGTTGGAGTCGAGTGCATTTTGACGATTACCTTTTTTGGGGGTTGCTCTCAGATGTCTGATGTTTTGTGGGAAGGAAATTTAGTTAAGTATATTATTATTATTTTTTTTTTCCCAACCAAAATTATTTTTGGCTTAAGCCATAAATAATTTTGGTAACGATCAGTGATAACCTGAGTTTTTCAGTCCTTAAAGAAAAAAAAAAAAAAATATATATATATATAAATCACTGATCGTTACCAAAATTATTTTTGGCTTTTAAGCCATAAATAATTTTGGTAACGATCAGTGATAACCTGAGTTTTTCAGTCCTTAAAGAAAAAAAATATATATAATATAGTCATATAAGTCAATAAAATGTTTGATAAATCAAACATTTTATTGACGACCCGAATGGCGCAGCGGTAGTGAGGCTGCCTTACGTTCTTAGGGTCCCGGGTTCAAATCCCAGTCGGAGGAAATGTTTGTGTGATGAGCATGGACATTTGTTTCCGAGTCATGGATGTTTATAATTATGTATATTAAGTATGTATTTACAAAACAAAAAAGGTATATATGTAGTATATCAACTATCTGGTGTCCACGACACAAGCCTCGTTGCTTAGTGTGGCACTAGATGGCACTGTGTGTAATGTCCAGCAATATTTATTTATTTATATTTATTTATTGATGTCGACCTTACCTATTACTGAATTTCAGTGCGAATCCATTTTAATCTTCGATGCCAAACACACTCATCATCAGTATGGCATTAGCAATAATAGTTCCGACTAAATTGTTTTTGTTAGATTAATTACTAGATAATTCTAGGAGCAAAATAGTTGTTGTCAAATATTAGATTCGGTTAATAATGTTTCCGAAAATGTAAGCCTAGCATTAGTGAATAGGTACATTATATTGGTAGGTAACTGTAATAAAACTTTATGGAAATAACATTGATGAACTTTTAGTTAAAATTACTTAGGGAACACATTTAAATAAATCCCAAACATTTTATATTGGTTTTGTAGCAAAAATCACATCACGGGTTTTGGCATAATTAGTCAATAAGAAAATAAATATTTTATTTGTCTTTTTTAGCAAGTGTTTCGATTGAATTCGATAGAATTTTGCCTTTTTTTTTTTTTTTTGGATGGGAAATCATCAAATGACTCCTCCCACTCTGGGCGGTCCATGTTCCTTCATCGCCCTTTGTGTTCCGGGGCCACTGTATCTCTTTCGAACAGTCCCGCAACCCTGGCAGGCATCGGTCCTCAAGGACCCCTTCCTTTTTGCTGACTCTCTTTGAGGCGCGCGTGGAACACGAACGCGCCGTCGACACGGTCTGTCATCATGAGACGGACGGACGGCGAGCTAGCCCATAGCCCACCGTCCACAGGCCCGCGCCTACGGTGGCCGGGGGCCACGTGGTGGCCGCCGACGGCCGGAGCGTCTCCAGCGGCGGTCGGGACGCTGAGAGGTTCTCTCCCTCTCCCGTTCCGCCACCTCCTTCTCTAGCGTTACGGAGGTGACGGCGTCCCATTCCGTCTCGCTCCGGACCATGGCTTGCACCAGGGCCGGACGCGAGAGGTCGCCGCCGCCAATCACCGCTACGAGGACACAGCGGTGCTCCGGCCATGCGGGGCACACCTCCACCGTGTGTTCCACCGTGTCCTCCGGTCGATCCTCGCAGTGGAAACACACCTGCGTCAGGCGGAAGGTGAGGACGCCGTGGCGTCTCTCAAGCCACTCCTCAAAGAGGGGACTTATCGCCACTATTGTGGCGTGCCCTATAGAATTTTGCCAACTGGCGTCTTTAAACCTATAAATTCTAGAAAACTCGACGAAAAATATTATTCAGTCTATAAAACCCATGTTTATACAAGCTTGTGTAAACGACATACTTGTTACCCAAAATTCTAAAAGCGTTTGTCGAGTGTGTCCCACAAAATGTGTAACAAGAGCATTGCATAACCAGGCACGAAGCACGCAAGACAAGCTTGACATCAAGTGAAAGGACTGGCCCGGCCGAAATTAACACTGAGATAAGTGGGAACTAGACAGGCAGATTTGCAGCGAATATGCAGGCCAAAATAAATCCTACTAATGTTATTTTGGGAGTATGAAGAACAGGGTGTAAAGCTCTTCATCTCCCATAGAAAAGGGAGGTTCTTCCGACCAGACGGGTGTTATGTCTGGTGGGCCACTGCCCGACCTAGTTGCTGTCGGGTTCTTGTATATACTCTTATGTAGCGGAGAACTTTGCTTGCGCGATGTAGAAATTCTCACGTGATTTCGCTGTTAGTTCATCGTTCGTGTCATAGATGGCGCTGTAGTACTTTTTGTTCTATGTTGCTTTGTAGTATTGCTACATTGTAAATGTGAAAGTTTGTGAGAATGGATGAATGGAAGTTTGTTACTCTTCCACGCCAAAAATACCGAGTGGATTTGGATGAAATTTGGCACACAGATAGTCTATAATCTGGATTAACACATAGGATACTTTTTATCCCAGTAGTACGATCCTGTGGGACAATTATTGAACTCAACGCGGGTGAAGCCGCGGGCATAAGCTTATTTTTAATTCGAAAGTAACTCTGTCTTGTCTGTTTGTTCCCTGCTGAACAGATTTGGATGAATGATGGTTTATAATAAGCACATGAATAGACCACACCCAATTCATTGACTATGATGATACATTCATTTTAATTCATTATAAGGTACCATTAGATACATAATAATGGATAGTCAGGGTTGTGTTTTTTATCGAAGACCTATCATTAGCAATGGCATATTTCTTTTATTATTAAAAAAAAAACATTGTAACAGGCCATTTTGAAATAACATAAATATACCAACAAAAACCATCAACGACATGCCAGACACGGCAACTCGGTGCCACAACACTAAAATCAATAATATCTAGTTATAGTACAGTATAGTATAATAGTGTGTAATAAATATGTCCACGTTAAACGTATTTGAGTGACTCGTGGTGTAAGCGAGCTTTACTGTTCATTTTTGTCCTGTGAAAACCGCCTTCATAAACTCAAGTTCATCAACCAAAGTAACCTCAAAATAAAACAACGAGACACAATAAGTCTATTCAGAATCAGTGGCTCTTGTAGTACGTCGATTGTTTCACTCGCACATCGTTCTCTATTGCTAACTCGAGACGACTGCATAAGCCACAGCTGACAACTCAGTTGGTCCCTTTCCAATTTGCGTTCGAATAAATGGAAACGCTCGAATCGCATAAATGAAAACGGTGGAACAAATTGATTTCTCACTCAAACAGAACCGTGCACAGAACAAGCTATTACACTTTCTATTTTATGTTGTGTTCTAAAAATATGTTTTGTGGGGAATAATATGTAGTGAAACTGAAAAGTTTTGGTGAAATATTGGTGGTAGTTTACGTGAATTGGAAATATTTACAAATAATACAAAACAGTTTTTTTTCAGTCAATTATTTGTTAGGTTCAATAAAACATATCGCTGGCTCTTTTGTATAGTGAGAAATTTTATCCAGAAAATAAGCAATTCTAAAATTTTCTACAAGGTTTTCTTAAAATATATGAAATAAACAAAGAAGAAAAAGAAATACACTAGTAGACGTGAAGTCTCGGTTATAAAACAGGTGACTCTCAAGTGATATTTTTATAATGGCTCTTTTGTATAGTGAGAAATTTGATCCAGAAAATGAGCGATTCTAAATTTTTCTACAAGGTTTTCTTAAAATACATAAAATAGACAAAGAAGAAAAAGAAATACACTAGTAGACGTAAAGTCTCGTTTATAAAACAGGTGACTCTCAAGTGATTTTTTTTTAAATGTTCGATTTTCAATCAAGCACATCACACCGAACGCCGACGTATGTCTCGAACGGTTCATTAGAAAATTTCGCCCCTTTTCTGTCCCCTCCCGGTCTAGCCAGCCCGATACTTTCTGTCTGACGGGCAATCAACCTTTTTATACCCCAACCAACACTGTAGGTACCTATTTCCCTAAAATATATAATATGTAAATCAGAACAAGGGTAAATGTAGGTGTATTGTACATTGGTAAATATATATGTATATGTATGTAAATTGAACTAGAACAAGACGCAAACTAGTTTCCCAAGGCCCCGGCCTCACGACAGTAATTCCCTATTTACAAAACTTACATAACATCCGATAATTTTGGTAATAAATCAGACAACTTGTTAACTGAACTGCCACGAATAAAATAGGTCTAAAATTTTCCCTCAATAGGTACACAATGTAAAAATAAGGGGGCCTTTTGTCGTTACGTGATCGTCAGGAATGAGCCACGAGCCACGCACGAGCCGACTGCGTCCAACGAAGCGTTGACAAATACCTAATTGAATTTTCAGCCACGATATTGTGTCCTTGTCAAAAAGATTTATACGTATAGACTGTATACTTCCTTATATTTTTTTTTAAGCAAATAATATACTAAAGAAAATGGACTGCCTCGTTGCTTATAGTCGTAAGTCGTAACTTCGACTCTAAGCATGAGGTCTTTTTTTTTTCGGAAGGGAAATCATCAAATGACTCCTCCCGCTCTGGTCGGAGCAGGAGGGAGTGTCAGACTTTTATTAACTAAAACCCATTCATGTTCCTTCATCGCCCTTTGTGTTCCGGGGCCACGGAATCTCTTTCGAACAGTCCCGCAACCCCGGCAAGCAAGAGGTCCTGGGTTCGATTCCCAGGTCGGGCAAAGTGTTATTGGGTTTTTTCATCAGGAATTTCTCAGTAGCAGCCGTGGAGTCTGGATTTGCGCCCGGTTGATGGCAATAGGCTCGCCCCTTATCACATGGGACTTAAACATAACTGGCAAAATGTGGGTGTACTACACCCAGTGTACTATCACTTACACTTCTGCCTAACCCTTTGGTTTAACAGGCGTGATGTTATGTTACTAAAGAAAATGGACGGGTTTTAAGGCTCGCTCAATACAGGTCGTAAATAGTTGAAACCTGTGGCCATTCATCCAAGTCCGGTATGATTGCGACGTTTTTTGTGTCGTTTCTCTACAAAATGGACTATCCGGAATGAATGATCGGCGAAGGAATGGTCGAATGCGATCGCAAAATAGAAAATCAATTCAATTCTTTATTGCATATCACATGTATTTTACAAGGTCTTATTTTCTTTAAATCTTTAAATATCAGACAGGAAGTAGCATTTAAAAAATCATCATTAATTAAAAAGATGTAAGTTCATTCAGTTATAAGTAAATATTGTCAAAAGTATAAAATAAAAAGATAAAATAGAGAATAAAATAAAATTATAGTCAAATACATCTGGTCATTAGAATAATAATCGAAAATAATGTGAGAAGAGTCGGAGTTTTTTAAATATTAATAAAGTTGGGCTTTACTGCTGTGAAGATTGTTGGTAGATTGCAAGATCAAATAACATAACATAGCATCACGCTTATAATCCCGAAGGGTTAAGCAGAGGTGTACCTTATAGTACACCCACATTTCGCCAGTTATGTTTAAGTCCCATGCAATAGGGGGCGAGCCTATTGCCATCAACCGGGAGCACATCCAGACTCCGTGGCTGCTACTGAGAAATTCCTGATGGAAAAACCCAATAACACTTTACCCGACCTAGGAATCGAACCCAGGACCTCTATCTCAAAAGTCGCTCACTGGACCAACGAGGTATTCGAATCGTTTAAGATTATATTGTACCAAGAATTTGTGTCGTATACTACAAATGAAAAACCCGACTGCTGAAAAATCACGCTCTACTTAAAATGGGGTTTACAAGGTAAAATCAACTCGTCCTTTTGTTGAAACCGGTTAAAAAAAGGCAGAAAACATGTTTATTCGGCACATGCCGTAAGTGCAGACAACAAAAAAAAACAAAAGAGTAAACAGTAAAACTTAAATCTATACTTACAATAAAAAATGAAAAAAAAAAAGTAAGAAACGAAACCAACGAAATGTAGGCTTTGTTACCGAAGCCATAATAACGAATCGATTGACACCTTATTCATCAAAATCGGATGAATAGTTTAGGCGTTACGGCGGAAAATACGTAAATACAAACATACATACATACATAGCCTGCTAACATCATCACCCTTCCTTTAGGCTTCGTCGTAGTCGGGTAAAAATAAAGATTTGGTGACTCTTTAAAATTTTTAGTAAAACTGATGAGTCGATCATTTATACGATAAATGTAGACGAGTCTTCAGTCAATCTTGACCCAGCAAGTAATTCTGAATATGTGTTTAAGCTACGTATACATAGGCCGAGTAAACATCATATACGATGAACATTCACTACAATAATTCGTGTAATTTCCTAGCCCGTTATACGAAGATTTATGTGAACAGGAACAAATAATGTGCGCTGAGCACACGAATTAATTTCCCGTAAACGGATTCACGCTTACATACTCTCAATATTTTTAGGGTTCCGTATCTCAAGAGGTAAAAAAGGAACCCTTATAATTTCACTTCCTTGTCCGCCTGTCCGTCCGTCTGTCACCACCGATTTTCTCAGGAGCGGGTGGACCTAGCAAGACAAAATTTCTACCAGATACTGAGGTCTATAGTCCCTATAAGGTGTATAAAAATCAAGGTCCTGAGTCAACAAGATAAAAATATATGGGCAAATTTAGATTTGCGCGAAAACTTGCAAGTACAAAAATTCACCTTAATTTTCAACTTTTTTTTTTTGGACTTTACCCTTAAATTGTGCTGTAAGACCTTCTTAATTGACTATTCTAGGTCATCCGGAAGTACCAGTACCGGTAGTAGTAGTTTTGGGTCGAAAACCTATATAGTAGTTCCCGTTGACCTAGAATCACGAAATTTGGCGAGAAGCAATGTCTTACAGCACATGTAAAGGAAAAAATCACAAAACCGTAAATAAGTAGTGTAATAACAAAAAAAAAACGATTTTACTATCACAAACTTATTATTTTCGGTTGGTGCAATACGTAGCTGTTTCCATGGGATCGAACAGCAAAGTTAAGTTTGTCCTTTAAAAAGTTTGCACGGAACCCTCGGACTCGCTCTTGGCCGGTTTTTTTTTTATTATTCTCATATCTGTAATTTTTTTTACTTGACGGTTTCCTACGGTTGGGTAATCCTTTTCATCATATTTTAGGATTTCGTACGTCTATTAGCAGCAGCTGTCTCATGATACCTAAATAATTTATGTTTTCTTTTTATCAAAAGGCGTAGTGATTTTATTTTTTAAGCAAGCTATGTGTTAATTTACCTATCTGTAATAGTACGGTATATGTGTATCCGATCTTTTCTGTAAGACGTTGGATCGACATGAAATTGAAATACTCAAGATTTAATATATCTAACTATGAGCAAGCATTTTACACACATGCTAAAAAAAAATCTGTGTGCCTACTTTTCAACGTGAAATTCCCACTTTTTATACTTCGGAAAATGAATTATTGATATTATATTAGATAATGTAGTAAGTAACCTCTACCTACACAACAAAAATTGAACATCATCGGCTCCGAAAAAAAATCGAATTTACCGCCCAAATAAACACGCCATCCGCCAATGAGCATGTTCGCTTTCTTTCGAATTTCGAAACGTAGACAAAAACGAATCGACAAATGTTCAGTCATGTATAAACCCACATTATTACTTGTCAATTCAAGTAACGAGATTCCGCTTACAGCCGATATTCGGAACAATTCAAGGCTGACCCGAATTTCTGAATGAGGAAAGCCTAGTCTCTCGAAAGCTTGAGGAGGCTTCACTTAATTGAAAGAGATCGCCCCACACTACTTCACGACGAGGGTGAACAAACTATGTGATGCCACTTGCTTGTACTTGTGTGGGATGTGTGTTTTAGGCTTTAAAAGGGCAGCTGAGCCCTTTAAAATGTCTTGGTTGTTCGATTGTGTGTACGTAAGGATTTTGAACACTTTTAGTTTCAGTTTAATTAAGAAAATTGAATGCAAACACAACTTCAACAACATTCTAATTTAAAATGAATTAAGTATGTAAAATAATAAATATTCATACGTAATTTAAAGTATCAAAGGGCTTCTGCATCTTGTTATTTTATACTTCGAATTAAAATAATATGTTCAGTTCAAAGTTAAGTGTAAAAAACACTCTGATAAAATAAACATGTTATAAAAGCAATATAAAAGGCAAATAGGTTACGAATATAAATTAAATTCACATGAAAGCTGCTTTTAAGTTCAAGTAGAACTTAAATAAAGCAACTTAGATCTATCTGTCAATGTTATTATCGAAGTTCTTAACAACTATCTGCTATTTTCGCAAGTTAATCGGATTTAAGAATGCTAAATAATTAGATAGTGAATTTCATTTAAGTGTAAATAATAGCACGGTTGACAGAGAACAATGGAAGAAAAAAACGTGTTGCGCCGACCACAAAGTAACATGAGACAAAGGTAAGAAGATGATAATGATGTAACTGGCAAATGCGGTTTTGTTTGCATGATTTAAAAACACCGTCCTCTAAGCAGTTTATTTGAACAAATACAATCTAAAATATTTATAGTAAATGAGGTACTACGGTCGCTTTTTGATAATTCGCAATAGAAGTTATAATTACAACAACTGCCCATACCGTCCACTGCTGGACATAAGTCTGTCCCATGATGGGAGGAATTTGCCGTAATCGCACGTTTTCTGTTAGTCTTTCATCACTGCGATCTCCAATCCGCCTGGGATTGGAGATCGCAGTGATGAAAGACTAACAGAAAACGCTGTTGCCCATTCTCAGGTCTACGGAGGTGCAAGGTGTTCTGCCTCAGACATTAGTCGCCTTATACGACACCCGTGAGTGTGATGGATTGGTTCTATTCTACTCTGCGGGATACCACACGGCAAGTTATAATTATTGCAATATTATTAACTCGACTCGTTGAAACTTAATTTATGGTTCAGGTGATAGTGCCATAATGATTAAAATACAGATAACTCTCGTCCTAAATCAATCACATTTTAATATGTACAGAAGCTTTAAATTGATCCAATTTGTGGTCAGTTTTATCCACATTTCTAAACTTTTTGGCTTTGTGCCAACTTGGCCTCTTTAACATATTTGTCTAGTCTTTGTTAGTCGTAGGTATGTGCTTAGCTCAGGATTTTGGGGTGAAACTTATCAAGTATGTATTTTTATTTATAATAAAAAGCTGTCTTTTTAAAATAAGATATTTTTATAGCCTTTCGTTTCATTTTGTTGTCATCTCATCTTTTTGAGATCTCCAATGGTACGGACAGATTGCTGATGCGCGGCTCCGAACATAGAAAAGTAAGTAATATTTTTATGTTACTTTAACACTTGATATATGAACATTGGCCCACAGCACAAGTTAGCAGGTATGCATACGTTCACTTTCAGTACTACTACCACTACTCGATAGCAGACATTTTGTCAATCAGCAAATAAGTAAGTTTTGGCGGCCCAAGTCCAGTGACCCCGGTTCGATTGAACTTCAGGACAATTTACGATCTGATACGTCACATTAAATCCTTCATAGCCCGAAAATTGCAGCATAACTCTGCAATTCCCTCTGAATAAACTGAGATGCGCTACAAAAATTTGAGAGGCTCATTCATATTTACGATTACATCGGATCGCATTACATACCTCGATATTTTCTTGTTCCAATATTATTTTATCAGGAGGGGGGCGGAGGCTCACTTCCGGGAGACGCTTATTCTTCAAAGCCTGTTTCGAGAGCTGGTCGTAAAGTTTACGAGCGTGAATGACAGTGCCCGGGTCAAACGGTCCTAGCCCGGGTACCAAACGGGAATTCCGTTTATAACACTATTCTGTGCTAAGATAAGACCCCGTAAGCCTCACGATGGCCTCGCCTCTAAGGTGCACACGTTAAGTTCGGTTATAGCGTGCAGATGGTACATAAATCTTTGGGAGAGATATTGGAGGTTGCTAGGCAAATGGAATTGCTATTATAAAGAGGTGGAACTCATTTCCCTTTCTTGTCTCGACTACTTATTAAAGCTTGTATCAGCCAAATCCTTTCACTGAATATGTGGATCGTATTAGTATATTAGAATTTTGTTTTCCTCAATATTTTATCCTTTGTCATTCGTAAATCTCTCTTGCTGAATATAGGTATACGATCGACTACAATTTGACCGGCAGAATAATGAATGATACCTACGATATATGAATGAGAGGATACTTAATACTAATAAAGGGAAAGGTACCTCTATCTCCTTGTCCTTTGTCTACTGATAATATTTATGAAGACTTTGTCAATAGTAATACTAACTTTTTTTTAAGACCTTTGTTCTTCCAATCATAGACAATTACTTGGTCTGGAATAAATGTTTTTGACGTGATAACGTCTTATAAATCGATGAACACCGGCTGCACGCACGAAAAAGTGTTACACTGTTACGTGCGCCGCGATCAACCCTCAGCTCAAACCCTTGGACCTATAGAAAATTGAAATTTGCACAGTGATTCCCTTTATAATGTAGACAAGAAATTAGGAAGGATTTTTCGAAATTCAACCCCTGAGGGAGTTAAATAGACATGGAGAGAGTGACTGTCGCAACCCCGCGCAGGGCACGCCACGATAGTGGCGATAAGTCTCTCAAGTCACTCCTCTTTGAGGAGTGGCTTGAGAGACGCCACGGCGTCCTCACCTTCCGCCTGACGCAGGTCTTCACTGGACACGGAGTGTTTGGGAGGTTCCTGCACCGAATCGGGCGGGAGGAAACGCCCGGGTGTTTCCATTGCGAGGATCGACCGGAGGACACGGTGGAGCACACGGTGGAGGTGTGTCCCGCGTGGGCGGAGCACCGCCGTGTCCTTGAAGCGGCGATCGGCGGCGGCGACCTCTCGCGTCCGGCCCTGGTGCAAGCCATCGTCCGGAGCGGGACGGAATGGGACGCCGTCACCTCCTTCTGCGAAGCAGTAATGCTAGAGAAGGAGGTGGCAGAACGTGAGAGGGAGCGAACCTCTCAACGTCCCGGCCGCCGCGGGAGACGCCCCGGGCGTCGGGGGCCACCACCGCGTGGCCCCCGGCCATCGCAGGCGCGGGCCTGTGGATGGTGTGCTATGGGCTAGCTTTCCGTCCGTCCGTCTCATGACGACAGGCCGTGTCGACGGCACGTTCGCGTTCCACGCGCGCCTCAAAGAGAGTCAGCAAAAAGGAAGGGGTCCGTAAGGACCGATGCCTGCCGGGGTTGCGGGACTGTTCGAAAGAGATACCGTGGCCCCGGAACACAAAGGGCGATGAAGGAACATGGATGGGTTTTAGTCAGTAAAAGTCTGACACTCCCTCCTGCTCCGCCCAGAGCGGGAGGAGTTATTTGATGATTTCCCAACCGAAAAAAAAAGGGAGTTAAATAGGGGATGAAAGTTTTATGAAAGTCCGTCAGTTTTAAAGTTAGGATCTTAAAATGTATTATATGATATTTACGATTGAAAATTAATTTATAAGTGTCTCAGCGTTTTTGATAATTCCACCCCCAAACAGTTAAAAAATGGAATGAAGTTGTGTATGGAAAGTTATTAATTTTAGAAGTTAAAATTACAAAATTTTGTATCTAGGCGTATGGTTGGAAGCTAACGCAACGGTTTTGTTAGAATTTCAATCCCTAAGGTGGTGAAAATGGGTATGAAATTTTGTTTTTAAGTTAAAATCACTTATATCATGAAAAATGACGTTATCACGTAAATTGTTGTCCGTAAAGCGACTTTACAAGCAGCCAGTTTTTTTGTGGCTTTTAATGGGTCTACCCTTTATAGCAAAACTTTTTATGTCATAATATTATTTTGGATAACAACGGATAGCATAAACTTCATTTCGCAGAAAATCGGTTGGCAGACACTCATTTTTCATACATTCAAACCTCATATTATGTAAGCCATTGTAAATTCGGACATACAAACATTCGGCCAAACAATAACTATATTACATAATTTGTATTCCTTAAAAATATTCGTTTAAAGAAGATTATGCCAAGTGTGTTATGCCAAATTCATTTCGGAGCATCAAGATTCTGCCAGATAGAAGGAACCCGCCTTTAATTTATCATCATCATCGGCCTAGCCTTTTCCCAACTATGTTGGGGTCGGCTTCTAGACCAACCGGATGCAGTAGTACCAGTATTTTACACAGAGGATACTTTTCTGACCTCAACAACCAACCACGCCAACCCTTGGTAAGACTTGTTGTTAGATTCTCTGGCTTCTGACTATCTGTAACGGCTGTCAACGATCTAAAAATGACAGCTGGGCCCCACGGTTTAACGTGCTTTTCGAGGGCCGGATGGGTCTCATTAAATAGTCATCATCATCATCAGCCTATAATGTTCCGACTGCTGGGATACAGCCTCCTCTCAATGAGATGGAATGGGCTATAATCCACCACGTGGGCCCAATGTGGATTGGTAGATGTCACAATGTCTTAAATTTTTTGGTTCTAGTTTCCTCACGATGTTTTCTTTCACCGTTTTGAGAGCAGTGGTGATGAAATAAATTACACAAAGTAATGCGCCTGTCTGAGTTCGAACCCACGACTTACTGTTCGTAAGTCGAGGCCGCCACCACTGCGTCACCGCTGCACCCGTTAAATAGTAGATGGTCACAAATTCACAGACCAACCTGTGCAAGCGTTGTTTCACCTGTTATAATTAGAATCTATACTAATATTATAAAGAGGTAACATTTGTTTGTAAGTTTGTATGTTTGTAAGTTTGTATGTAGGGGGTAATCTCAGGAAGTAATGAACCAATTTTAATAATTGTTTCACAGGTAGAAAGCTACATTATTCGTGAGTGCTATAGGCTATATTTTATTCCCGTACTCCCACGGGAACGGGAACTACGCGGGTGAAACCGCTGGACGTCAGCTAGTAGAATGTAACAGAATAGAATAGAGCCACGAGCTCCATATTATCCGACTAAGTATGAATGTGTTTATCAGCCTAAACAATGGTTTTTTTTTTGGTTTTTACTCAACTTTTTCCTTTATTCTATTCACAAACACTGCTCCTATCTCAAAATTAATCGATTGTTTGTGCTAAAAAGTAAATTATTTGCTACATATAAGTCGTAAACGTCCATTAAGGTTACAAATTAGTTTTTATCGAGTACATTAAGCAAACAGCCGGTATCTCGCTCACGCAATCTGCTCCTAATGGTGCGTTAAGATGTAACTTAAACAACTCCATGACTTGATACAATTTGCTTCGGAGATTCGATTTTGACAACTGCGATGATACGGCGGTTTGTGTACCAAATTGATCGCTTGCGAATACGTAAATTAGGAGCCATTTTGGATTGATTCGTTCTTTATATGGTGGGTTTTAGTTAGCTTGTTTGTATCTTTATTGAAATGGTTCAGCGTTTAGGTTTGTATGATGCCAAATTAATTATTTTTTAAAAGAAAGAAAATATTAGCGATAGAATATTAGGTACGATTACTGGAAATGTTACCAGAGTCAAAAATTCGTAATGAAATCTCTAAAAAAAAAAAATGTTAAAGAAGAGTCTTACTCGATTTCTGAATTGAGAATTTGAACTTGAGAACTTGTCATTTTGATTCATAAAATCTTGACATAAACCCCTAAGAAAAACAGTACAACGCTATGAACATATACCAAAAGAGCTAGCAAAACAAGTGTCCTACCACAGAAAACAATAAATAGAAAAGAATACTCTTATTATGACCATCAAGAAAAAAAACACAGAGACTCAAAATATTCTGTTTATGATAGACAACAAAAGTCTACCCCTAACTCTGTAACCACAATCTTCAGAAACAAAACTTCCCCGATAAACGTTACACCAAAAATCACGTAACAATAATAATAATGACTTAACAGCATCTAATCGTCCATAGACTACTCACATTCATATTCCCAGCTCATTCATGCGTGGTACTGAGTACAGCTTATTGAAACACTGTTGATGGGAAAAGTTCTGTTATTGACTGTACTTATTGTACGCTTTTTGTTATGTGTGTGTGAAACTGAACACCTGGCGACGGGATTTTGCTGAAGTTGTCTTGTATGCTTTGGTAACTAATTCTTTTGGTGAAATGTTGGTTGTGTTTACGTTGTGATTAGTTTTGTTTGTAATGCATTGGTTGCTGTTTAGTATAAACTAGCCTAAGGATCATATTAGCGAGATAAAAAATAATAAATCTGAGTGCTAAATTTCAATCAAATCCGTTTCGTAGTTTTGCGTGAACATAGCATGAGAGTTGAGCATTTCTAGAACCCCATGTTCTAGAAAAGTGTTTTCAATACACTTCCTCGAAAACTGGTCCTTAACGCACTACGATTAGGTACAACATGCAATGTATTTCACACGCGTGCGATTTTTTCCACTTTCCCGCACGTGTGCGGGAATGAAAATTGCCACAGATAACTATACCTACACTTAGTCCAATTTGGTTCAATACAGTCTGAAATGAATGTTTTTTTTTAATTTTTGCAAAGCACTACGCTTCTTTACGGCATAAATATTTTTTGAATATTCAAATTGTGTATATAAATAGAATATCATAGATAAACATGATTATTTAAAACTAATAGTTACTTTTATACACAAATTAACATTTATTTGTGTTCTGAATTCAAAAATTTAAAATAAATCTATTTTTTATATTAGGCTGTTTAACGGCTTCATACCATTGCCTCTGTTTCAACCTGGCGAGACCAAAGCGCGAAAAAAAAAATTAAATCATAGTGTCATAGTTCGTGACAAAAATATTATTCGTTATTTTATTTTATTTCTTCAAAAGTGTATTGAAAAACGTCGTTTGATACACGTGGACATTTGTTATTGCAATACTCGGCTCAAAAACACCGTTATAATTCCGCCTCGATTGCAATAACAAACTTTCCCCACTTGTATCAAAATGTACTATTGTCGTTCACGAATAAAAGTTACTAGTTTAACTCCTTCGAATGGTTTTTTATTAAGATTTATACATATTTTATGGGTTTTTATCTATATAAATAATATAAATTGAATTATCTGTTTGTAATTTCAAAATAACAGATTTTTACTGAAACATGAAAGTATCTATAACGGTACTTATAACAATTTATTTTTATTTTTTTGTCTGTCTATCTGTCTGTTTGTTTCAACTAATGTCCGAAACAGCTGAACCGATTTGACGAAAGTTTTGCTGACAGATAGCTGAGGTAACAAAGAGTAACTAAAGCTTTTATTTTAGAAAATGGATAACGGTTACGTGGACAAAAATTAAAACCCTTGAAAGAGTTTACGAAATCCGATTCAAATGGGGAAGAAATATTTTTATAATAGGTAATTTCACGCGAACGGAGGTCACGGGCATCACCTAGTCTGAGAACATAAAAGTCAAATTCTGATAGAAAAATATCGACATTTTCCTATTTACATTGAGCTACATAATAAACAGGCCGTATTCCCAGTAAAGCTTCCATGGCAAAAGGATTTAAATATTAAAGTACTATAAACAACCCTAATGGATTACAGTAGTTGCAGATCCAATAATCCCTTCACGTGGGGGTGATACCTACAAAACTTTATTTCTGACATGTAGGTAAGGAATCGATTTGGGAGGATTTATGCACACGGACGATTGAGTCGTGCGACTTGTCAGGCGTTTTGAGACTACATGACGTGTGTAGGCACTTATCAAGCCCCACAAAATATGAACGACAATTCAAAATGCGAGTTTTTTTTTATGTAGTTAAATATGTAGTAGTTTGCTAAAAGATTTACACAAATTTTAGGAGAAAAAATACGTTTGCGTCGTACCGAATCAAAAATGGAATCATTTCGAATCTGAAATGAGATAATAGTTGGTACAATGTGTGGTCACCTATCCACGAACCAAAATAAGCAAGCGCAAGTTAACCTGGAGATCGACCCGACCGTCTGTTATTATTTAGCCACGAGCTTCTGCAATTTTCCTGCAAATTATCTACCTACCTATATTTCGTAATCATCACGCTATCAGCGGGAAAACATCCACTTCGTAACTTCAGCCCCCCAAACGTCTGCTCCCTCTACAAACGAGTCGTAACTAATAGTCTACAGGGAAATAATGCAAGAGACGTATCACAAATTTATTTCTACACAATTGTAATAGTTTTCTCCCCCTATTTCTTCTTATCTCCCCTTTGTCCTGCGTTTAGTCGTACGTGCAACCGTACCACTTAGAGGTCGATTGGTAGCTGACATTCCCCCGACGTTGTACCCCGATGCCATTGATTTATATTAATTTTATTGTAGAAGGTGGCTTGTGTGATCACATGTATATGTCTGTACACTAGCACACAGATGGACACAGTTATTTTTATCAAATTGTGATTACCCCGTGCGCATTAGTAATTTCAGCTTCTTAAAATACTTACAGGATATCATAAAAATTAAATAAATGTTAAAATTATATAAATGTTATGTAAGTATTCTGTTCTGTTAAAAAAATTGTATAGATAAGAAAGAGCGGAGTCTCCTAATACAGGCTTTTTCTTTGCTTAAAAGGAGGCTCCAATCATCAACTTGTTGTTCTGATTTGGTTAAGAAATAAACAAATTTTTATTTTATTTATTTATTTTATTTTATTTATCTTCCGTGATTATTGAATTATTGTTGTGCTCCCGATATTTCGACGCTGTTGCAAGCGTCATTATCGCAGGTCTTGTTAAAGAAAAGAAGAAGAAAAAGAAAGATAACCCGAAAAGAAGTAATTAAAGAAGAAGATATCCCCTATGTGACATTTTAAGTATAGTAGTGAACCGTGAAAGCTTAAAACAGTGTTTTCAGCTTTTTTTTTCTAAAATGGCAAAGTTTCTGAAATTCCTCTGGTCTTGCATTATCCATATGCACTGGTAATCACTTTTAGCTGCCTGCTAGCTATTAAAGATCATCATCATCTGCCTAGCCTTTTCCCAACTATGTTGGGGTCGGCTTCCAGTCTAACCGGATGCAGCTGAATGCCAATATTTTAAATGGAGCGACTGCTTATATGACCTCCACAACCTAGTTAGTACTGGGTAATACGATACCCCTTGGTGAGACTGGTTGGAAGCTCTTAAAAATACTTACTTACAAAAAAACCAATGCTGCAATTTTTGGATTATAATAAGTAATTTTATTTTCGTCTCTTTCCAATGATCAATCGCAACAGTCGTAGATTCGCAGTAGACTGAACCCTACTGCGGTCGGTTGGTATTAATTGTGAAAGTTACTCGGTTGTTAGCTACACCAACTAATCTGAACGGTACGTGCTCTCCGTGTGCCACGCAACTGCGACGCACGGAAACTTCTTACTAATTTCCTGGGAAATTTCTAGAAAATATCCATTTATTGTTTAGGAGTAAAAGATTTTGTTTGAAAATATTATATCGCTGAAATAATATCAACACTATAGTAGTACTACATACTAATAAGTGCCTTGTTACCAGTGTATAAAGTTGTTGTTACTTAATTCGTCGATTTTGGAAGATTAATCAGTCCCAATTGAGTAGCAAGATTTGCATTGAATTTAATCATTGCGTTACTAACAAAAAAAAAATACCTACTATTTTTCGTTAATTGTCGTCAACGTATTTGGAATTAGCCTTGCAAAATAGAGTAAACAAACTAAAATAGTGAGCTAGCTTCAATCATTTTGCTACAATATTCCTTTCATCAATCCCTTTGAGCGTCATTTGTATTATATATGAACAGAAAAAAACAAGTCACTAATACACAGACCGCAACCGCGCTTCAGCAAAACCAGCATCAATTTCACAATCTACGTTTGATTTTGCATCAAAAGCCTTGATCGCTTTTATACGCTCTGTATAAAAGCGTAGATTGGTCAAAGGTACAATTTTTATTGAAAAACATAAAACTTCGAACACAACACGCAAAGGCTCACTGACTATGCAAACATGTTTTACAATAGTGAGTCTATAAAGCTAAAGCAATACGGCAGTGGACCACAAATCAATTGACTTTTTTTTTGAGCTGTCAAAACTCGGTTCTCCATTTTGTATAGCAACCTTTGACGTCACTAATTTACTAACTCATTGGCTCGACTATTTATTGATTTCAAGGAAATAATATAATTCTAAATTTACAAGTAAATTCTAGATTAATTGGGTTTTAAGACCTTAAATCAAATGTTTTATCAAAGTTCTGTCTTGGAATGATTGGTTTAATGGTGCAACTTTATTATTTACTAGCGTACGTCACGCGGTTTCACCCGCGTAGTTCCCGTTCCCGTGGGAGTACGGGAATAAAATATAGCCTATAGCACTCACGAATAATGTAGCTTTCTACCAGTGAAACAATTTTTTAAATTGGTTCATTACTTCCGGAGATTACCCCCTTATACAAACTTACAAACAAATGTTACCTCTTTATAATATAGAAGAAGAAGAAGATTATTATTAATTATTATTAGTATCAATAATTTTCCCCTTATTATAGTAACAGTAGAGCTTTAGGCTTTACTATTAAAACGGAATTAAAAAACGCCGCAGGCGTCAGTTTGAACACACCAACAACAAAATTAAATTCATACATATTGCATTCAATCACGAATTTACAGTAATGAAACGTAAACAGAGAGAGGAGCTTGTGGCTAAATATGAACAGATCGATCCTCAGGTTAAGCCGTCCTTGCCTTGGGATGGGTGACCACCTATTACATACCGAGTTTCCTTCGTGCCTCGGAAACTGGTACTGGGGGTCTAAAATGGCTGCTTTAGCAGAATCGTAATATGAATCACGTAATTTATTTTTATTTTATTTAAATTTCTTAAAATGGACTTTATGGTGATGACCATAAAGTGGTTCATAGTTTCATAGATGATAGAATGCAATAATTATGTATGAATTTAATTTTGTGGTAAGTGCATTTAAACTGACGCCTGCGGCGCGGCGGCGTTTTTAATTCTGTTTTAATAGTAAAGGCATCCAGCCATCTTCTGTCTATCCAAACTACATGATAGATTAATTTAAAAAACAAAAAAAAATTGGAATGCTTTATTGGTCTGTTTATTAACTACTAGCTGACCCACGCAACTTCGTCTGCGTCACATAAGAGAGAAAAAGCTAACAAAAAAATACATTTTCCCCGTTTTTTCAACATCTTTCATTTATGCTCCGCTCCTTTTGGTCGTAGCGTGTGCGCGATGTTATATAGCCTATAACCTTGCTCAATAAATGGGCTATCCAACACAAAAATAATTTTTCAATTCCAACCAGTAGTTCCTGAGATTAGCGCGTTCAAACAAACAAACAAACAAACTCTTCAGCTTTATAATATTATATAAATATATATATATATATATTAGTATATTAGTATAGATTATTGGCTATCGTGTCTTTAAAAGAAATAAAGCTTTATTTACGAAAATAAATAAATCCAACTCTCAAAATTGTTTGTCAAGATAAAATTGGATTGCATTCTTGTCTACGAATATACCTAAACCGAATGATATTAAAGGTAGGATTTCTAAGATACTATTGTATTTTCAAGGTTAAGCCACAACAAGGGTTGAATTTATTGATGACCAACAGTTCTCGTTCAACAAAATTTTCTACTTCATTTCAAGATAGCCGTGTTTTTTTATGGGAACCTTGTGTCGTTTCCAATGAGAATAGGACTGAACTCACGCCATGTTGTCTGTGGTGACCTACCTGTGACTTACGTGTCTATTAATAATTTAATAATAAGTATATGTAGGATCAGGAGTGCCGAGAGGTATATCGTCAGGATTTGGAGTTCCCATTTTATTGGGATAAACAAGACTGTATTAGGCAATTACAGTGTTATATTTACAGTAAGTACACACAATACACAATATAAAATAACACACAATATAAAAATGGTAATAAAAACAATAAAAACAAAAGACAACAATAGGCGAACAGACCTTATAAGGTCACAGTTCGTACAGTGGCCAAGGCACCCAATTACAGAGTGTATCTCGCTATAAGCAAGTTTACAACTACTGTAAATATACAGCAGCGCTGTACCAGGTAAACCGACAGTTTTGTCGGGAGCAAGGGAGCTCTGTAATGAGTCGAATCCGAAGACCGACTGACGAGCTTATTTTTTTATTTTTTCGAAATGGCATCTCGCAGTTCAACCTAGAGAGGTTGTCGTCTGCTTAACCGGACAATCCTGTGGGTACCTTAAGTGTAAGGCCTCCAGCCAGGGCATAAAACTTACAAACTAAACGACTACACGCTAAGGGCACCCCCTGCGGGGTACGGGCCTCGGCTTAGGGCGTCGCTGGGAGAGGACAGCAAGGGGATAGGCTGGATCTGAGTGGTGTCATTAATTAGGGACTGATTTAGAACAACAGGTGCAGCAACGCGGGCTGGCACGAGCAAGGGACGGGGAGGGTTCGTATCGGGGCGTCGCGACGGGCCTCGACGGCGAGGACGGAATGATAACTGACGAGCTTACTGAGTGCACGCTCTTTTATAGGACTATGCCCCCACTTTGCAATCCCTCCACAACTCTGTCCGTTGGCGCGCGGAAGTGCGTCACGTGTTTACTTGATACATAAAAATGTGCTAAATCTAGTAAGAATTACATTACAAAGTAATCAAATAATACAACAATAATTGTCGTAAATAAAGAATAGTGAATTCACAAAGAATATCAATTTAAAAATAAAGCAACATGTCATCAATTTGTTTTGAACAAAACTACCGGTCACACTTATCGAAATAAGTTGCCAAAAATCAATTGGTGTGTACACCAAGTACTTAATAAATTATGTTTCGATTTACTAGACAGTAATTGATATTAAAATCACTTGAATTATTAACAAAAAAATCGACTCTTAACAAAATTTGTTGAATACCCACAATTGTAATTGACAACCAACTCCGACATATATATTGTAATGTATTTCATAATTTGGCCTTTTTTTGCCAAACATTATCCTTTTACTGACTAAAAGGATAATTTTTGGCAAAAAAGGCCAAAAAAAAAAGGTTTAGACTTATAGGTCTAAATATAGGGAAAGCCTACAAATGAATTTGCCATTACAAAAAAAAAACATATGCAGTGGCATGAACATAATACAATTGATGAATTCCTATTCTCATTTGAAACGCATTATTCGTGAATTAAAAAAAAAAACATTAATATAATCAAAAATCAATAATAATCAAAAATAATTCTCGAAATCAAATAGCTTAATAACAGTATTTCACAATAACTGACTATGGCCGCCTACTAAAATGTTACTAAGCAGGCTGAAAGATCCCCAGAGAGTTTTTAATCCAACCCCGAAACTTCCAGAGACACATTAATGAGGAAATAATACCACATTACCTGCCCCTATTTCGTTCACAAAGTTAGATTGAATAAAAGGTTGTATACCTGTATTAGTGTCAAAAGTTTATGATTTAATTTCATTGCATTTATCCCAGGTTTTTAATTAAGTCGTGAAGGTTAGTTATTTCAATTTTTAGGTAGGCTTATATTTTTGCCTTTTTTCGTTGGGAGTTGACCTAATTTGATTTTTGGGGCAGTTTATCTTTTATCAAGCTTGAATTTTGTTATAAGGATTTCTGACTAATCATTTTAATCATGGTTATATACCTAAAGAGGAGGTTTATGGTCATATACTTGATACGTACTATTTAGTTGTGGAGCATAACTTAGCAATATATATTCTACATGATATTTGCTTGTTTTTTTTATTTGGTATTGTAGTCATCAAGCTGTTACCCAGGTGACTAAGCATATCACAAGTATTCGTTTAGGTCCTCGAATTTTTGGATCTAAGATAATTTTCTAAGATAAGTTTCTCAACGATGTCTTACGTTTTGAGAGCAGTGGTAATGAAATAAATTGGTTACCGAGGTGATTATGATCGTTAAAATCCCGATGCTGGCAATCCATGCTAATTTATTGCCAACAAAAAAAACACTGTAAAAACCAATTCATTAACCATTACCTCACCTCCCAATCTCTATTATTAATGAGAAAATTGCGCCACCCAAATGAGGCAGATTCAACATTGTTCCACCGCCCAATTTCACTGTGGAATGTACTCTTACAATTTATGACGGGACACGTGTGAAGCGGCCCGCGGTTTTAATATCTGCTGTAAATTAGTCTGAGCGAATGGATACTGCACAAATTGGCCCCTACTACGCTCTTATTTACTTTATTGTTTAGAAACGAAGGTTGATGTTATCGGTGTTATTTATAACTGATGTTGTGGGAGTAATGTGATGAAACTTGTTTGTTTTTTATGATGCGAATGGGTTTGAGAGGAAACAGATGGGTTGGTAACATTGTTGTTTAGTTTTGATACTTTGTGTTTAGTTCATTTTGGTTTGATTAAGGGGTAGTGTTATCCAGATGTTTGCTTCAATACCGCGTTTTATTGACTTGTTGTAGTCAAATACTCTTCAAATTATGGAAACCCTAGAGTGGATCCTCTCTGGCGTTTTATAGACCTTCATCTTCATTTGTACTACGTAGTCTGTTGATCTGCCGCCAGAATCGCATCTATCCAAATACAATGCTAGTCGACATATTCTGCTTAGATATTCTCAATGTCTACCATCCGATGACGTAAGTTCCGTCATTAGAATGATAAACGCAGTTCCGTTAAGCCATAGCAGCTTCAATATGAATCATTATTATCCGATAGGAACGTGTTGACAGCTCTTTGGAAAATGGTACTAGGTAATCGGGTTGGTCAGCCAATCAGAAGCGGCGTACGGTAACGTAGGCACGTCTGATTGGCTTTCCGAGCCCAGCGCTGACCGGCGGATTAGTTAATGCAACTGGCCGGGTGCTGCTAAATCCAATGCTGTTGCCCCAAATTTCAGGCTTTGGAGTAATTAGTTCGTGATTCAGTTTAGCGATTAGGTATGATTTCATTTAGCGATCTTTCCTACATTCTGGATTTCATCTGTTATAACTGGGGGCCTAAACTGGCCGCTTTAGTATATCATAATATGAATTATGTTACAATTCCCAAAAAATCAACAAAGTGACAATTCATAACGCGTCTGTGACCATTTTATGAATATAGAAGCGGCCATTTTAGGCCCCCTGTTCGGTCTTACGTTTTTAATTTTCAGGGTTTAGTCTTACTGATTTATAACCAACAATTTAAAGAAAAATTCAATAAATGAATTTAAATTAAATACAGGTACATATTTCCCTACCGAACATGAATTTATGAATAAAAATATTTTTGTTACATTAAACCAAGATATTGATATCATCACGTCCGTAAAGTGTTGCAAATTATTTTAATTTGTGGCTATAACAATTTGACTGTTACACTAAACATATAAGGCGTTTCTCACAACACGAATCCTTTCTAATTATGCATCCCCTTACAAAAGGAGACAAAACACAATATTTATAGCATACCTATTGTGCACTTTATACCCAAAAAGCTAACAACATCATACATAAACTGCTCTTACCCAGTGACCCGTCCAAAACCGGCCGCTAATCTAAATTAAACCGTGTTTTGAAGAACAAAAGGTGTATTATCATTCGGTCGGATGGTCACGTCAACTCTTATTAAGTTCGCCTGGTAAGCTCCTTATCAGGCAGTGTATGGTAAAGATAAAGCGAGCGCCAATGCCCGCTGTCTGCCGGAATGCATTCGGTGTAATCGCGCACAATGGTGATTTCGGTTTATTTGTCCTACGTTCCGTGTTGAGAAGATGTAACGTCGAGTGCTAAGTATAATTTGTCCGTTTTGGGGCGATTTTGTGAGATTCGGTTTGTAGTTTTCGTACATTGCTTCAACTGAAATGTTATTTCAGTTTTATGTGATGTTTCGACTGTGAGTGTGCACTGTGTATTCAGTGGCTTGACTATACAGGATGTAATAGACCTCATCACGAAGCCGTCAACCATGCATTCTGTACATCAAACTATGTAACTTCACGCAAAAATTATTGCTGGGAATCGACTTTTTTTTTGGGG
Organism: Xestia xanthographa; assembly: GCA_905147715.2. Taxonomy (NCBI): domain Eukaryota; kingdom Metazoa; phylum Arthropoda; class Insecta; order Lepidoptera; family Noctuidae; genus Xestia; species Xestia xanthographa. Next base: position 17,138,352 of record LR990649.1, on the reverse strand, counting down.
TGAACAATCATGTTTTGTGGTAGAACTCAATGTAACGCACTCAAAACATTGTGCTGATGGATGGATTAAATAGTACGGGGGTCGTGGAGGTGTTTAAAATAAAAATCTTACATTAAAAACTTGTATATACAAAAAAAAAACTTGTCAATTAGTTGGAACTTTGACCCCCAATATCTCCGTAACTAGAAGGTTACTAGGTATGGTGTAGAACAAAAAAATGATCGCAATGACGGGGAAAACAAGTGCCTTTCGGCTTCGTTAAGAGGTGTTTTACACCCTTTAAGCTGTGTTGACTGTATACTTCGAAAACTCCTTTTGGATTAAAATAAAACAATTAATCCTATAAATATTTACGTTTAAACCCGAAATAATGCAAGTAGGACAACAAAAGCAATGCCACCACCAGTACCTGTCCAAGCGAGTAGGGCGGAAGACCATTTCTGGAGCTTTACTGCACGAAATTTGACAGCTCACCCCCCTTTCAACCCCTCTTCGCCCCTAGCATTTCTCACCCCAATATTATTAAGCTGGCTTTTATCGCGCCCACCTCACCGCGTAAATTAATAGAGGTAATTGTGGCGTACAGTTTTAAATGAGTAAAAACTGCTCGGAACATTCAATTTTTCGGTTCGGTTGAGGAAATATGGCTGTAGGGGGCGAAATTGTAAAACCTTTGTTTTATTTAGCTATGACTGCGTGATTATTGGGATTAATTAGTAGGGTAGGTAGGGCTTATGGTGGATGGTTTTTTCGTGTTAATTGATTTATTAGTTGTTGTTTAATGTAATGAGTATAAAGGTGTTAGGGATTTCATTTAAAATTACTTTACTAGGCAGTGATAGCCTAGTGGTGAAACTGTCGGACTGCCAATTTTTTTTTTTTTTCGAAATGGCATCTCGCAGTTCAACCTAGAGAGGTTGTCGTCTGCTTAACCGGACAATCCTGTGGGTACCTTAAGTGTAAGGCCTCCAGCCAGGGCATAAAACTTACAAACTAAACGACTACACGCTAAGGAAACCCCCTGCGGGGTACGGGCCTCGGCTTAGGGCGTCGCTGGGAGAGGACAGCAAGGGGACAGGCTGGATCTGAGTGGTGTATTTTTTAACGCCTTTTTTTTCGAAATGGCATCTCGCAGTTCAACCTAGAGAGGTTGTAGTCTGCTTAACCGCACAATCCTGTGGGTGCCTTAAGTGTAAGGCCTCCAGCCAGGGCATAAAACACTATCTAAACGACTACACGCTAAGGGCACCCCCTGCGGATTACGGGCCTGGGCTTAGGGCGTCGCTGGGAGAGGACAGCAAGGAGCCAGGCTGGATCTGAGTGGTGTCATTAATTAGGGTCTGATTTTGAACTACAGGCGCAGCAACGCGGGCTGGCACGAGCAAGGGCCGGGGAGGGTTCGTATCGGGGCGTCGCGACGGGCCTCGACGGCGAGGACGGAATGACGGCTGTTTGCGTCTGTGTTTTCTAAGCGTGCTAGTTTCTTTCCTGCTCTCCTGGAGGAGGGTAATAGCGTCATCGGGATCGACTAAAGTATGCCTTGGGCGGGGGGGGGGGTCTGACTAATTCGCGAGGGTTCGTAACGGGCGGCCGCTGCGATCAGGGGGTTACGGTGTTTAATAGCAGAATCAAAGAAGCGCTTGGAGAGGCGCTTCATGAACTGAGCTAACGTGGGGATTTTAAGATCTAAATGTAAACGGTCACTTTACATACGAATCGATTCTGAAGGACCTGCATCCTATGAAGATATCTAGACTTGGCATGGGCGTACACGACACAAGCGTAAGTCATGATGGGACGGATCACGGCGGTATAGAGACGCAATTTGCACCTGAGAGACAATTTGCTCTTTTTCGTAAGTAAGTAATGGGAGTCTACCCATCGCCATTGCTCGGTCGCGAGCTGCTTTAATATGTGGCCCGAAGGTCAGATGGTTGTCGAGAATGACTCCTAAGTATTTGGCTTGCTTCTCCCAGGGTATAGGCTTGCCGTACATAGGATCGGATTGGGGTCGGACTGCCAAGTCTTAGGCGCGGTTTATATAGAAGAGACGTGGCGAGGGCGTGTGGCAAAAAATAAACCTAAACCGGGCGAGTCATTTGGTGGTGGTGACGTCACCTGGAAGCGCGGGCGCAATTCTCTTTCCGACAAAAACGACGCTATGCGATATAACTATTAGGTTCATTTTAGGTTTCTTTTTTGCCACACGCCCTCGCCACGTCTCTGTATAAACCGCGCTATAATGTAGGTCTCAAGTTCGAACCCAAGACACGCACCTCTGATTTTTCGGATTCAGATGCGTATTGTATAATAAAATTATCACTTGCTTCGGTGAAGGATTATATCGTGAGGAAACCAATATGGCTAAGAGATATTTCTCGATGGCATGTTAAGCCAAGTCAGAGGCCCATGCGTAGCATAAAAACTCTGACACCAGCACCCCTAGCCAAGTTACAAACGTTTCGTATCGATTCTCTTTCTACAATCGTAAACGCCTCGGCGTAAGCGTTTGTAGAAAGCGCTAAATTGGTAGCCAAGTTGACACGACTGAGTCGATCGCTCGTTCTCTAATGTCTGTAGAAAAAACCTACACTTTAGTCTATGGTGAGCGTTCTTACCAAAGAGTTTAGCGATCAACATTGTACAAACGATAACATTCTATTCTATCATTTTGAACGATGTAAACTTGTCCACGATTTTCTATTCGTTTGTGTTAATCACGTGATTTAACGTTGAGATGATGTCATTGATATTCATTTGAATAGTATTTTACTAGCGTTAACGATTGTAGATTGTCAACTTGGCTAAGGGTGCAGGTTAGGCACTAACCACACAAAAAAGAAAGAAGATTTAAAATTAAACCAAAATCTAAATCTAAAATTGAATTTTAGATTAGTACTACAAATCCAAATTACATACTTTTAACGTAATACTAAACTTGGCAACAAAAATCTTCTACAAAAAGTTTGCTCCAATTTAAAAAGTACGCAGGTAATGTAATTTTGTAAGTTAATTTCAATGCTTCTACGTCGTCCTAATTCGTTTAAAACGGGAACGCTCCCGAAGAATGTTATTGGGATTTTATGAATATTCAAACCAAGTAATCATGTCGAGGTAAATACGATTAAAACGAGTCTGCTTTATTATTTAATTCTGTCTTGGCAATCTCGACGTAGTATACAGAATGGATATTATTTAAAAATCTTTAAAATCTTGTCTTTATTTCGGTATTCTCGGAAACTGGTATAAAATGGGGCTCTATCCGTATTCCGTACCCTTTACTGATCATATTATTATGTAAGTAGTCGAAAGTCAAAAAAACGAAATCCCAAAATTGTCTACGAAAATTTGTCATAATTGGTATAAACTCATAACTGAATCAATCCATCATAATAATTGCTACTCGAAAATGACCACGTGAACGCGAGAGCCAGAGAAAATGATATAGCCTGTACAATAATTTTATTTTATTACTAGCTTTTTAATATTATTATTTTTTTCGCACAAGATAGAGAGGTTTGGAAGGAGAAAGGGGAGGCCTTTGCCCAGCAGTGGGACACAATCACAGGCTAAGAAAAAAAAAAAAAAACTTGCTTTTTAATATTGTACTTGATATGCGAACTGAATAAATTTTTATTATCATTCTTATATTTCCACACATTGAGTGACATTTTTGGATATAAACGGTAATATCTTTGCTGTTTATCAATATTATGTATTGAGACTTAACATATTATATAAAAAGACCTTCTCTAATAAGCCCTGTATTTGTACTAATTAAAAATAGTGGTGTAATTCGCACTGCATATTTTTGGCTGTTGTTTTTATTTCAGTTTTGAACATAACATTACGCCAGTAATCCCCAAAAGGTTAGGCAGAGGTGTACCTAATAGTACACTCACATTTTGCCAATTATGTTTAAGTCCCATGTAATAGAAGCGAGCCTATTACCATCAACCGGGCACAAATCTAGACTCCGTGGCTGCTTGTGAGAAGTTCCTAATAGAGAAACCCAATAACATTTTGCCCGACCCGGGATTCGAACCCAGGACCTCATGCTTAGCAGTCGCGCTTGCGACCACTAGACCAACGAGGCAATTTTAGTTTTTTACTTTACTTATACAGGGTTACTTTCAATGACCTGCCAAAATTTAAAATTAAGATCAAGATATCAAACCAAAAGTGCCTTTTGAATAATATTGTCGAAAAATATTAAATAAAATACTAGCATTCATTTGAAAATGTCCAAAAAATTTCCTAAATCATAAACCTAGTGGGAAACAATGCACTTGTGTGCGTGCATGCACCGCCAAATGTATGTGTGTGCTAAGTGATACCTACCTAGGTTGTTAAACTTTTGGGGGTATGAAGAACAGGGTGTAAAGCTCTTCATCCCCCATAGAAAAGGGAGGATCCTCCGACCAGACGGGTGTTACGTCTGGTGGGCCACTGCCCGACAGTTGTTGTCGGGTTCTCGTATATAGTCTCAAGTCGCGGATAAAGTTGTTTGCGCGATGTAGGATTCTGACGTGTTTCGCGGTTAGTTCATCATCTGTGTCATAGATGGCGCTGTAGTACTTTTTGTCCAATGTAGCTGTAGTACTTTTTGTAGTGTCGCTACAAACTGAATTGTACCGTTGCAATAGCCACAAGTCCGCTTTTTAGTGGTGGACCGGAATTAAATTTTATTTAAAAATCTTGTTTTTTTTTTCATTATATCTGATGATTTTGAATGAGTGGAAGACAGGTTTAGGCGTGAATAAAATGGGCATATTTCGTATTGACTTTTATCTTGGAAACAAACACCTGATGCAGAACCGCAACAGACCAGCTGAACTATAAGAGATACAAAAATGGTACCATAGCAAAAATTTTTCCACGAGATGAGCATTTTCTGTTGAAGATCTGGAACACCTGATGTGAAACTTTAAGAGCCCAGCTACACTATAACATATATATAGGAATGAAGTTTTAGCAAAAGTTGTTCAATCTGATGAGCACTCTCTGTTGACTTATAAAAATCGAAGATCTGGAACACCTGTTCTGGAACTCTAAGAGCCCAGCTTCACCATAACACATAGGAATGACGTCTTAGAAATTACGCGCCTTCTAATTTAGAAGGCGCGTAATTTAAATTACCATTTCAATAATATCAAAAATATTATTGATTCAAAACCATCTCTGAAAATTTGGCCGGTCATTGAAAACTAACCCTGTATATTTTTTATTGTTTTTTTTTTTAACTGGCATCTCTTAAATAAAGTATAAGTTCCTAGTGATATTTCTGGAGCATTGACGACCTGATTGGCGCAGCGGCAGTGAGGCTGCCTTACGTTCTTAGGGTCCCGGGTTCGAATCCCGGTCGGAGCAAATGTTTGTGTGATGAGCACGGACATTTGTTTCCGAGTCATGGATGTTTATATGTATAATAAGTATGTATTTACAAACAAAAAGTATATATGTAGTTTATCAACTATCTGGTGTCCACGACACAAGCCTCGTTGCTTAGTGTGGCACTAGATGGCGCTGTGTGTAATGTCCAGCAATATTTATTTATTTATTTAAAATAAGGTTATATCTACCTATTATCTTTTTCATGTATCTCTTTAATAGCTAGCAACTTTCCCTAGACATCATCCTTAATAAGTGCATTAAACTTAATGTGAATTTAAAAAGTTTCCTAGGGTAGGCACTTGAGATTTAACGAAGGATATGTTTCATTTTACTTTAAAGACACGTGGTTTGCCTCATGAGAGAGTAGTCTTATCTGAGGCTGCTCTTCCGCAGTTTCATAATAACTTAGTACACACATTAGGTCGAAATCAGCGTAGCCCTAACCTGCTGAGATTATCTAATTACATTAAAGTACCTGGGCGATCGAGTTTTACTCGGGTGAAAATAGAGAAATATATTTTTTTCAATACACTTCCTCGAAAACTGGTCCTTAACGCACTACGATTAGGTACAACATGCAATGTATTTCACACCCGTGCGATTTTTTCCACTTTCCCGCACGTGTGCGGGAATGAAAATTGCCACAGATAACTATACCTATACTTAGTCCAAATTGGTTCAATGCCTATAGTCTGAGATGAATGTTTTTTTTTTTAATTTTTGCAAAGCACTATAGGGAACGTGCAGGAACTATAGGTGGCAGCACTAATCGACAAAAGAGACACTATGCGGACAGAAAAAGAAACTTATCACTTCTCATCGTGCTTTCAATATTTACTTAGACAAAATTGTCTCTTCAATTATATTATTTTTGAATATGCTAAAAGGTATAAAATATGAGTTCCGGTCTATCAATAACGATCGTCAGCGTAATATAATGTTTAATAATATGAATTTTATATCTTTCGTTTACTTTCTGATGAAAATTGTGGTGTATGAAGACATGGTGGCTGGCTTAACTAAGATAGCTTTCTTATTTTCAACACATGTTATAATGGAAGGGAATCCTTTAGCAGCGAGAACAGTATCTCCAGGCTCTAATAAATCAATTAGTTCACAATCATTTGATGAAGCAATCAATAAAATGCAGTCCGTAGCATTTAGATACAAAACTTAAAAAACCAAAGGAGTGCAGCGAACTAAAAACATTAGGTATTGTGGATATAACCATGTTTATAATCTGAGTACATGTGGAGTCTTTGATTAACTGTTGAGGGATATTCGGTGTGAACTTTATTTAGTGCGGTCTAGTAGAACACGTGTATGGTGAAGTATAAATGGTTCTGGTATGTTTGCATGGACCGTTGATTTTGAGGGCCTTCTCAATGCAGAGTGTAACAAAAACAAGTTGTTTTCAAATATTTTTCTTTACTGCGTTTATCCAATTTTTGCGTTTTTCACCAAAACATGGTATGATAGTAGTATTCTTTGGAAAGTAATAGAATTTTACGCTAATTGATTTATTTTCATTTTTGTGGATGTATTGGTACCTACATCCAGAAATGCAACAATGCATTATGATTACCTAGTTAATTAATTTTCACTATAAAATTAATTCTGTTTACTTGTTAGAAAAGTAAATGTACAGAGCACAAGATTCGGATTGGTGACGCCAGTTGGCAGCACCGTCGTTGTGCACGTTCCCTATACGCGTCTTTACGGCATAAATATTTTTTGAATATTCAAATTGTATTTATAAATAGAATAATTATCATAGATAAACATGATTATTTAAAACTAATAGTTACTTTCATACTCAAATTAAAATTTATTTGTGTTCTGAATTCAAAAATATAAAATAAATCTATTTTTTAAATTAGGCTGTTTAAACGGCTTCATACCATTGCCTCTCCTTCAACCTGGCGAAATCAAAGCGCGAAAAAAAGAAAGTAAATTAAAATCATAGTTTCATAGTTCGTGACAAAAATATTTTTCGTTATTTTATTTTATTTCTTCAAAAGTGTATTGTAAAACGTCGTTTGACACACGTGGACATTATTTGTTATTGCAATTCTCGGCTCAAAAACACCCTCGCCTACGGCTCGGGTGTTATAATTCCGCCTCGAATGCAATAACAAACTTTCTCCACTTGTATCAAAATGTACTATTTCAATACACTTCCTCGAAAACTGGTCCATAACGCACTACGATTAGGTACAACATACAATGTATTTCACACGCGTGCGCTTTTTCCAATGAAAATTGCCACAGATAACTATACCTAAACTTAGTCCAAATTGGTTCAATGCCTATAGTCTGAGGTGTATGTTTTTGTTTAATTACGGCAAAGCACTACGCGTCTTTATGGCATAAATATTTTTTGAATATTCAAATTGTGTTTACAAATAGAATATCATAGATAAACATGATTATTAAAAACTAATAGTTACTTTTATACACAAATTAACATTTATTTGTGTTCTGAATTCAAAAATATGAAATAAACCTATTTTTTATATTAGGCTGTCTAACGGCTTCATACCTTTGCCTCTTTGAAAGAGAGGCAAAGGTAGGTATGAAGCCGTTAGACAACCTGGCGTAACCAAAGCGCGAAAAAAAAGAAAATTAAAATCATAGTTTCATAGTTCGTGACAAAAATATTTTTCGTTATTTTATTTTATTTCTTCAAAAGTGTATTGAAAAACGTCGTTTGATACACGTGGACATTTGTTATTGCAATTCTCGGCTCATAAACACCCTTGCCTACGGCTCGGGTATTATAATTTCACCTCGAATGCAATAACAAACTTTCTCCACTTGTATCAAAATGTACTATTCTACGCACACACGCTACGCAGATGAAACCTAGCTATTATAGATCGCCCCCGTAAACCCTATATTGCAACTTTCATTGAAATCGTTAAAGCCGTCGAGAACGTGATTACAAATATATTTCAACTAGCTGATGCCCGCGGCTTCGCCCGCCCGCAAATTGTATACTAAAACCTTCCTCTTGAATCACTCTATCGATTAAAAAAACCCGTATCAAAAACTGTTGCGTAGTTTTAAAGATCTAAGCGTATATAGGGACAGACGCCGCGGGCCACTTTGTTTTATAATATGTAGTGATAGTGATACAAATATTACTCATTTAATAGTATAGGTCCTTTACTATCAAATGAGTAAAAGTACATAATATCCTATGTATACTATAGGCTTCTATATAATACTTTATATAGTCAGCACAATGCATTTAATAACATCAATATCTACTTGTAGTATAGTCCAAATTTTAATGTGATGTGTCAAACTTGACAGTGACTACATTTTCCTCATTATAGCATCACGAGGACATGGAATCACATCTTTTTGAGTGCATTACGTGAGGTTGACAAACGGATGTGCGATTAACGCTTGTGCGAAAAAATTGTAGTGCGACTCAAACTGGATGACGACAAACTAAACAGGATGTAAAAGGACCCGTTACAAGTCGTCAACGAAGCATTCTGTACGCAAGTGTGAATGCAGAGCATTGTTACTTAGTTTGCAGTACAGAATAGTTCGTTGAAGGCTTGTAAAGAGTCTTTTTACATCCTGTGTAGCAGTGTCGCATAAAGCTGAACGCAGACTGGTCTGGCAAGGGATTAAATTTTTTCCCAAAAGACATTCAAACGAATTGATATAGAAATACGACCGTGGCGCGTCTTTCAATAGAAATCCCTATTGATGCCGCGGCATGCCACGGGATAATTTTAAAGCATAGCAATTTATGTCGTATTTCTATATATATCAATACGTTTGAATGTCCATTGGCAAAAATTTAAATCTTTTGCCATGCCGTCCTGTAGGGCTATTACGTATCTTTTTAATCTCCAGTGACTATCAAGCTTCGGTTGTACACCGAACTTTGATGACAACCGGGAATGTCAAAATATTGATATTACGTATTACACAGAGTGGATATCATTTTACGGTGACTAACAGCCCGGCTACGGTGTAACGTCTTTCACGAAAGCCACTTAAAACTCAGTTGTCATCAATTTAATGTCCACTATGCTTACATAATCGCAATATTAGAAGAATTGATACGAAAGCGTCTGTCAAAATGAGTTACGGTGACTATCAGCCACGTTGGGGACCGATGACGTCATATTTGATCGCGACTGGTCATACATAATACGAAACTAACCTTTTGACAGTTATTTGATGGACACTGAGCCCAGTTACTATGATTTCGAGCTGTCAACAGAGATACGTAATAGGCCTGCAGGTCTGCGTTCAGCTTAAGAGTAAGTCAGACTCGGATAGTGTCGGACAAGCATTTGTCGCACTAGCGTGATGTAGAGCTTCAGTTTGACGCATTTGTCACATGATGTCACATGACGCAGTACAGTTTTGTCGCACAAGCGTTAATCGCACATCCGCTTGTCGACCTCAAGTAGAGAACTCCAGTTTTTTTGTGTAACGTTACTTCTGATAACATCTCTATAGTACAATAAATCTCTTTGAAGATTACCAACTTTACTATCCTTCTGTTCAACATTGTTAAAATCTTTCCAAATTCTAAACTAGCTAGACCTCTAAGTAGATCGCCGAGTTCTGAAGTAGGGTATGCCGAATTCCTACATTCCTAAGTATCTTAAAGAGTAAGTAACGACGTCATCAAATAATACGGTTGTCATCCAAACTTATTTCAGACGTACGGGGAAATAAACAAGGAAATGAGAGATGTCATTTCTGTTACAAGTGTCATTTTCATGATATTCAGTGTTATGATAATGTCTTGTTGTAAATAAAACGGGGAAAACTGTATGTATGGAATATGTGCCAAGTAAATAACATGGACTTTTATAATATCTGTGTGATTTTAGATGGGTTATGGAACGCGGTGTCACTCCTTGGTATGGTTGTTTCAATCTGATAATTATGCTGATACAGATTCTGAGTATGAATCCTATAAAACAGTTGTGCTTTTTATTGGCTAGTATTGCTCGCCCCATAACATGCTAACAATTTAAACTTGGAACGCAGTTAAGAAACCCTTGGTCAGATTTGATGTTAGATTACAGATCGCAGCATTACGTAAATACTTGTTTTAGCTTAACCTTATTCAAATTTTAATTTAGGAACTTCTGCTCAGAGGCCGCAATAAAAATAAAACCAAATTACACAACAATAAACCCAAATAAACAAAAGACTGAGGAACTTAGTAAACCGCTTCCACAATAAACTACATAAAATACCAAGATTATAGTCGTTTGAATAACAAAAGCAAGAACAATAAAGAATTATAAGATTCTATGTGAATTAAACTTTTTTTTCTCTTTTTCTTAAGCCATAAACTTCGTGGAAGTTCTTAAAGGGAAACATTCGGAATCAGTACAAAGGCGACTTGATAATAACGCGCAACTCCATTCAGTGTACTGTAATCATCTTCCATTCCCAATTTCTGAAACTTTTTTCATCTTTGTTCACATCTGTTTGGGCGCTTTGGTAGCCATCTTTTGATTCTCGTGACGCTTTCTACTAAGACACTTTGTATACGGAATTACTTTGCAAAATATACCTTAGGATACTCCCTTGTTTGTCGAATGGATTTTTTTACAAAAAAAATGAGTGTTTCAATTGAAATCAAGATTGATATCTCTTGCAAGAGATATCTTGCTCTCTATTGGAGGATCCTTGTCAATTATCGGTAATTTTTAGGGTTTCGTATCCGAAGGGTAACCAACGGAACCCTATATTACTAAGCTTCCGCTGCCGAACTGTCTGTCTGTCATGTTGAAATTTTCACATTTTCACTACTACGATGGTACGGAAACCTTCATGCGCGAGTCCGACTCGCACTTGGCCAGTTTTTTGAAATTAGAAGTAAAGTAACTAAAATTGTGGATGTTAACACACATCCAACACAAAACACAATGGATGAAGTTTTTTAGTGTAAATCATACACCTAATTGATTTGCAGAACTGTATACGTAATTTTGGTTTTACTAACGGAAATCTCTAACATAAGGTGTATATGTCGGCGTCATATTGTAAAGCCCGTCATTTTGTAATCTGCCTAGTCAGATTGTAAACCATCGAGGGGAGAGGGGGGTCCCCCTTGGCCCCTGGTACCACTCCCATGAAAAGATAATGCACCATTCCTGAGAAAAACCGATAGACCGACCAGAGTTACCGAGCTGAGATACTTTGATCGCATGCAATGCCGCCGACCTAAATAAGAATCGAAAAGTTGTTAGGATAATTCAGCATAGTTTAGCCCAATCTTCCAAAATCATTGAAAGTAACCTGATACTACAAAAAATCTGCGGTTTCCTAAATTCGTCTTTGGACAATGTTTGTCAATGTTCTTGACACATTGACGGCTCCGTCTCACGAAGTCTACATTGTAATAAGTACGAAAATCACAAGCAATCACGTTACTCCATAGCACAATAGCTGGTAGCAACAGCGTGGCCGGAGTTTAATAGATTTTGTTCCTGAACTGGCAAGCTTGAAATGCTAGAATCGCTTCCCTTGTGTTCTCAACAAATTCTAAACAGATTTCAAGGGAATTGTTATATTTTAATTTTATATACAGTTTAGGAGAAAGTTTGTGGCGCTCGTGGCTAAATAGGTAAGGGCAGATGGATCGATCTGCAAGTTTATGAGGCTAGCTTTACTTACTTTTTTTGTTGATGTTAAATCATCAGGAGGGAGTGTCAGATTTTTACTGACTAAAACCCATCCATGTTCCTTCGTCGCCCTTTGTGTTCCGGGGTCACGGTATCTCTTTCGAACAGTCCCGCAACCCCGGCAGGCATGCTTTACTTACCTTAGGTAGGCTTCGTTTCCACCAGACATGTAACCAATCACATATCATGATCATTTCAGCCGAAATACGTCCACTGCTGGACATAGGCCTCCCCCAAGTGTCGCCACATCAACCGGTCCCGTGCGACTCGCATCCAGCGGATTCCCACAACCTTCACCAGGTCATCGGTCCACCTAGTGGGAGGTCTTCCAACGCAACGTCTTCCGGTTCGCGGTCGCCACTCCAGAACTTTTCGGCCCCATCGGCCATCCGTTCTGCGAGCAATGTGGCAGTGGGCATTTGGACATTGCTCGCAAGTTTGGCAATTCTTCGGGCTACGTAGGTGACTCTGGTGACCAATCACATAAACCTAGCTAGAATAGCTTAAGGTGTGAAAAAACCGTGACGTTATTGGTTAGTTTCACACATCCCTCGCTACGCATCCTCACTCATGGTGGAAACGTAGATAAAGCCGTCGTCAGTCCCAAATTATATAATTTTAAAATTGTTAATATTTTATTATCAGCCATTTATGTCCCACTGCACGGCAAAGACCCCTTATTACACCTATTCCTATCCAGTGCTGTTATTCGAAAATATTAGTGAAAAGAGTCGAGTTCGACGCGCCATTTCTTCATTTGTAAATAAACAGACCATATTTTTAGTACCTAATCCTAATATATTTATTAATAAATAATTAATATTAATACATTTTTCTTTTTAAAATGTTACTGAAATAACTTAAACCTAGTAACCAAGTTCTGCGTAAATCGTCTTCGTGAACGGAGAAAGCTTTTGAATGCAACTTGTGACTAGAATTGGACCTTCCATCTATAAATTCGCTTAGCTTGCTGGTGTCAATTCCTAGGAACGTTGCCTTGATATAATTCTAAGTAACAAAGTGGATATTTTATCTGAAAACCACATCTGTATTCCAAGGAAGACTCGGGCTGATTTAGGTATACATGGCGACACATTAAGCTAAACATGTCCAGTATAACCTGACCTCGTTTTGTATGAGCTTCCCGTACAATGAGAAATCAGCTGAATTTTATTTTGCATCATCATCATCATCATCAGCCTATATTGTTCCCACTGCTGGGACACGGCCTCCTCTCAATGAGAGGGATGGGGAGGGAACGGTTGGTAGATGTTACATGTCTTCGAATTTTTGGTTGTAGGACATGCCGGTTTTCTCACGATGTTTTTCTTCACCGTTTTGAGAGCAGTGGTGATAATATAAATTACGTAAAGTAATGCGCCTGCTTGGGTTCGAACCCAAGACTTACTGTTCGTAAGTCGGGGCCCCCACCACTGGGCCACCGCTGCTATACTCTGCTCTGGTTTTGCATAGCTTGATTTAATTGGTCGTTGTGCGTACCACATTTGAAGACGAGCTTATTGCTATCAATCGTACATAACTTCAGACTCCGGGAATACCCAGTATCCTTGACAAAAATACCCATTAAAACTACAACCGACCCAATCACTTTCACATGTCATATTGTATTTCTTAATCGACTATCAACAGGACTGTTTTTTTTTTGTAGTTTATATTTTTGACTGCATGACACATTGTTATCGCTGATAAAATTACACATTGTGTATGCCCTCAGTTGATTGAAACCAGGACCATACAGACAGAAAAATACAAACACATAAAAATTCTACATAACATTAGTACATCATTACTTTCATTACTACATAAAAATTCCACTGGCGATCATAGCATAGCTGATATTATAAGGAGTATATTAGGCTACTTTTATTTTATAAAAAGGATTAGGGTTCCGTGCAAAATGTAATTAAACCCTTGAAATTATTAACAATATTCGATTCAAATGGGGAAGTAATATTTTTATAATAAATTCACGCGGATAAAGGTGACGTGTGGCACAGCTAGCCACTACATATTATAAAACAAAGTCCTCCGCCGCGTCTGTATGTCTGTCTGTTCGCGATAAACTCAAAAACTACTGCACCGATTTTCATGTAAACAACATAAAATTGGTGCAGTAGTTTTCACCAATGGATAAAGTGGTAGTGGTGGTGCTGGTGGTGTGGTAGTGGTGTAAGTGGTAGTGGTTGGTGGTTCTCAAGGAAGGTTTTAGTATATAATTAGTCAAGTTTTTGCATACATTGGCTAAAATATAATGATATTTGTTGGAGGTGTAGGAAAAAAATAAGCCATCTGGGAGCTTTATAATGGTCGCGATAACCAACATCCACGCGGGTGAAGCCGCGGGCATCAGCTAGTCAGACATATAATAATAATGCTTAGATTTTACGATGACAAAAGGATCCCAGACATTAAAACAAACACAATCGTAGCAATAAACAATAAAATAAAGCTTTACTAAAGTTGTGATTTTAATGTCAGAGCCCAATTCTAGACCTGTACCAATCTAACGGTACTGAAATGATTAACTAAACCAAATGTGTAGGATGTTCACCTGCGGCTATATTGTTTAGTATTCTATGGTCAGGGAACGCGTAAAACCGGGTTTTAGGTACGACGTAAAACTATGAAAGAGAGATACATAAGCCCAAATATTAGGTTAACAGACCCTTTATTTTTAACGATGTACGTTTCATGGGATCGCATTTAATGCTCTATCTATTATCTATACTAATAATATAAAGAGGAAAGATTTGTATTTTTATATTTTTGTGTGTAACGAATAAACTTAAGAGGGCTATTATTACAAATTTTCTTGTTTTTGAGTGTTTTAAGAGTCTAGCACTCAAATATAAGAAAAATTTTGATTTTTATTTTGAGCACTCCATAGAGAATTAATCAAACTTTCTCGGGCATATATCTTTTTTAATTTTGTGGCCATATCTAAACCATAATCACACTTCTAAACTGAGATTTTAGAAGTGTGATTATGGTTTAGATATGGCCACAAAATTAAAAAAGATATATGCCCGAGAAAGTTTGATTAATTCTCTATGGAGTGCTCAAAATAAAAATCAAAATTTTTCTTATATTTGAGTGCTAGACTCTTAAAACACTCAAAAACAAGAAAATTTGTAATAGCCCTCTTAAAAACTACTAGACCGATTTGAAAAATTCTAATTTGATTCGATTGGAAACGGGAACTACGCGTGTGAAACCGCGTGACGTCCGCTAGTTTCTTATATTTTTAAGCACTTTGTAGGAGGCTAATCCATCAGTCACTTTGGTTAATTAGGTCTGACTGTTCATGTTCATCATAACATAACATCAAGCCTGTAATCCTCAAAGGGATAGGTAGAGGTGTAGTACATCCACATTTCGCCAGTTGTATAGTAGTCGGGCACAAATCTAGACTCCATGGCTGCTTCTGAGAAATGCCTGATGGAAAAACCCAATAACATTTTGTTGGGTCTTCACCCAGGACCTCATGTTCAGCAGTCTCGCGACCACTCGACGAAACGAGCCAGTCTACTTAAAGTCAGTGACTATCCACTATGCGTCAAAAATGATGTTACCTACCTATTTCTCAGTATGGGGCCGCCTCCACGAGCGAGAGAATCGCGGCGATATTAGCGTCCTTGTCACATTTTTCTATACACTCTCTTTTGGGCCGTCTCCACGTGCGAGAGAATCGCGGCGATATTTTCGTATAGAAATACGTTGAATAACCGCGATTCGCTCGCTCGTGGAGGCGGCCCCTATGAGTGCTCCCGAAAACCATGAAAATAATACCCATGACGAATAAGTATCGTAAAACAATTTGTAATTCATATCCTATCATTTTCATAAATATTAGAGCTTTAAATCACATAGCAAGTTGAAGTCCAAAGCGTTAATGTATTCTTAAAACCCACAAATGATCGCACCGACCTTCCTTTAAAACATAGCTCTTACTTCCACTCCAATAGCTTCCCATCGATTTTCATGACCTACAAATACAAATAAAAATGGTAGCACTTAAAAGTTTAATATCAAGGATTCCTTAACGTATTCTCGTCTCAAACATGTCGGTGATTGGTCGAACAGGGCTGCAAGTGTCTACCTACGTGAGTCGGAAGCAAATTCAGAGAACTAGGTACAGTCCGCATAACGGATTATTCGGTAGGCAGTCTTTTCCTCTCCAAGTAGGTACCATAGGGCTTAATTGTTATTGCCACGGAATGGGAAAGAAGCGAATTTTGTAACGAAATCTTTCAAGATAAAGATAAAGATAAAGATTCATTTATTTGCAAAAACATGTGTAGATAATATACATGGTATGATGTTTATTATAGGTGTTACAGGATATTCTTTGGCACAACATGTTTGACCAATGGCTGGTGTACAAATTAGATCGGAAGATCATTAGGTTTCAAAAAAAAAAATTAGAATAAAAGATAGAGAAAGTATACAAAGTTAAATAATCAAATAATAAATAAATACAAAGGTAAATAAACAAAAAATTATAATTAACATTAGTATTAAATCAAACAAACAATTGGTAAATATTCATGACATACAAAACAAATATAATAAATTCAGTCAGTATATCAGAGCGATTTGTCATTTAAAAATTCATTGACATTATAGTAGGCTTTTTCTGTCAGTATTTTTTTTAATGTTTTCTTAAACTGGTCTGCATTTAGTTTTTTTACACAGATAGGGATATTATTATAAATTATCGGTGCTCTGCATACAACGCTTTTATACAGTAGTGCTGTTTTAGCTGGCTGAACACGAAGTTTACTATTATCGCGGCGATTTCGTATTACAAGGTCCGATATTCGAGGAAACAAATGGGGGTTATTTCTTACAAATAAGACGATTTCTAAAATATAAAGTGAGGGCAGTGTGAGGATTTTATGCTTTGTAAAAAGTGGCTTACAGCTCTCAGTACTTTGGATACCGAACATTGCACGTATGCATCGCTTTTGCATTTTAAATGCCATATCTTTATTTGATGAGTTGCCCCAGAAGATTATGCCATATCTTAGGACAGATTCTACAAGTCCATAATAAGCCGATAGTAACACATCAGTGTTGATAGATGGTGCAAGTTGGTGCAAAGCATAAGCTTGACTACTGATTTTTTTACATACTGCGTCAATGTGTTCTTTCCAGTTTAGTTTGCTGTCTATAATTAAGCCGAGAAAACGGACATTATGTACTTCATTTATAATGTAATTATCATGAATCAAATTTACATTTAATGGATTATGCAATCTTTGTCCAAAGTGCATTATATTTGTTTTAGATAAATTTATTTTTAAATTATTATTATCAAGCCAAGAAATTATAGATGTCAAAGAATTATTAATGTCAGAATTATAATTATTTATGTCCTTACATGCAATTGAAACTGTACTGTCATCAGCAAATAATGTCATAGGTTGAGTCGTTGCCTTTGGCAAGTCGTTAATATAGATAATAAACAACGGCGGCCCTAAGCCTTTCAAAGCATAATGAGCTATGTTAATTGAATAGACACGAGTCAGAAAACAAGTAGCGCGTCTTCCGGAGATTTCTCCCGCGTTCTTGGAATTTCCTGCAGCTCTATACAGTTTGTAGATAAAACAATATTGATATAAAGTTTGTAATGCATTGATACAAAAAATCATTTTTATTCCTTTTTGCGGCAATTTAAATAAAGGAGAATGTGAGTGAGTAGTCATCATCGGCTTCCAGTCTAACCATATGCAGGTGAATGCCTATTTGACCTCCACAACCCATTTAGTACTGGTTTTATACGATACCTCTTGTTGTGACTATTTGCCAGATATTCGAGCCACTGTCTACCTGTAACACTGTATAAAACAGTCGCTTGAATATTTTTGTATGTTTACTGTGACCTCGTACACTTTCCTATTTTATCGTGTGTACCTCCCGTACTTGTATCTAAAGTAAGTTTTACGTCGGATTTTACTACTGCAACGTGATTGATACAGTGTAGAATTACTTGGGGAGTCACTTTTATAGCGGCGTCTTTGTGAATAAGAATCGGCCTTGTTTAAAATTTTGAAGATGTTTCTGTTGTTACGGCGAAACTGTTCGGTACAATGTTTTATCGCGGACCGACTTGAAGAGATACTAAAGAAATGTTTTTATTTCAAATAAATTATTATCGGGAACTTTTTGATATTTTTCTGGAAATATTTTTCTTTCGTACTTGTATTTTATTGTCGCTACGTATTTTCTTTTGCTAAATGAAAGTCTGATTTCTGTGGCCGTATTTTAGGTGGTTTACTCTTTGCTACTTTCGTATTTCGATTCCAGTTTAGATACTCATGATGTCAAAAGAGCTTCTATTTTACGGTAACATTATCACACCATTTAATTTTGAAAATAAAATACAAATACCTATTGTCTAGTAAATGTTTCGAGTTTCCTCCATGCCTCAGAAAGCACTATAAACCGTTGGTATCGGTTGTCATTTGTAGATCTTTAACAGTCATTACAGGTAGTCAGTGACCCGAAAATCTGACAATCAGTATTGCCAACGGGTATTGTATTACCCAGTACTAGCTGGGTTGTGGAGGTCAGATAGGCAGGAGCTCAATCACTACCATATTATAAAACAAAGTCGCCGGCGTGTGTCTGTCCCGATGT
The DNA here is from genome assembly GCA_905147715.2 of Xestia xanthographa. Taxonomy (NCBI): domain Eukaryota; kingdom Metazoa; phylum Arthropoda; class Insecta; order Lepidoptera; family Noctuidae; genus Xestia; species Xestia xanthographa. The sequence continues at coordinate 17,119,615 of LR990649.1, read as the reverse complement.
ATGCTTAGATCTTTAAAACTACGCAACGGATTTTGATGCGGGGTTTTTTAATAGATAGAGTGATTCAAGAGGAAGGTTTTAGTATATAATATGCGGGCGGGCGAAGCCGCCGGCATCAGCTAGTGTAAAGTAAATACAGGTTTTAATCTGCATCCGGTAAGACTGGATGCTGACCTAAATATACTCGTAGTTGGGAAATGGGTAGGTAGATGGTGTTGTCAAGTAAAAGTTTACAAAATCAAAGAAAGTGTACGTGTATTCAAAGTTTGAATAAAACCTTAATTTACAACAATAGTAACACATGTTGGTGTTATTATTCAGCAACACATTGTAATTATGGAAATCAGGTCAGTGTCACTGCTTCGCTAATCCGAAATTCTCGTTAAGCGCTAATTTATTGAATCTAATTGTGAGCAAAAACAGCAAGCTCCATTTCAACCTGGCTAACTAACGATATTGAACGCATGATTTACATCCAAATTATATCTGTAGCAGGCTGTTGTAAAAACATCTGCTGTTTATGAAATGCCTTTTGGCTACGAAATAAGGGATAAATTAAAATGATGAGGACAAATTATGGATGTGCCTGTCTATATAGAGGTCGTACGTGTGACTTGCTCGATTGCCAAACTTAAGTGGCAGTGGGCAGGGCACATTGCTCGCAGAACGGATTGTAGTGTATAACTAAATCATGTTATATATAAGTGTGACATACTGAATAAAGGCAGTCAATGTTGAGCAACCTGTCGTTTCACTTGTTCCGCCTTTGCATGGCGACCGTGACAATGGTGTCGTATTCGCACATGGCGCTTTCGAGAAGCGCAGCGGACAGTCCGTGGGAAAGTGAATAAACGTGCCGATGTGACAATAACGATTGCCTGTATAACATTATATATTTTTATTAATACAAAAATATTTTGGAGTACTTTGCGATGGGAAAAACGCAGTCAAAAGAAGAGATAGTGATAGCACAGAATGCATCAGGAGGAAACAACAATGCACATGCAGAACAGCTAAATTACCATCTCACCACTGTGAACATCCTGCTGATTATCATCGTAGTATTTATAGCAGTGGTGGTATTTTATTACATTTATCGCCAATATAAGAAATGCCACGTCCAATGGATAGGAAGAGAATTTGAAGAGAGAGCGACGCGACGATCATTCTTACGAGGACGTTACCTGAAACCCAGTGGAGAGCAGCAGCAGGCAGCGTAAGGTGGAAGGTATAAGGCGCCGGGCGCAAGAAGAATGTGCGTACGTTTAAAAGTGTTGTGTTGGTGAAATCCAAACAAAATCAGTGCGTGTCGGTAAAAAAAAAAAAAAAAAAAAACGCGCTTCCAGGACATTAAAATATCATGTGCAGAAAGGCAGGTACTCATACATCGTGCGTGCCAGGTATTTTAATAGGATTTTCGGGATAAGGAGAATTGTAAGGAATAACACTATGTTTAGAATTAACTAGAGGATAATATAGGTACGTATGGAAATGTATTTTAACACTATGTTTAGAATTAAATAGAGAATATAGGTAGATATAGAAATGTATTTTAATGGCAGATTTTCTAAAAGAATTGTGCGATGAATTATTGAAAATTAGAACGTACTTAATTAAACTCGGACCAACGAGGAGGCGAAAAAATATTTCATTAGGTAATAAAAAAATTACTGAGGCTAATGAATTGCGTACTCAGTATAATAAGTACATAGAGGATATCAGCCGGGTTAAGGCATTTAAAGAGCCAGCCGAAAATAAATTAATCGACGACCTATGTGAAAGGTTCAGCAAAGTATACCTCGAAATTATTGTTTTATGTCAGACTAGTAAAGAGCCAAGCAGTACCGAAATGGAGAAGTCCAGCTTAAAAGCAGCACTTAGTTTGCTACCAGTAATGAATGACCAAGAGCAGGTCACAAAGCAATTACCAGCACCAGAAACGCGGACGCGGACGCGTGATAGGTTTCAGCACCAGGAATATAGGCATGGAAGCTTCAATAGAGGAAACGTAAGTAGGAACAGCTATCAAGGTCAAAATGAGCCTTATCGTGGAAATGCAAGTGGGTGGTGGAGACGTGGTGCTACTGGACAACGTAGGTCTGCACCACCACAGAACAAGAGAGGTAGGTTTTATAATAGCAGAGGAAATAGACAGTATGAAAGAGGGGAGAATGTAAGTGTGATGGATAAAAAGCCTGAGGAAAATTTAGAGTTAAATACGTTTTTTCGAGACTAATCTAGAACATTCAATATTTTCTTATAATGAAGCACTACGCGTGCAATTTACTGTAAACGGACAAGAATGTTCATGGCTACTTGATACCGGAGCTTCAATTTCTGTAGTAAGATACAATAAAATATTGCACAAACACAATCGTATTTATAATTGCAACGTAGTAATAAACGGTATAGGTGGGAAAATATGTGCAACAGGATACTTATATTTACAGTTGGTTTGTGGTAATGTTACTTTTACACAGAAATGTTATGTGTTTGATTCCTTGCCGTGTAAAGCAAACGGTATTATTGGATGCGATTTCTTAAAACGGTATCAAGCAACCATAAACTTATCAAATAATATGTTATTGCTAAAAACGTCCTCAGGTGATGAAATTAACGTACCAATAATAACGGATACGAACAAAGATTCTTTATATATACCAGCGAGATCAGAGTCGGTGCATTTTGTAGAAACATCTATTGACAGTGATGCTGTAGTGTGTGCGTCACAGATAGACGAGGGTGTATAACCGAAATACTAGATTCACTATCAGGTTGCATTTATTTTACACATTTAGACCTTCATCAAGGCTACTATAATGTTAATTTGGAGCCAAGTAGTCATAAATACACAGCTTTTTGTTCAGGACAATATCAGTTAACTAGAATGCCTATGGGTCTGAAAACAAGCCCCAGTTCATTCTCACGAATGATGACGATGGCAATGTCAGGACTAACTTATGAAAAATGCTTTGTTTACTAGGACGATTTGGTAGTGTTTGGAAAAAAATTAAATGACCATTGTAAGAATTTACAGGATGTATTTACGAGGCTTAGGAAAGTAAATCTAAAACTAAACCCGGGAAAATGTGATTTTCTCAAAAAGGAAATTTAATATTTGGGACACGTAGTGTCAAAAGATGGCGTCTTACCAGATCCGGAAAAAATAACCGCTATTAAAAACTATCCAGAACCTAAAAACACGGATGATGTACGTAGATTTGTAGCCTTTGCAAACTACTATAGGAAATTCATTAAAAATTTTGCAGCATTAGCATACCCTTTAAACAAATTAAGTAGAAAGAATGTTATTTTTAACTGGGATACAGAGTGTGCGATTGCCTTTAAATCTCTAAAAGAAAAACTAATTTCTTCTCCTGTCCTTCAATATCCAGACTTAACAGACAGCAATACTTTCATTGTACAAACTGATGCTTCAGGTTTTGCCTTAGGAGCAGTTTTGGCAAATCAAAATGGAAAACCAGTAGCGTACGCAAGCAGGGGTCTTAATAAATCGGAAATAATATACCCAACAATTGAAAAGGAACTGCTTGCCATTGTATGGGCTATAAAGCATTTTAGACCATACTTATACGGACGAAGGTTTATAATTAGAACGGATCATAAACCACTTATGTATTTATTTAACATGCGAGATCCGTCGAGTCGATTGTTAAAATTTCGATTGGCATTAGAAGAATACGACTTTGCAGTGGAATATGTAAGAGGGAAAGAGAATGCGGTGGCAGACGCATTATCTCGGATATGTGTAACAAGTAAAGATTTAAAAGAAATGAATGAAAAGGTGACGTCATTATGTGTAATGACGCGAGCTCAATATAGGGAGATGCAGTCGAATAGCTCGGATATTATTGTTTCTAAAGACAATCGGCCTGATCAACCGAAAGTTGTGGAGACACATAATAAACCTAGAAATTCGGTAGACCTCAGACTTGCAAGTCACAGCGAAATAGATAAGTTACGAACACAGTCGGAAATTAGTAAAGAAAATAAAATATTTATTTACGTGCTTTCAAGGTTAACCATTTATATTAATCCAGCTGCCCAATCACAATTGACGCCAAGCGACTTTTCGAGGGAGCTGTGTGATTTTTGTCAAGTAATAAAGGTAGAAGAAATATATATGTTGAAACAAGAGGATAATAAGATGTTTATAAAAAAATTAAGCAATGAGATAGATAAATGTAGAGACTGGTCCGGACCGCGGTTATGTATAGTACAAGATGTCAAGCGTATAAATAATAAAGACGATAGGCGAGTAATTCTAAACGACTTCCATCTGTTACCTACTAGTGGCCACGCAGGTATCAGACGAATGGTCAGGAATATCAAAAAATATTACTTTTGGCCAGGGATCGATAGAGATGTTACGGAGTTTGTGAAGCGCTGTCATCAGTGCCAGAAACAAAAGTATACATTAAACATTAAAGAACCTATGACAATCACAACAACGGCACATTCAGCATTAGAGAAAATATATTTAGATTTAGTAGGGCCGTTAGATAAGGATGCCAATAATTATTGTTACATTTTAACTCTACAGTGTGAGTTGTCAAAGTATGTGGAAGCATATCCGTTAGTTACTAAGAGCAGCACAGAAGTAGCCAGAGCATTAGTAAATAATTATATACTCCGTTATGGAATTCCAACAACAATTGCAACCGATCGGGGTACTGAGTTTATGTCAGCAGTAATGAATGAAACTTGCAAATTGTTAAAAATTAATAACATTAACTCAACAGCTTACCACCACGAAAGTATAGGCGCATTGGAAAATAGTCATAAACATTTAGGTGCATATTTGCGTATACAAACAGAGAACCATCCAGAAACCTGGAGTTCTTGGCTGCCTTTCTGGTGCTTTTCGTATAATACGTCCGTACATAGCTCAACAAATTATACCCCATACGAGTTGGTATTTGGGAAAAAGTGTAGTCTTCCACATAATTTGACACAAAATATTATTGATCCACTTTACAACAGTGATCACTATCCTTTAGAGCTAAAATATAGGCTCCAAGTTTCCCAGAAGGAAGCTCGTGACCATTTAATTCAGTCGAAAATAATACGTAAAAATAAATATGATCAGAAGGTAAAAACAGTAGTTTACAAGAAAGATGATTTGGTTCTTGTAAAGAATGAAACTGGTAACAAATTAAGTGAACTATATTCAGGTCCGTACAGAGTAATTCGAGAGAAATCGCCAAATGTAGAATTATTAATGAATGGAAAACCTAACATTGTTCATAAGAATCGTACAAAGTTGTTTGTTTCCTAATAGATAATTATATAGATGTCAATTAATTAAGCAATTAAAATGCTATGTAATAAAAATGTTATTGAAATAAGATACAATGTTTATTGCAATGTAACAGATATCCTAGTTAGTATTGAGCGCTTGTTACTAACCAGTAGATAATAACAGGCACTATACATACATACATTTGTAATGATAATTATGTCTAATAATAAGTACTAAGAACTTAACTTTAACTTGAACTTTATTGTTTAGTTGAAAAATTTTAGTAGAGATGTAGAAAAAAAAAAAAAAATCTTTAGTTTAATTTTTTTTTTTTTCTCTCCTCGATAGGAGGTGTAGTGTATAACTAAATCATGTTATATATAAGTGTGACATACTGAATAAAGGCAGTCAATGTTGAGCAACCTGTCGTTTCACTTGTTCCGCCTTTTCGGCCGATGGGGCCGAAAAGTTCTGGAGTGGCGACAGCGAACCAGAAGACGTTGCGTTGGAAGGCCTCCCACTAGGTGGACCGATGACCTAGTGAAGGTTGCGGGAATCCGCTGGATGCGAGTTGCACGGGACCGGTCAATATGGCGACATGTCACAGTCAATATGGCGACATGTGACAGTGTCCAGCAGTGGATGTCTTTCGGCTGAAATGATGATGATGATGACATGTGACCGCTGAGCATGAGGTCCTGGGTTCGATTCCCAGGTCAGTCAAAGTGCTATTGGGTTTTTCCATCACGAATTTCTCAGTAGCCGTCTCGGAGTCTGGATTTGTGTCCGATTGATGGCAATAGGCCAGCTCCCTATTACATGGGACTTAAATATAACTGGCGAAATGAGGGGTGTACTTACTAACTCCACCCTGCCCAACCCTTTGGGGATTACAGGCGTGATTTTATGATGTAAGGAAATGTAAATTGTGGACGCGTCTTCGGACACTGACACCTCTGTACCTTAAATACTTCCTACTGAAGTATCTGCTAGTCTCCGGTGTTCGCAGCTGATTTGGAAATAGGGTAGGTGACAAAAAAATCTAATTATACTACAAATGTCACTTACGACGTATCTTCCGTGAAGTAGCAGCCAGCAACATAATAAGAACTCCACAAAACCTAGTGATACTGTGAGTGTTTTTTGCCGTAACTTAGTGTCGAGTTTCAGTAGTGCGCGTAGCAAAAGACAAAGAAAGAGGGTAGACAGATTTGTCTGCTCCTAACAATTTTTTCCAGCCACCCGCATTCTCCAGTTAACCCGCGATCATGGCGCTTGCAACAGCGTCGAAATATCGGGAGCTCAAAAATAAAAAATAATCACGGAAGATAATTATCCCGTAAGTGACATTTGTAGTATAGTTATGAAACAAAATCTAATTAGTCCGTCAGATAGATTTCCAAAAAATATTGGACGCATTTTTTTTCACGTAAACATTAAATGAAGACGATACAGTGTGTGTCGAAAACTCGTGTGACGTCACATTTGAGTACATTTTTTAATCAAATGTGACGTCACAAGCCCCCACTCATGATCTTTGACACGTTTTATCTTCGTCATTTTTTATTAATTTGATAAAATAAAAAACACGTATCTTACCTATATTTTTCGATAATCTAACTGACGGACTAAACAGAATCGTATTTTTTTAGTTACTCATCATCCCTATTGTTCATACGAGTTTGGCTCATCCCTAACTGGGAAGAGAAGTAAAGAGAAGCAAGTACTACTGCGTTCACTGCCGGTCGACCTCTTTTGAACCTTATTGCTTTGGACATAAGGGCTGAAACTCGTCGACTGCCATTGAGCACAGTAGTACATACCAAAAAGTGTAAGTCGTCGTGTACCTATTTTGTTTGTTGATAAAATTCCCAAAGTGTTTTGTTTTTTTCCTCACAAATCATAGCAGTCAGCTAAAGGAAAATGGCGGTCAATGGTTTGGGTATCCCATTGCTTTCCTTTTGTTGCAGTTTTATTCTTATGATTTCGAGAAAATTTCTACAGCATGTTATTGAAACAACTCCTTAATTTGACTTTGAAGAAATTATTCGGTTTCTTATATGCAAGCGTGCCTAGGCCGTATTATCGCTTCACATCAGGCGAGTAGAAGAAAAAAAACGAATATAATTTAGATAGCATAAAGTGGGTTTTTTCTGAAAAAATAAAACCACGAATATTACAATAATTATCGTTTTAAAATGTACTACTTCGTGTACTACTACTCTACTCTACTACTATTTATACTCACACTTAATTATAATATTTATGCACAGTTAAAATCAATGGTAAGGACGTTCACGGAAAAAGATAACGTAATACCGTGTCTTGAAATTGAAAGTAAATCAATTTATCTACTCCTAAGCCATTTAGCCAACGCTTGGATACTAGCTACCTACCACTCTAGATAGCAACCAAGTGATGGCTAGATTCTAGACTAATAGGGGAACTTTATTGACTTTTACTTAAAGGTAAAAGCACCCTACTACAGTTACAGTTTATTCTTTGTCACGAAGCTACATTCATCAAATACCGATACCAGTATCAGACCGGTTGGTTACTATGTGAGCCAACAAATATTGCAAACAGCTTGCTGCCCGAATTGTGTGTCTAACACACTTCTGGTACACGTATTGTCCGAGTGCCATGCAAGCGTATCCCGTTCACATTTCAAGCTTAGGAGCACACTCATGTTGCCAGCAAAATTTAATACTGTATATTCTGAGAGGGATTTCGGAGAGGTCTGTCTCCTCATAGATTGATTTATTGGAGCCCCCGGGCCTTCGACGCATTCCTATTCCCTGTTAATGGAAATCGTAACGGGGTGTCCTTTTCATTTTCTACCAATGACTACGGCCGATGTTATAAAAAAAGTTTGAAGATTTTTTTTTCTTTTCGTTGATTTTTCTTATTCCACTTTTCTTTCTTCGGCCGTTTATTGTACCGTTCGGATTTGTGTGCTCAATTTTTTAGAATAATCTGGCGGTTGATCGAGATTAATAATAAGGAAAAATAAATGATAGGAGTCCAAAGGATGGCATTATGTCGGGATAATTGTGGGGTTCTTTTCAATTTAGAACCCAAATGTCTTTACAAACATTTCAAGTTCCCGATCAAGTTTTTGTTTTGAAAAAGTTGTTGGCTTTACTTATCTCATTATCACAATTTCTTAACATGTTCTGCAAGTAACCAAAATGAACACAAATCAAACGATTTTGTAGAAAGTTTCTCAAGCAAGTAAATCAATTTACTTGAGATACTTTCTACAAAATCGTTAAAAAATACTGAACAAATGCTGTAATCCATTCCAGAGTAAATTAGATTGCGTTCTTAATTAAATCGGTAAGAAGTTCATAATGAAGGAAGGTATTTCAATTTATTAATGTAGTTATTAGAATATGCTTGAATTAATTGGAGTACTTCGATATTGTAAGGACTGTGTATTGTGATATTTTATTAATATTACCTATTGCTCAGCTTATGCATGACATCATTCCGCGTTCGGCAGCCGTTGCGCATACACGTGTGCCCTGCCCCGTACCGCGCTCTCTCGCTCGCGCCAAGCGAGCCGCACGCGAAGCCCGACTCCGTCTAGAGCGCCGCAGTGCTACCGCTACGCCGTAGCACTGCCGCTCTCGCCGCGTAGGCCACCTGGCCCCGCCCACCGCCCACTCGTAGCGCCGCTACGGTAAGTGCTCACGCACTCGCCTACGCGCAGCTACGCCGTAGCAAACCGGCTACGGTTGCTACGCATCCGTAGTCGGCCTTCTACGCTCGCGTTCTCGTTGTGTTTTTTGACTCCTTACGAGTAAAAACCATCTGTTTTTTCGGTTGGTACTTGGGGGAAACCTTACGGTGCCAACGAACCCAAGTGGGTGGTGACCCAGCACACCCGCCGACCCCCTTCAGGGGAAGGCAGTTAGTTGGAGGGGCTCCGACTGCGGCCTTGGGGGCTTCCCTAGTCGCGGTCTGGAAGCATATTAACCCCCGCTTGTCCACAGTTTGCACCCGGGACGTCTGGGTGTGTCTACCCCAGCGGCCCGGATCGGTCGCAAGACCCATAGGGCCCTGCCGCACATTGAGATTGGCGGCAGGTATACAAGCTTAGGGCTCACAATAGTACACACCCCCCTGTGACACCGACAGGGAGCGTACACACCCCTGGGCATCCCACCTGGGGGAACTAGGACTAGATAGTAGTCTCCGTTAGACCCCTCCGGTCATTCAGACAGCTGTGTAGCTGGCGAGTTTGTTTGTGTTTTTCTTCTCGCCAGTGAAGCACTAGGAAAAATATAGGGTTGGGCTCCTTTGGGGAACTGTCTGCCCGGGGTGTTCACGTCTCACGTGTCGCCTCGGGACTAGGTCTTAGGCTTAGTTAGGCTTTTAACCTCTATTAGGTCCCCCTGTACTCCGTACATTTTTCTGCCCCCTACCCCTGCTTTCTCAGCCACCATGGCTGACGAAGGCAAGAAAATACTCGACCACTTGGTCTGCAAGCTCCTCAAGACCTTGCTTGAGGAGGAAACCCCGTCATCCGGGAAATACGAGGGCATACTAGCCCAGATTCGTCTCCGATGGAGTGGCTTCGTTCCCGAGGCCCCATCATCTCTCGCAACGTTCACTGAATTCAGTGATGCGTTAGAGTCCCCCCTCTCACCCATACTCATGCCGCCTCTTACTGAGGCATCAACCCACCTCGAGGAGGAAACTCCCTCCAACCCACCCCAAGACTCTGAGATGGAAATCCACATCTCGGACGATGAATCCGTGGCGACCTCCGCCTCTGAATCTACCCCCACCTCGTCCTCTGAAGACGACTATTTGGTCGTCGGAAAGGGAAAGAGGAAGAAGGGAAAGTCCTCTTCGTCGTCGGTCGTTAAGGCCAAAAAAATCAATCCCACGCCATTGGAGGAGGATGCTGGCCCTTCTCTTAGCCGCCCCCCCACCCCCATGGCCATAACCACCCCGGCTATTGCCTCACAGACAACCTCCCAGGTTGCCCCATCGGACTCTCCCCAGAGTCGCCCTCCGAGCCCTATGGCTACAGCCACCCAGGCTGCCCCGCCCAAATACGCCCGTCCCCCCCCCGTTTTCATACATGACAAGGGGAGATGGACAGAGGTGTCGAGAGCATGTAATGAACGCTCGATTCATTACACCAGTGCCCGTGCTGTTGAGCAGGGCATTAAAGTCAGCGTACCAACGCCTAACGACTACCGAGAGCTAACAAAGCTCCTTCGCTCCAAGAGCATCTTCTACCACACCCACACCCCTCGTGAGAACATTCCAACCAGGGTTGTTATTAAAAACGTCCCGGTTGAAATCTCCCCTGAGGAGATTCTCAGTGACCTTCAGTCACAGAACATCCCCGTCTCAGAGGTGCACCGTATGCACCGCAAAGTTGGCGGCCGCACAAGTTCGGAATCATACAATATGGTTCTAGTCGTATGCGACCCCGTGGATGGGCACCACCCCATCCACCAAGTTAATAAGATATGCGGACTCTCGGGAATCCGCATTGAAAAACCCCACAAAAGTGGCGTTATGTCCCAGTGCCATAACTGCCAACTTTATGGCCACGCCCAACGCAACTGTTTTGGGAAACCGCGTTGCGTTAAGTGTCTGGGAGACCACGGCACTGCCGACTGCACCCGTCCCAAAGACCGCACACTCTGCACGGAGCCTCCCAGCTGCGTGCTGTGTGGCGAGTCTGGGCATCCCGCAAATTTCCGCGGGTGCCCTAAGGCCCCCAAATCCTCAGCCCCAAAACTGACCAGTCGTGCTAGAAACACGCAAATGAGAGAGTGCCCTTCTCTAGTTGAGAAACTCCCCACCTCTCTCAGCCCTCAGCGTCCCAGCCCTTGGAACGCATTGAACCATCAAGCCCACTTCCCGGCTTTGAGGCCCACTCAATCGCCGCTCTCCCAGCCCATCCCACCTCTGATGGCTTCGGCAGTCACGCCTCCCCCTCCCCCCAGACCGATCATTAAAGCGACCGCGCCCTCAGCGCCTCGACCCCCCCTTCAACACACTGCCCCAGCGCCCTCAGCGCCCCGTCCCACAGCGCCCTCAGCGCCCCGTCCTTCAGCGCCCCGTCCTCCAGCGCCCTCAGCGCCCCGTCCTCCAGCGCCCTTAGCGCCCCATCACCCAACCAAAGTGCACCAAGCACCATACACCTTCTCGGCCCCCCCCCCTTTCCCTATGACAAACAACGCTCCAGCGCTAGACCCATTTGACCCCTTCAGGGTTATCTCTAGCACCTTTGCAGTCTTCCACTCCCCAAGAGGGCATCAAATGGCGAGAGACATAATCGCCTGCAAGGGCGACTTCTTCGCCTTGCTCCAAGTATACAACGCGTACCCGGATGTTACGCAATCCCTTCATAACCTCCCCCATAACAGGAATCCATAGAGCTCCTCCCCCCTTGTAGATTCAAACCGAAATCCCTAAAAATAGGGACCTTCAACGCCGAAGGCCTGAATGGCCAACGTGATGAGATCGCCACTTTCCTCCGCGACCATCAACTAGACATCCTCCTAGTCCAAGAGACCTTCTTCAAACCCCACCAGCGAGACCCTAAAATTGCCAACTACAGGTTAGTACGCAATGACAGGACTCGCTGTCACAAGGGAGGTACTCTCATCTACTATAAATCTAGTCTGTACTGCATCCCCTTAGACCCCCCTACCCTCTCCAACTTCGAAGTCTCTGTCTGTCGGCTGGGCATGACAGGTCATCTACCTATTACGATTATCTCGGCGTACCTTCCGCCTCCTAACTCCAACACCGATTCTGTGGCGATTAACGCCTCCATCAAGGATGACCTCACTACCCTACTCAACCTAAGTGACTCCGTCCTTCTGGCGGGGGATCTTAATGCAAAGCACCCCGCATGGAATAGCCGCTTGTCCAATACCAGAGGTAATGTCCTCTACAACCTCTGCTCGTCCCTCGATTTTGATGTCATCGCTCCGATGCATCCCACACATTTTCCAAATAACCCTAATCACACCCCCGATGTGCTAGACGTCGCGCTTCTGAAGAATGTAAACTTGCGATTACATTCTATGGAAACGATCGATGAGCTCAATTCGGATCACAGACCTGTGATTATAGAATTTGCCCCCAGATACGGTCCTTCTGACCCCTCTCAACCCCCCCCCACCAAAGTGATCACGGACTGGGGGAAAGTAAGTGAATTGCTGAAATCCACCGAGTCCCCTCACTTAGATCAAATCGCCGACAACATTGTAACCGTAGCCGACACGGAGGCCGCGATCGGCTTGTTCACTGGCCACGTTCAGTCAATCCTGAGCGAATGCTCAAGGGAGGTTCCGGCGGAGGATCACCTCCGCTGGAGACTTCCGGATGACGTACGTGAACTGGTGACCGAGAAGAACGCGGCTATCCGTGCTTACAGAGCCTTCCCTTGTGCCAATAACAAAGTTTTTATGCGTCGCTTACAACGCAAAGTAAGTAGATGCGTCAAAAAACTGCGTGAAGAACAATGGGACAAGATGCTCGACGATCTAGAACCGACCCATCAGGCCTTCTGGAACCTGCAGAGGAAACTCCGCTCCTCTGAGGTCACTCCCATGCCCCCTCTCATTAACCCTGATCAGAGTGTCGCCTTCGACGACGACGATAAAGCCGAATGTCTGGCCGACAGTTTAGAGTCTCAATGCTCCCCCAGCACCCAGCCAGTAGACCAAGCTCACCTTGCTAAGGTGGATGCTGAAGTCGAACGCCGGGCCTCCTTACCCCCTGTCGAAGACCCTGATGACCCACTACCCCCAGTCACTCCAGACGAGGTAGAGGACATCATAAAAGGTCTCAAACCTAGGAAAGCCCCTGGCTCTGACAGAATCACCAACAAGGTGTTCAAACTTTTCTCCCCCGCTCTCATAATATTACTAACCGCTATCTTCAATAGCGCCATGTCCAATAATATTTTCCCTCAGTCGTGGAAACAGGCTACCGTTATTGGTATTCCCAAACCGGGCAAGCCTAAATCTTCCCCGAGCAGCTACCGCCCCATTAGTCTTCTCAATGTCATAGGCAAAATCTACGAGAGGCTTATTTATAAGCGTCTCAAGGACTACGCCGAGGCAAAGAGCTTAATTCCGAAAGAGCAGTTTGGATTTAGATCCCAACACTCTTGTGTCCAACAAGTGCACCGCATTGTAGAACACATCAGCGACCGCTTCCAGCGAAGCATGATGACCGGTGCCTTGTTCTTCGATATTGCTAAAGCATTCGACAAAGTTTGGCACAACGGGCTGATATACAAGCTGTATCGGCTCGGTGTGCCAGATCGTCTAGTTCTCATCCTCCGAGACTTTTTGTCGAATCGCACCTTCCAGTACCGCATCGAGGGTGCGCTTTCCGCCCCTCATCCGATTCGCGCCGGTGTCCCTCAGGGCTCGGTGCTATCCCCGTTAATCTTCACGCTGTTCACTAGCGACATCCCAAAGAGCAATACAGCCCAGTTAGCCCTTTTTGCTGACGACACGGCCATTTATTGCTCTGGAAGGAATCCCTCAAAAATCGCCAGCACCCTCCAAACCTCCGCAAACGCCTTAGGCGATTGGTTCCGGAGATGGAGAATAGAAGTCAATCCCGACAAGAGCCAGGCGGTACTTTTCACCAGGCCCCACCGCACTGTTCCCCCGAACCCTAGTCCGATCACCATGTTTGACAAGCCGATCCCTTGGGAGACGCAAGCCAAATACTTGGGGGTCATCTTAGACCAACGCCTAAACTTTCGAGAGCACATAAGGACGGTACGCTCGCGTGCCGCCTTCGCTCTTGGTAGGCTCCACTATGTGCTGAATGCACGCAGCAAATTGTCACTTAAGTGCAAATTGCGTATCTACACCGCGTGCATTCGGCCTATCATGACATACGCGTGCCCCGTGTTCGCGCACTCAAAACCCTACCTAATCCACAGGATGCAGACCCTACAAAACCGTTTTCTCCGAAGGGCTACGGGCTCACCGTGGTACCTTAGGAACGAGCAACTTCACGTAGATCTTAAAATCCCAACCATTCAACAGTTCATGAAACGTCTTTCTAAAAGTTTCTTTGATAAGGCCGAGAAGCATACCAACCCCTTGATCTATTCAGCCGCCCATTATGCCCCATCTAAAATCTCCAAGATTCGCCGCCCCAGGCATACATTACTCATTCCCGATGACCCCACCACCCTCATTCAAGAAAGCTGTAGGGAAAGTAGCACTCTACGTAAAAACAAACACAGATACAAACCGCGAACTCGAAACCGACCCCGCCACCGTGACGTACCGCGAGCGCGACCCCCCTGTAACATCACCGACCGACCCTTGCTCGACGAGCCAGCCCGCGCCGCTGAGCATGTAGCTTCAAATTCCCAAAATAATAATCCGACCCAGCCACCCTTGCTGCCCTCCCTCAATGACTCACTAAGCCGAGGCCCGAACTCCACAGGGAGTGCCCTTAGTGTTGTTCATTTAATTAAAAATCCTAGCTTGTAAGCCCTGGCTGGGGGCCTTAAAGTAATTTTTGGCCACCACAGGATAGTCCGGTTAAGCAGTTTGACAACCTTAACGTGTTGTGTCTGCGAGTGGTCCCATCTAAAAAAAAAAAAAAAAAAAAAAAAAAGCTTATGCATTCTGTGGAACTTGCAAATAAGTTAGATCTAATGAAGTTAGCAATAGAATCAAGCAAGGTGACTTCTAAGAATGCTGAGATATGTGTTCTACTAATGAGTAATAGGTCCATCTACTGGCACTTAGCAAGAACTAATTGGCAATTAGATTCGGCAATATTATCTGATATTTTTCTTGTGAACTTTGTTGAATTAGTAAGGACTTCGATTAGCTCTTTTTATAAGAGTTCGA
Source organism: Xestia xanthographa (assembly GCA_905147715.2). Lineage (NCBI taxonomy): Eukaryota > Metazoa > Arthropoda > Insecta > Lepidoptera > Noctuidae > Xestia > Xestia xanthographa. The sequence continues at coordinate 17,104,477 of LR990649.1, read as the reverse complement.
AATCAAGTCGGCGCACCTAATTTTCTTTCTGTCCTCAATATGCTGGTTTATTTGTTTTTATTCGTTTGGTCTCAAACCACCTTAACTCAGTCATTCATCACTCACCCATACATCACTTTCACACCACACACATGCACACGACACACAAGTTATACCTTTACTTTAGTTTTCACTATTGCTCTGGAAATGTATATTTTTTTCTGTAGCCTAAGAAATCTTACCTATACGTTGCTATTGTATAATACGCCTTACCTCTTATTTATTTTTTTGTTAGACGAAGGAGACTAGTCTCCACGACACAGGGAATCCTTGTGTGGAAGCTAGTGATATTAAAATTTGTGTAATGCTGTCTTAAACAATAAAGCTTTTATTATTATTATTATTATTACCTAATCCAACTATTTGATTTTATTTCATTTTTTTATTGAAGTAGGCTGGATTCACGACCTAATTACAAGTTGTCTTTAAAATAATACACGTAAGTTTACTTTTTGGTTACCAGCTAATTACAGCGGATAAAATAATAACAAAACAAACACCAAACAACGTACTATAAATACATAATATTCCACTGATTAAACCTGTCTGCAGCAATCGCGAATCTAATATACCGTACTTATGTAAGCAAACAGAATACTTCTAAATGATTTATCGAAGGCTCCTTCCATTGTGGCGCGAATCCCTCGCACGAGCTAAATATCAATGACAGTAAGAAAGATTTATTATGTTTCGCAAGAAACACTGCCGAGCAAGTTTCACTGCAGTTGGCTAACCGATAACTTTGAACGGGAGTCGGTATTTAAGAGCCTTTAATCTATTCCTACTAGACGGTTTGTGCTTGGAAAATATGCATATTTTTGCAAATAAAAGTGGCTAGTTTTGTTTTTCGTTTATGTATTGATTTTTTAATTTGTTGCCTAGCGGTGACTGTCCTGACCAAGCAAAAGGCACTTTACTTTGTGTAATTTATTTCATCAACGTGCTGCTTTTAAAACGGTAAAGACATTGTGACATCCGCACTGGGCCCACACGAGGTAGATTGTTGCTAGCTCCCTCTCACAAAGTTGAGGCCTATGGACTGGTTATGCGTATAATGTATTTTACATCTGGCATCTCAATTACAATAACTATCATGCACATTATTTTCAAAAAAATGTTAAATGAAATGATAAATGGAATATACTAATGATTGACGACAAGTAAATAAAATGTTACAACAAATAAAATGTTAAATGTGTTTATTTAAATCTTTCATGAATTTAATGTTGAATAAAATGTAAAGTCCTTAAGGTGATGTTAAATGAATTGTATGTAAATATTAAGGCAAATAAAGGCTGACTAAATAAATGAATCAAGTCGATGGTTAGCATTTGTGGATACCCATCTATTCAAAGAAATGTTATACCTGTTAAAGGTTTAACTATAGGTGTGTCATTTTTCTTCACTTAATCTTATTTTTATCTCTATGAAGCTATCTTATCATGATATGATAGAGATATCTTCCACCCACTGACACAACCAAGTATAGGATCGGAATAAGTTGTCTGGAGCATATCCAAAGTAGTCCAGTACGTTTCCTCATCTGTGCTACGCCTCTGGGGCTTTGACGTGGCAGCATATGACAACTACGTGATACCAGCTTCCAAAACCTGATTTTACGGACGCCTCGACTCTACGACGAGGCTTATCAAGTATTCTAAATCTATAATAGTATAACAACTAGTTGAGTTTTGTATCTTCTAAGCGTGTTGAAATTTAAATTAATTCAGCCGATAAATTTGGCGACAAGTATGGCACTTTCAGTAGCGACTATCAACTCCTGTGATGTGCAAAAAACAGGACAGGCAGGACATGATATTAAGTGAACCATCGTTTGTGAAGCAACCCTTTGTATGCTTATGGTATTCTCTGGAAACTTAGATCTGATAACAAAAAAAAAACATAAAGGGTGTTAAATACCTCTTAACGAAGCTGAAATGCACTTTTTCTCCCCGTCATTGCATTGTGTGCGTCATTTTTTTGTTCTACACCATACCTGGAAACCTTTTAGTTACCTATGGAGATATTAGGGGTCAAAATTCCAACTTTTTGACAAGTTTTTTTTTTTTAAATACAAGTTTTGAATGTAAGACTTTTAATTTAAATACCTCCACGACCCTCGTACTATTCAATCCATCCATCAGCACAATGTTTTGAGTGCGTTACATTGAGTTCTAACACAAAACATGATATTTCACCCCAAAACGAAAAGTCGTTTCCCAGCAAAAATTTATGCGTACAGTTACTTAGTTTGATGTACAGAATGCTTTTTCGGTTGACGGCTTCGTGATGAGGTTGTTCACACCCTGTATTTCATGGTAGAACGGTACACTATTAGCAAGCGATATTGTCTTTTTGTTAAAGACAAAATCCGAGTTGAAATCCATGCGGATGAAGCTGCGAGCCAGAGCTAAATAAAAAATACAAATTAATGTCCCCAGCTACCAATATTTAAGCTAATATTGTAATCCCAATAGCTCGTGCTTTTACTATGATTGATAGGGTAATTATCAAGAGCTAATTAAGCTAGGTACACTATTAAATGAACATATTGTACTAATTAGCCTTTAATTAGCGTAATAGCCACTGTTGAATAGTAAATGCGTGAATTAAATATGTAATGCTAATCAAAGTGTAAATTACGAATGAACTATTTTGTAATTAACAAAGGTGTTAGTTGAAATTATTATATTGCTTCAGTTTGTTATTTGGCTTGCTGAGAGTAAGTTAGTTGCAAGTTTCGTTAGCTACATATGATATCTTCGTTGATAAGACTGAAATTGTAATCATACAATTTATCAATATTGTGTAACAGTTGTGTTTCAATTTTGGTCATAATCAAAATCAAATCATTTATTTCAAGTAAGCCAGTTACAGGCACTTTTGAATTGTCGAAACAAAGATGAAAATTAAATGTAGCTACAGTCCCAGTCACAAGACATAAAAACTGTGAAAGTACTGTAGTTGCCCATTCCCTAGCGTAGATATCTATGGAGAAGAACGGGCAAGAAACTCCATGGACACTCTTCTAAATCAGAATATTGTTACAAAATCTCGGTTACATCATTCATGTTGAGATGGTATATTATGTGAGAACAATATAGCAAGATGTGCACGTTAAAAGTGTCCACAGTAAAAACACACAAAAAAATAAATCAAAATACTTAATTTATTCAAATAAGCCATAACAATAAAGTATATTCTATTCTATACCTTTTGAACAATTGCGAATTTCAAAGTAAATATTCGAAGCAGGTGACTTACCCAGCCATTAGTAGGTATTCTTCTCACTTCGACAATACCGTATTCGATTAAAACCGTTGTAAATGAGTCAATGATAAGTGAAATACACTGATTTAACAATAGCACAGAATGCTTTGTTTAGTACAGCGAATAAAATCGTTTGTTACCTCTTAACTAGGTATCTGTTACACTTCGAAACGGTTTCAATGAGATCCTTTATTGAAGATTTACTGTCGTCTAGGGAGCTAATATGTTTTGAGAGGATTTTCGTTTTCAATTTAAGATCAGTTTGATAGTTTTCAGTGCAGCAGCCATGGTATTTTGTGATATTTTATTTTATTTGTAGCTTGATACATAGTCACATTATTTTATGTTGGATTCTTATTAATTTAGTATTTTTCAATATTTGGATCTGTGTTTATTGTCATTCATCATCATTTCAGCCGAAAGACGTCCACTGCTGGACATGGGCCTCCCCCAAAGGGGGGTTTTTGCCATAATTGCCACGCTTGGCAGGCGGGTTGGCGATCGCAGTGCGGTTGTTACAAAAGCACAGAGAACGCTGCTGCCCATTCTCTGGTAAGTCCCTTAGTCGCCTCTCACGACACCCACGGGAAGATATGGGATGGTGCTATTCTTTACGTCCGATACCATACAGAACTCCGACACCATACAGAACTTCTATTGTCATTCTCCTGTCCTTATCCCAATGTATCTATTTGTGGTCGGCGCAGTATGTCTTCTTCTTCCATACTTCTCTATTGTTCGTCATCTCAGCGTGCAGTTACCTCCTTTCTAGCCATATCATCGTTCACACAGTCCAGTCGTAAGGCTGCCAGTCTCCTGGCCACGAATTTTTGGCTCTTTAGTAAATTGATCCCGCTCATTTGGATCTGTTATTAGTTTACTACTGTTGTTGGTTTACTGTTTTTCTGCCTTATATTAAATTTTAAATTAAATATTTCTTTATTTATGGCAACTAGGCCCAATTTTTAGTAACATAATATTATTCCTAAAAATTATTGTTAGTAAACAAAACACAGAAACAAATACAAAAAGAAAATTATGAGATTATAGGTCTTCTGACCAAGTGCAACAACCAAGGTGCGTGGAACTTCTCTATCAACATACTTAGGATACTGTTAGAATTGGACCGCGCTCTTGATAAGATGGAGTTTGTCTTTTTGCGCATTATGGCGTAAAAATCAAAAGTATGTGCAAAAGCAAACATACCGGACATTTTATACATGGATATATTATTTTATTATTATTTGAGAAATAAATGTCTTAAACCGTATTGTTATTTTAGGTCTGCCTATTAAATAATGTATTTATGTGAAAATAAAGAAACAGTTCTTAAAAGCTGAAAAAAAAAACCAAAGACATTTAAAGCCTCTCTCCTTAATTGTCTAATTCCTCGACTCTCCAGCATAATTATGTACTCCAGACAATTATAAGAAGTACACACGTATAATAACATACTCTAACGGCACCGAGATAAGTTCGATTCAGCCTTAATCCACTCCGTCGAAGCAATTGACCTATGAAAGGACACAATAGGTACAATACTTAATAGAGGGAGTATTTTCCAAAGAGTTCCCTTTAACGATAATTGCTTATAGCCTTTCGTAGCTCCGGGTCTGAAGTGTCGAGATTGACGTTTGCACAACTATTTCGAGGATTAAAACTTTGAGTATTGATTATTGAAGACCTTGAAGCGTTTGGTGTGGTTCTGTTTGGTTTCAAAATTCTTTTTTTGCTTTACCGCTAGCGTAATTACATCAGGAATTTTCTTCCAATTGATGGCAATAGGCTAGCTTAAAAGGAAGTAGGTAATATAGGTATCCCTACTTTTCTGCCTACCGCTTTGGGCATTACAGGCGTGATGAATGTGTGCGTTAATTATAAACTCTTTCTTTTGTTATGCAAAACATACTGTGTCTAATTGTAAGGTTCCTGTAACTACGAAAACACATATTTCCCAGTAAACTATTCACAGTAACACAAAACATAGGGGTCAGTATGTTCCAGCGAATAAAAAAGGACTACTCCATGTATGTAGGTACGTTGTATGAATAGCAATTTTCTTTAAAAAGCCACCATTTTCTGTACTACCCATTCCGTATTCCATAAACTGAAATCGGTCTTCAAAATCATGCTAACAAAAGCTAACCACGGTCCGATAATCCTTCTAATTTTGAACGTAAAATATTCCAAAAGACGAAAACCCGTATGCCATGGCATAAAGAGTTCGTTTAGCAAAGAAGAAAATGCGATTAAATTAAATTTCCGCTACTAGGAGGTCTCAAAGGGCTTTTTCGATAGCTGCAATATCTTAAGCCGGCTCTCCAAAGGACTGGCTATCGCGGTCTTGCCTTTTCTACAGCGAGCCTTTTCATGTAGTAGTTTAGCTTTAGGGCGCGTTTACACGACAAGGAATTGCTTGTTTTTTGTTGGGGAAAACAGAACGTAATTTTGTGTGTACTTCACACGCGAGGCTGTCGTGAAATGAATGAAGGGTTGCGAAATACGTTGCTCGTGTTTGGGTTACGTTTATCTATTTCGTTCTTTGTTTTCTGTTAGATACGCTGCAGGTATATAGGATGAATGCTAGTATGAATTCTCATTGTCTGTTTTGTTGAGCGATCTTTTAATGCAAAACAAATTATTTTTTCAAACTGTTATATATTATACACTAGCAGATGCCACGACTTCATTCGCGTGATTTTCAGTAATTGTTTTACGGGATTGTACTATCGTCATAAAAAGTATCATCTGTGTTCTAGAAATTCCAGGTTATAAACTACACACATCAAAAGTATCTAGGGATCAACATATATTTTTGCAATAACTTTTCTCCTGATTGATATTAATTAAAATTTTCTTTAAGGATTCATCAAATAAAGTGTTTTCGTTTGTCACAGTAACGATAAACCAAGTCACCTTTGCATTAATAAAGAAATTTGCCATTTTCCTAATAAAGGGATTTTTGACATTTGAACCACTAACATTAAAGTTCGAAAAAATGACTGAAAACACAGTTTTCTTTAAAATTTTATTGGGTAACTTAAACAATTAATAATCCGTGTTTCTACCGCGAACACTAACAACACAAGAACATCGGTTTGGCATACTCAAAATGAGTTCATCCAAATCACGCTGTGGAATGGCCGCCCATGTTCGTTGCAACAACAAAAAAAGGTCTTCTTGCGACTGGATACCCTCCATATTCGGCAGAGCTCTTCTCTGTAGCATATCCCATGCATGCTCAATCGGGTTCAAGTCTGGCGACTGAGCAGGCCAGGGCAGGACATTGATGTTAGCTGCGGCGAGAGTCTGTCTTACAACTCTTGCGGTGTGCGGTCGTGCATTATCATGCATTAACTGAAATAAGGGACCGATTTGCACTTGTAGAGGAACGATGACGTCTGATACAATCGTCTCAGCATAAATTTGAGCGTTGAGGTTGCCTCTGATCCAAATCAACTCAGTTCTTCCGCCGATCCAAATACCCGCCCATACCATGATGGTTCCACCACTATAAGGATGGACTTCCTGGCAGGATTTTAATCGCTGTTGGCGTCCAGGGGTTCTCCAGTGTCGTATACGTCTTGTATCCGGTCTCATACCAAAACGAGACTCATCAGAAAAGCACACGAAACGCCATTGTTCTTCTGCCCAATTTCTGTGTTCAAGAGCCCATTGATATCGAATCCTACGATTGTGCATTGCTATAGGTGGTACCCGTAGCGGTCTTCGGGAATGAAGGTTCACTTCATGCAAGCGGTTTCTGACTGTTTGGTCGCTAATTAAGTTCCCTGAAGAGTGATGAAGCCTCACGGCTAACATCATGGCGGTTATTGTTGGAGCTCTTCGAGTTAAGATTTGAATGTATCGGTCTTGTCTCCGTGTGGTGCAGCGATACCGTCCTCCATGGCGCTCAGCCACGGTACCAGTGCTTCGGTAACGTGTCCAAAGTCGACTGATAACACTCTGACTTGTATTCAGAGCTAAAGCTACAGTACGTTGCCGGGAACCAGCTTCTATCATTCCCACGGCTCTGAGCATTTCTTCCCTGCTTAAATGACGTCACCGCTCCATAATAACGTTGGTTTTAATCAGTAGTAGGGAAACAGTAGCACTAATAATGTCTTCAATGCGTTGTATGTTTTTATAGGGAAAATATTGACAGCTTATTTTCATCTTTTACTCGAATTTGATTGAGAGTTCCTGATTCAAATTATGAAATGCACCAAAAAGGATCCATATAAATTTATAAAATCATAAATTTATTACAAAGCCACATCTCAATCTCAAGAAATCCGCATAAAAATGCTTGATCCCTAGACACTTTTGATGAGTGTATGTGTTTGTCAAATTTCCTTTAAATCCGTTAAGTCATTTTTGCGTAAAAGAGTCACAAACATTCATACATCCTCACAAGCTTTCGCATTTATAATATCAGTGGGAAGTAGGATAGTAGTTTCAAGGTCAAGAAGGTACCTTATACAAAATATACTCCCAATATCATTGACCGCTGTTTCATATCGAACAATTACCAATGGACCGTCGTGACCGCGAGTGAGTAACTTACTCACTCGCGGTCAAGATGGTCGAAGATAGCAAAGCGTTCAATGATGAGCGGAATATCAGCTATCCTCAGAGAATGTATCTACTTGTTAATCTTTCTATTGGACTCAAACGTCTCTCCCATATGATATACAGGGTAAATCAATCAGTCAGTCAATCGACACTAAAAGAAGAAAAATAAAAAATAAATGTTTATCAAAATTCATAGAGACGTAACTAAACTGTGTTGTGCTTGCTTATAAAAAAAAAAAAAACATCAAATCAGTTTTTTTATGCTAAGATATTTCAACTCGTCTGTGGAGTTCAGTTAATTAAATTTGATTTTCTACAGGCTTCATGAGTCCAATCACGTCTATGTGAAAATCAATCTGTAGACTGTTCAAATATTTCACTCACATTACAAATTCTATAGTTTATTCAGCTCATTAGTTATGTAATCCTCTTCGCTGGCTACCTGTTTATCTCTGTAATGTAGTGTTCCTGTACGAAATGTTGGTAATATTAAATTCTCCATTATAATAGTTACGATAAGTACTTGTGGTTACAAGTCTTGAATGGGATTTATGGTTTCTGCTTTCTAGGATTCGTTTTCGAATAAATGTATGATGTTTACAGGTAATAATAATAATACTTAACATCACATCACGCCTATAATCCCAGATAGGTTAAGCAGACGTGTACGTAATTGTACACCCACATTTCACCAATTATATTTAAGTCCCATGTAATTTGGGGCGAGCCTATTGCCATCAACCAGGCACAAATCCAGCAAGTTACTAATGAAAGATGATTAGGAAGCTACCTAATCATCGTTTACTACTTTCCCTACCCCGACACGTCAAGATCATTTAACATCTATAGAGGAAAAGCGATCTAGAATTCAGACATCATGCAAAAGTAGCAATTATCAACACGATAATACCATAGTTATTCGAACCAATTTTCCATGAACTATCAGTAGTACTGAATTACTCGGTAATCATTGAACCAGCAGACGTCAGTTACGCTCCTCGCCTCCTGTCGAAACAGTTTTCACATACTCTCTCGAGTCAATTCCTCAGCCACTGCTATTAACGTTCTTAGTTTTGTTACGTTTTGGTACGATTTGTTATAAAGAAGAATGGGAAAGTTTCATGGATAATCATCATCCGTCGCTTTTACTTTCTATGAGAATCTAGAATCTTTTCATGTTAATTAATACCCATGTTTTTTTTTTTTCTTTCAAATAAAAAAATGTTCTATTGATGTATTAAAACGCTCACAATTCAGTTTTATCTACAAAAATTAAAAAGCAATGTCAGAATAAAAGTTAGTTAGGTACACTAAAACTGACCATACGAATCTCATACGTCATATTGTCAAATTTACGTATGCGATGCGTCGCAAATCTCCAGTTTCCTACGCCTCAGCCATGTCACTGGACACTAGGAAGCTAGTAAAATAGCCGTAGACAAATTCTCGAGCAAAAAGAAAACACGAAGGTTAAGGCGATGTACCACATTCGTACGTCAGTGGTTAAGACAATCTATGAAGCCTTCATACAAACCAGTAATAATATTCTACAACATAAGCTTCTAATAATTCAGTATCGAACGTGGGTAGGCCCAATTATAATAACGGACTATTCTGTGAGCAGATTACCTTGATCACGTGCTTCCCACTTAGATTAATAGTCACTGTGTAATCTGAGACTTCATTGTTCATATTAAGTACTTACACGGGTATGTATTTATCATGTTAAAGGTGATCCAGATCCTTCTAATATTAATTGCCAGTGATGATTAATTGTCTGTTGCCGGTGACTTATTAAGAATCGGAATTGTAGAAGAAATGAAAACCCAGCTGGACCAAATAAAAATCCAGCTTGAGTACTACGTTGAAAAATACAGAGAGCTGTCGGATTTTAAGGTTGTGGCAGAAGAAAAGATAAAGAAGAATGAGAATCAATTAAAAGATCTCCAACAAAAAAATGTGTACTTAGAAAAAGTTAATAAAACATTAGACGACCGTTTGTGCGCCTTAGAAAACAGAGAAAAGGGTAAAAATGTAGAACTGTTGGGCGTACAAGAGATGGCAGATGAAAAAGAGATCGTTTTAGATACTGTAAAGAAGTTCGCAAAGCAAATGGACTTTAAACCCGAAGACATTGAAAGTACGTGGAGGGTAGGTAAGGAAAAGAAGAATAACGGGAAGCCGCGTCCTATTGTTGTGCGCTTGCGTAACCGTGCCGTGAGAGACCAATGGCTCCAAGCGCGCAAAAAGTGCGTAAACAACAATCAGCTGTTTGGCGGTGATAATAAGAACTCAATCTTTATAAATGAAGATGTCACTCGGCGAACGCGGGATCTATTCTGGTACACAAAGGAAAAGCTGAAAAACACGTTTAGCTACATCTGGATTCAGAACGCCAGAGTGCTAATTAAAAAGAGCACGAACGAGAGAAAAATACACAACATTTGTAATGAAGAAGATGTGGAGAAGTTTCTGCTGCAGCCTGAAAGAGGGGACGTAGAAGAAGAGAGACGTCTTTGACATTGGGAGAGAAGGGCACCAAGATGCAAAATTTAAACAGTGAAGTATGCTACGAAAAGATAGATAATAAAGAAAGATTAAGCAATTTTTTCCAGGAATATAATGGCTCAATAAATATAATACATTTAAACATTAGGTCGCTGCGCAAAAACTTCAATGAATTGTTGCTGCTGTTGGATAACTACCTCGACACTTTACAAGTAATTGTTCTATCAGAAATTAATATTAAAGAGACCGAAATAGCGATGTATTATATTCCCGGCTTCACTACCCACGCCTACACAAGGACAAATCGAAGAGGAGGGGGCATTATGGTATTTACAAGGAAACCATTAACGTGGTCACCCATTACTTTCAGCGGACATGCGTGTGAAGTACTCCACGGGCTTTTAAGTGTGAAAGATGAACGAGATTTGTACCTATATGCCATATACAGGCCCCCAAACTCGAACAAAAACAGATTTGTAGAAGAAATTGAGTGTTTACTCGGAAATATACCGACAAACGTCGACGTAATCCTGACAGGTGACATAAACATAAATATATTGAACGGCCATACAAACTCCTTAGTGATGCGATACAAAAACACGTTATGTAAGTATGGATTGCAGTGCGCCTACGATGACGCGACGAGGGAAGAAGTGACTAATGAGCGAGTAGTAGTATCCTGCATTGACCATGTGTGGGTAAGGGACGGAGGATGCACGGCGCCGCCCGCAGCGTTTGTTTACAGTACAAATAAAATATCTGATCATTATTTAACGGGACTGTTGATGCGCTCGCGCAACTATACGGTAAACAACCACGCCGGACGCGTAAGTACAATTCTCGTAAATAAAATAGTTAGTGAAAAACTGAGTGCGGTGAATTGGAGTGATCTTATGTCGATTAGTTGTCCACTACGTTTATACGAAGAAATATGCAACATTTTTAGTGAAATTTATTCAAGTGCTACAAAACAAATATCTGTGCGTAAAAAAAGACAAAAACAACCGTGGATAACGAAAGAACTATTGAGTATGATAGATAAAAGAGATATGCTTTTCCGTAGATCTAAGTCTGCCCCGCAAAATATGAGTTATCGATTGGAATATACAAAATACAGAAATAAATTAAATAAACTTATAAATTACGCAAGAAATAGGTACAGAAAAGAACAAATTGTAAAATTTCGAAAGGATTTTAGGAAGATATGGTCATTTATCAATGAATGGCTTGGTAGAAAACAATCGACCGTGGATGAAGTGTTGATGCAACATTTAGGTAGGAACAGCGAACTGACGACGGTATGTGAGAACTTCTCAACAACATTTACTCAGGAAATAGAATTAATTAAACATAAATGTAACCATACCTTCCTAAATCGAAGTGAATATGTGTCAGAAAGTAATGTGAGCATTAGGTTTATTAAAGTGACACCTAGTCAAGTAGAAAAAGTTATTAGTGATTTGTCTATTGATAAAGCCGCAGGAATAGATAATATTAGAGTACAAGACGTAAAGCTAGTAAAAAAGGAAATAAGCCCAATAATTGCACATTTCATTAATATGTCTATGGAGAAAGGAATGTACCCGGATACACTAAAAATAGCGAAAATACGTCCAATATTTAAACAAGGTAGCCACATGGACTATGCTAATTACAGGCCTGTAGCAATACTATCTGTTATCAATAAAATAACTGAAAAAATTATTGTTGGACAAATTTCAGATTTTTTAGAAAACCATGAAGTACTGGGGAACCACCAGCATGGATTTCGTAGAAATAGAAGTACGGCTACTGCGCTAGAAAATTTTACTGACTATGTAAATGAAATGTTAAATCAAAGGAAACATGTCTATAACAGTTCTTTTGTCAATCATTTTTAAAATTTTTTTAAATTTTTTTAGCGATCTGAAATAAGTAGTATATTTTAAGAGGTCATAAATCGTTATGTTAGTAAATAGTTGCATGTGTGTTAGTAATACCTAATTAAAAAAAAAAAAAACATGTATGTATTGACTAGTGTGAAAATGAGAGCACAAAATTGTATTGTCTGCCAATAAACTGCTGCGCAGTTTGGCAGAGTGTTACTAATGTAAGTTTTGTATAATTTGCAATGAATAAATCATTTACATACATACATTATATTTTTGATTCTAGTTAGTGTCTTGATCAATAATGTACATGTAATATCTTGTTACATGACTTAAATATTTTCCACAAAATATTTATTTTAACTGAACAATTTTAGTTTGGTTGCGACGGCGATATCGAGTAATAAGAAGAAACTTGAATGTCATCAAAAACATTTCCAAAATACTGATGTTGAAACATTTATCATAAATGATTTATCAAACTGGGTTCATAGAATGTTGGTTATGCAGTGTTGTGCACAAGCTCAACTTAATTTAGACTATTCCCATCTATTAAACGAAGTTCATCTTTTTATGAACGGGCTAGATGGCGCTGATCAACCTTGGGAATAATAGAATGGGTCGTTTTTATGTCCACAAAGCCTTAACTGAAGTTCGGAGGAACCTAAGCCCGACTCGACGCACCAAGAGTTTAGACTTAACGCAAAAACATTCAGAAGAACAATAGCAAAAACCATGCAAAAACTCGCATTATTTATTTTTTGTGACAGAACAGAACCTAGTCCAACAGCAGAAGCATCACTCTGTAGAATAAATGGTTTAGAAAAATCTGGACAGGCCATAACAGGGGTATTGATTAAAGCCGATTTTAGTTTGTTGAAAGAACGTTTAGCAGATTCATCCCAATTATACGGATCACGACCTTTCTTTTTATCCATAATAGCTCCATAAGGAAATTTCACTACACAATGAGTTTGACATGACATGTTAAACTGGTTGTATAGTGAAATGTCTGTGTCTAGGAGAGTTTTTTTTGCCCTGCTAAAAGATTTTTCCACTGACCTATCCTTATAATACGTAGTAAATTTTTTTTTCATTAGATTTTACTAGAACGCCGCTAAAAAAAAAAAAAATTCCCAAAGCTGATCAGCGCCATCTATTGATATATACTGAAGCGTTGTGACAAACGTCAGTGGAAAATTCCTCATAAGGTTTCAAACAATCGCAGAAGGTAACGTACGGCGAAGTTCAATGCATAGAGTAATTTGTCATTTAAATTTGTTTTTTCATGGATTGGACACCATCCTTTTCTAAACAAGTCTGTCAGATTAAAGGTAGCCATACACGCTAGGGTATGCCTCACAGGTTTGCCTGTACAGTTGGACTGTACAAGAAAATCGGAGTGTCTATGTTGCAAAACTGTGCAGGATTCCTCAAGAGGTAGCTCAATATTACCTGACGGTTGTACCTGTAGAGGTAAACCTGTCGGGTTCACTTTTTGGTATATTTGCACCTTTAGAGATGACGATTTTCTTGATTTAGTAAAATTTGTAAACATGATAATCAGCATCATTTTACACCAACTATAGCAACCTAACTTACACCAACCGAATATTTTATCTTCATTCCGCTTTCCATATCCACGATCTTCGCATAACATCCGTTTTGTTCCAAATTCTTTGAAACCCGAATGGTGTAAGTGCGATGTCGAAAGAATGATCGGCCGCTAATACTGCTCCGAAATGGTGAATAGCCGCACGGCCATGTGCCCATGCACTTTTATTGCAGCCTTTCAAGAGAATTGACCGTCGAAATGTCTGCCGAAACTATTGGTGTTTTAGATAAAATTGACTCCTTTTCAATGGATTCTTGAGTTTTATTTTAGACACTATGTTCGGTGATTTACTTTAACGCTGCGTTTCTAGAAGGGTCAACAGAGAACGTCCACATTTCCCTACTTATGTTAAAAGTACAATATTGTAAGAACCCTTGCAGTTCTTTTGTTAATTTTGTTACAATTAACGCCAAATCAAATTGTGCTCGAGCTGGGAATTGAATTAAAGACCCGACAATCAACAGTCGTACTTACGACATTATGGCCATCAACGCTGTCGATTTCAATAAACGCTCTTAATATAAACAACTCTTTTAAGTTGACAGCTATTTTTGGTGTATTCATAAGTTCAAGTTTTGAAAAGGGTGGTGTGTAGGTGTACTATCTAATATCCAGATCGTTGTCTGTCACTTCAGGGAATACCGACTTCACGTGTTTTGACAATAGTCGAACTTATTTTAGTTCTAAAGTTGACTTTTTCGACACGCCATGTGGGTGTTGTAGAATCCTTTCAGTCAAACACGAGTATTTGGCACCCACGCTTTAAAACAAACAACAGTCTGCGTTCAGTTGCCCATGGCATTAAGTCCGCCTCTGTACTTTGTGTTTGAAGTGTCAAATAAATAAATAAATACAGTCCCTTCATAATAACTTCACCTGCCAGCAGCAACCTTAAAAACCTGGAACAAGATTAAAGGCCATTGTGATTTTTGCAGACTTGTCACTGGCAATTAACAAACAGCAACCTCATTATGATATTAGTAAAGATCACTGTTATTTTTTATAGTAACGCAGATGTCAGAAGTAAAATGCTGTACTAGTTGCAATTTGCGTGATATACAAAGCACGTCAATCATTGCAACCTAAACCTTATGTGAATTGACGCGCGGTCGTGATTTGCGACAACAATAAAATCATGAGTCATTAATTCATAGTTAAATATGCTCTGGGCTCATAAAAATATAAATGATGTTCTGACAATGTCGCAGCCTGTCAGTGACTAGTTGACTGAATCTCAACTCCTGTCAATAGGATAGATGACAAAAAAATCTAATTAGTCCGTTAGATAGATTTCCAAAAAATATGGGACACATTTTTTTTTTCACGTAAACAAAAAATTAAATCGTGTGACGTCCCATTTGAGTACATTTCTTTTCGGAATCTTTGACGCTTTTTATCTCCGTAATTTTTGTATTAATTATATAAAACAAAAAACACAATCCAATATTTATATTTGTATCCAATATTTTTTGATAATCTTACTGACGCACTAAACAGTATCATATTTTTATGGTTTTAGTACTAAACACATTCGTGATACACCATAAGGTAAACACAACATTGTGTATATAGCTACGAATAACATTGTTCACAGAACGCCTTGATTGGATTCAAGGAACAGCACAATATTAAATCGCATTGCATATTCCACGAAAGGGTCGGGTTCCAAAAATACCATCTGTTATGTTGGTAACGTTTCAGTTACTTTAGGTAACAATATATAAGTAGCAACAAATTGTTTTCCGAAGGCCGTACGCATTGCAGTGAACCTTTTTGCTAGTGACTGTGACGGGTGGAGCGGAAAAATCAATCCATAATGCTGTGTTTTTTTTTTGTTTTACAGATCATTGGGGATTAATTTCGATGAAGAAAGAGTTATAATAAAAGTGAGAGACTTTTTCGTAGACGCATATGTGTATTACAACTGGTTAAACATAGTTTACTGTTACTGTTAGCCTGCGTCATCCCACTGCTGGACAAAGGCCTCTACGAATGGCCTCCAAATCTTTCGATCCAGGGCCAATGTGAACCACTGGTCGCTGGTTCTATCCAGCTCGTCCCGCCATCTCCTGCGAGGTCTACCGCGTCGCCTTCTGGTTGTGGAAAAAAAAAAATACAAGCTAAGATTACTTCAGTTATAGATTTTCATGAAAGGTTTAATGGAAAATCATTATCTTGTTGTAGCCTGAAAGAAACATTAACCTTTCACCCAAATATTCAACAAAAAGCAAGAAATTCCTGTTGCCATTACAATATTCCATGATTACCAAAAACTCTTGGCATTGCAGCGGTCACTGAAACGCCCCATGAACAATGGAACTATACAGCTTTAAGAGGAAATATAGCAGAAACTTTAATAAAGCCTTAACGACACACTTTACCAAAAACCGGCGCGTCACAGATACACAGCAGGTTTTAATGAAAAAACTTTCCTACATTTCAATTAGTATCCGTTCAAAGACTGTAATTTTCAGACGTTAACGAGTTTAATTTTATCGAAAATTAATTGCGACATCTTCATTGAAAACTTTTCACTCAACTTTAATACCTACGTAAATTTTCGTTCGGAAGAACTTTGACAATACAGTATCTACTGTAGAACTTCAAGGGGTGACTGAGTAGCTGTTTCGTTGAAGTGAATCTTAAACAAATTTTCTCTTCAATCACCCGTTGAAACCTTCAACTGGATTGCCAAAACATTATTAAGAAAGTTTTCATCTCGTTTTGCGCTGTTTAATTATATAAAATCAATAGAGACGAAAAATGTCTTGTGTTCTGACGTTCCGATTTCCTATTCATTCAGATTTTGTACTACACGTACAATGGACCTATTTGGCGCAGTCGCGAGGCACATGTGTTATTCAATTTCATGTTAGTTTTTCATTTTGTTAAGCGGTGCCAAATGAACTGGTTTTTTCTATCTTACATGTTATGAAAATGGAGTGGATCACTATTTTGTTTTGTTCATTACCTTTTTCTTCGGTTGCTTAGGTGTATTAACCTAGATCCGGGTGTGCAAGTGAAATGTTATCAGTACAAGAAACGTATCCGCATATCGTGTCGTGGTATTCGCTCAGCTTGTGGCACCAAACGTTCTTTTTTTACACTTCTTTTAAGGATATTAATAATATGTTAAGTCAAAGTAGACCAACGAGAATATACATAAGTCTCTATAATAAAACCGAAAAGTTCCTTGTAAGTTCTCGGAGCTGTCAGTCATATAAAAGGGTTAAACTGCAGAATGAGTTCGATTAGACTTCCAAGTACTTGTCAGACTTTTTGCATATCGAGTCAGCGCTATCGATTTGATGTCGAGTTCTGATATGCGATTGAGCTGTAGTAATAGTAATGAATTTTACAATAAATTTTCAATTTAATAAATTCACGTTTTATATTATATTTCTGGCTACTTCATTCGTAGGGCAATTGGGCAACAACCCGAAATCTACACGTAACTTATAATTATTATACGATCGACCTACAGATATAATAAAATCAAACTAACTCGTTTCGGTTTTAGTATAAACCAAATCCGTTGAATACAAATTATCGTTAGGGATTACAAGTTTAAATCGCTTCTATGTGTATGGGCATGAGAGAAGTTGTGCGTTGGGTTTCCCGTGTGTGAGTAAATCACCATTAGTGTGTACATCATTTACAAGCCCAAAAATGTTACTTTCCCGCTTCCTCTCACGGCCCTCTTGTAAGAGGCGCAGGTGTGTGCGTGAGCCACCCTGTGCCGATAGGTTCGCGAGCTCGCTGTGCATGTGTGGGTGAGCGGTCCGGGCTCGCGTAGCCCCCGCCAGTGGCGAGCCGGCCGTAGCGGTACTACGACGCGCCTACGCCGTAGCACACGCGCTCGCATCTGCCCCCCTACCCGCATCATCGGACAATAGGACCGGCGACGATTCGTGGCGTTTTGTTATTTTTTTGTTAGATGTGAATAAAAGCGACTCTTTGTGACATTCACTCGTAAAAAGCGGAGACAGTATGCTGAAGGGACACCCTTTGTCCTCAAAAGAGACGGTTATTAAGGCAGCACTATGTAATTTTTGAACATTAATTTGTTGAAATGATAGCTTACAAATTGGGACAGTTTAGTCGTGTTGTGGTAGATTGAGCGGGATGTAAGGCGGCCGCCGCGGGATGCGATATTGTGTTTTAATAAATAAGCGCGAGGAAGCCAATTTTGGCGTATTATTGTAACCCATGTGACGCTAGTGTTGGTGTAACGTAATTAATATCAGACAATTATACTCAGAGTGCCGGAATGGAGTTTGTATTTCTGTCTTCACAAATACAAATGTAAGGTAAATAATAATACGTTTTGGAACACTTTTCGTCTTCCAGCATCCCTTTCCGTTTTTGTTTTTACTTTGTTCCGTACTTTTGTCCTTTGTCGTACTTGTATTGTTTATTTACTAAACTTTGTTTGTAAAATAAATGTGTTTTCTTAAGAGGCTTTTAAAAGAAACTGGAAATTACTGAAAAGGAAGACGAGGAAAAAAACTTGGAGCGCGTTCTTAGAGTGTTTTTAAAAATGGAATTTCAGCGTTCAAAGATAGTTGAATGTATTTTATTACGTTAAGTATATTAATTAGATATATCACGCCAAAATTACCATTTGAAGCTTTTGGTTGCAAGGTTTAAATGCAATCCATTGACCTTTTTTAAGTAGTTTAATTATGTAATTGTATTCGCATAAAAATCGTATTACTAGTGCTGGCATATTAGTTGTATACAGTTAGCTACTAATTGAGGAATAATAATGTATTAATTATGTATTCAAAGCAAAGCAAATAATGCCCGATTAAAAATAAAAAGGTACACAAAATTTGAATATCAAAACTTAACTACGTAGAACCTCTTTAAATCCAAGTAGGTACTAGATACTGAACTGGTACTTAGCTTTTAAACAACTTTTCAGAACGGCACTCCAGATAATGTTAACTTGGGTTACTTTTTTCTTACATTCAGTTTTTTATCACATCTTCAAGGATTTGTCAGAAGTATAAAAGTGTGAAGGTTGATATGGCAAGAAAGGAGGTGTCTGATGAGATGACGACGAAAAGAGAAGTATGGAAGAAGAAGATATGCTGCGCCGACCAGAAATGAATTGGGATAAGGGCAAGAAGATGATGATGATATCAGATGTATAAATCATATCATCATCATCATATCAGCCGAAAGACTGCTGGACATAGGCCTCCCACAAGGGGGGTTTTGCCATAATCGCCACGCTTGGCAGGCGGGTTGGCGATCGCAGCACGGTTGTTACAAAAGCAGAGAGAACGCTTATAAATCATATGCAATTAAATTGTTCAAATTGCTTTGATGACTTAAATTTTTTAAATAGGTATCGTCATCCCCATGGAAGACCTGGTTGAGAATCACATTGACCAGTGAAGCATGACCTAAAAGGCAGAAGACCTGTACGCAGCAGTGAGTGCAACAAGACTGGTAATAACGATGATAGCTCCTTGGGCATTTACACTCACGAACATTTTTTTTTACTGCCTTACTCAACGGTATAACCTGTTAGCTTGTGTCACGACGCAAGAACAATATTATAGAATCAACCAGACAAGCTATGATTTTTCGGATTCATATACGTATTGTGTAATGATCACTTGCTTCGGTGAAGGAAAACATCGTGAAGAAACCAGCATGCCTGAGAGATATTTCTCAACGGCATGTAAAGCCAAGTCCGAGGCCTATGGGCTTCATACAAACTCTCACACCAGGAAGAAGAAGAACCAGATAATTAGTCAAGTCTAAAGGCTGAACTGGTAAATAAGAGAAGTGTGTATACAATTAGAAACGAAATATGTGGAAAGAAAAGTTAAATCATCATCTGCCTAGCCATTTCCCAACTATGTTGGAGTCGGCTTCCAGTCTAATCGGATGCAGCTGAATACCAGTATTTTACATGGAGCGGCTGCCTATCTGATCTCCACAACCTAGTTAGCACTGGGTAATACGATACCCAGGTAATACTGGTTGTCAGAGTTTTTGGGCCATTGACTACCTGTAACGACTGTCAAAGATCTACAAATGATAGCCGGGACCAACAACTCAACGTGCTTTCCAAGGCACGGAGGAAACTCGGTATTTAATGGGTGGTCACCCATCCACAGACCAACCTAGGGAAGCTCGACTTAACCTAAAGATCGTCCCAAGCGGCTGTTATTATTTAGCCACGAGCTCCTCCAGAAGTTAATTATACCTGAAAAATATAATTGATATCAAAATCAGTGTCACAATCATTGAAAACCATTCTTTGATTGGTTGCTGTAGTTGAAATGCGGTTCACGTTTAGTACTTGAGGGCTTATGGCAATGACTCAAAAAGAAGCTGTTCCACATCAACTCCTTCTTTTTAATTCACATCGAAAAAATCTTTTGCCGTAATAAAATATTAGCCTGTTAGCAAGATGTCCAGACTGCACCGGGCATTTAGGGGGATTTTTTTTGGTAACCAAGTTAAATCACATTTAATTGACTATTTTTTACAGCTAGCCGTTAGCGCTTAATTCAGAAAGGAAATATAAACGCAATTACCGGTTGAATTCATTGTAACCGTGGAGAGACCTGTAATTACAGGTCCCCGGCTACCAAGACAATTTTAGGTACTTGGGTTTAAGGCTAAAAAACTAACTTAGTCCAAAATTACAAAGCTTATTTGGCTAGTAGGTTCCTAGGAGTAAAATACGAAGTCAAAGTTTCAAGCAAACAAAGTCGCAGGCAACAATTAGTATTTTAAAAAGCACTTTTAATTTAATTTCACCTCTGTAACTATGCACTCTTTGTTGCATGTGTGCGTTCCATTTAGTTATTTCTCTTTTGTTTTTACTTAAGTTACTGAACATGCACTGTAGCGGTCACCTGTTTTATGTGTTTATCTCTGAATAAATTAGAAGGACCTACATTTAGTTTTGTTGTGTAATTAAGACAGATTGTAGTACTAAATGAATTCCCAGGAATGAGATAATGGGTGGGGTGGGTGTGATGGGTGTGGAATTTCTCAGTAGCAGCCAGGGATTTGTGCCCGGTTGATGGGAATAGGCTCGCCCAATATTACATGGGACTAAAACACAAGTACTAGTTTAGGGTATACCTCCGCCTAACTCTTCGGGGATTATAGGCGTGATGTTATGTCTGTTTGTGTAGTACTAAGATGTTTTACGTCGGTTTGGAATGACATTTTGAATCTAATTATCCTAGCCTTTCCCAACTATGTTGGGGTCGGCTTCCAGTCTAACCAGATGAAGCTGAATACTAGTATTTTACATGGAGCGACTGCCTATCTGACCTCCACAACCCAGTTAGTACTGGGTAATACGATACCAGTTGGTAAGACTGGTTATCAGACATTTGGCCACACTTTTTTTTTTCTTTTGTCAAAGATGTGCAAATGGCAGCCGAGACCAACGCCTTATTGCTTTCCGAAGCACAGAGGAAACTCGGTATGTAGTGGATGTTCACCCATCCACAGGTTGACCTTGGCTAGTGCTGCTTAACCTCAAAAAAACCTTCCCTCACTACGTAACTTAATCCTACCTGCTATAACGCTGCTAAATAAAGCCCCAAGTTCTACACAAGCAACGTTGGTGTATTGGCACAATCGTCATCATGAATTTCCAATATATTCTTCACGTATAAATTCAAACATCAGGTATGTCTGATTGCTATGCAAATCTGCCAACCCCCAGCAGCTGACGTATATTTTCCTCATGACGACAGGAATGATCAAATAAAATAAATGTCGGTTGGCATATTTTCACGATTCCCAGTCTTTTGAAAAAATCTAATTACGCGTTTTGCATACCATCTTTATTATTTTGCAAATTTCAAAGTCCTACAAACAGTCTTACCAAGAGGTATCGTGATACCAGGTAATTGAGTAGTGGAGATCAGATAGGCAGTCGCTCTATTTTAAATATTAGTGTTCTGCAGATTCGCGACTCAATACAGAGAGCGGTAAATCCATCACCCTAACGAACTTGCTCGCCAATTCACCATGGACCAGTTGTGAGACGACTAAAACGTCATCATATCCTAGAGCTAGAAGACTGGCTGTAGCTCTGGGCAGCAGATGAGTAGATGATTCCAATGGGAAGCCACTCCGCATGACAACATCACAGAACACATTTGCTAGCTTTAGGGCTGATTGCAAATACACGAAGAGAAAAAAAAGATTCGCGACCCCAACAAGGGAAAAAACAAGGTGGTTGTCTGATTTTAGCCATATTTCATTTTATTGTGATACACGTGCCTATAATTCTATTTACCACGAATTTATTGCCACTTAACCAACAATAAACCAAAATACGGCTTCAGGCAATTCGAAGAAAATTGACTATTCACTAGACTCCTATATCGTGGTTGCGTTTATAAACATATAAATTTACACAAAAAAAAACATCACATAACATGACGCCTTTATTCCCCGAAGGGTTAAGCAGAGGTGTACCTAATAGTACACCCACTTTTGGCCAGTTATGTTTAAGCCCCATGTAATTGGGAGCGAGCCTATTGCCATCAACTGGGCGTAAATCTAGACACCGGGGCTGCTACTGAGAAATTTCTGAATATCCTAATAACACTTTGCCCGACCTGAGAATCGAACCTCCTGGAGGTCCTGCCTCATGCTCAGCAGTCGCGCAAACAGAAAACAACTACAGAAAATTAATCTTTATTGAGTTTGAAACGGTTTGGAACCTTTATAGGGTCACTTTGTTGTCCGTCTGTCCCTCTGTCTGTCCGTCTGTTAGGATCCTTTTTTCCAGGAACACGTGGAGGTTTCAATCGAAATTAATATCAAATACTCAGGTCTGCCACCCCTTGGAGCAGTGAAAACATCAAACTTGTAAATCTAGGCGATCAAAATATATGACTGTTTATATCGCATATTTTGCGATTTTACAAGGGAATCAAAACCTATAGGGCACTTTCCGTTGACCTAGAATCATGACATTTGGCAAAAAGCAATGTCTAACAGCACATGTATATAATACCTATAAGTATAGACGGAAGCCTCGGTGCGCGAATCCAACTCACCCTTGGCCGGTTTTTGTGATACACGTGTCTATAATTCTATAATTCCTCGAATCTATTGCTGCTCAACCAACAGTAAACTAGAATACGGCTTCATATTCAGGCAATTCGAAGAAAACTAACTACCTATTCACTTTATAGAAATTTCTCCTTTACGATGCAGGAGAAATTTCTGATGAATTGCATTTAGAAACGAGAAAACTGACTTATACAAACAGAAAATAAATCTTTGATTCGAATCGATTAAATTTGTGAGATATTTATATTTAACATATAAGTGAGCAACGATTTGAAATAACAAACTATTGTCCTATAAATATTTTCCTATAATTATACAAACCATTATCCAATCGATAGAAAAGAACAGCTTCAAGTACTGAAACGTCGCAACTGTCCAACAAGCAATCAAGCCAGTACGAGCGGAAAGTAGTTTTAAACAACAAAGCAATTTAACGTAATAGATTCCAGACTAACCGTTACAAGTTAATCCTTTGAACAATCAATACCCTGCCAGTACAACCCACACGTTGTCTATAACTGACGTAGAGAAATACTTTTGAAATACCAAAGCTCAAGAATGTTTTACGATGTTCAACCAAGTTTATAAAATGGAGGAATACGTACTTTTAAAGCTTCACCTTTGTTCTTTCACGGCGGCTGAACTCTGTTAGGAGTTATGTCGGTGGGTATAACTATGACGCTTGAAACTCTAGAGGGTTGGTCAGGTGCATTAATTTTAACTGATTTTAAAAATTGACAAAGTTGTAAGGCGTTTCACACTAAAACTATGCTAACACTGTTTTAAGCTTTCACGGTACATAACTATACGTATACTTAAACTGTCACTTACGGGATATTTTCCGTGATTATTGTCTATTTTTGAGCTCCCGATATTTCGACGCTGTTGCAAGCGCCATGAAAACGGAAGATATCCCGTAAGTGACGTTTTAAGTAAAACTATGCTATTTAGAAAATATGAGAGAGTATTTCCTCTGGATACCAAGGAACAAACAACAACTGGATACAAAGAAGACAAAGCTTTATGAGTTAAGCAGGACTTATCTGTAAAAGCTTCAATTTGTTCCTCTTATCTTGTGAGGGTCAGTAAACGCTTGAATATTCGTGCACAGCTTGCAGTTCTCAATTGTGTGAACCATCACGATTTGTAACAGCAATGTTTCTGTTCATACATGCATTTTTAACCTCGCAATTTCTGCCGATACTTCAAGCACGCTTGACCTCTCAATACTGAGTCCCAAATATTGTTAGGTACCGTCATCACAACAGAGACTGAAGATTGACGGGATCGATACCAAACTTCATCCCGGTACACAATAGACGCAACCAAAACCCACCTTTAAGTCCCGTATACACTTGCAACAATTCCCCGTTGTTACGCCCAGCGGTGTTGTTTGCAGTACCAGCGATACCGCGATTGACTGGGTTCATTGTTTGACGCGGCGGGCGTAACTCTATTGAGGACGGAAAATGTCATAGCCAGCTCCGGTGTGTACCCGTCCTATGTTGCTTCGATGAATTGTATTTTACGCAGTTTTATGACAACTTTGATAGGTCTGACGAAATTTTATACAATTTCGAGCCGTCAGAGTCCGTGTCAGCCTGGTTTTACAATATTAGCTTGTGACATGTTTTTTTGTAAAACAACAGAAAAAATATCAAGCCAAACTGTGTGGGTTATCTAAATATTTTTCACAATTAACGCTTTGAAAAATGAAACTAGTTCAACGGATTGTCATGTCACATAGGTTCCTCGGGGACTGTGAGCTGAAAATGTTCGCAACTGGAAAAAGTTTGTCACGTAAATAATCTGTGAAATTTTTCCTATCAAGTTGGTTTTTTTTCATGAAAGCAGCTTTCATATTATTTCCACAAAAATCCAATTAATATTTTCTGTGAGAAAATAAATGATTAGGTAATCAATGTTTTAATTTTTTTTAATAGCGACAAAGTAAACGCAATGCATTTATTTCATAAGATCACTTTTTCACGTCAGCAGCAAAAAAAATCCACAATAATATCAGTAACATAGCCTCCAGACACATTCTTATTAATATTGTATTTCGTGAGAGCACAAATCAAAAAAAGTAGTTATTTGTGCACGCGAAAATACTCTTATAATATTAATTCACCTAAGAAATAATAAACCACTCTTCACTAAAATATAAGTTTAAGTCTGTAAAATTGGAATCAAGCATATTTGTGGAGATGGCAACTGTGGAACTAATGGCGCTAGCATCGCTTGTACCAGACATCGTCATTGGTTAAAAATCTGTCAATGTCATTTTACATTTCAAAATAGTTTCACCTCATTGGCCGGATTGGGTATAAGCTATGGACGCGCCATCTACAATCAGCTTTGACTAGCCTTCCCCAATAATAAAACGATGTCTAGTGTTTGTCAATGAACAATGAATGATGAAGACCGAGAGCAATACCGTTGACTGAGAGCAGTTCAAGGACATGTGACACCCAATCCGCGTTTGGCTCGCGTGGTTGATGACCGCTCCCCTCGTACAAAGGGGTTGCCTAGGTCCCAGCAATTTCCTACCACTGTTTAAACGAAATCCAATAGTGGTTGATTATTTGGAATTAGGAAACACCTATAAAGAATTACAGGAAGAAATTAAATTAGCTAACGAAACGACCATGTGATTGGTTTCAATACTTAAACATCATCATCTGCCTAGCCTTTTGTTAACTATGTTCGGGTCAGCTTCTAGTCTAAGTGAATGCAGCTAAATATCTGTATTTTACATGGAGTGACTACATAATCACCCTACAATGTTCCCACTGCTAGGGCACATGGCCTCCTGTCTATGAGAGGGAATCCACCACGCAGGCCTGACCGCGATCGGAAAGCACTTTAAGCCGTTGGTCCTAGCTATCATTTGTAGATCTTTGACAGTCGATAACTGGTAATCAGAGCGCTCCGAAAATCTGACGAACGACATACGACTTTCCGAATCGGAATCGAATCGAAGCGCTGTGAATAAGGTCCTTCTAGCACTTCTAAGCTCCTTCTAGTCCTTCTGCACGGAGGAAATTCGGTACGTAATGGATGGTCACCCATCCATAGACCGACTTTGGCAACCCTACTTAACTTTTAAGACTGACCCGTACGGCTGCTATTATTTAGCCACGGGCTCCATTGGACGTCAATAAACCAAAAACAATAACAGCCCATAACGTCCACTGCTGGACATAAGGCTCTCCCATGATGGGAGGAATTTGCCGTAATCTCCACGCTTGGCAGGCGGATTGGAGATCGCACTGATGAAAGACTAACAGAAAACGCTGCTGCCCATTCTCAGGTCTACGGAGACGCAAGGTGTTCTGCTTCAGACATTAGTCGCCTTATACGACTCCCGTGAGTGTAATGGGTTGGTTCTATTCTACTCTGACGGATACCACACGGTATAAACCACTGAAATTATATTATAATTTATCGTGTTGATGTTTAATTAACTCATCTCTGTTAGTATCAGAGAAAGCAATGGGGTTGGCAACTGTGAAACTAATGGCGCTAGCATAGCTTGTACCAAGCATCGTGATTGGTTGAGAATCTGTCAATGTCATTTTAAAATAGCTTGTCCTTATTGAACAGAATGGGAATAAGCTATGGACACGCCATCTTTAATCAGCTTTGACCAGCCTTTCCCATTACGAGATTATTATGTGCAATGGATTGTATCATTAACTTGAATATTAATAACGTAATATTATAATCATCTAGGTATATTAACGATACATACATGTAATAATAATACAAACATATATGTGTTTAATGGACCCAGATTATGCACGGTGCATGTTACTATTCGTATTTATTAAAACACCATTTATTTGTTGTGATCTAAATACCTTATCTACTGTCTGCACATAACCATGATGAAAGCTCTGGAATTCAATCAATGCTATTGACTAAAGGTATGTTTAATCAATCGTACATCAGTGATATAAATTTGACATTGACGGCGCCTTTAAGTCGTAGCAATAAGGGCGAAATTGTATCACGAAATACAATATTAATTAACAAACTGCTACCAGAATAATCGAAAATGAACAAAGTAAAGATAAAAACACAAAGCCTAAGCACAAGTTTTAAGCTGAAATCTATACTAATATTATAAAGAGGAAACCTTTGTATTTTTGTATTTTTGTATGTTTGTATTGAATAGGCTCAAAAACTACTGGACCGATTTCAAAATTTCTTTTACCATTACTTAGAGGGATTCTTCCGAATCCGTATAGGCTATATTTTATCACCGTACTCCCACGGGAACGGGAACTACGCGGTTGAAACCGCGTGACGTCCGCTAGTCTGAAATAAAATTAAGATCAATAAATATTTAGAGGAATGCAACGTGCCTAAACATCATTATAACTTAGTTGCATGTCCTAATGCAATTAACATAAATAATATTTCCCCTCCAATAAGCTTATACCAACTCCCCACTCAAGAATTTCAACGAAAACTTTCAAATAATTTTAAAATGCAAGGCAAAAAGCGCAGTTAAAATAAAATAAAAATTATCGAGGTTTTTCAGCTTCAGTAGATTTATTCGAACGAAGCCTGTTTGCGAAGTGGCCTATCCTATATTACTCTGTGCGCTGGACGCTTATTTCACTGTCCTTGAGTCAATAGAGGCTTATAACGAGATTTTAAATAAAAATGGCTCGTTTTGCAATGATAGTATACTGTTGCGCTTTAGTTGAGTATTCTGGTTGGGATTAAATTTTATTTTTAGCAGGACTTGTGTAGTTGGTTACTATTTTAACAGCGATTTAAAAGGTAAGCATTGCAGTTTTTTTGTTGTTTTGTGTAGCTGGAATTAAAACAGTAAACAGTGCCAGTTTTTTTTTTAAGTTTAGAATTTATTTAAATTGTTCTTCATCGTTATTTACATAAATAAACTCCAACAAATGATTTAACACTTTCAATATTTTTTACTGTTCACTTGTTCAGGTAGGCACGTATATCGTAGAATATCCTTACCCACAATAATACCTAAACCTTGCTCACAATACCACTTATTCTCCAAATGTGTTCTATTTTCAATTATATCAGCACTAAACGCTCAAGTACTTAATAAAAAGTAACAAAGAAGATTAGCCAAAAACCAATTTAGATTTGTTCAAACCTCGCAACAGCAAAAAAATACTTCTAATCCAATTTAATTCTAGATCGTATTCCCAAATAACATTTTTACGTACTTGATCCTACAAAATCAATTGATACAAGTATTTCTGACCGCAAAGGGTAGGTACGGTAAAAAGTTGTGCCCTGATCATGCGAAATGTAATTGTATCAAAAGGCACAAAAACCACAAATCGAACGATTAAAGAAAAACTTCTAGATTGCGTACAAAGGCCTGTTAATGGTACCTTTTTTTGTGGTTCTCGTCACTTGCGGGAATCAGAAAGGGATTATGACCTTATTTTTTAGAAAATGTTGTTCGAATTTTGTGTTTTTGAGTACGCCCGTAATTAACATTGCTTTGAAATCCTAAGAGCTCATTTCTGGACACGCGGCGCATCGCGCGGCGCGTCGGGCGGCGCGTTGAGCGGCGCATCAGGCGGTGCGTCTGGCGGCGCGTTGTGCGGCGCGTCACGCGGTGCGTTGCGCGTTTTTCCGTTTACGGAGAGGCGGTGGTGTGTGCAGCGGCGGTGTCATCTGTCATATGTTTGTATATGCGCGCGCACTGCCGCGTTGACCGCGGCGGCGCACGCGGCGGGCAACGCTGAATCTCAAGCAAACGCACGTAAAAAGGCCTCTCCGTAAACGCTCTCATACATTGTCATATGTTTGAATTTAAAGCAGGCCGCGCCGCACGACGCGCCGCGCAACGCGCCGCGTCTCCATAAATGAGCCCAATAAATTGGGACTTCAAAAGTGCTTAGTTATGGCTATTTATAAGAACACTGGCTAGACAGAAAGGAAATTATTACGGTCAAGACCGAATAGTCCTTTTAAAAATATTTAATTAAATTGAAGTTCACTACCTGCTACTACAGCAAATTCCATCCAATAAACACCATTCCACAGGAATTTAGGAAATATGATAAGATTTCAACAGTGAAAATCGTTGAAGCATCCAAGCCAATGTCGTGGTCAGGTAGAAGTACCTTTTATGTGCTACGCTCCAAAGAATGTGATCATTGTACTCTTCGAATGTCACCTCGCGCCACTGGTACTGCTCCCTCAATCGAGAAAATTGAATTGAGTCCGTAGTACCTCTTTTGAAAATGTCTTTTATAAGATTCTGATACACGAAATACTTATTTGTTACTGGGACCCAATAAGTTTGTTTCTAACGTTTCAAAGAATATCGGTTACTAGTGGGGCATTTTCTAGAATCATTTAAATTGTTCCAGGAAGTACCTTTTGATGCAAACTTTATGCTGTTAAATTATTAAATGTAAATACAGTTTGTACCACAATAACAATTAACATTTAAATGTTTTTGTTTATTGTAACCACAAATGCGTGTGGGAGTAACAATTCAAAAGTGTTGTATGATGATTTGATTTTATAGCGGTCAGAATAGTTACTATGATAATACTTTAAAATTTATCTTATTATTTATTTAATCAAAGGTTAGGCACAACATTGTTGTACACAGGCAGACTGTGGTGATTATACCAATTTAAATTCTGAATAATAAAAAAATACATTAATATTACTACAAAATGAAGCTTCAATAAATATTTATTTTAAAAATATCTTAAACCTCAATAATAAACCAACGTCAAACACTCTGATTAATTCCAAACAAAAATAAATATTTATAACCCACTCAATAGAGTTACCAGACTGAAAAATATTTTTCCAACAAATAAAAAAAAGCGAACGATCTCTAATAAAGTTACCGGCATAGGAAAACGGGGTCAGTTATTAATAAAGATATAATTTCCCCCGGTTATGAGTGCGAACGACCATCCGTTACGCAATTAAAACACGCGAAATGGTTTCATGTCCATTGAGATTTGCATACAGATATGTGATTATATCCAAAATGGCTTTATGTTATGAATATAATGCGTTCGAAAAAAGTAATCCTTCGTAATAGGTGTGTGGAATTTTATTGCTGTAACATCCGTTCCGCGGCATGGATTTTTTAAGTTGTTGATACTAAATAGTTGTGATTACTACTTAATTAATAAAGATTCGAAGACATGTTATATCTACCAACCCCCAACCCGCACTGGGACTAGTTGAAAAAAAATATTGAACGTTTGAAATATTATTTTAATCTATAGGTACTAATATTATAAAGAGGAAAGATTTGTATTTTTGTATGTAGCGAATAAACTTAAAAACTACAGGACCGATTTGAAAATTGTTTTCAGCAATGAATACTGTTATCAGCGAGCAACATAGGCTATATTTTATTCTCGTATTCCCACGGGAACGGGAACTACGCGGGTGAAACCGCGTGACGTCCGCTAGTAAATAATAATTACAAAAACCGACTAATTGGCTGTAGTAGGCAAAACATTAAAAGATGGCAGTGGCTGCCTTTCCGCCTTACTCCGCTGCTGCAGTACGGCTATAGAAAGATAGATACAGCGAGCGAGCGAGCGTGTGATAGCATGTGCAGGAGCGCAGGAGAAAAGAAAGATTTTAGAAATCATTTTCATTACGAGCGCTAAAAAACAAAAACTTTGTTTGCTACCAGTAAATTATGTACCTATGAAGACTTGTGACGAATTTACACATAGTTTTTATGAATGTGACGAATATACTTTCAATGTATGGAGTTTACAAAAATGTGACGAATTAACTTTGTGACGAATGTACAATAACCCGTCTATGCCTAGCTGTGGAACAAAAAAGGTTCAAAAATAGTAATAATGTGAACTTTGAAAAACATTTTTTTCACAATATTTTGTCAAACTTTAGGCACTACATTGCTGTACAAGTGTGTGCCCGGTTGATAGCAGTAGGCTCGCCCCCTCTCCCCCTTGCGTCGTATTCCTCAATGCTGAGGGTTGTGACCTCCCTTCTGTATCACCTTCTCTCGGACGATCTTTCTCCATATATTTCTGTCTCTGGCTGTGTGAAGGGCGTTGTGAACTGTGGAGTCAAGGACGGCGCGGATCTGGTCAGACCATCGTACTGGGCTGCGTCCACGAGGTATTTTCCCATCTACCTTGCCGGTCACGACTGTTTTCCAGGTCGCCATCGCCTTTCCTCGCAATGTGACCGAAGTATTCCAAGACCCTGCACAAGCTCGCCCCATAAATGGGACTTTAAACAATAACAGGCGAAATGTGGGATGCTACTAGGTCAGTCGGGGTCTTTTCCGCCTGACCATTTTAATTTTTTTTCGCTTGAAACATGCGGAGACGCCGAGCCACGCCCCCTTAAAGTTTGGGCCTATTAGGAAAGCGTCAACTTTGGCGCGCAAAATAACAATAACTCTCGTTTGGCGTGCGTCGTCAGTGCACTCGGCCGATTCGGCCTTTTCATTCATTATTTCTATACAAAGTCAACGGGGCGAGGCTAGAGAGCGTTTCTATGTTGTGAGTGCAAGCAAAAATAAGCTTAGTGGTGGTCAGGCGGGAGTGTCCTCGATAGTACACCTCTACCTAACCTTTCGTAGATTACAAGCGTGATGTTAGGTTGTGTTCATATTTTGTCACGTTTCCATAAAACGGAAGCAACAAGCAATACGTCATATATGGTACTAGGAACCATAATCCCCCGAGCAATGATCGCGGTATCCATCCGTGTATGAATAGCAATTACCAATTATTGCAAGCGTGATGAACATGACATTATACGCGACGGTTCATTAAAATGGATCTGAAATGTGGATATTCTGAAATACGGTTTTATACCTACCTACCCAACATTGCTAGAGCTAATTAAAAGAACTTGTGTATAAAAATCACGAGATTCTAACTGGGGTAGACAGAATGCCACCTGCTATGCTCCATAAATACCTCTCTACTTTGTCTTGCATGGACAAGATAAGACAGATAAGATGTATGAACATCTTATCTAAGCATCCTACAAAACTTGTTTCTATTGATGGCAGTTGCTATTAATTAATACAAGTTGAAATAAATAAAAACCGGCCAAGAGCGTGTCGGGCCACGCTCAGTGTAGGGTTCCGTAGTTTCCCGTCCGTCACAATAAGTGTTCCTTTACTTATGAGTTTAAAGGTGGGTATCCATTATGTAAAAATGCTTGCATATACGAATATACTACAAAGTTAGTTCAGAAATTATTTTGTCTTTTTTGTACAAAAACTGTTGTTTCCATCAAGTTCAAAATTATTTTCCTAGAAAGTCCTTATAAAGTTCTACTTTTCAGATTTTTTTCATATTTTCTAAACTTATGGTTCAAAAGTTAGAGGATCGCTCCAAAAGTAAAAAAACAATGTGTCCCCCCGGACACATTGTTTTTAGGGTTCCGTACCCAAAGGGTAAAAACGGAACCCTATTACTAAGACTTCGCTGTCTGTCCGTCTGTCCGTCTGTCTGTCGGTCCGTCTGTCTGTATGTCCGTCTGTCCGTCTGTCTGTCACCAGGCTGTATCTCATGAACCGTGACAGCTAGACAGTTGAAATTTTCACAGATGATGTATTTCTGTTGCCGCTATAACAACAAATACTAAAAACATAATAAAATTAATATTTAAGGGGGGCTCCCATACAACAAACGTGATTTTTTTATAATAATTGGTACGGAACCCTTCGTGCGCGAGTCCGACTCGCGCTTGGCCGGTTTTTACTTTTGGAGCGATTATTTCCGAAATTATTGACATTATCAAAAAATGATTTTAGAAAACCCCTATTCATTTTTAAATACCTTTCTAACAATATATCACACGTTAGGGTTGAAATTAAAAAAAAATCACTTCCCACTTTACATATAGGGGGAGTACCCTAATTAAACATTTTGTTCCAATTTTTATTATACCACTTTGTTGGCGTGATTGATATACATATTGGTACTAAATTTCAGCTTTCTAGTGCTAACGGTCACAGAGATTAAGCGAGGACGGACGGACAGACATGGCGAAACTATAAGGGTTCCTAGTTGACTACGGAACCCTAAAAATGGCAGAAGTTGGGCAAGCCAAATAATTCAAAGACAAAGCTTTAGCTGTGCTTCTATTTTGTTTCCGGCTATTCGGTTTCAAAACTTCAAAAAGAATACCATATACCTACAGCTGTTTAATAACAATAATGAGCTTCGACAGTCACGTTATAAAGATAACAAACTATCCCATTAAGATTTCAATGACCCTCTTTTAATTTAATCACCAAGTAATTTGGCACCGAGATAATATTTCCCTCACAATATAACAATACTGAAAAGATTTTACCCATCCCGTATTTTATTTTACGTTTGCACGTTAAACTAGGGCTCCAGTTTATATTTGAATGTTGGCAACAAAAGAGATTACAGGATAAGGCTTTTTGCAAATATACCTAAACAAGTAAAATTACCAAATACGCAGTACATTATCAAGGGAAAATGCCTGAGGTAAGCGGTTTTGTAAGCTAAAGACTATACGACAATGCTTTTCGACCTTGAATAAAATAGACGAAAATTTTCGCTCAAGGAGGAAACTCATATCCGAGCCTTTGGAGTTATGTTATCTATAGCTATACTCGTATACATAAATACGCCTTTTACTTGACCGTGGCGGTCGGCCGATGTATAACCATCAATTTCTCGATCGGCAGTAAAAAGAATAAGCTTTTTCTCTTCAACATGAATTTATTTTCATGAAAGTCGGGATTTGATAGTGAGATTGGACCATATAATTCTCTACTGCAGAGATACTGTCAAGAGAAATTCGGCTCACAAACTTAAAAGATTTTAAAAATAATGTTTTGTTTAACATTGCCGAAATTTGTCATCAATCAAACGCAGTCTTTAGCAATAACCCCAGACAATTTCAAAAAGAAAACAATGACATCCAAACATACAAATACTCACTCCAAGACAAGTGTCTACCATGTTTTGTTTAACACTGCCGAAATTTGTCATCAATCAAACGGAGTCTTTAGCAATAACTCCAGACAATTTCAAAAAGAAAACAATGACATCCAAACATACAAATACTCACTCCAAGACAAGTGTCTACCATGTTTTGTTTAACACTGCCGAAATTTGTCATCAATCAAACGGAGTCTTTAGCAACAACCCCAGACAATTTCAAAAAGAAAACAATGACATTTAAACATACAAATATTTACTCCGAGACAAGTGTCTTACCATGTCCTCACATCGATGTCTTTACTATGGCCTAGATAGCGGACATCGGATGTCAGCTAAGCAGGTCAACGTACGCTATCCCAGACATACACCCATCTATTAAAGTTGGTCGCCGCGGCGCGACTAAGTGATGAAGAGCTAGAATAGAATACTAGTGACATATCGGTGACTTATAGACTTTGCTACTAGCTTGGATGTGTTTTGGATAATCAGAGTGTAATTTTAAGTGCATTTTTTTAAAAAGCTACGTTATTTTGGAAGTGGACATATAGGCTCAGTGTCTACATCTGATACACGCCCAACTGAATTACTAGAGTGATCTGAAAGATCCACTCCACGATAAAATTCATACTTCATAATATAACGTCACGCCTGTAATCTCTGAATGGTTAGGCAGAGGTGTAATAGCACACCCCATTTCGCCAGCTATGTGTAAGTCCCATGTAATAAGGGGCGAGCCTATTGTCATCAACAGGGCGCAAATAAAAATTCGTACTTCAAATAGAATAAAAGATATTTGGATAGAAAACTAAATTACTTGTTCAACATCATCAATTTATCACCTATTCTTTTCATTACTAGAGAGCTGTTAAAGAGACTACAGGAGCTAAACGCGAGTTTTTTAATGCCTGAAAACATATGATTCATCATCATCATCATCCTCAGCCTATAATGTTCCCACTGCTGGGACACGGCCTCCTCTCAATGAGAGGGAATGGGCTATAATCCACCACGCGGGCCCAATGCGGATTGGTAGATGTCACATATCCTCGATTTTTTTATTCTAGGACATGCCGGTTTCCTCAGGATGTTTTTCTTCACCGTTTTAAGAGCAGTGGTGATGAAATAATTACACAAAGTAATGCGCCTGTCTGGGTTCGAACCCACGACTTACTGTTCGTAAGTCGGGGCCGCCACCACTGGGCCACCGCTGCTCTCCCAATATATAATTCACTGCAATATAAATATACGATATTCTTCAGGATATAAATGCTAGTTAGATAGTGTATCGAAAACCTTATACAACAATGGTTACTAAATAAAAAAAAAAACACGAACTCTAAAAAATTCAAAACATACATGCGATCATTCTGATTTTTTGGCAAATAATTCTACAAGCAACATATTAACATAATAGTGTTTTATTTTTTAGTCCAATCGATAGATTTTTTGTAAATCGCATATTCACACTCATTTCGTACTAATCGGCCCGCATTGACTGACGTTACAACCACTTTGTAGTGCAAGCTGATTAGGACTTTATTCTAACAGTATTTCAAACGAAGTTTAAACCACCACAAATAGAGTTGCTAATTTAGCAGATACCACCGCCTTTTAATTCTGTCAACAGCTCGCCAAGTAGCGAAATATAAAAGAAATGTTTAATGCGTGCCAATTGCGGTTGTCACCCCAACCGCAACACATTCAGCGTCTAGACTTTTAAGCACTTATAAGTCTTATTCATGTGCGGTTTCCGCAAAGGAAAGGAAAAGAGTCCATCTATTTCTGGGGCTGATAGAAAAAAAAAACTTTTTTATAGAATAGGGTTTGTCACGTCTTGCATGGAAATCGAATCCGATGTGAATGGTCGATGATTTAAATTTGCCTGGAAATAACGTATTAGTTTTACAAATATTCCTGTTAGTGTTTTCAATTATTATCGTAGAAAATAAATAACAATACCGCCTTTTGAATGATAGGATATTCAGTAATATAGTACTACAGAAGCTCGTGGCTAAATAATACCAGCCACTCGGGTCGGGAATAGGCTAGGCAGATGATGAATACCGTATTTTGAATGATAGGATACACAATACATGTCATATAGTGCTACATAGTTACCTTAGCCCATGGTCATAATTGGAACTAACGTGTTTATTAACGACAACCTTCTGACACAGTCATTCAGGCGTAAAAAGAATCAGGCCTATAATATTTAAGACGAACGATATTCCTTCTTAATTTAAAATTGCATTCCTAGACACGCAGTTGCATCTGAACCCTTCATACCAGGGATGTTACGAAGCTTCGACTCCGACTCCGATACGTCGGAACTTCCGATTGATTTTACACCTCCAGTTTCGACTTCGGTTCCGATACTTTTAAATCGGAGGATTTAATCGGAGGTAGCGGTCGGGGAGGAAGCATAGCAGATAGTGGCGGGTGGCGGCGACGACGCGCGGTGGCTGTGGTCAACGTGTACGAACAGGTTTATGCATGTCGCCCGGGGAAAACAGCACGCGTTCAGTCAACGATTCATAATTCACTATTTTATTGCCTGCCCTTAACACATTTCTTTTCTGCCACGATTTCCGACTCCACCTCCGACTCCGGTTCCGGTTCCGACTCCGACTCCGACAAACCAAATTTAAAAACTCCGACTCCGAATCCGGTTCCGATAAAACCACCTCCGCAACATCCCTGCTTCATACTCCATCCCTAATTCCGTCACCTCCATGAATTAAATTATTAGCAAACAGCTGAATTCCGTGTTAGATAGCTAGAGACATCGATCTCGGAGTCAGTTACTAGGTCAACATGACAACAGTAACGGCCATCAAACAAACATTTGGATCAGATTTCAGTAATGTCACCAACGGAATCCAATGGGCCCATTCAGGCTTTGACGGAATTTAGTGGCTAATATTCAAAGTGATTTATATGTAGGTAGGGAAATAATTGTGTTGTATCACAACAATATTAGATACTAGCTTTTGCTAGCAGTTTCACTCCTGTTATGTACGGAATGAACTCACGGTAAAACATTCGGGGATTGTATTGTATTGTATTGTATAGCGGGCTGGTGTCCGCAACTCCACGTCAAAGCGCGTATTTTGCGTGCGGGTGGGAATTTTATTCGATCCACCCTAACTCCCCGAGAAAGGCCAGCAGCGCCTTGGTGCTGCTGACAATCTCGCGGAGAGTACCTGGGTTACCGAAGTACTTTGCCCTGTATGTTGCAACCCCTGGGCAGTGCAGAAGCACGTGGGCTGCTGTCTCGTCTTCCTCCATGCAGGCACGGCACAGGGGGCTGTCCGTGACTCCTATGACAAAGAGGTGTTTATTAAAAGAGCCGTGTCCAGTAATGGCAGCTGTAACTGTGCGCAGCTGTGGTTTGGTCAACCGAAGCGCGCGTTTAGTGAGGCGGCCGTCGATAGTAGGAAGTGCTTCCTTGGCCTGCCTGCACTCGCCGTGGTCTAGCCATAGCTTGTGGTGTTGTTCACTAGTTCGGTTCCTTACCAGTGTGCGTAGGTATCCGAAAGGGAGTGGCACGATAGGTTCGGGTCCCACCGCTGCCATGCTCGATCCCCTTCTAGCGAGTTCGTCTGCGGCATCATTGCCTCGGGAATCGCTGTGTCCCTTAATCCATTGGATGGTTATATTATTGAGATTACCAACCTGGTTCAGGCGTTGGTGACACTCGTGTATTAACCCAGAGTTGACTGTGTGGTTGTTTAGTGCCAGCAGTACAGCCATGCTGTCTGAGAGTATACGGATTGAGTGGTCCACAACCTTCCTGGCTAAGATGGCAGATGCCGCCAGGGAAATGCCCATGCATTCTGCCTGAAATACCGTGTTGTGGGCCCCCAGAGGTTTGGCTATCTGGATGTTGAGATCCTCGGAGAAGACTCCAGCACCTGTGCCAGTACCTGTTTTAGATCCATCCGTGAAGATCCGTAGTTCCGCGGGGTTTAATCCCTCGCAGCGGTGATCCTCGTGGAGCTGGATTTTGTACTTCTTATCGAATACGAATTGTTTTGGTATCCGATCGTTTATTGCTTTCGTCAGGGGGAACTCGTTGTGGAATCCCTCCAGTACCGCGGTGTGCTGTGTTTTTTTCTTACCCCATAGTTGAAGTGTATTAAGGCGTACAGCCGTCATCGTCGCTTCCTGCTGTATGAACAGATGAAGCGGTGGGAGCCCCAGCATGGCTTCGAGAGCTGCGGTCGGGGTAGTCCTCATGCAGCCTGTGATCGCCATGCAGGCAAGCCTTTGCATGCGTTGCAGTTTGATGGAGGCTGTAGTTAGTTTGGTACGGGGCCACCAGACCACTGCCCCATAAGTGATCATAGGTCGGATAACCGCGCAGTATAACCAAAGTATAATTTTAGGGGATAGGCCCCACTTCTTACCTATCATCCTCCTGCATTGCCAAAAGGTGATGCAGGCCCTGTTTATTTTATTATCTAAGTGACTACTCCAATTTAACTTACTGTCCAGGATGACTCCCAGATATTTGACCTCGTCGGCTAACTGGAGTTCCGTATCGAAAAGTTTGGGTAGGCGATAAGGGCCTAGTGTTCGTTTTTGGGTAAACATGACTAGTTCAGTTTTCGTGGGGTTCACTGAGAGATCGAACTCTCTGCACCACCGCTCAACGATGCGTAGTGCTTGTTGAGTGAGGTTGCAGATTGTCCCTGTCACTTTACCTGAAATGAGGATAGCGAGGTCGTCAGCATACCCTATTGTGTAGAAATGGTTCGCGTTGAGTTTTGTGATGAGGTCATTTATCACCAGATTCCAGAGGAGCGGGGATAGTACTCCACCTTGGGGGCAGCCTCTGGCTATCAAGGCCATCTGCTGTTCCCCTTCAAGTCGAACCACTCGTTTGCTTAACATATTGGTGATCCAGTCTGTCAGTACCTGTTCTACTCCGTGACGGGAGAGCGCGGTGTTGATGCTGGCGAAGTTTGTTTTATCGAAGGCTCCTTCGATGTCTATGAAGGTGCCCAGGCAGATGCCCTTCTGGTGAATCTCCTCTTCTATCCGGCCGACCACTAGATGGAGGGCGGATTCAGTGGACTTGCCCGAGCTGTATGCGTGTTGGTTAGTGTGGAGTGGGATAGTTTTCAAAACGCCGTCCCTCAGCTCTCTCTCGCAAATTCTCTCCAAAGTTTTAAGGAGAAAGGAGGTCAGGCTGATTGGTCGGTGGTGTTTGGCGTTGGTATAGTCACTCTTACCTGGCTTAGGAATGAATATGACTTTCACTTCCCTCCATCCTTTTGGAACGTATCTGAAGGCCAGGCACGCTCTCATTATGGGTACCAGTATGTTGGCGACAGAGGTGCCACCCCACAACATTCGGGGATAATGCAGCTTCCTGTTACAGAAATAATTTTCGGAATCGGCTCAGAAGTTTCGAAGATTACCCCCTACATACCAACAAAACCTCTTGCCCCGCTACTACTTACAAAGTTAATAAAATTATTAAGTAAGAAACGAGTGTTTTTAAATTGAAAATCGTTCACCCACGTCACGTTCACTCCGTTTCGCCCACAGATTTCTATAATACTACGTCAATCGATATAACTAAAGGAGATTACATTTCAATGTGTATTCACTTATACGATTATTTCCGACGGTGGCCGTACATACGGTTTCCAGGTATTACTGCACAAATTATTGCTCCACAATAAAGGAAATTGTTTCCATGAAACGTTTTTTTTTTCAGCGTTTTCATTAAAACTTGAAACAGCTTCGTATGTTTAATGTTGTGCCGTTTTACATGTTTTACCTGATGAAGATAAAGTGGAGGTTATGATATTCGATGTGTGGCAGTAACATCTTCAGTAGTTTTTT
Source organism: Xestia xanthographa (assembly GCA_905147715.2). Lineage (NCBI taxonomy): Eukaryota > Metazoa > Arthropoda > Insecta > Lepidoptera > Noctuidae > Xestia > Xestia xanthographa. The sequence continues at coordinate 17,064,707 of LR990649.1, read as the reverse complement.
CATGTTTAGTTGTTTGTAAACTTCTATAAAAATGGTGCAATTTGGTGCTGTTTAAATTCTATTATTTGTCATAATGTCACCAGTAAGTCGCAGGCTGTCGCTCCATGTAAAATACTGGTATTCAGCTAAATCCAGTAATACTGGAAGCCGATCCCTACATAGCTGGGAAAAAGCTAGGCAGATGATGATTTGTCATAATGTCCAATTTTTTAAAATCGTCTAAATATAAGTAAGCTAGGCTAGTTTCCACCATCAATAAATTGCAAATCTATTTAGTCAGTCAGTTAGAGTACATATGGGAAAATAATGGATACGTATTGTTTGTAAATCAATGAATATTGACAAAGATAAAACGCATCAAAACTTGAGAGTGGGGGCTCGTGACGTCACAACGCACTAAAAATTATAGCAGAGCGTGACGTATTGAGAATTTTAAAAGCGTCGTATCTTCGTAAATTTTGGTTTACGGGACAAAAGAAAAAATACGTGTCAAATAATTTTTGATAATCTAACTGACGGACTAATTAGATTTTTTCAGGACACAAGCCAGAGCGTAGACCGGAGTACGGGCAGCAGCGTTTTCTGTTAGTCTTTCATCACTGCGGCAAATTCCTCCCATCATGGGAGAGGCTTATGTCCAGCAGTGGACGTTATGGGCTGATGTAGTAGTAGTGTAGTAGGACACAAGCCTATATTGTAGAATGCCTAGTACAAAATTCGATAAAAATACATTAGACATCATGTTATCAACGAGCTTGAAAAGCAAAGCATTTGTTGGTCTAAACAATGATATCTAAAGAAAGTAAGCACTACTAAAAATAGAAGGTACCTACTCACCTACTGTTTTATGACAAGACGTCTTCATTCAGAAATTATGGTCTCCTGAGTATTTATAAAGCTTCCACTAGACATTTTATAAAAGGCAATCATAATAGGGACCTCCCTAAGCCAAAAACCTCCGCCTACAAGTTGGTCCATCTAACCTTTTCAGCATTATTCGTGTTTTATTGAACTCATGTCATTATAAATATTGGAAAGGGGACATATTGATCATAAGTTCGTACCGCCTACGTACACTTTTGGGGACCTATTTTCTTTTGGCTTACTTTTACTATTTGCGTGGGTGGAGCTTTGTGTGATAAATTACTATATTTTTATACTGTTTATTTGGCATAAAAATGTTTGAAGTAATCTTTGTACGGATTAAGGTAAACAGGGCAATCTGACTGAGTTTAACCTACTTACAGTTTTAAGGAACGTTTTTGATATTAGCGAAAACATTAGTCATTTCTTTATGTATGTACAGTCGTGGTCTTTTCCGCCTGATCAGTTACAATTTTTTTCTCTTAAATCATGTGGAAGCGCCGAGCCCCCTTAAAGTTTAGACCTATTAGGAAAGCGTCAATTTGCGCAAAATAACAATAACTCTCGAAGAGGTGCGTCGCGTCGTCAGCGCGTCGATCAGTATTTTCTTTAATTCATTATTTCTATACAAAAATAACGGGGCGAGACTAGAGAGCGTTTCTATGTTGCGAGTGCAAGTAAAAATTAGCTTAGTAGTGATCAGGCGGGACTGTCCACGATAGTACCTACATAGATCTAACTCGCGAGGTTGTCGACGTGTGGGACGTGAGTATTGCAGTCATTTTCCAATAGTCATGTTGGTCAATGGATTAATAGCCAATAGCCTCGTCCAACATCTGAGGAGGCTCTCGCATACGAATCATTGGTCTTGTGGTCGCAATTGCGTCTGAGGTCGTGGGTTCGATTTCCAGGTCGGGCTAATTGTTATTGGGTTTTTCCATCAGGAATTTCTCAGTAGCAGCCACGGAGTTTGGATTCGTGCTCGGTTAATGGCAATAGGTTCGCCTTCTATTACATGAGACATATAACCTAACTAGCGAAATGGGTGTACTATTAGGTATACCTCTGCCTAACCCTCCGAAGATTACAGCCGTGATATTATGTTATGTAATAATAAATACGAAGTAATCAATAAATAATCTTAGCATAATGCAGTCCACTGTTGAAAGAAAGTAAACATAGAATGAGGAAACCATTAGATACTCGTCTAATATTTATCTCGTTTTTAGACATCGTTCTAAAACCGGGCACGCGCGCTTCGGGACTGAGCGGGGGACTGGGCGCCTGAGCGGGGCGAGGATTGCTAGCTTATAACATAAAGGACGTAAACGACAAAATGGTTTTTGTTATTTAATTCAGTTGGAAACGATAATTTTATAAATTCCTTTTACAATTTTAAAGAGTATGTATAGCCTCATCTACGGAGAAAGTTAAGAGGCTTAAATTGGTCCCGTTTGCCCATAAAATGTGAATCTCTTTTTAAAAAGAGGTATGTTTGATATTTTTTTCTCTGTTACAAAAGTTACTTAATCATGTATTGAAAACTAACAAAATAAGGTTTTTATCATGAATTATCAGGTCACCAACTTATACTTTCATTTGTTTTGTAATTACTGAAAAAAATTGAAATCATTGACTCCAAGATAACCAAGATTTCCTATACCTCGCTAAATTCTCACATAATGTTCACAGATAATACAAATTTAGTTTTATACGAGCTTTTAAAACAGTAGTGTCCTTTTGAAACACCGTTGTACACAGGGCGGCCATTTTAGGAAAATAAAAGTAACCCCCGCTATTTACTGAGTAATTAAAGCACTGGCTGGTCTTTACGACCAGACCCAGAATGTTCTATTACATTCAAGCCGACATTTAAAAAAAGAATACAAAACATTTTTAAACCACTTATTATTATTTACGTAAATGTTGCTCGTTATGAATAATGCAAGACTTTTCCAAAAAGATAATGATCTTGCCAGCATTAAAATATTGAATTACATTTTAAGGTGGCCTATTTGGGTCGTGTCGTTATGCAGTTTTGAGTCTGTGAATACATTTTTAAGTTATTTTCTTTTCGGTAACTTGATCTTCCTTTTCGTTTCTAATAATGAGGCCGAAATGATGATAATGATGATACACAAATATTCCTAGAATAATAATATACCCAAAAAAACTCACAGCATAATTTGAAGTAGGTTGTCGAGCGGTCAAGCACCCGTACTCCCCTAAACATAGCCACGTCATCTTGCCTGAAACCCTCATCATTACATAAATACTTAGAAGTACCTCCATAGATAAAAACACATAAATAAACTGGACCCAAACAAGACCGGAATATCTTCAAGCAAAGATGCGAGTAAGCATGAACATAATAAATTTTCATACCACTTAAATCAGCTTTGATCATAAATACACAAAAAATCGTGAAAAGGAACCCCAGGGCGATGGTTATCGATCAACTGACCGTGTACGGACCCCTCAGGGATCGAATGGACGCCCTTTGTAATCAAAACAGTAATCAAACGGTATGAATTGGGAGGAGCGAGTGAAAACTTAATTCCAAATTTAAACTCGTACATGAATAGTCTTTGCCCTAAATATTTCGTATTGATTTTTTCAACAAGGGATTAATTGAAGAGATTACTTTAAAACTGTTTTGCATGACTATGAATAGGAGTTACCCTCTTTTTAAATTTAAATTGGGATAGAGTTTTATTACGCCAACTGTTGCGAGCGCGGAGCGGTTAGAACTATGATTTAGATGGGTTTATGATGAGCTATTGTTTGCTTAAATAGTTGTTTGTTCTGGGTATATTTTGTTGTAATTACTCATTTATGTATTGAAAGCTTTTAGAATAAGTTTGTTTTCTCAGCTACACGCTTTGTAATTTGGTGTATTCAATGTCATTTTCCATTAAGTGAAAAGGGTTCATGAACTTTAATATTTGCCTTATAACACGTTGTTATAGTAAGTCATTGAAAGTATTATGTTTTTATTTATTTATTTAATCCATACTATACATAGTTTTACTTAAATACAACATCTACCAAACTGCAGAGCAATTTGTCGTCAATATATACCCTTAATGATATTCATAACTACAGCCTGGCCGAGGCAGCACCAAAATCCTTTTAGCCATTCCAGTTTTACTAAAACCAACATATTCAGTTCATCCTACATTATTATTAAAAAATGCTGAACAAATAACATTATGAAAGTAAATCCACGTATTAAAAGGAGTGTTCGCGCAGTCTTGTCGCACCCACCCTTAATCTGGCGACCCGGTTCGTTCGCCAAGCAATTATCTACGTGAAATAGTGTCCGTATTAGGAGCACTTACTTTGTACAGGATTAAACCGGATTACGCTAACTGTAAGTAGCCGTCTGTGCTGGTATTCAGTCGGAAATAACAGCATTAGAAGAAACAATCATTTGACTGTACCCCCCCTACCCAATGACGACTCAGACTAAATTGTTTGCACTAATTTTATACGAATTGCCGAGTAGTGAAATGGACTTGAATTAAGTCTTGGTATACATGAGCTTGATGGAAATTAAATGTACTGTTATTGCCAAGCCATTGCTACAACACATTGTCCGGAGTTAACAGAAATATAGAGACAAAACGACTTCAAGGAGAAGCGGACGCGCGTTACCCGAGCCATTTATATTTATTACAACCGAACATGATGTTATGTTAACTTGAAATACCAACAATAATCCAAACGATTTCAGACTCTATTTATAACGCTAACCGTTTAACAAATCGGCTATTTTTGTATCACACAAATAAAACAAGGTATTCCGTTCCGACCTTTTGATACAGACCCAAAACTAATGCGTCACAATAGGTAATCCCACCCAACATGTATGTCACCTTTGTTCTGCTGAAAAATAAGCCTTAGTGCCATATCCGATAAATCGTGTTTCGAAAAAAATACATTGTGAGTGGGTTACGTAACGATACCCATATTATGGGCTGTTTGTGGGACAGAAATCTCTACGTAATGGTTCCCACACGGCTCCTTATTTTAAGGATACACGCGATATAGCAAAATGTTTTCGTAAAATGGCTCGCCCGTTTCACTGTATTGACATAGATAATGTACTCTGCAGCCAGTGAGTCGGTGGAGGGAGCGACGAGGTACCCAAGGGAGGTTTTTCTAAAACAAAGCCGTGAAAGCAAGGGAAGATTAGAAACGATATACTTTTACCAAAGGCGTGGTGTTTCGCTGGGAAATATCTAACGGATGCTGCGAGAACTTAGATAACCGTCCGGGTCAGATACGGAGGACGAGAGAAAATATATTGCCTGTTTTTTTATAAAGGTTTTGCTTCCTATTTAATATCAGAGCGGAAGCCGGCCGGCCTTTGCGTTATCTAATAGGAAATATCTCGTATATTAATTTTGTATGAAGACTCGTCTTTTGAAAAAAAATGGAGTCTGGTACGTTTAAACAGCGTATTTGTACAAGTAATACCAAAATGTGTATTGAATGTTCATAAATGATTTATCAAACATTGAATAACTTATGAAACCCACTTTAATATTGACGACCGCATAATCGCACCTGGATTCGCCTCATCAATAAGCTTTCGGGCTAATCCCTCGGAGCAAGTGCGGAGACCGCAGGCTAGGACAGTGTACATAGTCTGCACAGACCCAAAAATGTAGATGTGGCCGTTTAGCTACTTATCTCCGCCCCCTCGCTTGCTTGTTTTGTTTGAAAGCCCTCGACACCATGTGGCGCTGTAAAAACAGACCGACTCGAACCGTCCCCTTTAATCCAGGATACACAGCCGTTCGTACACCCTTCACTCATTTGCATAAGTCCTGTCCGTCATAAGATGGGTTGTAAAACTTTAATAAGACTTTCTGATGGCAGCTCTCACAGATTTAATTGGATTAAAACGGATTATAATGATTGGCGTTGCGTTTTAACTGTTTTTTTTTTTATTAAAATCTTTATTTTGAGGTTTTTTGTGTTTGCATTATTTTTTTGGAGTATTTGTTTTTGTTGGTACTGACAGAAAAAAATATTGTAAATGGAGATTATACTGTTTACCGTTCTATTTCAAACCTTATTCTACAAAACTTAACATCGTGATTACTCTCATTTGATTTAAGTGATGAACATCAAACTTGTCCAAAATGAGTCCTTCTAAAGTCATATAAATGCACACACGTTCTCTTTGAATTTAAATAATGTTAATCCGTTACGGTTTAGCATTTCGGATGGAGAAACTATAGCCCGTAATGCAATCCCAAACTTAGTTCCAATAAAATACGTGAGTGATAAACCACGTTCTCCCACATAAATTTTTGAACAGTCGTTTGAAGTGGTAACAAGACATAAAAATAGCGAAGTGTTTGTACAACTGAATCGGAATTGCCATCGAAACTTTTATTACCTCCTACATATCTAACCCCATTGAGTAGATACAAAAATGGCTACATTTGGCTAAAAAGCGACATCACGCCACAAGTTCATCCAATAAATATTCCTAACTGCCGTTTCGTAAGGAAACAAATGCTCGAAAACACAATGATGGCCGACAAAATACAATACTGCTGAGAACAAGTGAAGCGTGCCCGACATATTCTGTTTGTTGTGAAAATTGTGTGGTTCATGTTTTTCTCATGTTGAGCATATTTCTTTATAAGTTGTTTGTTTGGGTAATCGCCGTAATCGTTCTTATACTGGCCATTCGCTTCAAATATTTTAACTGACCGGAAACTGTGGAGCACACGGGGAAGTTATTTGTTTATCGTGGTCGAAGTCGGGAGTGTTTTGAAGTCACGAATACGAGGATAATAACCATAAAGAGCATGATATGTGGCCATGTTTTTATGTTAAGTCTCCATAACAAATAGGCAACTCGGACAACCTAATGTTCGCTTAAACACGATTAAAATTAATATTCGTATTGGAAGATTAATTATTTCATCTCCATAGAATTTATTAGATATGTTTCACATTCGTTGTTATTACTATAAGTGCTGTTATAATATATCATAAAATATTTGTATCCAACGAGAAAAACCAGCGATCCTAAATTCATGACGAAGTTGTTTTCCTTTTGGAAAATATAAGACGAGAAGCGATATATTACTCAGGCATTGATAAAGCGCCCTTCGGCAATCCATAATTTTCCGAGAAAATTATTCTCGTGTAACTTATTCCCACATCATTAATTCGTATAAGTTTCAGGGAGGGTTCTTTTTACAACATTTTTGCATGCTGTCGAATTGAGTTGACGTAAATTATATTCGAAATAAGGAAAGTATATTGCCCCATGAGATTACTGACGAAATATTTTCTTTCTTTTTATCTTTCTTTGGAAGTGAAGAATAATGTCAACGTTGCGTCGGTCAGCGAAGTAACCAAAACGGAACGACGTTATCTTTATAGGCGGTACCTACGCCTATTATTCTGCTATCGCACTTCCTTAGGGTTCCGTAGGTAGGTGGTACCTATATATCGGAACCCGTAGGTATTAGATGTGTAATATATCTTCTATCGGGCTTAATAAAGAAGACATGGCTGGCTTGGGAAGTTGCTAACCAAAGTTTTCTGATGAAAAATGTCGATCTATTTTTCTCCGTCGCTCGCGTAATTTGGATCATGTGGTCGGTTGCACGATTGCGCACCGAAGAGATTATAATAAAGTTAGGACAGTCTGAAGGGTCATTAATTTTATACTATATTATAGGGAGTTTGATGGAAAATACTTCGGATGTTTTGATTCTAGGATGTTTTTCGGATCTAATCGGATTTTCTCCAAATTGTTTTGATCGTTCGTTGCAGTTGCTAATTCTTTTTTTTTGCATTTATGAATGTCACGGAAAAATATTCCAAAAACCTTCCACTTTACCATGACTCCATTAACCTAAATAATAGATTTTCATAATATTTACCCGAATATTCTAAAAAATACTTTGTGAGACTAATTACGTACGGTCTGTGAAACAAAAAGGTCTTAAAGAGGTCTTCTTACGCGGGTCACTTAAAGATACTGAATTTAAATATACAGCGGAGTAAATTCGGAGGAGAAAAATGATTTGAAAAGGTACCTTCCTACTTTGCCTAACATACCGTAGAGAATTGGGAATAACAACTTAGAGGAACACTTCGTTAGAGAGAAAATGTGAGGGCAAACGGTCTCAGTGACAGGGACCTTAAATTAAATTTGCAAAGGAAAATCTGCATTCATTTAAATTTTATTGTTAAGAAGGTTTTTGTTGATTAATGTGGGTGTCTATGGTCGTTCTGTTTGTTACGTCACAAAATATTGTCATTGGAGCGTTCGTAAATGGAATTGCCGTGTTTCGGCGTGAGCGTCTTGTAAACACATCTGTGTAGTTACAGTCTGTATACTGAGCGAGTATATTAACAAATGAAGCGCTATATGCGTAATTGATTTCGTTGTTAATTAAACTATTGATACACTTTCAAAATATTTGGCTATACTACCGTAAACCTACTTGCGTTTAAAATACAAGGTAGTTATTATGCAATTTGTGCTTGCTCAATTATCTACATTAGCATTTTATGTGACAACAAAGAGTCTAGTAAGACAAATGACAATGATAGCTTCTAAACCGTTCCGTATTATTTTCTACAGTGACTAACAACACGATTGAGGATTGATGAACCAATGTTAAATCAATTCATTTTTGACCGTTCATTCATTGTTATTGCTGATAAAATGTCATTCTAATTTTATAATTCTATGACAATGGAATTTGAACTTTGTCATAGTTTACTTCTAAAACGTGAAAGTTTTGTAAATTCTGGGTATATTTAGGTTGGGTAATTATGCATTATGCAATAGATAATTGAATTTTAAAGCCGTGTGGTATCCGGCAGAGTAGAATAGAACCAACCCATTACACTCACGGGTGTCGTATAAGGCGACTAATGTCTGAGGCAGAACACCTTGCGCCTCCGTAGACCAGAAAATGGGCAGCAGCGTTTTCTGTTAGTCTGTCATCACTGCGATCTCCAATTCGTCTGCCAAGCGTGGAGATTACGGCAAATTCCTCCAATCATGGGAGAGGCTTATGTCCAGCAGTGGACGTTATGGGCTGATGTAGTAGTGTAGTAATTGAATTTTACCTCAAGAGTAATCTGTGTCATGAGCTCGTGCTCGCCTAGGTTGGTCTGAGGATGGGCGACCACCCTTACATACCGAGTTTCTTCCGTGCCTCGTGTCTGTCATTTGTAGATCTTTGACAGTCGTTACAGGTAGTTGAGCGTCCCAAAAAGTCTGACAACCAGTCTTACCAAAGGATATCGTATTACCCTGTACTAACTGGGTTGTGGAGGTTAGAGAGGCAGTCGCTCCATGTAATACTAGTATTCAGCTGCATCCGGTTAGACTGGAAGCCGACTCCAACATAGTAGGAACAAGGCTAGGCAGATGATGAGTAATCTGTGTCAAACTCTGACTATTACATTATATGGACACTATTACCCGTAAGTTAATAGTTATTTATGCAACTGTTGTATAATGAGGGGTATTAAAACACGAATGTGGGTTTATCACACGAGGCGAAGCCGAGTGTGATAATAGTATCACATGAGTGTTTTAATACCTAATTATGTACAGTTGCATACAAGACTTTATCTACATCCATGATATTAATCCTCCATAAAAGGTTCTGAAACCATAGGGTGTTGCAGTGTTCTAAGAAGTCTATGTAAATTCATGGAAAGTTTAATTGCTTGTATTTACTACAAACAAACCGTGTATAGGTAGTAATATAATTATTTACATTTTGGATTGTTCAATTATCAAAATTCACAAAGCTTGTATCACTCATTTTTGTAAACAATAAAGTACATAATGCAATACTAATATCCAAATGTTGAACAAAAATGGCGGGATACGACGTGACGTGAATTCGAATTAACCTATGAGTTTTTTTTTTAATTACGGCGCTGTGGTAGTGAATCGCACGTGCTAGACGTTCGATTCACTACCACATTCGATGTTCTTTTTTTAAAACGAGTTGCATAATGAAATTCAGTACAACATTATAACACCCGTTTGGGTGTTATAATGGTTATTATGACACTGGCTGTTTTAATGTTGGCCATAAGCTAACTGTTTCAGATACCTTTATAGAGGATTTATAGCATGGGTGTAGATAAAGGATATTAATGTAATGCTAGGTCCACATAACGTTATAGCGATACGATGTTATCAGCTTACGGGTCAATGTCCTGCCAATGTTCGCAATTATTGAGCATGGCTTTTCCCTATTAACGGCTACGCTGGCTGTAATGATCTGTATGTACAAGTACATAGAGTGTGTATTGTTTTGGCTTTTTACTAATATTATAGTAAATAGAATCGTTAGTGAGCACGCTTTATGTAAAACACAATTACAAAAGAGTAACTGTAGACTATGCTACTTAGGAAATAGTCCTTGGAATCTGGCTTCTCACAGCTTTTGTGAATTCAAATATTTTGAATTTTGCTTGCTAAATTGGGTGTTTAGTTTGAACGGACCAAATCGAATGGACCGCGGTCCGTTCAGAAGTAGACAAAAAATGTTTACGTCCGAACGGACCGGGTAAAAAAAAACAAATGAATAAACTTTTCTTCATCATTCTTTTGTCTTTATCCCAATTCATTTGGGATAAAGACACTCATCTTCTCATAAAACACCTCCATGATTGCCATATCATCCTTTACACAGTCCATCCATCGTATCTTTGGTTTTCCTCTTCTCATAAACCCAACCAGATAGGTAAATATTTAAAACTTTCCTCACGACATTTTCCTCATTCCTCCTCGCTACATGCCTATACCATGACACCTGATTACCACACAACTTTTTCGTCACCGGCACCACTCTAAGAGTTCCTCCTATGTACTCATTTCTCACTAAATTAAATTTAAATAAATAATTTTGTCATGCCTAGCAGCGATCGGCTTCTAGCTGATTTTTTAATGTTTTTTTTTTTTCATGAATTACTTTCGCCGGACTTCTTACATTGCATCACTAGTACAATAGGGTTAGTTACAATAGGGATAAAAGAGTAAGCTGCATGGATTTTTTTAAATAGTCTTCGACGAATACATATTAATATACATACCCGCACAAATATAACAAGCTGAATTAACAGAACCACCCTATCCAAGACTCAACGACTACTCAGCAAGTCAGCAACTTCCAATTAGATAATCCAAACAATCCTTTTCGCCCCCATTCAATCTCAACTTTTCAATTACAAAACAAATTATTTACTCAACTGACTGATATAGAATCCATTCTATGCCGCTCCTGCTCTCCAATGAGAAACTTTATTTGCGCACAGATTGGCTTATATCAGGGATTTCATTGAATGCAGACGAATTGGAGAAGAATTTATGAATTATCGGAAGTGTGTAGCGAAGAATCAATTAGGGTGACCGTTGGACTGCTAATTGATAGGTCTCGAGTTCGAACCCAAGGCATGGGACCTCTGATTTTTCGAAATTATGCCCGTATTGTTTTATTATCACTTGTTTCGGTGAAGAAAACATCGTGAGGAAACCAAACCAGCATGCCTGAGAGATATTTATCGATGGCATGTAAAAAACAAGACAAAGGCCCACGTGCGGCATTTAAACTTTGATACCTGGTCAGGCACTAACCGCACATAAAATAAGAATAAAGCAAAAATTACATACGGCTACATGACCTCACACTAGGGATTCATCTGAATGCAGACGTAGTGGAAGCGATAGGAAGAATCTAGTGAAGAAACTGTCTAAGGTCTTGTAATGTGTACATTGCATTCAGCCTCAGCTTAACGTTAGGTCATAATAATATGGCCTAACATCACTGGTTCAACTGAATGTATACGAATAGAAGCATTTAGGCATGATAAAAAAAATCTAGCCAAAAACTATGTAAATTGTATTCGGCCTAATTATGTATTGGGGACCGAGATTATAATGGCATACTGATGACTCAACTACTCAGCAACTTCCTCTTATTACCTATAATTTTGCCGTAATTTTGCTTACCCTTTCAATCATTAAATAAATGATTTACTCAACTGACTGATACAGTAGAATCCATTCTAAAGGCTGCTGCTATTTTCAATGAGGAACTTTATTTGTGCAGAGATTGGCCTACATCAGGGATTTGAATGCAGACGGTAGTTTGCCCGTCGGAACGTAGAGGCATTTAGGAAATTTGCATACGATACTATCGGGGAATATCTAAACGAAGAAACTTTTGGGGACCCTGTAAAGTGTTATTGTAAGCCTAATTATGTATTGGGGTCGAACCTTTAATGTTGGGTGTATTGATTTTGTTTGGCTTAATTTTAATTAGAAGAGATTTTAGTTTGGAATTAAGAGATTGGATTTAGGTTATCTTTTATCTGTATTGAGGGGCGGGATTGAACAGGTGTTTGACTTTTAGATAAATATTCATAGGTGGTAACCGATATTTTGTAGATGAATAATAAAATTAATAAGTAGGACTTTGTAGGTAAGTTCTATTCTCCTTTTTGTGAACTAATAAATTAAATTAAATTCTTATATTCTAATGCACAAAAAATAAAACACATATACATCGTTCGTTCGTTCTTCGTTGTAAACATTATAGAATTAAAAAAAGGTTTTGATAATTCATTTATTGACTTGAAAAGTCGCGATGTGATTATCAATATTAATTTGTGAATTTATCACCGTACATTATAAATAACAAAAATAAGCGCAATTTCGCCTTTAACCCTATCCAGTTTTATACTATTCAGAGATGCTATCAATATTATTACGTAGATATTTTACTGAAGATGCTGTCTAGTGAAATAGCCTCGTAGGTACCTATCATATTCAACCCGCCTAGCAGACAGATTGGAGAGAGATACCAATTAAAATCGAACGCTTCCTTGATAAACTGACACTACCTTGGATACTGCAATCAAAACGTTATATCAGAACATCAAACATTTCATAAACTTGCGCAGAATATCGCATTTCGCAACTTATTCTATTAATTTTCCTTATAGATGCTTAATCTGGAAGGTAGACATCTTCTAGATGTATTTTTAAAAAGAAAATTCAGCATTAAAAATGAGCGTTGAGTTTCTGAGAAATTTTTCGTATGTGATCATCATTTATATATTTTTTGGTTATTGTGGTTATAGTACCTATTTATGCTATACTTACACTTTATATTCATCATTCATAATACTATTTATCATCCTTTTTATTTGTTTCTATGTTTACATTCACTAAATCGGTTTACATATCTTAAATTATTTTTATTAATAATTATGCTATTGTATATTATAGATTATTACAATTGTATAATAAATAACTTAATTTTAAATTATATTTATAAAATTCTTTACGCACTCATGGATATGTCCTGGCCGACTACACTTGTCAGATGAGATGATGGCCACAAGAAGAAAACTAATATTTGAAAATTGAAAAACGAAGAAAAAAATAAAAATAAATTTGTTTCACGAGTCGACATAAAGGGGTTCGACGCAGGGGGAATGATTAAAAATAAATACTTTGAAAACGAGCTTACGAAGCGCTGGAAGCAGTCTACTATGGGATCTTATATGAGAAGCATCAGAAAACAGCTTAACTTTTGCTGTCACATACCTATATTACCCAGGGGATCCAGCTAAAGATTCCACCTGGGACCTCCGTTCCCGATCTTGGGAAGATGTCTTCGTGACCGGGACCTCTACTCCCTATCTTCGAAAGCTGTCTTCGTGCCTGACTTACTGCTTGTCTCGCAGAGCTATCCTGACGTCTGGCCATAAGAACTACACTGGTGCCTTCCTACAGAGCTGACCTGGTGCGTGACTGAGAACTGCACTACGCCCTTCCAGCAAAGGTTTCCTCAAACTTGATCCTTGAAGTTGTCCTGCTAACTGACCTGCAGTGCTACCCTAACGCCTGTTCCTGTCTCTCCTACAGTGCTGAACTGATTTGTCGCCAACTAAGTGCAAAACCACCTTCTCCAAACTATCTTAGAGTGCGTGCTAGGTTAGGTCTATCTTTTTTTTTTTTTTTAAATATGTTTCCCTTATTAAATTTTAATTGAACAAGTCTGCTTATATCCCTTTATTTTAATAGGATTAAGTAGATTTGTAACATGGTGTATATTTTGGTTTTAAAACGTTGTGGTTGCAAGCACTGTTGCCGAGCATGAGATTCCTAGATGATGAATGATTTTTTGATGATGAACATGATTTTGTGATTCCTAGGATGGACCAAGTGTTATTGGGGTAATTCCATCAAAAATGTCTCAGCAGCCTGGAATCAATTGGAAAAAAATGTAGCCGGTTAATGGTAATAGACTCATCACAGAATACTTTAAAAATATTCTGAAAAGACTCACCTTCTGTTGCTTGTAATGTGCATGTTTTTACATGGTTTTTTTTACTTACATTTTTGGATATTATTAACCTGAAAATTTTAAGCATTCGTCCTTCCTAGGTAGCTTCATGCTCATTTCTTGGAGGCTTAGCATACCTTTTACCTGTAATTCATGTTATTTAAGTTTTTATGTGGATTTTTTATGTCTTGAATCTTTGTTTACTTTTGTAATGTCAGTTAGTGACAAGCCTAGTTTTATTTTTAATTTAAGAGCTAGTTAGTATAGGGAACGTGCACAACGACGGTGGTGCCAACTGGCGTCGCCAATCCGAATCTTGTACCCTATTAATACTTGACATTGACATGTAAAACATACCAATACATCCACAAAAATGAAAATTAATCAAATAGCGTAAAATAATAAAATTCTATTACTTTCCAAAGAATAGTACTCTCATACCATGTTTAAGTGAAAAACGCAAAAAATGGATAAATGCAGTAAGAAAAATATTTGAACACAATTTGTTTTTGTTACACTCAGCATTGAAAAAGTTCAATAGCCTTCAAAATCAACCGTCCAAGCAAACATTAAATGGTACTGGCGTACCATTTAAACTTCAGCGAACACACATATTAGACTGCACTGAAGTTCACACCGAATATTCCTCAACATGATTAAACAATAAAGTTTTTAGTTGGCTGCACTCCTTGTGGTTTCATAAGTTTTGTATCTAAATGCTACGGAGGGCGTTCTAGTGATTGCTTATAACAAATGATTATGGATTAGACTGCAATGAAGTTCACACCGAATATTCCTCAACAGTTGAACAAAGAGTCCACATGTGCTCAGATTATAAACATTGGTATACTTACAATAAAGTTTTTAGTTGGCCGCACTCCTTGTGGTTTCATAAGTTTTGTATCTAAATGCTACGGAGGGCGTTATAGTGATTGCTTATAACAAATGATTGTGGATTGATTTGTTATAGCCTGGAGATACTGTTCTCGCTGATAAAGGATTCCCTTCCATTAAAACATGTGTTGAAAATAAGAAAGTTGTTTATGACACCGTTTCTTCATGCACCACAATTTTCATCAGAGAAAATAAACGGAACATACAAAATTCATATTGGTCAACATTCATGTTACGCTGACGAACATTATTGATAGACCGGAACCCATGTTTTATAAAAAATAATACTTTTGAAGAGATTTGCGTGACAGCATAAGTTTCCTTTACTGTCCGCATAGTGTCTCTTTTGTCGTTTAGTGCTGCCACCTATAGTTCCTGCACGTTCCCTATAGGTAAATCACATCGACCTCATTATCTTTCTTTTATAATGAGTTCTAGAAATTCTAAATTATAAAATGTCAATCATCTGGAGATGGCAGGAGTCTGGTGGTGGAATTGGGAGTCTACGTTGGGAGCTCAGAGCAGCCACAAGTCTGAAAAGTTTTATAAAAGTGTACTTAGAGGGCAGTTTTTCTCCCCTGAAGGTTTTAAGTCGGCCTCTCTCTGTGCCGCATATTCACCCAGAACACCTTGATTCCTGATTCTTGGGCTGCACGAGCCTGAGACGAAGATTGATGTTCCTCGGCCCTCCTCCTCGGCCTGAAGACGGATGTCTCTCGGCCCTTCTCTACGGCCTGAAGATTGATGTTCCTCGGCCCTCCTCCACGGTCTGAAGACGGATGTTCCTTGGTCCTCCTTTACGGCCTGAAGACTGATTTCCCTCGGCCCTCCTCTACGGCCTGAGTGGATGTTTCCTTAGCTAATCATTCCATCCTGCTCTCATCTTCAGTTCTATCCACCGGCTTCACTGGTCTAATTATTGGTTTGGTAGCTCCATCCATAAGTTAGGGTATTTAATAATAAATTCTTATAACTCGTCCCCTTGACTATTTCTTTTAACAGTGCTCCCCTCCAGACTGAAAGTTTGGTAGGTGAGTGCTCAGTGTGACCTTACAGTTTTCTGGATCCTACCGGGAAAATGTAACGTTACATGCTTGAAACTTAAACAAAACATAAGTAGCGAAAAAAGGATCGGGGACTTTTGCGCGAAAGACATTTGCGCGAAAGATACTTGCGCGATGCCACTTGCGCGAATCCACGTGCGCGAAAAGACTTATGCGAGCATGGACTTTTGCGCGAACGGAAATATGCGCGCCAGGACACCTGCGCGAATGAACTTCCATTCGCGTACTTATATATGTCTTTTCACGCAAGTGGTTTCGCGCAAAAGTTCCAGATCCGCGAAAAAAATTGTTAAACATAGCCTAATCCTTCGGATGTTCCAGGCGTTTTGTTATTAATTAGGTACTTCCATTTAAAACACTACAAAATATCAGGATACACAAACAAATACACACACACAAATTACGTCACACTTTAAACCACACAACAATTTGGCTGATTAAATAATTAATCCAATACAGGCCAATTGTACGTATGTATCCATTTTAAAATTATTAATCAGCATGCTAGTAAATTATTAAGTAAATACTCGAAGTCGCATTTCACGTTGTTTAGTATGCAGGAAACATACAACTGCTCGCGGGCCGTGCAACGAACAACCCGCTTTTATTGTACTACCCACTTATAAGTAATAAAATTATATGGACACTGGTTCAATATACGTTGGCGCTCGTAGATTACGGACGTAGGTAAACGTATTCAGTTTGTTTAATGATGTTGTTTCGGGAATTATGCACAAAAGTAATGGCATTTTTATTGTGCTGTGTCAGGTAGATATAATTTTGGTTTATGTGCTTTTAATTTTTGGATAAAATAAAACCTCTTCTCAAAATAAAATTACTTTTATGTGTCCGCATTGCTAACCTCAACTCGCTAACATTTTCCCTATAGCAATACTGTTGATGATTCTGTCCGTGTTACAATATTTTCCAAATTGCCACGACCTTCCGTGTCATCACAATAATTAATTAAAACATGTGGTTTAAAACGTTCTCGTTTATTTTTAAACAGCTTTGTAATATATTATATCAATCAGTTGCAAAATTAATTGACCGAAACTGTGCCACATTCATTAAAGCGAGAGTAAAGAGTCGTAGTCTGAATTTTTATTTCATCACCTGCCTACCCAATTACGTTGGGGTCTGCTTCCAGTCTAACCGGATGCAGCTGAATAGCAGTATTTTACATGGAGCGACTGCCTATCCGACCTCCACAACCCAGTTAGTACTGGGTAATTCGATACCGCTTGGTAAGACTGGTTGTCAGACTTTTTGGGCCACTGACTACCTGTCTGTAACTGTCAAAAGCCGGTACCAACGGCTTAACATGCTTTCCGAGGCACGGAGAAAACTTGATATATAATGGGTGGTCGTCCATCTACAGACCAACCTAACCAAGCACGGCTGAACCTGAAGATCGACCTGAGCGGCTGTAATTATTCTATCCACGAGCTCTTCATAGTCTGAATTTTTATTTAAAACCATTAAATACTGAAGACACACTTCCAACCAGATTGAAGAATTAAAAACAAACGACAACTATCATAAAGTCAAGTTTCCAACTCAACTTACTTTTAACGAGACAAAATGAATATATTTCAAGAATGTTCCTCCACTTTGCCTCATCTGCGGCTGCCGTTGAATAATGGCCAGCATTAATAAACACGAATGGTTTGCTCCACAAAGTTGAAGTAAGATCGTATAAGAGGATATAATTAATTACGAAGTAGAGAGAGACGGCAACTATCACTTAGGATTGAGTAGGATTGTGACGCGGAAGGTGCACCTACGTCAGCCGTCTGCGTTTATGGGCTACCATACGTTATACAATGAGTTATGTTACCAGAGCGACATGTTTGTGTGTCGCATATGCTCATTACTGTTGCTTACTCGACGGCTGTCACGCAAATTACCTACTGTTGTCACGGACTGGTAGCTGATTTTGAATTTAATCGCTGTCTGCAATGACACACGTGATTAAATGCTCTGTGGGGTTGAAAAATATTATTGTTTCATCATCATCATCATCATTTCAGCCGAACGACGTCCACTGCTGGACATAGGCATTATTCTTTGGTTCAATGAAATTATTTGTTACCAAAAGAATGTTAATTGCGTATATTTAGTGTCAGCATCATCATTATACAAGTCTGATTATTAGCGTATACCACGTCTGATTAAGAATCCACTCACTTGCCAGACAGTTGTTAGAAGTGTTCCATATAATTAGATCGCTAACAACCTATTTAATACAAACTTTTACCCACGGCTTCGCTCGCGTTAATTAAGAATTTGAAAATCGATTCGGGTTGTAATAAAAAAAAAAATGATTCAAAATAAATAATAAATAATTCAATCAATAATAATTATTATTATTATATTATTATAAGCCTGTATTGTCCCACTGCAGGGCCAGGGCAAAGGCCTCCCTTCCCTCCTTCCACATTTCGCGATCTAGTGCGATTGTAGGCCAATCCTTTTCAATAATAAATAAATAATAAATAATTCAATCATGATTCAAAAGACACGTGGCGTTATTCTTTTTATCTAATAACATAAGAACGTTATTGTGGTTTTCCTCAGGAACAGTAAGGTAAAGGTACCCTATATCCGTTTCTGTACACTTGATAACGTAAATGAATCATTTCAGAATGATCAGTTCTGCGGTTTAGGCGTGAAAAGGAAACCCACAAACTTACTTTCGCATTTATAATATTAAGTGTGGATATCCAGTAATGTATTTCTGTTTCATAGTAATAGTTATTTATGCAACTGTTGTATAATGAGGGGTATTAAAACACGAATGTGGGTTTATCACACGAGGCGAAGCCGAGTGTGATAATAGTATCACATGAGTGTTTTAATACCTAATTATGTACAGTTGCATACAAGACTTTATCTACATCCATGATATGAATCCTAAAAAAAAGAAAAATCCTATCCTCCATAAAAGGTTCTGAAACCATAGGGTGCTATGTAAATTCATGGAAAGTTTAATTGCTTGTATTTAATACAAACAAACCGTGTATAAGAAGTACCTAATATAATTATTTACATTTTGGATTGTTCAATTATCAAAATTCACATTAAAGCTTGTATCACTCATTTTTGTAAACAACAAAGTACATAATGCAATATTAATATCCAAATGTCG
Organism: Xestia xanthographa; assembly: GCA_905147715.2. Taxonomy (NCBI): domain Eukaryota; kingdom Metazoa; phylum Arthropoda; class Insecta; order Lepidoptera; family Noctuidae; genus Xestia; species Xestia xanthographa. The sequence continues at coordinate 17,045,364 of LR990649.1, read as the reverse complement.
AACAAAAATGGCGGGATACGACGTGAATTCGAATTAGCCTATAAGTTTTTTTTTTAATTACGGCGCTGTGGTAGTGAATCGCACGTGCTAGACGTTCGATTCACTACCACATTCGATGTTCTTTTTTTAAAACGAGTTGCATAATGAAATTCAGTACAACATTATAACACCCGTTTGGGTGTTATAATGGTTATTATGATACTGGCTGTTTTAATGTTGGCCATAAGCTAACTGTTTCAGATACCTTTATAGAGGATTTATAGCATGGGTGTAGATAAAATAGGTTTATAACACATTTGCTCGTAAAGGGTCTCTTATTTCACCCATTTCAATATCGTAATGTATCTCATTACGTACTCGTGCAGTAATGTAAATGCTCCGTCTAAAACGAACGGTACTTTTCTAAATCTTGGCAAAGAGTTTTTATGTCAGAAAAGTGGTCAATATTTTATGAATAAAATTAACTGTGGGAGATGAAATATAATAAATAAACATTTAATTTAATTAATTTTGACAACAAATTACAACCATTTATCTGTAACAAAAACACAAAAATATTAATTTACTTTATTAGTAATACTGGCTGTTTTGTGTCTTTGCCTTAAAAAAAATGCGCTGATGCGCAGGCCTATCTTTAATCTGTGAACAAGTAAAAGATTTATTCGTTTAAAAAAGTCCCGAGTTTTATTTATTTCCTCGCAAGTATGTTATAAAACGTCGTATGACATACGTGCGCTTTGATAATTACAGCCTCTGCTTTATTATAGCTCTCGCCTATGGCTCGGGCTAGAAATATCGCCTCTGCTGTAATTTTCAACTTACCGCACTTATATCATAATATACTATTATTCATAGCAATACATAATTAGATGGGATTAACTATTTGAATGGCCATCTACTTATATACCGTTATGGGTGTGATTGTGATTGTCATTAAGGGATGGGAGAGGAACATCTGCGAATTAATGGCTTATTCCCAGGAGCTCCAAATCTATTGTTCTCCAAACAATTTCTCTCCATACATTGATTCCCAACAGCTCCATGATTTTATTAGTTAATTAATAAAAATACTAAAATTCTTCCCAGCGGCTCCAAACCAAATTGCGTAAGGTCAACAAAACACAAATTGCTACCATCAATGTTATAATTTCGTGGTAAGTACTTGAAAATTTTGGAGCTCATGGGAAAGATTTTATTTATTACTATTATATTGCTTTTTTAATTTGGAGCCGCCGGGAATAAAATTATGGAGCGCCTGGGAATAAGCCGAATTAATTACTATAAAATTTAGATAACCATCAACATACTTAGTCATCAATTTTGAAAATAAGAAGTAGAAGGCTGATTAATTTAAACAATGTATCTGTAATGTATTTATCAATCGAAAGATTATGTTATTAGAGTTTTGACAAGCATGTTCCAAACATATTTTAATAATCCGTAGGTGTAACAAACTAACAAGCTTGCTTCATGAACCAGTGTTGCAGTGCTTTTGTTTCTGTGAAACAGAAAAGCAATCCAAATTAAATTACTAGAACAGCACCAGAATGCATAAAGCGAAAGCGTTGAAACCTTACAATATAAATGAAGAAAATACACTGTGTAGTTTAGTTTTTTATGGTTCCGTGAACTCATAAGAAAGCGCTGCATTGCCCTTCCATCCGTCTATTGTTCACACAGTCATGATAATTTTCAAGGTGATAGTGTTAAACAGTGATGAAAAAAAACATGATATGGTTGAAATTCCATGAAATAAGTTCAGATGGAGTTTACTGATACTAATACTGTTAGTCTGTGTCTCCCACTGCTGGGCAAATGCCTCTCTACATGATTTCCAGTTGTTTCGATCCAAGGCCAATGTGGACCCTTGGTCGCTGGTCTTATCCAGGTAATCCCACTGTCTTCTACGAGGAGATATTTTGTTTCTTATTAGGACTTACCAGTTATATGACAATATTATGGAACAAAATATGCGCAAGGACGATTTCCACTTGGCCAGTATTTTTTTTAATACCTAGCTTTTGAGTTCGAGCCAAAAAAGTTGGGTAGTTTTTCGTCAACCGCAAACGGGCGGGACCATACTAATTCATAGTTCCATACTTCCCCAATCTGTTACCGGAACACTGGATTTATGAAAATTGATAAAATAGTTTGTGGAGTGCAGTTTATGTCGAGACTCGTGCGGTCTTCATCTGAATTGATAGGTTATTGGTTCTGAGATAGATAATGTTGGAAATATTGAATTACAGGAAGGTAGTGAGATCCTTCCGAGTGTCATTCTACTTGCAATTTTATTGACATTACAGTGCTACAGGGATTTCAAGGAGCTCGTGGCAAAATAATAACAGCCACTCGATCAATATTCAGGTTAAGCCACGCTTGCCTAGGTTGGTCTGTGAATGGGTGACCACCCATCATAAACCAAGTTTCCTCCATACCTCGTCACGTTAAGCCGTTGGTCATGACTGTCATTTGTAGATCTTTTGACAGTCGTTGAAGGTAGCCGGTGGCCCGAAAGTCTGACAACCAGTTTTACTCTCGCCTACATTACACCACTGAGGCTGAGGACATTGAGGAGTACGTGCGCCAAAGAGTGAAGTACACGCCAAGAGTACAGCTACTGGAGTCGCGCCGCAACGTCAATTTCAAGGCGTTTGTGGTGCGAATTCCAACGTGTATGCTCCATTTGGTGATGGAAGAAATTTTTTGGCCGCAGGATGTGGTGTTCCGTTGCTTCCGCGGGCAAATTCCACAAGAACGCGCAAAACATCGTGCAAGTGAAGTGCCACTAACATAGTTTTAAGTTGCTTATACTAACAAAAATTGTTATTAGTATGTATTTTTAGGTTAAGGTATTTATGTATGGGTCTTTGTTGCCTGAAATAAATGGATTATTATTATTATTATTTACCCAGGGGTATCGTATGACCCGGCCAGTAGTAACTGGGTTTGGAGGTCAAATAGGCAGTCGCTCCACGTAAAATACTGGTATTCAAATGCATCCGGTTAGACTAGATGCCGTCACCGACATAGTTGGAAAAAGGCTTGTCAGAAGAAGACAGTGTTACAGTGATCTTCTGGTGTATTGACGGTGATGGGGGGCTTTATTGGTATACATTTAAGATACGTAGGTATTGAAAATCCAGATCGGGGCATTAGTTTCGATTTTAACCACGCGCCAATGGACACTTATACAGCTCTTGTGCTGTAATAGGTATTTCTTTGCAAATGCGATTCGAAGCTATGTAGGTACAGTCGAGGACTTTAATTGATGAGCCACTTGCCACTATTCGTATTTTAGCCGCGTGTAATACAAATTGCGTTTAGTCGGTAATATTCGTATTGTGAATGTATATAAGTGCAGAATTGGAAAGTAGTGAAAGTGGCTTATCAATTAAAGTCCTCGACTCTACATAATTATGTTGATCTTTTTTCCAGCGCAACAAAGATCATCAAATATTTTCAATGTGTTAGAAAGAGAAACGAAATACCCTCTGATGGTCACGTATCTCTAATTCAAAGGCCTATTACATTAATTTGCCTTCTCAACGCTAATAAATCATAAAAGCAACCCACATCACGCAACAAATCTTCATGAAAACTAAAACTGAAGTCTCGAATAAATCCTACTTAAAAGTTGCGGTAAGTAAATTGTAGAGTTTCTAAGCACTGATGTATGTACTTACGACCTTTGTTCTGTTTCACTAAAACTAAGCGACACCCAATATGAATGCCTAAATATTATAATTCTGCTGGAATTTCAACCATCGTCCCTGGGCCGAGAGTTTTAGAGCCCTAAAACCACGTATAGCAGAAATAATTCAGTTGGATCGGATTACTGTGCTGAGGGTAGACGGGTCCCTCAGACCTAACTTACGGCAAGCAAGGGTCCTTGGGACCCCTGACTGACACTCCTTATGTTTAAGTATTGCTGTATTTTGAAGTGACAGCTGGTAACAAATCTTTATTTTTGATTGAAGTATACCGGGAAATGGAGACAGGATTTTTTGTTTTCATAAAGAATGTCGTTGTTTCACGTCAGTGTGAGAGTTAGAAAAAAAAATGTGTGTATATTAAAAAAAAATTTGAAAATAATAACAATTGTGTTGTTCTTTGACTGAAATCTGTTTCTAGATTTATAATATCAATCAAAGTTACAAAAAGAGAACCACATACACAAAGTATAAGATTCCTTCCTATTTATTAATTTTAAACCCCGTTATTGCGAATTGGAGTGAATATAAACCACTATCACAAGGCCTAATGATTTTGTTTGAACCCTCACACTGAAACAGATATCTCCATTACACGTGTTCCAACAGAAAGGCTCTAGAACTAATCCCCGGTTATTCTGAACTACTCAAACAAATTGTACCTGTAGATAGCAAGACTTACCTGAATGTTGTACCGAAGCACTCCAATCAGTACCACTCTGAGAACAAAACCAGGATTAACCCGTATTACTTCAAAGCTTTTCAACAACCCAACAGGCATTCTTAGGGCGAATTCCACCAATAAAACTGAAATTTACACATCTAAACTACGTTCAGGACCCGTCACTGTCATTATTGCTAAGAAATATTGCTCTTAAACGCGGTTTAAATATTCCTGTAATTTCTTGATAATTGTATTATTCATGATGTTGACATTATTGTTAAGGATTTTTACATTATTGTTAAGGATTTTGACATTATTAGTAATTATTACCAAATTTTGCCAAATATAATTATCTGTTATCTAACACTAGTGTTTATGATGTGTATATATTACTAACAAATTGGATTTTATGATCTTTTAAAATGATTTGATTATAATAATATGTATGTGGTGACCAAGTTCATTTTTTTTTAATGAAATTTGCCGTTAGGAAAAAGCAATTTTAATGTTCTATTCAAGCCAACCCAAGTTGCTCACCCAATCTGTTACTGAATATTTGAATTTATGCAAATTAATAAAATAGTTCGCCAGCGTAGGCTAGCCCCGGGGCTATGCGCTGGCCTAATTGAAGTGGCCGGCGGAGATTCGATGACAAAGAGGAATGTTGTTTGCATTTAGAAAATTAGACCTCGCTTTATTAGTTATCGATTATCATCCGCCTTTATATTATTACACATAATAGCTAGTATCACAATACTATTATAGCTTGTGCCAGCGGCTGCGCCCGCGTAAAATTCGATAATATTGTCTTACGTGCAAAATTTCATAAAAAAATAGGGGCAGTCTTTGGGGACTGCCGATAGAAGTGAAAACAAAAAGTACACAGGCCCCTCCTCAGTCGTAGCACTGGTTATGCTTCGCGCATGCCTATGTAGTGCTACGCCGTAGCGTATCGCCTACGAATGCTACGAACCGGCTACGAAGCGTGACCGCACGTTACGTCAAGTGACGATAAGTTCAATGTTTTTCCTTCACCCATAAAGTGCTCAACGCGCCTAGAGAAGTTTTCACTTAAAAATCCGTGCAGTAGTTTTTGCGTGAAAGAGTAACAAACATCCATCCATCCTCACAAACTTTCGCATTTATAATATTAAGTAGGATTATTTGATTTTTTGGCGTCGATAAGAAACGTAATTTAAGTGTGTTTTTATAGAGCCTTTATCAGAAAAATGTATACGTTTCTAGGTGCATTATGCTCGTTGAGACAACAAATTAGCCAAGATTCTAAAAGCCAATACATTCCGGTCGCATGCAATCCGCGTCATTTCATTCGCGTAGAACGCGCGAGTTTACGTAACGTTACGTGCATTATTTTTATATCATTTAGAAAGGAGAGGAGGAGAAGCTTTAGCTAAATAATAACAGGCACTCGGATCGATCTTTAGGTTAAGCCGAGCCTATGTTGGTCTGTGGATGGGTGACCACCCATTACATACCGAGTTTCCTCCGTTTTTCGGAAAGCACGTTAAGCAGTTGGTCCCGGCTGTCATTTGTAGATCTTTGACAGTCATTGCAGGTAGTCAGTGGCCGAAACAGTCTGACAACCAGTCTTACCCAGCACTAACTGGGCTATCGCACCATGCAAAATATTGGTATTCAGCTGCATCCAGTAAAACTGGAAGTCGACCCCAACATAGTTGGGAAAAGGCTAGGCAGATGCTGATGACGCAATATTGCCCACGTTGAGCCATGTTCTTGCATGCTTACAATCATAATCGTTACAAAAATAAATAAAACAAAAAGTTTCACCCATAATTTCTATAGCGGCTTTCTAAGTAAAGAGTCAAAAAGCAGAAACCTTTTACCCGGGCCAAGCTTGAAGCTTTTCATTAGTACTATCAAACATACAATTTTCTTTCCCCGCAGGTACTTGAATAAATATAATTTGTAACAGTTTCCACGGAAGCGATTTCATGATTGTCGCGTTATATAGTACATGATCACGCCATTGCAGTTTTTTAAGTGCCCTAAGCACGTGAAGTAACAGGGTGTTCGTTTGTGGACCTAATTACATTAGCCTACATAATGTACCTTATTTGACCTAGTCGTAAGTGGTAGGTACAGTTCAAGTGAATCATAACCGGTTAGACATTTTTTTTTTGTTATTTTATATTGCTATATATATATATATTGCTGGACATTACACACAGCGCCATCTAGTGCCACACTAAGCAACGAGGCTTGTGTCGTGGACACTAGATAGTTGATATACTACATGGATACTTTTTGTTTGTAAATACATACTTATTAAGTACCTATACATATAAATATCCATGACTCGGAAACAAATGTCCATGCTCATCACACAAACATTTGCTCTGACCGGGATTCGAACCCAGGACCCTAAGAACGAAAGGCAGCCTGACTACCACTGTGCCAATCGGGTCGTCAATGTTTTGGTTTTTGGTTTTAGTTTTTTTGCCATTATTTTATTTTTCGTATTTTATTTTTTACCAGCTTGTAACCGCGGCTTCACCCACGTGGAGTCCGATAATTGTCCCACGGAATCGTACTACCGGGATAAAAAATATTCTATGTACAGGTTATAAACTATCTGTGAGCCAAATTTCATCTAAATCCGGTCAGCGGTTTTTTTGTTTTTGAATAACATATACTTTGTTTGACCTATGTGAGTCCAATTATAAATACTTTATCTTTCTTTAGATTTTACCGATCTATAATAGTTATGATTAAACTAGGTAAACAGATCTTTTAAATACCCTGACCGTCATTATCAAGTCTGAACCGAATGAGTATTTAATTTATAGAATGTAATAGAAAATATCCACTTGATACTCAAATGAGTACTTTCATAATTCTCTGAAACCAAATGAAAAATGCTTTACCATAAACAAAAGACATTTAAATCTGGAAGGTCTAACCACAGCAAACAGATTACTATACAAACAGAATATTATTGTAGTTCCAACAAAGAATAATAGAACTTTAAACAAAAACGTCTGGAAGAGTCAATTTGTTCAGCTTACCAAGAGGTGGCATTTAAATGGCGCAATTATTTTTTTCCGTAGCCTTCATTTGTCATGGCGTGACCCTAAGTAGGGGTTTCTTACCAACAGTTTTTGTTACTGATCATTATCAACGCTTTATTTACTCATTAATTTATCACTGTCCAGCCAATTATCTTGTCTGAAGGGGATTATCAGGCGATTTGGTAACTTTTTACGTTAAGGACTTCTTTTGAAAATTATTTGTGGACGATTTTAAATCTTGACATTACTATAATATTTTAATGTTTTTTTTACTGTGATTACTACTTTTATTCGTCGTAATTGAGAGATTAAATTGCCTGAAATAAAACTCTTTTTTTAAAAAGTTATTACTGTGGTAATGAAATGATCGGTTAAAGTTTTATTTTACTAAAATGCTGCGGCATAAAAACTTTCAGATTCAACCTATATGCAATTCATTTCAAAATAACCCAATAACACGATCGTCATTATTAGCAATCCGAAAACAAAGGAATTAATTAGTCCAAATAAAATTACCCAATGTAATTGCCCCACGGCAATATTCAACCATCAACGGGGTTTAGTGCAGTAAATACGTGTCCATGTCCAAGCTCACAGTTCAAACGTTATCTACCTATCCACATCCACACTCGACGGCCCGATCCCAGCGATCCAATCGGTTTTACATTTCAACGTATTATCTGCAACGCTTTTATAATAGAATTGCAAATTTAAACCCTTTATAAGCGCTCTGCATTGGGGAACACAAATTCGCTTTTACGTTCATTTGCATTGCAACGTCACTGTTGTGGCTCCCGAAACGCCTAGTCGTGCATTGCAGGGTTATTAATGCAAACGGAGCTGGGGTCGTGGGTTAGTTGTGTGGATCGATTGTTTTGTGAAGTTAAGCTGCAGTTGTTACGGTCAGTGTGTTGATCGGTGACAGTTTCTGTCATTGGTTCAACCTAAGCACGTTATTATGAGTACTTTATTTCATCATCACTACTCTCAAAACGGTTAAGTAAATCCTTAAGATCATGCTTCTGAAGAAACCGATGTGCACTAAACCCGAAAATTCGAAGACATTGTAATGTCTACCAACTCGCGCTGGGACCTAGTGGTGGATTGAAACCAACTCCTTCGACAGCGAAGACTCATTTGTCTCAATAGTAGGTAAATTGTAGGGTGCAGATTATGATTATGGTCTTTCTTAGCACTTCAAGACCTCTCCACGATTATTTTTATATTTCAGTTCACTGTGCCAGTTGCCATTGATATATAGTCGTTGCAGATAACAGATAGGAAGCCTGAAAACGTGACAACTGAGTAAGAATATTGGTTCTCCTCAGTTATCGAGTTTTGGATCATCTCAGATAGCAATTTCTTTATGTAAAGCGATATTATTCAGTCAGACTGCGATCCCAAAAGATATCTAATAATTGAAATACATCTTTTTCTCTTGTTCAAAGGGTAGAAGCTCTGAATACTTCGTTATATTGAGCGTCTGCAGCATTGTTTTTATGTCAAATTTATTGGGCGCAACCCCCGTTATAATTACAGTATGGAGTTTAATTAAACGGGCTTAGCTTCGTATTTATTTAAAGGCATATAATGTACTTGTATTATCGTTTATCATAAGCTATAATTAAAGCCTAAATTGAAACAGTTTGTAAGGAATTTTCAATTGTGTAGTACAAGTGTGCGCTAACAAATTATTAATATGCTATTACAACTTCTCAACAGTTGAGCTACCGAATAGGTGTTTAGAGTATTAATTTAATTGCGATCGGATTATAAATACCATTTCTAACAGTACCTACCTAGCATATTAGTTTTAAATTCAAGCTGTAAGCGTTCTTTGAATTATATAGAAAGAAAGAAAGAACTAGCTGACGTCCCGCGGTTTCACCCACGTAGTTCCCGTTCCCATGGGAGTACGGGAATAAAATATAGCCTATAGCACACACGAATAATGCAGCTTTCTAAAAGTGAAACAACTTTTAAAATTGGTTCATTACTTCCGGAGATTACCCCCTACATACAAACTTACAAACAAATGTTACCTCTTTATAATATTAGTATAGATTAGTATTATTAGTATAGATTAGTATGGATTACGCAGAGTTCTTTTTCCTATTGTAAAAGTTACAAAGAAATAATTAAAAAAAAATCTTTTTTTACATTATAACTACGATTTGAATTCCTGATTGGGGTGTCGCCTTTCAGCCTCTTATCATTTGTACTCAAGTTATGATGACTATCCAGAACATAAATAACTATGACAGTCTCCGTGTCTTCAAGATAAATTATATTATTGAGTATACAACAAAGAGGTAGAATACCTATACAAAGAAAGGAAGACATTTAAGTGTCTGCAATAAAAAGAAAAGTCTTGAAGAAGGAAATGAACAAGCTATAAAGAAATTCGAACCCTTGTAATCTTGAGACAAAGGCCTTTGTACCTGCTTTTTCTTAATTCATGTACACTGATAAAGTTAAAGCTGTTGATTGGATACTTGTCTCGTCTTAATTTAGGAATTCACACACGTGGAGTAATTAAACTGACTTATTAGTGGTGTTTGTTTCAAGTAATTAGTGCTTCTCTTGCTTAAGGTATAAAATTTCATGTTTTGGCATTAATTTACTTTATTTAGCGCTATTCTAGAGTCAATTTTGATTAATCATCATCATCATTTCAGCCACAAGACGTCCACTGATGGACATGGGCCTCGCCCAAAGGGGGGTTTATGTCATAATCGCCACGCTTGGCAGGCGGGTTGGCGATCGCAGTACGGTTGTCATAAAAGCACAGAGAACGCTGCTGCCCATTCTCTGGTAAGTCCATTAGTCGCCTCTTACGACACCCACGGGAAGATATGGGATGGTGTTATTCTTTACGTCCGACACCATACAGAACCAGAAAGAATTTTGATTAATGATGAGGCGATAATTTTGAACATGTAAGTATAAGTGCTTACTTTAATGATTTCTTTAATGTAAAATTTGCGTGTGTGTGTGTGTGTATTATGTAGGTACTTTAAGTATAGTTTTAGTATACCAATATTTCGCCAGTTACCTAAACCTAACTCTTCGGGGATTGCAGGCGTGATGTTTTGCTAAGTAATTACTGTAACGATCAAGACATCTATTCTTCTTCTTAGCGTGCCAATAGCAAATGTTCATTAAATATATTTGGCCCAAAATTCAAGACACGACGTACCTTACCACTCTCTGATACGTCCAGCGCAGCCTGTGCATGCAATCTACTTCTGTCGATTGGCTAATCCTTTCACCACAATGACAAATATACGTCATAAGACATCTATTGATCATCTTCTGCCTAGCCTTTTTCCAACTATGCTGGGGTCGGCTTCCAGTCTTTCCGGATGAATCTGAATACCAGTATTTTACATGGAGCGATTGCCTATCCGACCTCTACAACACAGTACTGGGAATGGGGTCAGACTTTTTGGGCCACTGACCACCTGTAACCACTGTCAAAGATCTACAAATGACAGCCGGGACCAACTGCTTACCGTGCTTTCCGAGGCACGGAGGAAACTCGGTATGTAATGGGTGGTCACCCATCCACAGACCAACCTAGGCAAGCACGGCTTAACCTAAAGATCAACCCGAGCTGCAGTTATTATTTAGCCACAATTTCCTGCCATAAGACATCTATTTATCTTGAACTTTAATCGTCGTAAATACTTCAAAAACCTGACTATTAAAAACAAAATAAATACCAATTTATACATTGCGTAAACAATTCGAAATAAGAATCGTATAAAATAAGAATTCCATCTTACCTACCGAAGTAAAAACAAAGGACAAATCATATAACACAAACGTATATGAACCCAGTAAGTGTGAAGCAGAATCGACCTCTCGTAAGTAGGGCAATACATTCAGCCACCCTTTCCGACATGTGTGGAGAACATAAATTACTTTGCGCACCTGTAAGTGCTAGATCATGCCTAGATAAAGAAATGTATATAGAAACTGATTTATGATTTTGTTATATGCACTTTGGGATTACGTAGGGAATTTATGGGTATTTGTTTGGTACTTCTTTTTGGTGAATAATAGTCTGGTTTCTTTGTTGGTAATAACTAAGATGAGTGGTTCTTTGGGAGGATCGTTTTCAGTATTACTTACCTATTTATTCTGATAATAAGTAGGAAAACATCTATCATTTTAAACAGGCATATACTTATGCGTGCTGCTGTCTTAACAGATACAACTTAGGGTCTGTTTTGCTGTCGGTCCATTACCTCCGACAGAGAGAATGCTTGCGTCCATCCATTGAGTCTGGATTCGTGCCCGGTTGATGGCAATAGGCTCGCCCCTATTACATAGGACTTAAGGCTGATGCTTCAGGGTAGCCCGCGATATTAAAATTTTCTTACAATTCTTTTTTTGTAATTTGCAGGCCAGGACTTTTTCATTAAATAGTCATTCAATCGAGTTACATGAACTTGGAGGGTTGTATTGATTATTTTGATGATTATAATTCTGTAACTTCATAGGTACGTCTAATAATAATAATATTTTAATCAACATACAACTGCCGCACTGCCGCAACTGTCGCACTGGCCTGCAAATTGAAAAAAAAACGTAAGAAATTTTGAATTTCGCGGGCTGGTGGGAGCAATCACCTTAAATGTAACTGGCGAAATTTGGGTGTACTATAAGGTATACCTCTGCTTAACCCTTCAGGAATTACAGGCGTCATGTTGTGATGATGATGACGACATCTAATTTATGATTTACATGAGCATGCACTTCGGGATTAAGTCCGAAATTTATGAGTGTAGGTACATTTGATTTAATAGGATTAAACAAAAATGTGTGTCTGTAATCGGATTGGTTCCAAGTGTTTTATTGTCAGATTATGATAATACAAGGGTAGTGCTTACTGTTTGTTTTTGCATGGTACATAAATGGGATTATTTTATTTTCAATGGCTACCGTGCCGTGGGTACATATTTGTCGAAGCGTATTGCATTAACGTGCATACTATTTATCAATGACCTGATTCCCTACTGTTTTTTTTTAAGATTATTTGTTCCATGAATTCCATTGTTACGCCTGATATTTTCTATGTGTTCTTGTGCAAGTTCTTGAACGAATGGTGTTGCGTTGAAATATTTAAAAGTTTTTGTTTCAATCAAAATGGTAGATTTTTTACTGTTTGTTTTAGTAAAACTTTTTCGTTACACTTCGCTTTTTTAACATTATTCCGATCAAAATAATAATCCAACATCACATTATCCGCAACATATCAACCCTTAATACCAAAGCTTAAAAGTGTGCGTGAATCGTATCAAACCCATCTACTCTGTGACATCAAGGGCCAAATTAACGATTGAATTATATTCAAATCAGTGGTCTGAAAACTTAAACATAGTCGTATTATAATACGGTAATAAAAGTGTATGTAAAAACGTATTTCAGTCACATCTTTGTCGCTCGCTTTTATGGAGAGTACCTAATGTTCCGGATTATCGAGGTTGCGCAGGTATTGAGTAAGTATCCTTGTGAATATGGCGTGTAAGAAGTTTCAGTAGGTACCCAAAGTTTCTAGACAGAATATAATTCAAGGACGTCGCGCGAATATTTGGTATTTTTTCGGGTCATAATTACCTGTATGTGTCTGTTATTTATTTGACACTTGCAGACTTTGAACATTGAAATAAATGCGTGACAGGAAATTTTCATTATATTTATTCATCATTAGACCATTTTTTAAAGATTATTATTGCTTACCTTTGCCGTTTGTAGCAGTCTAAAGCTGGGTAGGAGTCATCATCTGCCTAGCCTTTTCCCAACTATGTTGGGGTCGGCTTCCAGTCTAACCGGTTCCAGCTGAATATTCGTATTTTACATGGAGCGAGTGCCTATCTGACCTCCACAACCCAGTTAGTACTGGGTAATACGATACCCCTTGGTTAGACCGCCTGGTTGTCAGACTTTTTGGGCCACACTACCTGTAACGACTGTCAAAGATCTGCAAATCTGCAAAGCCGGGACCAACGGCTTGACGTGCTTTCCGAGGCACGGAGGAAACCCGGTATGTTATGATGGGTGGTCACCCATCCACAGACCAACTTAGACAAGCACAGCTTAACCTAATGATTGACCCGGGCGGCTGTTATTATTTAGCCACGGGGTCCTCTCCTGGGTAGGAGTAATATTTTAAAAATCGATTGTGAATTGTTGTAAAATATTCAACATTACATTTAAACGTTACATAGCATATCATCTCGTCTGTTGTCTCTGGTGGGTTAGGCAATTAGTCAAACGTGTCCTTTTAGCCGTGTGGTATCCGGCAGAGTAGAATAGAACCAACCCATTACACTCACGGGTGTCGTATAAGGCGACTAATGTCTGAGGCAGAACGCCTTGCGCCTCCGTAGACCAGAGAATGGGCAGCAGCGTTTTCTGTTAGTCTTTCATCACTGCGATCTCCAATCCGCCTGCCAAGCGTGGAGATTACGGCAAATTCCTCCCATCATAAGAGAGGCCGTTGTCCAGCAGTGGACGTTATGGGCTGTTGTTGTTGTTGTTGTCCTTTTAGTACCTACGCCCACATTTTGCCAGTTATGTTTGAGATATTCCCAAATTGTGAAATATGTAACAAAATAAAAGATGTGCAACATTTGCTGATGGAGTGTGTTAGAATAAGAATGAAAGGGAATCATTGATTAGAGAATTTAAATTAAACATTCTGGACGTTGAGCTGATCCAAATCATTTTGGCAAACCCTACATCAACGATTGCAAAGAGGTTGTGTGGCTTGGTGAAGATATCTAGTCAATGATTCTCTTTCTAATAGGCACATTATGTACATAGTAAGTAAATATTCCGTATATGTAAATAGGAAATAAGGTACGATGGAGTTGACATATCCGTATGGATAAAAACCCCTTTATGTTTACAAATAATAAAAAAAAAATGTTTGAGATTCCGGGCTGGGACTGCAAAATTTCTGGTGGAAACACCCCAATAATCCGTTTAGTCTACATTTGACAGATTCTACTTATGACATCATATTCTACATTTGACAGATTCTATATTTGACAGATTCTAAAGTCGACAGATTCTATATTTGACAGATTCTACAATCGACAGATTCTATGTTTGATCGATTCTACAATCGGCAGATTCTATGTTTGACCGATTCTACAATCGACAGATTCTATGTTTGACCGATTCTACAATCGACAGATTCTATGTTTGACCGATTCTACAATCGACAGATTCTATGTTTGACCGATTCTACAATCGACAGATTCTATGTTTGACAGATTTTGAATAAGTTATTAATTAACAGGCAACAATCATTTTTATTAACATCATTCTCTTGACCTTATCCCAATTTATTTGTGGTCGGCGCAGCATGTCTTCTTCTTCCATACTTCTCTATTACTCGTCATTTGATCACACGACAGACACCTCATTCATCTGATCACCCGCCAGACACCTCATTTCGTGCTATATCATCCATCACACAGTCTATCCATCGTTTCTTTGATCTTCATCTACTTATACATATTCTTATTCATACTCAAAACTTTCCTCACGACATTTTCCGATTACCAAACAACTTTTAAGTCACCGGGGCCACTTTCACCTCAGTAATGAAAAGTAATAATATTTCAGACTATATTTTGAAAACATAATCTTCCTTACAAGTTCAATCAAAATTAATAAATAATTTAAATATTTTTAATTAACAATTTCGTACGTGTAATTCACTTCAGTACCATCCGTTTGTTAATAAGCACTCAATTACTTATTTATAACTCAGTATCGAAGCTATAAATTAATAATTAAATTGGGAAACATGGGCGCTTGTAAATCAATATAATCTTTCATTTAATTTTAGGAAAATAATTATTTTGCGATTTTATGGTGTTTTTTAATGAGAAGGTTTTTAACGACTTTGGGTTTTATGGAGATGAAAAAAAACTTGTAATTAACGTTTTTAAAATTAAGCACAATTTTTATAAAACACTCATAATGTTACTTATACTTAATAGAAGTTAGAGTCATCAATTTGGTTTCACACTGGAGATCACTACAAAAATTTCATCATCACAGTTCTTTGATAGGTAACGCATTTTAGATAAAAATAAGCTGAGGCGCAAATCTTCTGTCTCACAAGGTTACCTTTATGTAGGTCGAGGCGAAGGGTTTCAGTAGTATGTAAAACATTTTCTCTGTAATCCTAACACATAGTTAGGTACCTAGGCTGTTACCTAACTTCTAAAGCCTTAAACAGAACCTACATTTAATAACAAACTTACACAATAAGTATTTCAGCGCACGCTTCGGTACACCCTTTGTAAATAGCTGAAATTATGATTACGTAAACGCAAACCGACTTAGTCCCTGCGAGTAACGGTTACGTAAAAGTTTTGTTGAGGATTGTATTTCCAGGGTTTTAGGCTGGTAGAATTGAGAGGAGGTTTTTGGAATGAAAAAACGTGACTTGTTCATGGAGACAATCGAGGTGCTATATTTCTTGAACTGACAGTTGATTTGACATACAAATGACATTGACACAACATGACAGATTATTCAGTGTTGCAAGACAACAAATATAATTAATAAAATGTTGGGGATGCCAACAGTTTGTAGCGTCGTATTGATTTGCATAAAATTTTCCTACTATTATTTTAATGACTTCCCGCTAAAGCTTGAGGTAAATGTTTGAAATAACTTGGAACAGTGAGTTAGTATCGTTTTGGACTAAATATTTAGGTCAGGTATGAAAAATCGAGGTTTTTAAATAACTTCGAATTAATAAGGATGGTTTCATATTTCTTTTGATTGTTTTAAATCTTTAGTATTTATTCAACATTCTATCATCGTACTCTCTCCTTTACTACTGGAAATACGATAAGTAGTACTTTTTGCCTTTATCATACCCGCAAGTAAAACTATCCGCGGAGGATTACAGCCGGTGCCACACTCTCTAGATGAGAGGAGGCCTGTCCCAGTAGAACAGGCTGTTTATGCTAATGTTTAATAATTTTGTTACAGGTAACACAGTGCAGTGCTCCCCCGAACAAAATGTTGTGACAAAAGTGCGAACCGGACGGTGACTTAAAAATGTGTCACCCAAAGAATTCCCTAGACGTGACGAGCAGTAGAACATTCCTGTTCATAATAGTGTTACTATCTCTAAAACTGTGCAGTCCTCAGGACTTAAACGAGGAGTTTGTGAACGAGGATAGTATAGAGACGTCAGATATAAGTATAGTGCCAGTTAAAAAAGTGAAGTTTCCAAGGAACGTTGGTGCCGCGACGCCTTGTCGCTTGAGCGAACTTTTGTGTGACACTGGACAGTGTATATCTTTGGACAAGTATTGTAATGGAGAGGACGACTGTGGAGATAAGAGCGACGAGCCCAAGTCTTGTACACGTAAGTATTACTATAGTATTATGTTACTTGTGGAATGTGAACATCAAAGGCCATAGCACGAGCGCGCGTTGTAAACGTAATATAAATTTATGTCGATTTTAGAAATAAAAATACTTGTTTCACATAATTATAATATTTCCATCATTTTAAGAATTTATTTATATCTGTGGATAATAATGATTTTGCTTTTTGCAAACAATTAAACTATAATACTTTAAGATTGCGTTTTCGATTAAAGAATGATGTATTTACGTTAAGTTTACACCGTCCGATTGTGCTACGGCCCAAGATTATTTTTGACTCGTTTTCGTTTCGTCAAACCCACCCTTTATGTAACACGAGTAATGACTTCGAGATTATTAGGAACGTACCGTTTGAAAGCCCACAAATACATACATACCCATTGACACATCACATACGTAATTTGTAAAAGTAATATCTGAAGTGAAAGAAGCCGAACTCTTCATAACAAAAAGGCGCGCGAATAAATCTTTTGAAACTCATTTTAGGTCATTCAAACGCATTTTTAATATGTCTCCCCTTCTCGGTTTGCTGACATCTGTCACAAAAGAAAAGGTAGTAACGGAAGGCTAAGGATTGAGGGCCTTAGAACAAGCGACTTTTTGAAGAAGCGGAAGCTTTGAGATGTTACGTGTCCTGCGAAGATGTTGATAGCGTGCTCTTCAAGTTCTTTGTTTTCTTTTGTTTTTTTTTTGTTTTATAGTAAATTTAATTTTGAGACCGAGCTATCGCATTAGGAACATTCCTGTAATGATAGTTGTAAGGGCCCGGGATTTGACTTCAGCCTGCTCTTCTTTCCATTCCATTTAAAAATTATCATTTTTTTTCTAATATTAAACTATTTTAAGTTAGTAGGTACTAAATTAGGTTGATCTTGCAATATTTTGTTATATTTTTTTTTCCTGGGATCCTTTATCGATACTGAACCTACCCCTAAGCTATGGCACGCAATTTATTTTACACACTGTATATCTAAACCTTATTTCAGTACTTGATTTTAATTACTTAAGATGGCAGCGTTAGGGTAGTTCTAATATTAAACTATTTTAAGTTAGTAGGTACTAAATTAGGTTGATCTTGCAATATTTTGTTATATTTTTTTTTCCTGGGATCCTTTATCGATACTGAACCTACCCCTAAGCTATGGCACGCAATTTATTTAACACACTGTATATCTAAACCTTATTTCAGTACTTGATTTTAATTACTTAAGATGGCAGCGTTAGGGTAGCCCGCCGAGTTCATTTAATCTTATTGAATACTAGCTTCTGCCCGCGACTTCGTACGCGGAACCTGTTGCTTATGCCAGCGACAACGGGGTCGTCAAAATCGAAGATCTGATACGTCTGATGTCGAAGCGCAATTCTCTATCCGTGAACGCGAGACAATGCGTGACGTTCACGATCAGCAGTCAGTCGCGCATCACGTTCCCCACTTGTCTCTAGATACCTAGAAGTCGATGTGTAGATACGCTGAAAACTCAAGCGTAATTCTCTTTCCGTGAATGTCTCCAACTCGCGAGACAATGCAGACGTTCACGATCAGCGGTCAGTCGCGCATCATTTTCTTCACTGGTCTCTAGACACCTGGATGTAGATGCGTAAATACGCTGAGAACGCAGGTGTGCTTCGCGATCCGAAGAGGTTTCCACGGAGCAAGTTGAAGCCTGATGTTCTCGAACAGCATTAAGTCTCTCCTGACGCTCTTCGGTAGATTCTTGGAATCTTATGATCCTCAATCTTTTAGCTCCTTTGGAACACTGGGAAAGATTTGACCTCTTTCTAGGCATGGTTATAGTTTTATTAAAATCTAAGTGACTGCTCCGCTGCGTTACCGGGTAGGCTACCGTGCCACGTAGATAAATGGAAAAGGAAATTAAACACTAAAATAACATAAGCCGGAAGACATAGTTTTGGCCAGTAGACTCAAATTTGCAATGATACACCATTATCATCGAAAATCAGTCCTAAACTGTTACCACCTTGACCGCGTGGAAATTTTATAATTATACATTGAAATTAGTGATAGCTTTGATTTCCACATCAGATGTTTCTGATCTTCAATTTTAATAAGTCAACAGGAAATGCCCATCAGACCGAACAACTTTTGCTAAGACGTCATTCCTATACGTGTTATGGTGTAGCTGGGCTCTCGGAGTTCCACAACAGGTGTTCCAGATCTTCGATTTTAATAAGTCAACAGAGAGTGCTCATCAGATTGAACAACTTTTGCTAAAACGTCATTCCTATATATATGTAAGTGTAGCTGGGCTCTTGGAGTTCCACATCAGGTGTTCCAGATCTTCAAATTTATTCTCTCAGCTGAAAATGCCCATCACGTGGAACAATTTTTGCTATGGTACCATTTTTGTATCTCTTATAGTTCAGCTGGTCTGTTGTGGTTCTGCATCAGGTGTTCAAGTTTCCAAGATAAATTATAGCCTATATCTTGCCCAGACTTAATACCTATACAACAACAAAAAAATCATTCA
Organism: Xestia xanthographa; assembly: GCA_905147715.2. Lineage (NCBI taxonomy): Eukaryota > Metazoa > Arthropoda > Insecta > Lepidoptera > Noctuidae > Xestia > Xestia xanthographa. Next base: position 17,026,013 of record LR990649.1, on the reverse strand, counting down.
AATCCGTCCAGTAGTTCCGAAGATTAGCGTGTACAAACAAACAGACCCACAGACAAACAGACACACAGACAAACAGACAGATTTCTTTTTTTGGATTCGTGCTCTATTACTGTTTCTAAAGCCCCCTCAATTATTTCTTTTTTAATATATTCAATGTACAGACACAGTTTTTTTACTGTTTTATTATATGTAAATAATATATATATATATATAGATATAGAATATAGATTTCATGAAAAAATTATTCACTAGGATTAGTTTTTTTAATCCCGGTGAATGATTATTTGATGTTTTTTATTCTGTTCAGACATACTTGTTACGTCGCGAATCACATTTTGTTCAACATACAGCCTGAAAATGACCTTCAAATTGCAAAAAACTTAAGAAAATTTTAATTGTTACTACTTTATTAACATATAACGGGTCATCTAACTAAATGCTGACACAAATATTTTTTTTAGGTCATATTTTTGATAAAAAAAAACTGCAAAGGAAAGTCACAAAATTTACCACTTCCTTACATCCAAAATCGCCGGTCTCCTAGCCTCGAATGCTTCATCGCATGGCAGTGGAGTGGCTGTGTCAGCGATGGACAGAGTTGGCTCCCTTTTGCCTTTTATGTAATATTCATCCCGGGGAGTTATGCGGGGACTCCGCCAAAACATATTATACAACATGTTTATGGATTTACGTAATCGTTCGGTTGGTTATATGGGTTAGTGTATCGCTTCTGCATTATTTTGTTGGTGTTTGTCGTTTTTGTTTGGGAGTTGAAGATAAAGCCTGGAAATGTTTATCTATTAGGATTGTGAGGTTATGGCGCTTTGGCAGTGAGGCAGTGGTGTTTTTATCGGTTTTATGTTGATACTTCGTAACTACTGGGCGTGGATTCTCTTATCGGTTCTTATCCATAAGAAACCACCTGCGTTTATTCAGCTTTCATAGTAAGTACTCAACTAAAATATTACATGTTGATGTTGTAAAAAGTGTCGTGGATATTAGTTTTCCACGTGATATTATAAAAAAAAAATAAGTTTATTACGTATCAATTTGGGTTACATAGCTGGTCAAGGAGCCTCCATTTAGGCATAGAAAATGCCTGTAGTTGAAGGCTTCGCTCTTCCCTTACATCTTAAACATACAAAATAAATAGTCAATTAACAATAAGAGAAAAAGTAAAAATTAAAATATTAAAAACAAAATTAAACAAAGACAAAACATTATGATCTTTCCATTATTCTAATTATTGTATTAACTTTATTTTTTACGAATACTAATGTCACTCAAAAACAAAATTTAAAAGTCGAACCGAACTGTTTTAATCGTCAAACTGGAACAACGGGTCACAATCCGTAAAGCCGCTTTATCGCTTTACTCTAACCTATATTATAAAGCGTCAGCGGTTAGAAGTTATGAAACACCTGATCCCTTCTGAAGGGCATCGTTAATAAGTCGTCGTTTGTCCTTGTAGGGTGTCCTTTCATGACATTTTCTTTATTACTAGTGTTGCATTATAAAAAATAATATTCATTAGGGGAATAGTAATAACTATAATTATATTTTGACGTGTGTGATGGTGTGACTATTTCTCGAAGTGAACATATTTTTTTCTATTCTAAAAACAGTTATTACGATTACGTTTTAATAATAATACTACACTAGCTGTATCACAATATTTTGAACAAAACAACGTACATTCCGGTGATTTCACAGAATTCTAAGCCCTAGGTACAAGGATTTCGTTTCGTGGAATCTAAATTCGTAACAGAACAAAGACGAACCTAAACCACAGAACATTAGTGGTAATAATCCCCGTCTATACGAGCCGAATAAGCTTTTAGAACAAGCTCCCAAACAAAATGTACTCTTGGGTACATTTGCCACTCCATAGCACTATCGCCGATCCCTAACACAAATAAATTCTCGTGCAAAGCATGCCTTAATCTGCCACGCGCAGTTTCACCAAAACAGCTCTCATTCCGCGCTCGTAAAATACGTTTTTGCTCAGAAAATGTCTGCAACGATAATTGTCTTGCACAAAAGAACTGTAGATGTACTCACAAAGGGAATTGAAAGAAGTAGATTACAATGAGTTTGCTCAGTTCTCTTCTCTCAGGGGAGATGGTGCATCAGTCTGATGCAGTCCGCAGAACGAAGTTAGGAATTACATTTTTATTGAGCGAGTGGTATGAAATTGTAGTGAGACAATAGAGTTGCAATTTCAATGCAGCGAATTTGAAGTCCGTCTTTTGGGGATTAGTTTCAAGACTGTAGGTATTGGATATTGCGATGGTGTTGTCTAAATACGTACTTAGTGTTGTTGTTCCAAGTTGCAAAATATCTCTGAATTTTGATAAGTATATTTTTGATCGAAAATAGATACAAACAAAATACTAATACTCCGTATGGATTGTGTGGATTCCTATCCACACAATCCATACGGAGTATTAGTATTTTGAAAGGGGGGTTTTTGGTATTTTTGTGTTTTTTGTATTTTTCATATCCTTATGAAAGAGAAATGAGTAAAGTAAATGACGCTGTGACGTCTGACTGGGGAGAATGGAAGAAAGTAAACTTGTTGCCCCGACCCCAAGTAGAATGGGACGAGGACAGGAAGATGATGATGAAACTATACAGGCACTCGAACTGTCATCGATGCATTTCAAACTCAAAGTCACTCACAAGTCACTCAAAGACACTCAAAGCACTCAAGCTCAGTCACTTTTCATATTAGTAAGTACAACAAACACATCACTGCATTATCTATTAAAAAAGGATTTACTAAATACAAGCCCATTATAGCAAGCACAATGATTGTTCCTATGAATATTCTAGCGAATTAAACACACACGGCCGTATCTCGACGTGGGTTCCGTGACTAATGCCAGTCCATTTTGTAAACACCGCCACGGTAAACTTAACACCTTATTAAACGCAGGTTTTTTTGTTAATTGTAGCTATATTTTGGCTTAATGACCACCTACGGAGGTACGATAAAAGGGAAAGCGCGTTTTCAGGCGGTCGCTATAATTAAAGAAGGTTTATTGTTCGCCTCAGTCTTTGAGTGGTTGCTATTTAAATTTTCACGATGTTTTGCATTCATATTTACTTGGAATATTCGTTTTTTTTTGGAAGAGCTCGAGGTTAAATAATAACAGCGGTTCGGGTCGATCTTTAAGTAAAGCCGAGTTTACCTAGGTTAGTACCGTGGATGGGTGACCACCTATTACATACCAAGTGACCTCCACGCCTCCAAAAGCACGTAAAACTGTTGATCCTACCTGTCATTTGTAGATCTTTAAAAGTCGTTACAGGTAGTCAGTGGCACGAAAGTCTTAACCAGTCTTAACAAGGGGTATCGTATTACCCTGTACTAACTGGTTTGTGGAGGTCAGATAGGCAGTTGCTCCATTTAAAAAACTGGTACTTAGTTGCAACCGGTTAGGCTGGAAGCCGACCCCAACTTAGTTGGGAAAAGGCTAGGCAGATGATGGTTTTTTTTATACAGTGAACCGGATTCGTTGTCCATGTGTCAAATTACATTTTGTGTACTAGCGAATATAGCTGAAAGTCGTAATCTCATATAGACGACAATTAATGTCAAAAATACTGGAAAACAGTGTTGATGTTGAAAGAGTTTTTTCAGACCGAGACTTATGTTAGAATGTGAATGATCTTAAAAGTACGCGAATTGTCCATCAGGGCATAGATAATTTTTTGACAAATTTTTATTTATTCGTTACTTACCATTATTCGAAAGTTGTTGAAAAATATTTTTAAATTATTCGCAAGGAAATTATTGAAACTTACGACAACACAACTGAACAACATATACATGGTAGAAAGACCTTCTACTCCTCAAAATACTTTTTGAGCAAAGCTCCTTCATTCTAACGCTCTCTCTTAAATTCCTCTCTAAACCTGGGTTCAACACCGCGAACTATCATGAGTAGTATCTAACTTTATTCCCAAATATTTTACCTTTCTGTGTCAGCATTTTAAAGTCTTAGGAAGCTTTATTTCGCTCCACAGACTGCAGTCTTAGGTACTGGATACTTTGGTAGAATGCCTCAAATATTCGACGGTGACTCTTATCTAAGATGGCGTCTATTTTGAGACAAGAAATTCCTTTACTGAGTTATATTATCATGTACTTACATAGCTCTTAAGTCTGCTTATACATAGGTAATTTATTGTACTTAAATATTGGCACCATAAAAAGAAGGGATCTTGGCTTAAGAGTAATAGATGCAACGTTTTATCTAATAAAATAAGCAAAGCTTGACGAGGTAGGTTCAGTCAGCAAGCAACCAGTCTTACCAGGGGGTATCTCAAAGGGTCTTAACCAGTAACTGGGTTGTGGAGGTCAGATAGACAGTCGATTCATGTTAAATACTGGTAGTTACACAGCTTCATCCAGTTAGTCTGGCAGCCGATCCCAACTTGGTTGTACAAGCTAAACAGATTAAAACACATAAAGTATATATTGATTTGTCCACTCTTTAATCCGAAACAAAAATTCATTTACAAAAACCAAGCCAAGAGACAAAACCACAATATATTTTAACATCCATTCGCGCAAATTGAAAAATATATGTTGTTGTTTTTATCTCCGAATTAAAAATGTAAATGGGTCACAACTACGGAGGTTTAAAAATATAAAATCAATTCACTTTTTTCAATGTATACTCTTCATGAAAATCATGGGTACAAAAAATATTTACACAAACCGAAATTAGGTCAGGTGCAACAAAAACGGGAAGCCGGGGTTTTTAAAACATTTTGTAAAAATACGCCGCATTGAGTCAAGGCGGATGATACCGGTGAAATACGTCTGCCAAAAGCTTAAAATTATAATGATCCTTATTAGTATTTTCATCAAAAAGAGGAAAGGAAATGAAAAATTTCCGGGGCTGCAAATCACGATGAGGTGCTTCGACTGAGCCTACCTTATTTTCCTTGAGCTACGTTACATTATACTTCATTTTACCCAAATTTAAATAAAATAAACAAACAGATGTAGGCTTCAACTACAATTTTGATGAATAATTCAAATTAATTTCCCAAAGATATGGGTAGAGGAGGATAGTATTTTTTTTTTAAACAGTTGTCTCACGCTAGGAATTTCTTCTATAACGTAGGTACGCTTATATGGATCTTTGTTGTCTGAGCAAATAAATTATATTATTCCGTTTATTCATTTAAACACATATTTTTGACATTTTTAAATATTTCTTAATAAAACTACATAAAAATATTAAAAAAACAGTAGCCCACCAGCGCTGGGAACAGGGTCCGAGCCGCCGGTGGTCAGGGCTCTTGAGAGAGGAACCTTCTAACAATACGTGCCGTGTCCAGAAGTACAGCTTTCTGAATCAAGCTCTTGATCCAGCTGCCAAGCGAGAGCCTCCTAAGATGTTGGTCGAGGCTCTTGGCTATTAAGCCATTGGCCGACACGACTATCGGCACAATGACTGCTGTATTCCCAAATGTCACAACCCCCCACATGTCGACAACCTCGCGAGCCAGATCTAGATATTTATTATTATTATAAACATTAAAACTCACATACCCAAACAGCCAGACCCGGAACAACTACCTGTAGGCTATACAAATATTTGTTCCGTGTGGGAATCGAACCTGCGACACGCAGCGCAGCAGCCAATCGCTCAATTACTGCGCCAACCGTACAGTTTGAATGTATAAGGCACACAATCAGCCTAAAATATTCCCACTGCTGGGACACAATCCTCCTCTCTGCAAACGGAGAGGGCCACTATGTTGTGGTATCAAGAAGGCTCGCCCAGCTTTACAATATTGATCTCTGCATAGCCCACCATTAAGAAATTGCTGTGTAGTGTAAACTCTGAACACGATTGCAATGTTAATAAGCACAAAAGCAATAATGAGACTGGACTAGCAATTCTCACTAGTTCCAAAATGCTGAACCAAAGTGAGTTTTCAAACCCGACTGCGACCTGAAATTGCCAATCCCTGTTTGAAACGTTTCGCCGATTTGCGCTGAGATAGAGGTGACCGGTAAATGGGGACAAATTGTGAAAACATCCGATAGTGGAGTTCGAAGACTACTCAAGAATCTGGATCAGTGACGCAAGCCGGGTCACTGGAAACTAAACATTTTGTAAAAACACTTGAAAATGGCGAGGGAGTAAGGTACTTCAGTATGTGTGTTTGTTTCATTTGTGTGTATGACAGTGAGTGCGAAGTGAGGGTGTGTGAGTGTGCTATTTTCTTTTAAAACATCTGACTAAAGTGTTTACACTTTATTTTGTTTGTTCATAAATATTTAGTAATGTTAGCTTTTGTTGCTTTACCCTTTCTGGTTTGTGTATTTACATGTTAATTTAATAAAATATGTTTATTTAAATCGTTCAAAAAGTTACGAATTATGTATATTTATTGTCTGTTCTTGGTGAAATGTATAGATTTATTATAACCTCAATTAGATTTATTATATCTATTGTGTAATCACAAAGCTAAATAAGTTGTACAACAACACACAATCATTTTACATAGGGAAGCTATTATATTATTAAACACTGAATACATCGTCACACCGAAATGGTGGTGAAAGAATAATTAATCACACCGCAAATGTAAACGTGACACAGATACGAGTTTGCATATAAAATACGGCAAACGTGCACTCGTATTTGGATATACGTAATGCTGCACAGGTTTCAATTATTTTGTAAAAGCTAGATTACCAACAAATCAAAGATCTGTATTGTCTGCCTATCCCATGGGAACATGACGAATTGACGTCCATGTTTTAAACCTATTAATATTTGATCATAAAGCCAACCACCATAGCAGCTGCAGCTGAGTATGTTCACATGTTGTAACTAAAACATATTGGGTTATTTGCTACAACTCGTGGCTTCGTAGCCGCTACGTGGCTACGCCGTAGCAAAAACGTAGCTGCGTCGCGTCGTAACAAATTCTCTGAATTTCTTCGATCATTCTTCGATCAATAATTCTGGTGCTATTCACTAGAATTAAATGATGTCAGTATAATGACAAGTAAATAATTTCATCAATGTTTTATGAAATAAAAACTCTGTTCTTAAACTCGACTTATTTATTCCAAATTATCACACAATTCACAGTTTCGCTGCACAGTATACACTCGACACGTCTTAATGCTACGATAGCCAAGCACGAACTAACTACCGACTGCCGATCTGTCCCCGTACGGTTTCATTGCCCCACTCTTATTCCCCTACCATAATGAAACTCGGGTTCGTGATTGGCTACAAAAGTGACAGCTAGTGTTGCCATATTTCTAAATAAAATTATGTTACAATGCAAAATCACAACATTTGGCCATCCGATCCAGTGCAACCTCCCGGTGCACTCACTCAGTTGCCAGTCAGCAAATAATGCAATTAACAAAACTATATAATAATATAACAGCGGAAGTTTTTTTTTCTTCATCTAAATTACTTTTAAACTTGTGAACTAAACGAAATAAGTTAATATAAAACTGCTATTTCACTACTTAAAAATATTCATAGTACCTATTTATCTTAACTTATTATTTTTATACAACGTAACAAAATCACAACATTCGGTTAATTTGGTACTTAGAATATAAATACAGAACAATAAACAACTAATAATACTAGAACAGTAAACAACATTATTTAAACAATAAATAGTATGGACGATTGTACATATTTTAGCGCCCTTTTTAAATTTGTTACATACATCTTGATCTATGTGCTATTTGATCGCTGTCGCAAAACAGACAAGGGAATTTCATAATTATTGTTTGAATTTATGTAAAGTTTGATAATTAATTCATCGCGAAACTTTATACCAAATGAAGCTTCCGCTGCAGATTTTTGAGTGATGGTGGTTACCGTGTTATTTATTATTATCTTGAGCTAACAAAGGGGTTAATTTACAAGAAGGACTATTGTGCCCTACTCTGTTGCATGTTTGGCATCTCACCAGTGGTTTGGGACATTTGTTGTAAGTATGACCTTCAGACCGACAATTGAAACAAATCATTTTTCCCGAGGTGGAATTGAAAGAGTTATTAGTACGAATTGTTGACGAAAAATCGCGTCTTTTGACAAAATATGGAATATCCGAATGTTTTTGTGAACTGAGGAAAGCCAATAAATCTTCTGGCTCCTGACAATTCAATGCTTGTGCACCATTCCTTACAGATTTATCTAAAATACCATGAACAATACAATCTACTGTCTTCCTCCCCGTAATCTCACATCTATTCATCAATGTAAGTTTATCGTAGAAGTAATCACGCAAACTTTCACTATTCTTAGTAGTACGTGCTAACATCTCTTCAAGAAGTTGCCCATAGTTTTGTTCATCTCTTCAACCTCCCATGAAGTTGTCGACGATTCCCGACTTGTTAAGGCTGCTGCCCGGTGTCTGCAGCGCGGTGTAGGTGACGGTGAAGAAGACTTTCTCCTTTTTCGCCCTTCACTCCTTCGTTCACAGGATGCCTCGCGTCCACTGCGCTCCATAACCTCAGAAAAACATATTAATAATCAGTGCTTTAGACTTAACTTCTTCGTGCTGTAGTATTTATTTACTGAATTGAATATGGTTATCAAGGTAATAAATATTGCTATAAAGAGAAAAATAATATCGAAATACCTTTTGGATCTTAAATTATTAACTACTTAATAAATAAACTATATCGTCTTCTACGATAAATAAAAAATATATGTATATAATATCATTAACTATTTTGACGCACATAGCTTAAGGAATGCTTGGATTAGTAGGAACTCCATGACAGATTGCGACTCACATTGTCAAGGTTGCGATACACATGGCAAATACACGACACACATGGCCAATATGCGACACACATGGCCAATACGCGAACACATGGCAAATACACGACACACATGGCCAATATGCGACACACATGGCCAATACGCGAACACATGGCCAATACGCGAACACATGGCCAATACGCGAACACATGGCCAATATTCGACACACATGGCCAATATTCGACACACATGGCCAATGTTCGACACACATGGCCAATATTCGACACACATGGCCAATATTCGACACACATGGCCAATATTCGACACACATGGCCAATATTCGACACACATGGCCAAAATTCGACACACATGGCCAATATTCGACACACATGGCCAATATTCGACACACATGGCCAATATTCGACACACATGGCCAATATTCGACACACATGGCCAATATGCGACACACATGGCCAATACGCGACAAAGTTTATAGTGGATCCTATTTTACTACGTTATAAACTACTATCTCTTATCCAAGTAACTTAATTTATATTTTTTTTATTAACCTCTATTATAAAATAAAATTGTATATTCTATTTCCCGTAATGTACAGGAAACTAAATTAATTATGAAGTTTCTCGGTTTTACATTTTATTATGTACCTAACTACACTTATGTATAACTTATTTTTAAACTTTGGTATCGTAGTCTGCAATCAAAGAGTAGCCTTGAACTTACAATCTGACTGACGACACAAAGAGAAAAGAAATAGAAAAAAAAGTTATGCATTACTAAATAATTAATCCAATGATTCCAACAAAATTCAATAATTATTTTTAATTATTTCTATTTTATAGAGTTAATGTGTAAATAATGTAAATATTATTAGTCTGTGTTTAATCAAATAAATAATTCTGTATTTGAATATTATTTTTATCTATTAATTATTTCAATTATTCCAATAACTTCGACAAAGTTCCGAAAATGTTACTTGGAAATAAAAATAATAAAAAAAAAAAAAATATAAATTACGTACCCTTTATTTTGTGGAATAGTAGATAATCCCGCTTCTGAGTTTTTATGAAATAAAAACTCTGTTCTTAAACTCGACTTATTTATTCCAAATTATCACACAATTCACAGTTTCGCTGCACAGTATACACTCGACACGTCTTAATGCTACGATAGCTAAGCACGAACTAACTACCGACTGCCGATCTGTCCCCGTACGGTTTCATTGCCCCACTCTTATTCCCCTACCATAATGAAACTCGGGTTCGTGATTGGCTACAAAAGTGACAGCTAGTGTTGCCATATTTCTAAATAAAATTATGTTACAATGCAAAATCACAACAAATGTTAAATGATATACCAAAATTGCTTGAGAATTACGAGTACGTCACATATCAAGTTCTACGAAAACAGAAAAGTGTTGAAAGATTAATTACGTACAACACAAATTCCCTCGACGACACAAGTTTACACATAACTAATTAGTGAAACGCGTGCGCTCATTTGGTAATGCAGTCTTACTAGAACTTGCTGAGCCAACTTCGGTATATTATTCTGCAATGTATTATGAAGTACGAGTCAACTTTGCTTTCTAACATAGTTTATGCATAGATAAGTATAGTAAATGCAATTTATGGCTTTGACAGACAAGACTTAGTTTAAAATAACCTATAGAGGACTAGGCTATTTTAAACTCAGTCTCGTCTCTCTTTAGAATAGGTACCTATCATAAAAATGGGAAAAAACGACACACGCTAATGCTGTGATTGACGGTAAATGAATTGTGGAGGCTATTTAAATACACCACAGTCATCATACTGGGTAAAAAACGTTTTTGTAAAAAAAAACCGACTTCAAAAAACACGAAAAAGTGAAAAATAACTTTAGCTTCAGAAGTCTGTGACTTGTTTCTTTGATTCAGTTTTTTTTGCCGCCGACTTCTAAAGTTAAAGTTATTTTTCACTTTTTCACTCTTTCGTGTTTTTTAAAGTCGGTTTTAATTTTTGCAAAAAAGTTTTTTATTTTTCCATTTTTAGTTGTTCCCAAACAAATATTTGCCATGAATTTATTTAACATTGTTAACAATAGAGCAATTGAGAGTAGCAGTGGCCCAGTGGTGGCGGCCCCGACTTACGAACAGTAAGTCGTGGGTTCGAACCCAGACAGGCGCATTACTTTGTGTAATTTATTTCATCACCACTGCTCTCAAAACGGTGAAGGAAAACATCGTGAGGAAACCGGTATGTCCTAGAATAAAAAATCCGAAGATATGTGACATCTACCAATCCGCACTGGGCCCGCGTGGTAGCCCATTCCCTCTCATAGAGAGGTTAGGTTTAGTTAGGTTCTATGTCAGTTAGCACTTGTTAGTTATCTAGTTGTGTAGTTTGTAATAAGTAAATGTACTTGCTATCTATATATTTAATTAACTAAATACACAACAAAAAAGTACGTTGGTTATTCTTTAATAATTTTTGGCATTATTATTCAAATAAGTCCAATAATTTTAAACCAAGAGTCCTACCCACTTCATAAAAAAGTTATAGACATGAAATCAATTTAAAGTTTAATTTAATTTAATAATCTTATTAAAGTATTTTGTGCAAGACTCATAAGCCTACCACAGTTACCAATTTATTAATCACATATTCCAGTCTATTCTCATTTTCTTCTTTCATTTCTAGCTTTCCTAATTTTGTCCATTCAATTAGTTCTCACCATTCTTTGTACTTCTACTTTCAGTTCTATTCCCTGAAACCATGCCTGTGATGACCCGTAAGGCAACTACCCAGGAGTTACAGGCTAAGTTGAGAACGGCCCTTGATGAACTTAAGGAAGCAAACAGCAAATGTCAACAGCTGTTATTGGATAGAGAGGAACATGAGGTTGAAATCGAGAAGGTCGTTCACAAAAACACAAGCCTGAAACGGGAGCTAGTGGACCTGCACCAACAATACATGGATGTTGTTCAGGAACGGGACAATCTGCGGGTGGTCACAGATGGTTTCAACGACTGCAGTAACCATTATGAAATGGCTTTATGTAAGGTTAGGGACTTAGAAGTTGAACTGCTTCATGCCAACAAACAAATTATTGAGTTTCAGAAAGAAAGAGAATGTACTCATTTTAGGGAAACAGATCACCTATATAATGAATTATTGAATTCAAATTGCAACCCACATTTCTTAACAACAATAGATCTTACTGAAGATTCTATTCTGAAATATAATTGTAGTAGTTATAAAGTAAGCCAAAATAAAATAAAGAAATATGCAAAACTAAATAGAATTATAAAAAAATGCAAGAAATTTAAAAAACAACAAAAACACAGTTCCAAAAATATTCAACTTATAAAAGAACGTGTTTTCCTCATAAAAAAGTTGAATAATTATCAAATTAAATTAGAGGATAGTAAGAAGTTTTATGAAATAGACACTCAAAACTTACAGTCTGAAATTCAAGTTTTAGAGCGTCAACTAAAGTCATGTTATTCTATGTATGTAAATTCTCAAAAACAAATTAAGGAACATATCCTTGCTGCAAACGAATTAGTTGATAGCGGTAATAGTAATGCATACTGTGTAGACACGATGACCTTCAACAACACTCAATGTACATCACAAAGTGAATCCAGCCCGGACACTCTCCTACCCGAGGTAACGGAGAACCCGACCCGGCTGAGCAGTGTTCCGGACTGTATCTCCATTCAAAATTCACCAGATATTGTACAAGGTTCATCACAGGTAGGTCAAATAGATAGTAGTTCTCCCCCTTCTTGTAATACACACAGTTGTTGCTCCATTTTGTTCTCAGATAGTATAGGAAAAGGGTTAGGCAAGTTAATTAGTAACAATCTGAGTCATTCTTCTCTAAATTATTGTACTCCTCAGGCTTCTTACAACCAGATAATAAGATCAATAACTCGGAAGGAATTTGATCCTAATACCATTATAACTGTACTTGTAGGTAACAGTTCTAACGTTAAACTTGATGATATCACGGACAATGTCACTCAACTATTAAAACTAAATTGTAAGAGAGTAATTCTGTGCTCGTTCCCGTACTTTACGAAATTGTCTAGCAAGCAAAACCATAATATCCATGCCTTAAATAATCATTTGCATTTTCTAGTTAGTCACTATAGTGACAGGTTGACATTTTTCGACACTAACAGTTTCGTTCAGAAATTGAAGTCAACCAGAAACCATGCGTACTTGCCTATTAGTTTTAGACGTCAAATAGCTCGGCTATTAGCTTTTAATATAAACTCAGACATATGTGGTATGTCGCAGTTTTTTGTAAATAGGTCTACGGAAATTAGTAATTATACTAATTGTAATTATACAAATAGTATTAGCTTAGATTTAAACTAGTCACTAAGACAATAGAAGGTACGAGTGACAATTTAGTTAATCTCGTCAACTTCGAGGTATCTTCTAGCTCTCAATCAAATAACTGTAAAAAAGGGGCTGAGCAGAATTCCTTAAAATTGTTTCACCAGAATATTCAGGGACTTTCTTCCAAAGAACTAGAAATAGAACTATTTTTAGAAAAAACTAAGTTTGATATTATCTGTTTTACTGAACATTGGATGAAAGATTATGAAGTAATGCAAATAAATTATGAGAATTACAATGTGAGCAGTTGCTTTAACCGAAAATCTAAGATGCGTGGGGGTTCATTAATCCTAGTAAAAAATTGTATTAAATCTAAGTCTCGTAATGATATAGTCGATCTATCGGTTGAACATAGCATTGAATTGTCTTGTGTTGAGCTAGATAAGCATATAATAGTGTGCGTTTACAGACCCCCTAATTACCTGAACTATTCTATCTTTGAGTCAGTAATGGAAGATGCTTTGGCAAAACTTGTAACTGGTAATAAACCAATAATTATCTGTGGTGACTTTAATGTCAATATCATAGAGAATAATGTGAATAGCAGTAGATTCTTAAGTCTCTTTAAATCATTTAACTTGTCAAATGTGTTTTCAGAACCAACTCGAATTACGACAAATACTGCTACATGTATCGATAATGTTTTTTGTTGCTGCGATTACATAAATAAATCCATCGTAAATTACCTGCCTTCAGATCATAGTGGTCAGACGGTTACTTTCGCGTACAATAGACAATTACAAAGAATTCAGATACAAACTAGACAAATAACACCCAGCAATCTAGACAAATTTAATAATAATTTAATTAGCAAGTTAGGTATACCGGGTCATATTAGAAACAATGCAAATGTATTTTATGAAGAATTCTTTTCGGTAGTGCACACCGAATTTAATAATACTTTAAAAAAGAAATCTAAAACTATTGGCCCAAAGTTTATTTTCAGTGACTGGGCAACACAGGGTATTCGGAAAAGTAGGGAACGATTGTTTGAGCTGTACGGCCTTAAGCCTTACATCAACACTGAAGCTTTTAATAAATATGTTGCTACTTACTCGAAAATTTTTAAAAACACTTGCAAGGTAGCCAAATCCTTATTCATTAGCAACAAGATTAAATCAGCCGACAACAAAATAAAAACGGTTTGGAAAATCATCAACAGTGAAACAAATAGAAATAAAAAACAAGGCAATGACTTCACACTAGAGACATCGCGTGGCCTTGTGAGCTCCAACAATGAAGTTGCTCAAGAATTTGTAAATTTCTTTACCAGTATCCCACTTAAAACTACAGAAACCTTAAATTCCTCTCCCTTGCTCTCTATTGATTTATTGAAAGCGAACGTTTCAGCCTGTCCGAATGAATTTAAATTTCAGCATATAAACCCCATAACAGTCATAAAAGGTTTTAAGCAAATCAAGATCAAATTAACGGAAGATCTATGGGGTATGTCTATCAAAGCTTGTACCTCAATTATTGAGACTGTAGCGCCGTATTTAGCCTCAATATTTAATTTGTGCGTGGATCAAGGGGTCTTCCCGGATCTAATGAAATTCAGTAAGGTAATACCGCTTTTTAAATCCGGGGACAGTAAAGACACCAATAACTATAGGCCCGTATCCGTGTTGCCGGTTTTCAGCAAGGTGTTTGAAAAGATAATGCTCAATCAAATGCTTAACCATTTTAACACTAATAAAATATTACATGAGCAACAGTATGGTTTCACCAAAGGACGTTGTACAACTGACGCCGGTGTCACTTTATTAAAACACATATTTACTGCGTGGGAAGAGGCACAAGATGCCATAGGAATCTTTTGTGACCTTTCGAAGGCATTTGATTGCGTAAATCACGAAACCCTGATCTTGAAACTTCAGCATTACGGTTTAGGTAAACTTGCGCTCAGTTTAATAAAATCGTATTTGAATGATAGACAGCAGCAGGTACAAATAAATGGAGTAAACTCAATGGGTTTAAAAGTAAAAATGGGTGTACCACAAGGTTCGATATTGGGTCCCTTCCTCTTTTTAGTATATATTAATGACCTACCCCATCTATTTAACAACCATCCGCATATGGTGTTGTTTGCTGACGATACTTCTTTAATATTTAAAATAAACAGACGTGCCACTAATCTTGATGACGTAAATAACGCCCTACTGCAGGTCCACGATTGGTTTACCGCTAATAATTTAGTACTAAATGGGAAAAAAACTAAATGCATTAGATTTGCTCTACCAAATGTCAAAAGTAGTGATTGTGACATAATATTGAATCAAGAGAAACTAGAATTTGTCGATAAAACGGTTTTCTTGGGAATCACGCTCGACTCAAGGTTACAATGGGGTCCTCATCTAACATCTCTTGCAGGACGGCTAAGCTCAGCAGCATATGCTGTTAGAAAAATCCGTCAATTTACTGATGTTGATACCGCGAGGCTGGTCTATTTTAGTTATTTTCATAGTATTATGTCATACGGTATTTTACTATGGGGACGGGCTGCAGACATCGAGTCTATATTTATTCTGCAGAAAAGAGCCATCAGAGCCATTTATGAATTACGTAGACGCGATTCTCTAAGAGAACTGTTTAAGGAAATTAATATCATGACAGTACCTTGTCAATACATCTATGAAAACATCATGTACGTTAGAAAAAATCGGCATTTATTCAGTAAGAGAGGGGACAGACACCACTATAACACTAGAAATAGGGACCAACTAGTTCAGCCAGGTTTCAGGCTTGCTAAAGTGGATTCATCTTTCATGGGGTACAGTTTGAAATGTTACAATAAAATACCTCCCCACATTCTTCAACTGAATGAGACGAAATTTAAATCTTGTATAAAACGCACACTATGTAGGCAAGCATATTATAAGTTGGGGGATTACATTGATGATAAAAATGCTTGGCTAAATGCTGGTCCTGCTCCACAACCATAGGTGGGGGGGAGGGGGGCAAACTAATTGTTTGTACTGGACGGGCATTATTTGAGTCCATCGACACGTAAAGAAGAAGATGAAGAATTGATTCCCATGTTAATGTATTGTGGAAGCTGCAGAAGATTGTAAAAATATACTTGCATTGTATAGATTCCAGTTCTTAGTATTATATAATTGCATAGCACATGTGTGAGTACTTTGTACTGTTCAGCCACCATTTACATTTATTTATCTTTCATTGACTTGAATATGCCTTGGTGACTGAGAGAATGTCATGCTCACTTAAATGTCTCGCTGATGGTGGCGGGTGTGTCGGGTCATTTAGTTCCCTTCAATATGGTTGAGTTGAATGGCGCCGGTACATGCGTCATGTCTGTGAACGGGCGCTGTCAGTTGGGACTGGTCATCTCTTAGCTGCCAAGGTTCATTTTAATTACTTTATTCATACATTTTTAATCTAATCTTTCACTCTGGATGCTCTTAGTGTGCACGTCTTTCTACATCGTTCTCACATTTATGTATAATCTCAAAATTAATGATGTAACCAAGATTTTGTAACAATATTTTGATTTTAAAAGAGTGTCCATGGAGTTTCTTGCCCATTCTTCTCCATAGAGATCTACGCTAGGGAATGGGCAACTACAGTACTTTCTCAAGTTATTATGCCTTGTGACTGGGACTGTAGCTTTGATTTTCTTTTTTGTATTTTTGACTTTCAAAAGTGCCGTAATGGTCTAATTGAAATAAATGCTTTGAGTTTGAGTTTGAGTTTGAGAGGAGGCCTGTGTCCCAGCAGTGAGAATATTAATAGGCTGATGATGATGATGATGTAATAGGCTTATCCCCAATAAATGAAACTTAACATGCCTAACTGTCGAAATCTGCCTACCCCCTCAGAGCATATAGGCGTGATGTTACGTCATGATGTTGCTGTGAACAATAAACATCCAAGCGATTCTAGCAATCACTGCAGATTTGCCGTCTATTTTTGAAGAGTACCATTGTGTATCTCCGAAGAACAGCATCAGATTTTCATCAAAAAGAATCATCAAAATCGGTTCACCCAGTTGAAAGTACTGAGGTATCAAACACAATAAAGAAAAAAAAAATACAGTCGGATTGAGAACCTCCTCTTTTTGGAAGTCGGGTGAAAAGGATACCGACACACCAACGGTTACCACATGGAAAGGAGATCATTCACTTTTTTCGAAGATTTGAGATGGATAAAAGTAACGAATGAATTACCTATATTTTATTTAAATAGTGTGGTGTAGTGGAGTGGAAACACTTTTTTCTATGGCGACAATGCTGTAATGAATTCGGGAACAAATATTTAATAAATAAACTCATTCTAGATTTACCGGTTAGGTAACCAATGAACGCCTTCTAAACACTAATCAAAGAGTTGATTAAAAATACTCTAAGTAAACAGATCTCCAATACTAGACTACCGAACACAGATAACATTAATTACAGTACAAATTCCGACTCATTTACTATGCATAGTGATTATGCCATTCCAACCGTTTATTGTGTCAGGCGATCAGAACACAATGGCAAACATAAAGTGTGTATTTTCTCTTATTGTGCATTAGAGTAGGCGAATCTCAAATAACCGGAAAATTAACAAATAATTAACATTTTCGTCCAAATTGTTAGTATGTTTTGGCTTTTTCTTAACCCTTAGTCCCCACCCGTGCCCGATCGGGCACGGTGCATTGTTATTTTAGTTGTGTTTGTAATTGCGGGTGTTGATGCCTTGAGCGCCTGGACGCGGGGGTGCACGCGGCGTCCAACGCGGCGGGCGACGCGGCTTTATGTCATCTTATCTCTAAATGTAATGTCATAGCCAGTATAACTAGTGAACAATCAAGTCGCTTCCAACAATACATCATTTGTCAAATTATGAAGATGTTTAGAAGTTATAAGGGGAACAGATGAACATACATATTATTATACGTATATACATTTTCCTGTTTTGTCTTTTCTACACACTGTGTCTACATTTTTAATAAAAGTTTCCTCTCGCAGGTCTGCTGGAAGAGATTTATTATGAAATAAGCAGTACCTTTGTTCTCTTCTATCATAATGTAATGTCCTGTTAAGTATTTTGGTGTCTACATAAATAAATATACATATACCTACATACCTTCAAACATACATACCGGTCAACAATCGTACCCCTCCTTTTTGCTTAGCCGTAGTTGAGTAAAATTATAACTTGCTGTGAAATAAAGCACACTAGCACTACGTCAATCTCTCTGTACGTTGATGCACGTACACCAGCAAAATAATAATTATCCTCTCCGCAAATGTTCGCTACACACGGCTCGTACGTACATAATTAGCGCTGGACCAAGCTCCTGCAGTAATGCAGTCTTAACAAGGCCTGTTTGTTGCCTACATCGCTGTGTCAATCTTTGTTACGTTGGCAACACGAGTTTCTAATGATGAAGTTTACTCGCTATTTGTTTTGTAGCCGTGTAGTAGTAATACGAACTGTTTGTTGCCAGAATTGCTGTGTTGTTACGTTGGCTGTACGCTCGGAGTAATGATTAACATAGAACGCGTATATGCCTTATGGCTAGTATATATAGCGTTTTCCGTACAATGAGAAATCCGCATAAACTGATTTTGTATAGCTTGATTGGTCACCAAAGGACGCTCTTGTGATCAATTTCTTGTATACTGATATAGATATTATGGTAGTTTGTAATCCTGTTGCAATTTTGTATAATTATTTCGTTATTTATTCTGACTAAAATTCTGGAGAAAATACTTAATCCATACTTTATGAGGTAGGTTGGAACGTAGGAGGAATCACTCTAGGCAATAAAGCGCTTTTCATATTCTATTTACTCTGCGGTATGTTCTGTGTTTATGTTACACGTGCAGGTTTGTACATAATTACTGTCGGATACGGAGACCACTGTTTGTTGATACGGTTTTACACACGAGTTTATTGGATACTGGACTGATCATACATATAGATAAAATAGCAATCAGTCAATGAACATGAATGTGTCATTTAAAGTTATGGTTTCAAGAATATTTGGTTTCAGATTCACTAATTTACAAACAGTTCAGTGATCATTTTTGACATTATTTTGTGTTTGTCAAAATCACTCGATTGAGAGACTAAACCATTTGTAAATGACTGGAGTTTTAGACCCTTTTCTGTCGTTGAAACTGCTTACTCAGTTACAAAAACCGATTTCAAAAAGCTTTCGATTTCTTTGATAGCATCTAAAAAGAACTCTCACTTAGTAAGCAAACATTTACTTTCCATTTACTCCTATACCTACCTATCATTCGGCAATCGCAAACGTTCTAGCGTGCCTATCCGAGAACCGTCTCCGACTAACTTTCGGAAGAACAATTTCGTTCCCATTCTGTGAAAACTTTAGCGGGTACTAACTGCGTTCTCACTAAAATGTCTCAATTATGTTCGCTAAGCAAACACTTCCTTTCGCGTCATTCGGTCCTGGTACATTCGGAACAGTTTCTTGTTGTTTATTTTATGCTTTTATGTACTTGTGATTGGGCTAGAAATCACTGAGACGAGTCAGTAAATACTTTCTATTGATGAAAGGTCTAAAATTGCTTGAAACATTCTAAATCAATGAATAAATTAATTGAGTTCTAAAAGATAACAGAGAAGAGGTCCTGAAAAGCCTAGTTGTTTAATTTTTCAGTCCGTGATTGGACGTGGACCCCTCAGTATGCCAATCGTCATAATCATCTTCATCATTTTAACCACAAGACGTCCACAGTTTTGGTCTCAAGCCTCGCTAGATAGTTGGTCTTGTGCTTATTACATGTAACGGTGTTTGATGTCATTCCCGCGGTGTTCACCAGGGCACACCAGAACCTTTCAGCACCCTCGGTAATTCGTTCAGCGAGAAATATAGCGCTGTTGTAGTTATTTTTCGGGTTATGTCGGATACCTTGATTCAGTATACCAGTATAAATCAGTTTACAGAAACATATTCTTTTGAGGCGTCTTATTCTTTGAGTAAAATGTTTCAAGAATATTGTCAAAAGACTGTGTTTGAAAAGATTACCAAAAATCATTCTGAGTACTGAAAGTACAGTCTTATAATGGGCATCGTTTCTCTTATTATTTTTAGTACCCTCAGAAACGATAAATAAAGTTTGTCTCCCATTCATCTTTTATTATTACTAAAACCTTAAATAACTCCGCTTAGTTGACTCAGTAATTCAGAAGAGCTAACATAATATTTTTCCTGCTACTAAAATTTGTTATATAATTCAATATAAATTATGTCCTGGGGACCGGCCATAACTTAGTCTTTTTATTAACTTTGACTATGCGGTAAAATAAATATTTTTTGTAACCAAATATTAAGAAGTATCATATTTTTTTGTTTGAACATTTTCCTTGTAATTTTACATTGTTACCACACGTTTTAATGGCTAAGGCCTGAAGCATTACCTTTCATTTATTCATAAATAATATATTTTCATTGTGTTGAGTATATGAATTATTAGTTAACATTGTAAGAGAAATTCAAATATAGTGTCAAACAGTAAGTAAGTAACCTTTATAACACATTTGCTCGTAAAGGGTCTCTTATTTCACCCATTTCAATATCGTAATGTTACAACGCACGGTTTATCAAGATGCTCCGTCAAAAAGGAACGGTAAGTACTTTTTTAAATCTTAGAAAAGATTTTTTATGTCAGAAAAGTGGTCAACATTTTATGAATAAAATTAACTGTGGGAGATGAAATAGAAGTAAACATTTAATTCTTTAATTTATTTAATTTTGACATTAAATTACAACCATTTATCTGTAACAAAAACACAAAAATATTATTTTACTTTATTAGTAATACTGGCTGTTTTGTGTCTTTGCCTTTAAAAAAAGCGCTGATGCGCGCGCATCGCTAACTTGTGAACAAGTAAAAGAAGTCCGAGTTTTATTTATTTCCTCGCAAATATGTTATAAAACGTCGTATGACATACGTGCGCTTTGATAATTACAGCCTCTGCTTTATTATAGCCCTCGCCTACGGCTCGGGTTAGCAATATCGCCTCAGCTGTAATTTTCAACTTACCGCACTTATATCATAATGTACTATAGTCTTGCTTGTAATAGTGAGTCCTATAATAACGCACTATGTACTTAAAAAATATAAAGACTTCACACGACAGCAGTAACTTCATATTTGTAGGCAGTACAATCAATATAGAACACACAATGGTCAGGTATAAAACCCACGATCTACCAACCCTCTTAATTAGTACAGAGTACAAATAAATTGCTCAACCACCTACGCCAAACATACCATCAAAATTAATGAGTAGGCCCACAGTAGAAACTAAAACAACTTTACCGTTTCAAACGCTCGTCTTTCACTTAAGAGTTACATTACAATCAAAACTTTCGAATCTAAGTTATATTACATGAAATAAACCTAACAAATTGGGCGGTATCATTTTACGTAATTAAGTGGTGGAGCTGTTTTGATATTTCGCGTTTGCCTAACCGAAAACAAAAGCGGGAACATTAATGGGAACAATGATTCTGGCCCGAAGTGTACACTTGTCTTATGCTATGTAATGCGCTGTCAGTGCAGACAAAGGCGCGTTTTTTTAAAAAGATCGTAAAATATGGCCGCAGTCCATTGTATGGGGCGCTTTATTCACGACCTTTTTCCTTCCCATTTCCCTATTTTTATTCTGAAAGGATTAACAATAGTACAGGTACGGTGGTGTATTTTATAATGACTTGCATAAATTTAGAACATAACGTATTTTCTGTTTGGGATTTCCGTGACTATAAAAATGGGATGCTAATATGAATTATATTATTTATGTCTGTTTGTGATTAAATGATGTCGCTATACAGAAAAGAAAATTGCTTATGACTAGTTACCATTGAGTAATGGCTACACTCCGTATAACGCAAGCCCCAAACTCCATGAACGCATGGAATGGAGTTACTCTCAATAGGTTGTTCCATAGAACGTTTTATCGACAAAATATCACTCGCGCTTATAATAAGCTTTTCATTTATTTAGAAGTACGTCCCAAATCGTTATAATTATTCTTTTAGTCTTTCTGCAACGAAAAACACAAGCTGAAAACTGAAAAATATTATTTTATTTCTAGAAAACTTACAGTTAGTGAAAGAAGTCCAATTAAAAGTTATCCAGATCCACATATCCAGTCAGATCAACAGATCGAGCGCCATATTCAGTCAAATCGAGCCAATTTCCACCAATATCGATGTAAATATTGACTTGCATAATTGTAATACATGTTGTGTGTGTTCGGACGATTCTGTTGAATGCTCTATGACAGTCAAACATCAATTATAACTGCGCAATACACATACACGCTATAACGATTAATATGTCGAGTGGGTTGGACAGTTACTATGTGTTGTCGAAACATTTCTCAAAAGCTTTTGGAGGCGTGTGTGATGGGTTTATTATGGGCTATAGAATATCAGCCAATTGTATAGACATTTGAACAGCTGGGATTTACTGATTTGTACCTATGTACATTAATCGGTATCTATGTTACGGGCAACTGTGATTAACTGGGCATTATTAATAAGGACCGGCCATTATTAATAATGCCCAAGAGCGATGGGCAAAGTGATTAATTTATCATTTTGACCGGCCATTATTAATAATGCCCGACGGCCCGTGGTCCATGTAATAAGTCAGTGTTTGAGATAGCATCATCGGTCTAAATTTTAAAGTTTAAAAGTTGTTTTCTTTAATACTTGCCCTGCATAGGTCGACCACCATGATGGGTCCTAATTAGTATTATAACTTTATGTCCCTGTACGAGCTCACTCGACAATTTTATGCTGAGGCCCGCGATCATATATACTTACGTTTATACATTATTGTGTGCACATTACTGTAATAATGTTAGTTCAATAAAGCTGCTTGGTGAATACACATGTCGGGGTTTTTCTTCCACATTACACATAAGAATTCCCGGCGCACAACGCACCTCAGCGGTAGGACTCCACATATTTTTGACGCACCTCAGCGGTAGGACTCCACAGTCCCAGAAGTCCGAATTTGGGACATGAGGAGCGTAGACCGAAGGCCGGCGGAGCTCCGACGACATGGTTGACGGGAGATAGGGCGACTGCTTTTTTTTTTTAGACCGCCCGATCCGACAATCTGTTTAGTGTAATTTATATTTTTACATAATGACATAGTGTTTGATAAGTAATATTTTTATCTAAATAAAAGTAGGTAACTACTATCGTACATCGGAGTTTTAAACTTCGGAGTTCCGTAATACAGTCAACTACTGATGTTCAATAGTTTATTTTTTGTTAACTTTTCATGAAAATTTTGTAAGTTTAATTTCATTTAATAAACAAAAACACTACAGTTCACCTATTTTATTACTTTGCCCAAGATAGGGTGGACATTATTCATAAGGGCCGGGATCACATTGCCCTATTGAGTCGGGCATTATGAATACAGACCGGCCATTATTAATAGTGCATGGACTTATCAAATTGCCCGTAACATCTACATAACGTAACATCACGCCTATAATACCCGAAGGATTAGGCAGGGGTGTACCCATTAGTACACCCACACATTGCACCAGTTATGTTAAGTCCCATGTAATAAATGGCGAGCCTATTGCCATCAACCGGGCACAATTCTAGACTCCATGGCTGCTCTGAGACATTCCTAATGGAACTACACAATGACAGTTTGCCCGACCCAGGAATCGAACCTAGGACCATGCTCATGCTTAGCAATCGCGCTTGCGACAATTTCTGACTACCTGTTTGATCTAGTCAATGAGGTAGTCAAATTGGTATTTTTTCAAACTTATACCTTCATCTGTTAGCGAAGTAGTCAACGAGGTAGTCAAATTGGTATTTTTTCATACTTATACCTTCATCTGTTAGCGAAGTAGTCAACGAGGTAGTCAAATTGGTATTTTTTCATACTTATACCTTCATCTGTTAGCGAAGTAGACACAATAGTTAAACATTGGCGTCAGGCCGATTCGGTCGGGGTTCACAGACGAAGGGTTCATTATAAAAGTAAAAGTAAAAACAGTTTGACAGATCTTCAGGGGCAAATGGGTGATCCTGATCTGAGTTAGGACATAGGATAATTATAATCCTAGTAGTATGACCTCTTGGTGGTCATAACCGCGGTCAAGTTAATAATTGTGCGGTCAGTCACCGCGGTAGCTGTGACTGCTCCCCATCAGGTGGGGAGTCGCCTATAGCACAGACTTCTGCAAAACAACAGGTAAAACAGTTCGTTGGCATTTCAGAGACAGCAAAACCGTCTCAAGTGAATATACAGGCACCTCAGAGCAGAATTAAACAACACTGCTTCTCAGTAATAGCTGGGAGTATTTCCCTAAGCGAGTTGCTTTCCACGGAGCTGCAATTGATACAAAACCTTTGACATTATTAAACATGATAATATTGAAAAGCAAAGTTAAATTGTTTACTGTTTTAGTAGTTGAAAATAAGGACCGTTTTAGTAGAATCAAAAATCTAGATTTGTAGGTGTTATTTTACTACCTAATACTAGCGATTCTAGCGATTGGATTTGTGCTCCGTTGATGGCAATAAGCTCGCCCCTATTAAATGGGACTTAAACATCTGTCAAAATGTGGGTATACTTATGGGTTTTTTTTACCTATCCCCTCGGGAATTACAGGCGTTAAGTATGTTATGTTATGTTACTAACTTACGATTAACCCCTGTTTTGCTAAGTTCTATCTACATCTGCCGTAATGTATTATTATACACCATATCATAGTAAACTCTCTGGAATTTTTATATTTTGGTCTCATCATTCATCATTTCAGCCAAAAGACGTACACTGCTGGACATAGGCCTCCCCCAAGTGTCGCCACATTGACCGGTCCCGTACGACTCGTATCCAGCGGATTCCCGCAACCTTCACCAGGTCATCGGTCCCCCTAGTGGGAGGCCTTCCAACGCAGAATTTTTCGGCCCCATCGGTCATCCGATCTGCGAGCAATGTGCCTGCCCACTGCCACTTAAGTTTGGCAATTCTTCGGGCTACGTCGGTAACCTTGGTTCTCTTTGTTCTCGTTAATTTTGGTCTAGTAAAAGAATAACGCGGTCACACAGAAAACACAAAAAGTTACTTGATTTTCTACTATTTATAGATTCAGAGAAGTTTTTAAGCGAGTTAATCAAATTCTCTTCAAAAATTCGACGTCAATGTTTTTCATTTCAAAGGCGACCTCTTTTGGTAGTGAATCGAAGTTAATCAAAGCTTTTGGGATGCCTGACTTTATAATCAAATCAGATCACTGTTTCAGATATTCCTGGGTCGTGACTAGTTAACGCTCAGGATTTTCCGCACAGTGACCAAGAGTAATAAAGACACTTTTGTTCTCTTCTACTATATTGTTTATTAATTGGTTCCAACGTTCTGCATATTTTTGAGATTTAGACTTTTCCATTTTTCCGTGGATTTCAGCGTAATTCTTGATTTTTTAATTTTGACGTCCTATAAAAAATAAACGTCCCAACACTAGTACCTACTGATCCGTAGGAGCCGTTTGTGGAAAAAAATGAAATAATCATTAATGGCACCTGCGAAAAATATTGATAGGTGTCGTATGTGGATTACCTCAGGTGCCGGTTAAAGCGGGTGCCCAATGTGGCATACGTCGTCGCTTTGTTTACTTTTAACCGACGCCGACGTCAAAAAAGAAGAAGTTATTTCGCCATGTTATGATTTCATCTCATATAATTTGGACAAACCTATTGCCATCAATCGGACACAAATCCAAAGTCTGGGCTGTTAAGTTACTGAGAAATCTTTCAAAAACTACTAAAACGTCCGACCTGGGAATCGAACCCCACATCTCATGCTCATGACATTATTGTCATGCTAGCGCTAGCAACCTACACGAACGAGTTAGTTTTATAAGACTTTTTATTTACAATGTTTTTAGTTTCAAGGGCGTTCATAGAAATATAGGTATATTATAGTGAAACTTATATTTGTCAAATCACATCCCAGCATCCAATACTCTGCTTGTACGTCTACAATCTCCGCTCTTTCACTTCACGGTATGCTAAACAATTATGTCTTGAAGAAACTGCTTTTGTTTGTCCCGTGCCAAGAGTAACGCAAACTTAAACACGTGTTTTATTGTTATTGTTGTTGGTATGTGTTTTATTGTTAATGTTGTTTCTATGTTCTGGCAGTTTTATTTTGAATTTGATTTGAGTTCATGTCTTTAAGGTTAACTACTTGGCGTTGAAGTTCTTTATTTTGAGTCGTAAACACCTAAAAGATGTAAGTATCGTTGCTCAGGTTGAAGGAATACATCGTGAGGGAACCAAACCAGCGTACCTGAGAGATATTTCTCGACGGCATGTAAAACCAAGTCAGAGGCCCATGGGGTGCAACAAAAACTCTAAAACAAGGTTAGGTATTAACCTGCAAAAAAATAGGTTTAAATAAACAGGTGATTGGCTCTTGTATAAATTCGTTTAGTAAAGTTACAAAGCAGGAACTCTATCATTAATCGGATCATTTAAACCACAAACATAGATTCTTAGAAAATATCTTATAAGTATCGTAAACGAACATACTGTAAACATTTGGACTTTCAAAACATACATACTTCAAATCCAACGAATGGTATAACTAGACAACATCATCATATAACCACAAATCTAATAACGAAACTAAATCCAATTTTCTTTTGTTACAGCATGCAACAGGACGTACATGGGAGACGTGGGCCGCACATACGAATTAGAGGTCCGGAGACCTCGAGAGGACCACCTCCCTTTCGTCTGCCATCTAAACTTCACCGCCACAGGAGGAAACTATGGCGACATTATACAGGTATTTAGAAATGCGGACGTGATCCGAATCCTGAAACGGACCTCCGTCAAACGGATCGGTCTGAACTAGTATGTGATTGTAATCTGAAATAGGAAGATTGTATTTTAGTGGACGGGTTGGGTTGAATTTTGATGTGAAGGTATTGGTATTGACGTAAAAGTGGTAGGATTATGAAAACGAGTGATGAAAGTTATTTTGTTTGTTTCGGCATAACCGGGTAGCATATCGAGTATAACATTATTTATGTAGATAAAAATGTCCAGAAAAAAAAACGGCTCGCCTTGATCTGAGCCGTTCCAAATAACGTACTGCAACTTCAGATGCTGCCCAGAATTCATTTGTCAATTGGGCATGACCTATTATATGAAAGTCAAATATATAAAGGGTGTAAGACACCGTTTAACTAAGCCGAAAGGCACTTGTTTTCCTCCTCATTGCGATCATTTTTTTGTTCTACACCATACCTGGGAACCTTCTAGTTACGGAGATATTGGGGGTCATAGTTCCAACTTTTTGACAAGTATTTTTTTAAATACAAGTTTTTAATCTAAGATTTTTACTTTATACTCCACGACCCGGGGATGGATTGAATAGTACTATTCAATCCATCCATCAGCACAATGTTTTGATTGCGTTACATTGAGTTCTACCACAAAACATGATTTTGCACCCCCAGCAATAATTTTTGCGTAAAGTTACTTAGTTTGATGTACAGAATGCTTGGTTGACGGCTTCTTGATGAGGTCTTTTACACCCTGATGTACTAACTGCTTCGGTTCAACTTCCTGAAAAGAAATAGTTTAAGCGTGACAATAGACAACTACGGAAACTAACATAACGCCTGTAATCTATACGAGTACTTTAATATTATAAAGCTGAATAGTGTTTGGTTGAACGCGCTAATCTCAAGAACTACTAGTTCGAATTGAAAAAATCTTTTAGTGTTGGATAGCTCATTTATTGAGGAATACTGCAGGTTATATAACATCACGCTACAACCAACAAGAGCGGAGCATCAATGAAAAATGTTGCAAAGACGGCAAAAATATATTTTTTATGATAAATTCACGCGACGAAGGTCGCGGACAACAGCTATTTTTTAATAAAGCTTTATTATATACTTATTTCAATTATAGTCTCTCTGTCTAGGCAAATAATTCTGGGTCACAAGATTACAAATAACTCTCAAAGCCTGTCAAAACATCAGTTGAAACCGCGTTTGACATGATTAAGGTAGCTAATATATAATAATATTCCCAAAACTCTATTTCGGATTCTTGGAAAAACGTCAGAAATACGAATTATATTAGTCTAATAATCGGACTCTTAAATAAAAGATGAACTAATTTTTATAATTACTGGGTTGCCAGTATAATGTTAAAGTTCAGGAATTTTTTATACAGAATAATTCTTACTCGGGTCTGCTGAAGCCAAGAAAAATGATACCTAATCCGGGGGGATTCATAGACCAATCTATATAAGAACACAAATTTGGTGTTGTTCCACAAACACAGAGGCTAGTGTCCTGCTATCTGTACGACTCGGGAACTTTCAGACCAGAGAAAATTATAGGCTATGGCAGCAGACAGCGCTTAGATTGCGATACATGCGTCATGTTCGTGAACGGGCGGTGTCAGTTGGGACTGGTCATCTCTTAGCTGCCCCGGTTCATTTTAATTACTTTATTTTTTGATTGTTGATTTAATTTTTTACTCTGGACGCTCTTAATGTGCACGTCTTACTACATCGTTCTCACATATAAGTATAATCTCTACATGAATGATGTAGGTAACCAAGATTTTGTAACAATATTTTAATTTAAAAGAGTGACCATGGAGTTTCTTGCCCATTCTTCTCCATAGGATCTCTATGTAAACTGTGACACTAGGGAATGGGCAACTACAGTACTTTCTTAAGTTATTATGCCTTGTGACTGGGACTGTAGCTTTGTTTTTTTTTTTTGCATTTTTGACATTCAAAAGTGCCGTAATGGTCTAATTGAAATAAATGCTTTGAGTTTGAGTTTCAGTTTGAGTTTGATCCCAGTCTATTCGAAAACTTTGATGATTGTTGTTGATAGCGACATTGTTAATAAATCATTTTATACTTATTTTAGCTTACATTTAAATCACTCTCTAAGCTTAATGTTAAGTCGCACTTGCCTAGATTGATACGTGGATGGGTGACCACCTATAACAGTTTGAGTTTTCTAAGCCGTTGGCCCCGACTATCATTATTTTGTAGATCTTTGATACTCGTTACAGGTAGTCAAAGGCCGGAAAGTCTAACAAAAAGTCTTACCAAGGGGTATCGTATTATGCCGGGGTTGCGGGACTATCTATCATCTATCATGGGGTTTTGGTTTCCGCACTTAGTCCCTAAAGTGGACCATTGTGCGTGAGCCGTGGTGGCCGTTCACTCCAACCAGCCCACCTCCCTCCAGAAGCAGATTAAACTTCCCGGTCTTCTCAGGGCGTCCGCAAGGGATCTTGGTGTTCCCAGGGTCTCCTCGCGAATCTTGGTAACGCCAGTGCACTCGAGGAGCACATGCGCCACCGTTTCCTCCGCCTCCATGCATGCTCTGCACAGGGGACTGTCAGTGATTCCTAGGGTGTGGAAGTGTTTATTTAGTGAACAGTGTCCAGTGATGGTCCCCGCCACCAGTCGTAGGCTATCTCTGTCCAGGCGCAGAAGGCGCCTGGTCAGCTTTGTGTCCAGGGATGGCATAGCTTCCTTGGATTGCCTACACCCTGGTGCCGAGGTCCACCATTTCTCCGCTTGTATTCGAGTGTGTTCCCTTAACCAGCTTCTTAGTTGCTTGAAGGGAATAGGCACAATGGGCTCGGGTCCGTAGGGTTGTGTGCTGGATCCTCTTCTGGCAAGTTCATCAGCCGCATCGTTCCCAAGTGATCCACTGTGACCTTTGATCCATTGTAGTGTTATCGTGTTATGGTTTAGTACCGTGATTCGTTCTAGGGCATTATGGCATTCTAGTATCAATCTCGACGTTATCTGATTACTCTTTAAGGATTGAAGAACTGAGGCACTGTCGGATAGTATTCGAATATTGGTATCCGTAACTTCCCTGGCCTCTATAGCGTGTGCCGCTTGGATGATACCCACACACTCTGCTTGGTAAACAGAGTTGAGTACTCCAAGGGGTTTGGCTATTTTAATGTTTAGGTCGTCGGAGAACACCCCGAAACCTGTCCCGTCGTCGGTTTTTGATCCATCAGTGTAGATTCTTAGCTCTTTCGTACCTGAGTAGTCATACAACTCCGCTGTGAGCTCTATGTTGTAGTGTTTTTGAAAGCAGTGGGTCTTCAAGATTCTGTCGCTGGGTGATGCCATCATGGGCTGTTCTTTGATAGCATCTTCTCTGATGCGTGTGTGTTTAATTCTGGAATCGTTCCTTAGGGTGCCAGATACTTCGAGTCTGAAAGTCGCTATGGCCGCCTCCTCTCTTACTACGAGGTGTAGAGGTGGTAGCCCCAGCATCGCCTGTAAGGCAGCAGTGGGGGAAGTTCTCATGCTGCCGGTGATTGCTACGCAGGCAAATCTTTGTAGTTTCTCGAGATCCTTTTGGGTCGTACTTAGGTTGGTCCTGGGCCACCAAACTAAAGAGCCGTATGTAATGATTGGTCGGATAACTGTGGTGTATAGCCAGTAGGTGATTTTGGGGCTTATGCCCCAATTTCTCCCGAGGAGTCTCTTACATTGCCATAGGGCTATACTGGCTTTTGTGATGATGTATTCGGTGTGTTTTGCCCAGTTCAGCTGCTTGTCCAAAAAAATACCCAGGTATTTGGTTTCAGTCGATAGGCTTAGGGTTGTCCCAAAGAAGCTTGGTAATTGTAACGTTGCCAGCTTCCTTTTCTTTGTGAAGAGGACGAGTTCGGTTTTGGTAGGGTTCACTGCTAGTCTGTATTCCTTGCACCAGTCTTCTACTATCCTTAGGGCTTGGCGCATAAGGTTGCATAGTGTGTTTTCGTGTGTGCCGTTTATTATTATGGTCAGATCATCGGCATAGCCCACCGTGTAGTAGCCTCTGCTGTTGAGACGTTTGATGAGGCTGTCTACTACGAGGTTCCATAGTAGTGGCGAGAGGACGCCACCTTGGGGGCAGCCCTTCGCCACTATTGCTCTGGTGGTGTCGTTTACCGTAACTTGTACGGCTCTTAGTCGGAGCATGTTTGTGATCCATCCTCGCAGGGTCGAGTCCACACCGTGTTCCTCAAGGGCTGCGTTGATGCTATGGAAGACGGTTTTGTCAAAAGCGCCTTCTATGTCAATGAAGACGGCTAGTGAGGAGCATTTGTGGTCCACTGCACATTCGATCTTGGAGATCACACTGTGCAGCGCGGATTCTGTTGATTTTCCTGAGGAATACGCGTGTTGTTGTTTGTGGAGCGGTCGCTCCCGAAGAGGTCCGTCCCGAATGTGTCGATCACAGAGCCTCTCGAGGGTTTTCAGTAGGAAAAACGTTAGGCTTATTGGTCTGTACGCTTTAGGTTGTGTATAATCTGGTTTGCCTGGTTTAGGGATGAAAATTACTTTCACCTCTCGCCATGCAAGTGGTATGTATTTCTGTGCTATGCAGGCTCGGTAGATGGCGGTCAGCCACGGCGTTAGGACGTCTACTCCCCATTGTAGCAGGGCGGGGAAAATTTCGTCTAAGCCTGCGGATTTATATGGTTTAAAAGTCTTTATTGCCCATTTTATTCTCTCTGCGGTTACTATGGTGCGGGCTCTGGCCCAGTCTTGATCATTTGGTGTGTGCGTTGGCTCACTTGCCCAGGTTCTGTCCTCAGAGAGATTGCAGTCTGGGAAGTGGGTTTCCAGAAGGATTTTACTTGTTTCGTGGTCCGACTTGGTGTAAGTGTTATCTGAGGTTTTCAGCGACCCGAGGGTGCGATCCTGATCGGTAGATAGGATCTTTCTCACACGCGCGGCTTCGCTGTTCGATTCAATTTCTTCGCAGAACTTCCGCCAGGCGGCCCTGCTGGCATTCCTGACTTGTTTTTTGAAGGTGTATTGTGTTTTCTTGTATGAGTCCCAGTCTTCTGGTAGTCTGGAGTTTTTGGCTCTGTTGAATTGTTTGCGCATGGTATGCCTGAGCTTACTAAGTTCCGCATTCCACCAGGAGTTACCCTTGCTCTTGGTGCTTGGATCTTTTAATTTGCAGCAGGCGTGGTAGGCTTCAATTATAAATTCTGAGAGTTTTGTCACGGTTTCTTCAAGTTGTTTGGGGTCTGTTAGAGCTTTGGGCGTTTGGTGCTGCGTTAGTAGGGAGGCCAACAGCCGTTTGTAGCCGGGTACATTGGTACGGCGTGGGTTGCGTCTAGGATCAGGTTTTTTAAAACTAGCTACTAGTGAGAAGCGAATCCTTCTATGGTCAGAGCAGGAAGGCTCGTTGGATACGTGCCAGTCAGAGATGAGTTTTGCCGCGTTTTCCGAAGCCAGCGTTAGGTCAATGATCGTTTGTCCGCGGGATGTGACCCAAGTGGGTTCCGAGCCGCGGTTTGCGATGTTAAGGTTAGTGGAGAACAAATATGTGCATAGTACCTCACCTCTATTGTTGGCTTTGGTGCAACCCCAAAGCGGGTGATGGGCGTTCGAGTCCGTGCAGATGACCAGGTCCAGGTTGGCATCTTCACAATACCTTACCAGGTCGGCCATACCTTTTGGTGGGCAGTCTTCATCCTCGCCTGGCATGTATACCGAGGCCAGGACGATATCAGGTGCGTCGCCGTCGGTTTTGATCCTGACGGCTGTTAGATCTCTGGAACATAATTGCGTGAGTGTGGTGGTGGGAAAATCTTTGGGTATATAGGCACAGGTTCGTGGTTTATCTGTGCCCTGTGTGTCGAGGATCAGCTTACCTCCAATGTTACCAAGGCCGCATATTCTGTTATTACGGATCCAAGGCTCTTGGATGAGTGCAATGGTTCGGGGTTCCATCTCCAGTGCCCTGCGCAGGCAAGCAGTAGCCGTCTGGCTATGCTGGAGGTTGGTCTGGATGATATTTAGGGGACGGGATGTGGGAGGCAGGTGGGTGGAATTAGGGAGAGATGGATCCATCGGATGATTCTCCCCTGTCCTCCAGCCCGTGCTGGTCTTCATTTGGTGCCGGTGACGATAAGAGCAGCTGCTCCGTCCACCCTGGTGGTGAGGATGGCATCCTCACAGCGTCAGCATCAGCCATCGCCGTTCTGGCCATCTCCTCCTCCAGTTGCGTCATCGTCAGGTCAAGTTCAGTCGGTGCCGGTTTCGTCCGTTCAGTGTCATTGTCAGTCTGGGTGTCGGAGGGATGGGTTTTGGGGAAAAAGCGCACGTATATCGACCCAAGTAGGTACGATATCCGTCGCTCCCTCCCCAAGGCCTTTTCGGCCTCGTCCGGTGGGATACCCAGGGTCAGATAAGTCCCGTAGTTATCCCCACCGACCGATGTCGCCCTGTACAGGGACCATCTACCGATGGCGTACCAGGGGTTCTGGCAGGTCAATATTGTCTGGAGCAGCTCTATTTCCCCGGTTGCGGGACTATTCGAAAGAGATACCGTGGCCCCGGAACACAAAGGGCGATGAAGGAACATGGATGGGTTTTAGTCAGTAAAAGTCTGACACTCCCTCCTGCTCCGCCCAGAGCGGGAGGGGTTATTTGATGATTTCCCATCCGAAAAAAAAAAAAAAAAAAAAGGGGTATCGTATTACACAGTACTAGCTGGGTTGTGGAGGTCAGATAGGCAGTCGCTTTATGTAAAATACTTGTATTCAGCTGCATTCGGTTAGACTGGAAGCCGACCCCAACGAAGATGGGAAAAGGATAGACAGATGATGATGATTTACATCACAGTCCAAATCACAGTGAACTTTATGTTAATCATGATAGGGTTGCTATTGGGTAGCTGCCACTGACAAATCTGCCAACACAGTGATCTTTTTCAGGGTTCCGTACCCGAGGGGTAACCAAAGGGTATTACTAAGCCTCCGCTGTCCGTCCGTCCGTCCGTCCGTCTGCCTGTCACCGGGCTATATCTCATGATCCGTGATAGGTAGACAGTTGAAATTTTCACAGAATGTGTATTTATGTAACAACAAACACAAAAAAAAAACAGAATAAAAATAATATTTAAAGGGAGCTCCCATACAACAAAGGTGAAGTTTTTTGCCGTTTTTTGCTCGATATTAATAACGGCAAAAGGTAGAGGCCTGAAATATTCACAAAATATTTAGTTGTATAAATATGCACTTTAAAAATAAATAGTGAAATTGAAATTTAATAAATATTTAAGGATTTATACAAAAAACGTGATTTTTTTGCTGTTTTCTCTAATGTTGTATAGGTAATGGTACGCAACCCTTCTTGCGCGAGTCTGACTCGCACTTGGCCGGTTTTTCGTGTTACAATAAAAAGCTTGCTGAGGTAACTCGACTGTGGTAGGATTGTTAAACATGATCAACGGTCAAGAATCTCTCAAACTTCGTAGATTTAAATTTAACTTCTCCCAGTTTTCGTATTATTTATAATCGATCCATCATTATTTGCCTCAATATGCGGGGGTAGACATCAAATTGCGCCACCATTCCTGAAATAAGATACCTACGCTATTCCGTTTTCGTTCTATAAGAATGGAACGTACGCGTCATCTATATTTAGGGATGAAATTGAAAAGGAATCGATTCGACAAACGAGCTCATTAAAATATACGCTTCGTAGAACTTACTGTCTTATTCTTGTGAGGGTTTAAGTTCTTGTTCTTAAGTTCGTCGGCGATCATTAGGGCGATCTTCATTTTATTTCCTGGAGGGTATTGTGCTTGTTTACAGCCACAGAAGTACTTAGTTCCCCGTTTCTTATATAGTGGTCATACGCCAGCATGTCATAGGTACTAATATGACCAGCGCGATTTTTTATCTCGAGTTTGCACACCTACCGATTCATGGATAAATATATCATCACAATCTTCCTGCCCTTTGCCCTGTCTACTTTGGGTTAGCGCTACACATAACAAAAAAAAAAAAATATAACAATTTTTTTTTTTTTTTTTAATTTATTACTAATATTTTTTCTTTCTTTCTTTCTTTCTTATCTTCTTCCGACCATCCATTCTTTCTTTGGCCATCCTCTTCCTCTCCATACATCAATATTCATATCTATCACTCTTTTAGTCACTTATGTGTTTGGAACACATGGAATAATGTATCATCATCTGCTTAGCCTTTTCCCAACTATGTTGGGGTTGGCTTCCAGAACAATGTATAATACCTACACTAATATCATAAAGAGGAAAGATTTGTATTTTTGTGTTTATGTTTGTAATGAATAAACTCAAAAACTACTGCGCCGATTTCAAACATTCACCTTGAGTAACATAGGCTATATTTTATCCCCGTACTCTCACGGGAACGAGAACTACGCGGGTGAAACCGCGTGACGTCCGCTAGTTAATAATATAAATGCAAAAGTATAATTATCTGTCTGTTAACTTTCCACGCCATCATGGCACACAGAAGGTCATAAACTGGGTTAGGACAGAATACTTTTATTCTATATCTTTATATTTTATACAATACTCTTTTCTTACCAGACCCGTGGAACGCGCGGGTGATGCCACGGGCATAAGCCAGTGTAACTTATTATTTGAATTTCTTTATTGTTTACAAAAATGGCTAAATATTAAAATGAAACGTAAAATATTTATACAGTTAGCGTGGATATATCAACGACTAAGACTGACGTAAACGTTCAAAATAGACGACACAAAACGCATGGCCGCAGTACGCCTACGCCAGAGCTAACAATGACCATTATAGTCTTGGACCCCGGCACGCATTGTGAGGAAGTTCCTCACTCTGGTTCTCTAACTACTGTTGCCATCTCCCTGTGGGTGGAGCACTATTTTATGATATACTATTTTATGTTTCATGTTCCTCGATTAAAAACTCAACACAATCTAAAAACAGGTAAAAATAAACATCTAATAGGTGCAAATAGGTTTTCATAAGATGTTTATTTTTCATCATTAAAATAAAATAAAATTGGGACTGCATTATTATCAGCCATCTCTTTCAATATTGAAACCCATATCATTGGAATCCACAAAAGATAATATACCGTATTAGATTAAGAATGACGTTACTTAGCAAACCATGCATTGTCATGTTCAATCGGAAACCGGGACGTGGGTCATATTAACTTCTAAGATTTTTTACATAGATAATTACGGGCTAGTGCAGCTTACAAAAAAAACAACAATCGGGGCAGTCTTTGGGGACTGCCGATAGAAGTGAAAACAAAAAGTACACAAGCCCCTCCCCAGTCGTAGCACTGGTTATGCCCCGCGCATGCCTATGTGGTGCTACGCCGTAGCAGATAGCCTACGAGTGCTACGAAACGTGACCGCACGTTACGTCAAGTGACGATACGTTCAATGTTTTTCCTTCACCCAAAAAGTGCTCAACGCGCACACTCAGTGTCACTCAGTTTTCACTTCAAAAATATTTTTGAGATAAAACCAACAGCAAATTCTAATCAAAACCCTTGTCCACAGCTAACATTCGACACGTTTACGGTGGGGAAGTTTGTGTCGTTCACCTCAGACGGCTGTCCTGACGGGCACATGACGATCGTGGAGCGCTCCCCGTCGCCGCCTACAGGACAATGGTGTGGCTCAGCCTGGGGGTACACTGTGTACTTCTCAGAGTCAGATTCTATTAATATGACGCTGAGATTGGATAGGTTGAGTCAACAGGTGAGTTGGATGTTTTGAGTGGAATTTGTGTGTAAAACTGTAATGGTCACATTGGGCACTGTACTATTTGATTATCAGACAGTTAAATTACTTGTCAAGTAACGTTATGGGTCATTCAGAAATATTTATCATATTCTTCCTGTTAAGTAGATATATTATGTTACTGAGCCCGTATATTGGTAAATCTTAGGATTTACCAACGTGAGTTAGATAATGTAAAGTAAGAGTTTGAAATGAACGATAGTCACAGAATAGTTCTGACTTTTACCATTAAGAGTTGGTATTAGGGTTTCCTGAAAAATCTTAGGATTTGTCGTAGTTCGGGCTTTTACAGTAACAGATATAGTCACGGAAACAACAACCTGGCGTGTTACATACATTTCATACAATAGGCGAGATGACAAAAAAAACTAATTAGTCCGTCAGATAGATTTCCAAAAAATACTGGACACATATTTTTTCTTTTGTTACGTAAACCAAAATTGAAGAAGATAATAATTATGACGCTTTTGAAATTCTCAATACGTCACGCCTAGGTATAATTTTTAGCTAGTTCATGACGTCACGAGCCACTCCCGAGTTTTGATGCGTTTTGTCTTTGTCAATATTCATTGATTTACAAAAACAAATAAATATGTGTCCATTATTTTCCAATACTCTGACTGACGGACTAAATAAATTTGCAATTTTTTGATACTGTCGTCATGCCTTTTGCTATAGAATGACTGTTGCGAATTCATAATCCGAACAATGAAGGTTGGTAGTCACTATGCTGAACAATTATTTTCCCTGTCATAACATTTATAAACAATAAGTAGTTACGTATCTTAGTTTTTATGTATCATACACATAATAATTCACCTGTGTGATGGTACTTAGCCGAGACAATACGACAAAATTCGTGCGTGTTACAGCTTTTTCAAATGTTAAAAAATAAGCCCGTTGTTCTCATTAAGATTTGTCATTTTATCTCCGCCACATTTACGTTGACGTTGATTAAAATGAGCGTAAAAAGAACCAGCCTCTTCCGTGTAAAGAATTTTAAAACTGGCATGAAAAATCTCATACCCGTAGGTACATTTACAAAGGGTACACGTACGGATAAGGTTTAACATACAATTTGTTAACACAACAAACTGACACGTTTAATTAGAGTTTTTGCTCTCAGCAAAGTTAATCCTTATAAATGAACAACAGTATTTATCTTCATTAAGAGTCACTTACTAAGCATCCCTTTGTGTTGTAGTGACGTGGTGTAACTAACTACACGTTTTCGTCTGTGACTTGACTAATATTTCACATCGCCCCGCTTTTAACGGCTCGCTGCTTTCCCTTTATCTCTTGTTAGCAGCCGTATTATGTGCACTAAGGGTTGAACTTTCGATCAATTAATTAGGCGACGATTACGGACACCCTCCCGGGACCGCAGGATAAGGATACCTCCCTATTACAATAATGTTATTGGGTACCGCCTTAATTCCTTAATTTAATAACGGGAATTTCATTTCGGAACCATTTAATACATTTCGGATGGCTCCCTAAATTTTGTTAATGCGCTTCGCCTTTTATCTCTTACTGATATTTCCCTTTTAAAGCGAATCTTTCGAAATAGAATTTTGCTCTTCTAATTGATTAATGACTGTTTCCTAATACGACAGAAGTTGCAAATTTTAGATTACTTTCAGTTATGTTTTTGAGTGCCTCTTCTGAAAGTTTTGTTGGTAAATACTTTAATTAATCAATTAATGTTCTGTAAATAAAACAAATCTTGTTGAAGTTAATTGGGACGGCAACAATTTTCCATTTTATTTAACTCAAATAAACAACGCGAATCTGTCACAAAAATCCCCTTTCTGAAATAATTTCCACCAATTACCTACACATTTTCATCTGCACAAATTCTGACACCCCTATTTGATCACAGGGCGTGGGCTACAATTTCGACTTCAAGCTGGCTTACAAGTTTTTAAGGCGAAGTGAAGCGAGATTACGATACGGTAATGCTACTGTCGGCGCGTGGAGAGGAGAGAGGGTACCTGGGACCTACTGCGACAGAATACTGAGTGACTGCGACCTTAAGGCTTGTCGCATCCAGTCACCGAACTTCCCTGGCGTTTATCCCCGCAACGCAACTTGTACATACCGCATTGAACACACCAAGGTAAGCAACGGAAATGGGATTTTCTTTTTGCGTTTGTGTATTCTTGCGTTCGGATACGAGAAACCAGTGATGTGATTGGTTACGAGGAGTTTGAAATTGGAATGTTAACGTGTTATTTTTCTTTTTTGGCATCGGTATTAAATTTTGTAGGTACATTTATTTAATCTTTAATTTCGAAAGTAGAGTAAACGTAACGTAGTTGGCGCTGTTCTAGGAGCTTTTTCACCTAAGTAACGTGGCACGTGATCTGCCACGTAGCTTGCCACTAGCTTCCACATTCAAAGTAATTGCATGGAGTAGAGCCCATTCGCGTGGCACGACCCTCTGGTCGTGCCACGCGAATGGGCTCTATGGGCTCTAGCACGATTTTTGATGACTTTTTATGTTAGATTTTTTAATCGAAAATATAATTATTTATAGCATTTCAGTTACATTGAGTGATCATCTATCTATAGAAATGAATCAATTCTTAAAATTATAAAAATACATATTATATTATGTGAAACGAGTATTTTTAATTTAAAAATCGACCTGTTTACGTTACGTTTACAGCGCGCAGTCGTGCTAGGGCCTCTAACTTGCTACAACGAACGTGACAGTAACGTGATATACTTATAGTAGTATGTTGTAACAGTACTTATAATCACGTTATGTATTCACGTTGCTTAGGTGGGAACAGCACCTTAGTTACTCTGTTTGCGTCTAGTAGTTGTATTGTTATTAGTACAGAAGCGTATCTATTGTTCTATTTGAAAATAGAACAACTACGTTACTATATTGTTAACTTACAAAACAATAGGTACTATTATACTTAGGTAAGTAAAGATAATTTTCAACGTAGATTCAGGTTAGATATTTCAGTAAAGCATTAAATATGAAGCCATACCTACATTGCGTCATCATTATATGCATTATTTTACCCACAATAAAAGGTTTAGGGTTAAAACCAGAGAACAAAGCAATTAAAAAAGTGCTTGTTCCTGGTTTTGTTTAGAAAATAAATCGTAAGCAAGAGATGTGTAATGTCGGCTTTGTGTGGCACTTTGTGTTAATATTTAATATAAAATTCACACCAAACAGCGTAACTGTTACACCTGAAATTTACATAATAAATGTCGGATGCGTAAGGGTTAGAAGTTTTTTCGGTAAACAAAAATTTACTTTGGCTGCTTGCGGACAGAGTTGAATTTACTTTGATGTTTTCCTTTGCAGATACCAGCAGATAAACATGTTTTACTAGCAGTAAGACAAACGAATAGTCACAAAATACATATCAAGGACCAAATAGTAAAGTACGACAGGAGTCAGCGCGTCTTGAAGTAAGTACACATAAAACTTCTGTTTCCTTAGTACCGTGAGTGTTCAGTTTTGTTGGTTGACGGAACTACTGTTCGTTATTCTTTCAAATTATACGTATAATCATTCGTGGGTTTTGAGACTTAATTGTCTAAAGTAACGTTATTGAGACGGTTCGCTTTGTAAAATACTTGGATTCAGAAGTTGCAGACAATGTCCATAAGTTTTTTTTGATAATAATCAGTTTTACCTTAAATGTTTATTTTGGTCTGTGGATGGGTGACCGCCCATTACATACCGAGTTTCCTCCGTGCCTCGGAAAACACGTTAAGCCGTTGGTCCCGGCTGTCATTTGTAGATCTTTGACAGTCGTTAGCTAGTCAGAGGCTCAAAAAGTCTGACAACCAGTCTTACCAAGGGGTATCGTATTACCCGGTAGTAACTGGGTTGTGGAGGTCAGATAGGCAGTCGCTCCATGTAAAATACTGGTATTCAGCTGCATCCGGTAAAAATGAAAACCGACCCCAACATGTTGGGAAAAGGCTAGGCAGATGATGATGTTTAATTTGTATCGCAATGTAGATACAAGTAAAAAATAAACTCTTGTGAGGGGTTCCCTCGCCTCTCAGTGTTGCCATAACATTGTTGAATGTTTCACAAATGATTTTACACACTGCCTGATTTATCTTTTAAGAAACGACTATCATTAGACAGTTCCAAGATAGAAAAACATGGTTCAAAAATTAAAATTCTTGAAAATCCATGTGAATGTAACTCTGTGTGACTGTTAAATAAAATTTCACAATTCAACAGCTGAACGTATTTCAATGAAATTTGGCACACCTTCACCTGGGTAGGACATAGGTGTCGATTCTGTTGTGCACAAACTAAAGTTAATTTAGGCTATTGCCATCTTTTACTAAAAGGCAGTGCGAGAAAAGGACGGCTATAGCTATGAACTAAGTAAGAGATGTCAAACTAGTTTATGCCTTGCGCTTCACCGTGTTTTTAGTCGACATGTTTTTACGTGCACGCTTCATTTGTATAGAAATATTAGTTCCAACTAAATTTGACAGCTCTAAATTACGCCCGTCTCATTCTAGTTTTATTAGAGGGAATAAATATAGCAAAAATAAGTTTAGTTTGTGCACAACAGAATCGATACCATAGAGGACGTTTTTTACGCCGATAGTCCGTTCTTGTGGAATAATTTCCTGCCTAGTCTTACATTGTCTGTAACTAAAATTACCATGAAATAGTCTACTACTACAACCGCCAAACTGCAAAGCGTTCGCTCAAACTCCAATTTCCGAAAACCCATAAAACAACACTCCTACCTACATAACACACCATTACTCATGTCAGATGATAATCGTAATTACAACTGTAATATAGATTAATGAACCAGCTACTGTAACTGTCCAGCAAAGTTATTAGTTAACGCACTGTCTTACTCCTTGAAATTAAACCTTCATTTGTTACCCTAATAATGTTGACAAATACTGTCTGTCAGCCATTTTGTGGATGGTTATTTACGCCTGATTTGGGAACCGTCGGAGTGCGAACGAAGATGGGCAAATTAGACTTTTGTTTCTCCAATGGATTTATTGAATATCTCAGGAGATTATGCTTAGTCATTTTGGTTGAGCTTTATTGATTTTGATGTCAACTTGTTTTTGGTTTTGGATTTTAAGGTTGAAATTCGGATGGCCAATTTCGTAGATAAATGGGGCCTATCAAAATAAAACCTGTCATACTGTAATGGATGTGTAGTGTTAAGTAAAGTTAAATATTTAGTAAAGTTTTACAAGCACTCATACAAACACTCATCCATCATATTAATGTTGTCATCTACATACAATTTAATATCATAGTAGTTTCTGTCTAAAATTCTAAATGATCGACCCAAATACTCAACAGCATTCCAAAATTATCACTCAACACCACTCCTCAAGATCCCAATCTATTCTAAAACCTTAACTTGTCAAACTTAACTAATCCATCAATCTTCTAGGATTTGGGACCAGTGCAATGTCGTGCAAGATTACCTCACTGTTTGGGACGGACCCACTCGCGATTCGCCCGTACTGGTGCGCCTTTGTGGAGGCGATGCGGTTCCCGATATAGTCAGCAGAGGTCCCAATATGTTGCTCGAGTTCCATACATCGCCGTACGATAATCCTTTTCACCCGGTACCGTTGAGCTACCTGCCAGGATTCGAGCTTGAAGTACAGGTGAGGTTTTCCGATTGTGGATATTATGTGTGGGTATTGGAGACGACAGATCTGAATTTATTTTGTGCTTTGGTATGTGTGTGGTTGGGATGTGTGGAAGATTTGTGAGGCTGGAAAAGTACTAAAATAATAGTAGTTTGTTGTGTTTATTTTAGTGATAAAATACTTTAAAATAACATTTTGCGTTATAAGAATAAATGTTTATTGATCGAATAACTTCAAATTACACACAAGAGCTTAACAAAGTAGAATTATTAGTACCTAGTCTATCTGTGATCAAAGTGTTGTGTACAAAAAAATAAATTACCATTTATCATGGCGTGGCATTTTCGATCGCATAAGAAAAAAAATACAATTAAACAATTAGAAGACGCTGCTAAATCGCTACAAAAAGTAAAACTTCGAACGAAAACAAAACTCCATTTCAAATGACTCCGTCTTATAAATTGTAACAATTCCAATTGTGACTGAACGATTGCTAAGTTAAATCCATACTATGTCTGCACTGAAAAGCTGATTGCATTGCGTCCAATACAAAGCGAAATCGTTGGTACTAGTAGCGCAGTAGTTTCAAGTAAATATATGTTTTCCTGTGCAGGTGTTGTATGTGGAGAAGGATTCACATTCGTACGTGCGTTCGGACGGTCGCTGCCGTTTTGTGCTCCGCTCCTCAGACAAAACTAGCGGAGTATTGAGGAATCCGAGGCATTCGCTGCCACCGAATACCTCTTGCGTCTACTATTTTCAGGTAAATTTTGACTGAGATATTTTGTTTTGTGCAGTTTTTAGAAAATAAAATCGCTCTGTCTCGTATCTGCAGCTAGGTATTTTACTTTACGTAGAAGGAAATAACTATGCAGAATATATTTTCTTGAGGGGTGGATTTCGGGCAAAATATTTTAACCAGATTAACCTCGTAAGTTTTCGATCTCTTCAACGTATTCAGGTAGTGAATATTCACACCAATTTTTAGGCGTCAATTTTAAAACACAGACCCCGGTAAATTTATTCACGTTATAGCTGAAAAGCCGGAAAACAATATATTTTAAGTGATTTAGCCACAATGCATAAAATATGATGCGGAAATAGGCAAAATCCATCCGGTAAATAAATCCTAAAATGCCTAACAAAAAAAAAATGTTCGTTGCTATGTTTGTTTGCCGAATTAGAAGTCAAAGTCAAACAGTATTGATCTTTTTATTTATAATGATAATTTATTTTTATTGATAATTATCATTAATATAATTGAATCAAATGAGATGTTTATTAGAATACGGTAACTAATGAAGCGTATTTAATTAATATGTGTCGCTTCTAAGACAAAAATATAATTATTATAACCACTCTATAAGCTTATTATCAAAGAAAAAAAAATTTTTCAGTTAACAATATTCTCTATAGTTAATGTACAAAGATCTGCTGAATTAATTACAATACAGTAAAGACATTCATTTATTGCTTGACGACCCGATTGGCGCAGCGGTAGTGAGGCTGCCTTACGTTCTTAGGGTCCCGGGTTCGAATCCCGGTCGGAGCTAATGTTTGTGTGATGAGCATGGACATTTGTTTCCGAGTCATGGATGTTTACATGTATAATAAGTATGTATTTACAAACAAAAAGTATCTATGTAGTATATCAACTCTCTGGTGTCCACGACACAAGCCTCGTAGCTTAGTGTGGCACTAGATGGCGCTGTGTGTAATGTCCAGCGATATTTATTTATTTAATGTTGGTAGACGTATTAATAATGAAAGACCATCTAGTATTCAATTAACGCAATAAATGTGTAAAAGTCACGCAATCGTTTTCAAAATGAATATAAATATATAGACTATTGTTAAGTAATTCGTTTAAGTTTGTATCTGACATTTCAATGTGGGAATATTGAAGAGAAACAAGCTAATGGTAAAAAAAAAACATTAAACGAGGTTTTACATAGGTGTGACGTCATTTTTTTTCGTACCTTTCTTTGCAACCCCTTATAATTGATAGCCATATAATGGGGGTGCTTACAAAAGAAATGGTCCACCGTCTTTGAGAGTCCGCCATATTGGGTTTAGAATGACGTCACTTATCTAACCATGTATTGTAACGTCATTCAAACTAAAAATGAGTGCAAAATTTCAGTTTAATCTGT
This sequence comes from Xestia xanthographa, assembly GCA_905147715.2. Lineage (NCBI taxonomy): Eukaryota > Metazoa > Arthropoda > Insecta > Lepidoptera > Noctuidae > Xestia > Xestia xanthographa. The sequence continues at coordinate 16,981,421 of LR990649.1, read as the reverse complement.
TGGGAAAAACTGTTTTAAAATTCAGTTGCAAGATTGCTAGTAACAAAAGTTTTAAACCCACATGGTTAAACTGTATGTACAGCTGATTTAAAATTGTATTGAACAGCTGATGTAAAAAAAAATAAAAAAATACCAATGAAAAGTCTATGTTTGTTCGGAATGATGTACTGATGTCTGTGGCAACCATTTGGGGGGTCGATGTCCCTGTATAATTCTTTTACATGCCAGAGTGGAGGCCCATGCGCCATAGATCTACCACCCCTAGAGTTTCAAACAAAACAGCTAAGATTGTAACTGGTAGTTAAAACGATTTACGATTTCTAGGGCCGCGCCAACGAGATAGTTTGGGTGTCGTTTGTGAAGTACCATTCCGCTGGAACGGAGCCTGCTGGCTTCGATCAACAGAAAGATTGTTCATCACAGCTGACAATATGGGACGGAGCCGCCCCTGATGCTGACTTGGATCGGAAGGTAATTTTGATGATATTTTTTGTCTCTAAGTTAGTCAAAACTGTTAATCGGTCAAAACCACTTTTGACTGTAGGCGTTCAAAATCCTTTTTGTAGTTAAAATGTATTTTCTGCGTTAAATAAAAGTATGTTGTTTTAGAACGCTTCAGTCGTAATAGGGTATATGCATGATTTTTTTTTATCACTCTAAACAAAGCGTATTAACATCAGAAATAGCAAAGTGAAATTATTTTTTAAATATCTATAAAAAAATACTAAGTTATAAGCATTTCAAACTGCTGATTAGACAGAGACATCCACTACTGCGAATGACGTCATTCGCTGCATCGACGTACAAAATCCATACTAAATTCCGTTTGCCTAGAAAGAGATAGAAACAAAAGTTTAAATGCTTATAACTTTTGTGTTGTTTGGCCGATTTATGTCTTCTTTTCGCTTTTTGTCATTACGTTTATAGTACTTTAACATTCCGTATCGAAATAAAAACAAAAAAATGTATGCATATTCCCTATTACCTAGTCCTAGAATTACATGATGTTTTTCAAAGGGTCACAAAAAAAAACTTAACAACCTAATAAGTTTATATGTAAGTAGTTTTTACAAGTCATAAGTAGTTTTGATTGATTAACAGTTTTGAGAGCAGTGGTGGCCCAGTGGTGGTGGCCCCGACTCACGAACAGTAAGTCGTGGGTTCGAACCCAGACAGGCACATTACTTTGTGTAATTTATTTCATCACCACTACTCTCAAAACGGTGAAGGAAAACATCGTGAGGTAACCGGCATGTCCTAGAACCAAAAAAATCGAAGACATGTGACATCTACCAATCCGCACTGGGCCGCGTGGTGGAATATAGCCCATTCCCTCTCATAGACTTGTGTCCCAGCATTGGGAACATTAATAGGCTGATGATGATGATGAACAATTTTGACTGTGACATATAGTAGATTGGGGCAAAAAGGGTGTACGGAACTATTTTTGCTCTTGTTATCGTGACAATATTTGCTTCTGTTTAGTGCACTTAAGGGTGGGTGGTTAATAACATTAAGGCCCATTTAGATGGAGAGAGTTTCTCGAACGATTCTGGGCGAGAAATCGTACGCTACTATCGCAAGCAATAAATCGCCATAAGATTATCGTATCACAATGTTTACATACAGGCAAGAACTAAATTCTCGCCTACGATTATGTCATACGAGATTCGCAAGTAAAGTATCGCTAGGCGATAAGTTACTGCGATTGTTTACACGGCGAAAATTATAGTAAGAAGATTCTTGCTTACGAGTTCTCGACTTGTATAAACACGATCTCGTATGACATTTTATCAAGTTCATACGAGTATCGTACAAATCGGTTTGAACCGTTTTTGGGTGCGAGATTTGCCATTCGAGTTCAGTGATTACTACGGTATTGTTCTCAAAATGACACAAAAATCATTCAAATTTGGTACTGCTGATAATGTTAAGTTCATTGAAATGTATAGAAATTACGAGTGTTTGTGGGATACGGCGAATGTGAATTTAAAAATCGTGATGCAAGAAGTGCAGCTCTTGATACATTTTCAAGAGAATTGGGAGTTGAGGAATTTGGCCCAAAGGAAATAAGAGCAAAAATTAAAAAAATGAAAAAAAAACAACAAAACCTCGAAATAAAATTCTCGCTCTGTAGTTCTGTTTACACGGAGATAGATATATATTCGATGCGTTATAATGTTAACAACTGATACTAACATTAGTTAGTATCAGTTGTTAACATTATAACATCATCACATCATCACATCATCACCATCATCACCATCATCATCATCATCATTCATCTCTATTCTATTAAAGGTCTTTATTAAAAGACCTTTAATAGAATAGAGATGATTCCTGACTAAAACAATATGACTCTGTTTAGTCCGTCAGTAGATTATCGAAAAATGTGAATATATATGTTCAAAAAAAATATAAGTTGCTTATTAGACTCTTAACTTTAATTGGTACAATTGAAATAGTTCTAACTTTATTATTACTATATGAAAAAAATGTTAAAAGTGAAGCATTTTTTCTTCGAAATTTCGTAACTACTCCTAAACGGCATTAAAATTTAGTATTTTTTTTTCACTCAAATATTCGTCACGTTTTTCTTCACAAACGGTACAATTGGAATTTTGATCTAATGATTTATTAGGCTACAATTAATTATTCCATGCATTCTATAGTAACAGAATAGGCGGGTCCGTGCGCGGGCGACGGGCGGCAGTGCAGCTCGGACCGTCAGACGTGGAGGTTGTGCTGCTCTGCTCACTCGCATTATAATGCCCCGATTTTTGCATGGACGATTTAGTATTCTAGTTTTTATTCAGATGGTCATTTTGCAAGTAAGGTATTTTATTTTGCGCGCTTGGACCCTTGCTATAAGACTAATTCAGTGATTTGTATTGTGAAGTTTATTTATTTTTCGTGTACCTACCGTGTGTGCATAAATGTAATAGTTAAATTTAGATTTTTAAACTCGTGATATCTTTTGAATGGAATGTCCGAATTGGATAATTTAAAAAGTCATTTAGAGGTATTGAAGCAGTCTTGAATATAAAGTTTAAATTAAGAAACAAAATTTTATTTTGATAAGGATTAATACCACGATACAAATAAAGAGCCTTTTCTAGCGGCGACATTTCAATTCAATTTTCAACCGACTTCCAAAAAGGAGAGGTTCTCAATTCGACTGTATGTTTTTTTTTCAATAAATTAACACTTATTGTGGCATAACTATAATAGTTAGACATGTGCTGTTGTGACTCTTTCTGTAAATAATGATGCGTTCTGCAAAGTCGTAGTACATTATTTTCTTCTATCATCAATACTTTTTGCAGCGTACGCGATGTAAATATTTTAGGTATATTTTTTACACCTCGGGTTACATTATTGGAATTTTAAGGGATCCCAATTTTTTTGAAAATATAATATTTATTTATTTTATTCATTAACACATACATTTGTTTTAACAGGTAAAACCCAAGCTAACAAAAGTAGTAAATATAGCCTGTCACCCGAGGATAGTGTAGCTTTCCAACAGTGAAAGCATTTTTCAAATCGGTTCAGTCGTTTCGGAGCAATAGTATTCAATGCCAACAAACAAACAATTAAAATTGTTCGGACCGCGAACCAGCGAATCTAATGATAATAAAATAAAATAATAATCTCATACCTAGTAAGTAGGTACATTATAGTAACGATGGAATAGCAATACAATCTATAATCTTACAATTTATTTACTTTTGAGAGCATTTCAAATTGAATCTAAGGGTGCGATGGCGCTGCCGTGTGCGTTTCGATGGCGCGACCACGGCGTTTTTTTTTTAAAAAAAACAAGCCAATATTATGCAAAAATTTGTAAAAAAATATTCCCAATTTGTTAAAGTTATGGTTAAAAAATTATAAGGGTTTGAACGTGGTCGCGCCATCAAAACGCGAAGAACCACGCGGCCTTGGAAATCTTTAAAAGTAAGCCTTGCAGAGACTTGAAATTTAGGGAAATAACAGATTGAATTTGTAAAAATATAGAAAAAAATCCTAGGTTTATATTTTAGGAGCTGTAAGACTAAAACCCAATGGCTGTGCCATTGAAACGGTGAAAAACACGTTATCGCCGATATCTCGCTGAAAAAACATCGCAGAGGTCTGAAGTTTTTTGTAAAACCTAGATTTGAATTTGTCAAAATACACAAAAAAATCCTAGATTTCAGGAACTGTAAGTACGGTATCGCTTAGAACCTTCAATTCGTTCTGAATAATTCGATAGGTTGACCATGACTTATTTTTTATAGAAAACTTTACACCTATTGCATTAGAAGTTATTTTTCAAGGATTCAAAATTTAATGAAACAATAAGATACAAAAAAAAGTTTATTTCTTTAAAAACACATAAATCATTGATTGTTTACTGTCTTACACTAAGATATTTCATATATTATATTTTTAGCTGAAAAAACATCTAAATTAATAATCTGAATAATCTGTGAGTTAAGTGTATTTTTAATTAAAAATAAATAAACTAAAATGAAACAATAAGATACAAAAACAAAATAAATTTCATAAGAAATAAACATACGACTTTTCATTTTAATTTAATTTAGAATCCTTGAGAAATAATGTTTAATACAATAGGTGGAAAGTTTTCTGTAAACAAAGTCATGGTCACCGTATCGAAATATTCAAAACGTTATTACAGGGGTTATACTTATTATATATTATTTTTCCTATTATCGTTAGTTCTACATATTTAGGTATTGTTTAAAAAAAATCTAGCTAATACTTACTTTCTTCGATAAATAATCACGACTTCTTTCTAAGCGATACCGTACTACAGTTAAAGAAATAAATATATAATAAATAAATAGATTTTACAAAAAACTTCATGCTTCTACGATGCTTTTTCAGCGAGATATCGGCGATAACGTGTTTTTCACCGTTTCAATGGCACGGCCATGGGATTTTAGCCTTACAGCTCTTAAAATATAAACCTAGGACTTTTCATTGTATTTTTACATATTTCGACGTATTCAAATCTGTGTTTTACAAAAATCTTCAGACCTCTGCGATGCTTTTTCAGCGAAATATCAGTGATAACGTGTTTTTCACCGCTGCAATGGCACGGCTCCTAAAATATAAACCTTGGATTTTTTTCTATGTTTTTACAATTTTTTTACAAATTCAATCTGTTATTGACCCGAATTTCAAGTCTCTGCAAGGCTTAGTTTTAAAGATCTCCGTAGCCGCGCGGTTCTCCGCGTTTCGATGGCGCGGCTACGTTCAAACCCTTATAACTTTTTAACCATAACTTTGACAAATTCATGGTTTCGGGAATCAACTTTTACAAATTATTACAAAATCTTGTCGTAGTAGTTAAACAAAAATGCTGTAGTCGCACCATCGAAACGCACACGGCGCGGCCTCCTGCGAAGAGCGCGAGTCACACTATGCGCGCGTAAAAATGTAACGGGGAGCGCGGGGAAAATATTTAGCTCCGCCCAGATCCTCAAGGCCGTTCGCGCATACCACCGCCTTAAATTCATCATCATCATGAGTGGCCTGTTTTAGGGCCACTGTTGGATATAGGCCTCTTCAATCGCACGCTATTCACCTCCTTAATGAAGATACAGCTATAGTTGGTGCCAGTTAAGATGAGAATAGTGGTCATTGATCCACCTACATTTATTAAACTTCTTAACTTTGAAAACCAAAAATAAGCCTGTTCAAGTCTTGAATCGTCATCTATCGAGATCTTCAACATTTTTTGTAATGAAAAACGATACATGGTTTATTTGTATTGGTTCGTACGAAGAGATATTAGGGAAAGGGCAATGACCGCTATTCTCATCTTAACTGGCACCAACTATAGATGAGAGTTGCCGAGAATGATTCTCAGCAACCCTCATCCAGCTGCCACTCTGCGAAAATCTTCTAGCCTGTGCTGAGCTTCATTATATTCGACCTACTAAATACAAGCCTTTATTTCTAAGATTAATCCCCTAGGTAACTCTACGTACTTGCGCTCAAGAATTCTATTTTCACAAAGCACAAAGGCATGATTGATACACGCTACCAGTATGACTTATCTACTACAGCGCAGATTAATCTTTGTGCCGTGAAGAAGCTGGTATAGTTTCCTTCCTTTAAGTAAATATAGGTGACGTCATAACAACTGTTTTTAAGGCTCCTTTTTTGAGGTTCGTGGTAGAAGTAAATGAGTAAATTGATGTTTTTTTTTTGTAAATTGGTTTTTACAATCACTTTTACACGTCAACAAAGCAAGTCAAATTACGATAGGGGAAGTCGTGACACTACTATGGATTCAATACATGATTGAGGGGCCCCTCAGCGTCGGTTATTAAAAAACCCCTTACGTTTTACTATTGTTGATACCTTACAGTGACTTCGGCAAGTCCATTTATTTAAAAAAGATATTATGATCGAATTAGGCCTTGAATCAGCAAATTTCCATAGTCAAAATTACTGAAAATATTACCCAAAAACGTCGCCCTACACCACTGGTGTTCAATATTATGGATGTACCTAACGTCGAAACGAAACAAGAGAAGAAGACTCAACGTCATGATATTTTACAGCCTGTGTATTCCTCATTTATTTTCTTTTGTATCTCCTGTGTCCCGTGAATTTTAATTCCTTTTTCAATAGGTACCGTGTACCCGAATGCAGTGAATTTTATACGAAGCTATATTTTTAACTAGTAAGTAAGAACGGGGTACTGGCTGATTCTCGTTCGGTTATTCATAGCATAAAGAATACGTTTTATATGCAACGGGGCGCTGTACAGTATCTTAACTGGTGAATTAAAAATTGTGTTGCTATAAAGTGTGTTTTTAGTGGATTTTGTAGTGAACGTACACTAGTAAGTGTCATCTACGATGGAATTTAGTAGTTTTTGGAGCTCCTGAATATAATTTTTTACCTCACAACTTTAATGTTTAGTTGTTTTAAAATAAATTAAACGAATGAACATTTGTGAGTAAATTACCAGGTATGCCAAATTAAAAAAAAAAAAATCGCAGCTTGATTTTATTTTAAAAGAGAACATTATTTTAAAGTCTATTCAGGTATTTCGCAATAATTAAATATTTGCTTAGATATTTAGTTCCCCCTTAATGAGTTGAACATTTATCTTGTAAATAGGTCCAAAGGGATAAGATTTATATCCGAGACAAGGACGAGATATAACATTTTGAATGATAATTGCAGGTTATACTTTGTCGCTAATAAATAGCCGTCATTTGTTATTTCATATCTACGAAATCCGTTCAGGCAACAAAATATAATTAATTTGTGCTTGCTTTCTGTGTTAAATAATATGTTGTTTTGTTCTCAATAACAATGTAACTTGGTTGTAACAATGTGTAACAACGTAAGTTATAATTTCAGATAATTCATTTAAATTTTTCCTTCAATGCATAAGGAATTTTCTAGCCGATATGCCCAAGAGGCCGATAAGCCAAAAATATGATTGTACACAAAAAATAGCAAAATGAGATGTTTTCTGAAACGCAAAGAGTCCAACTTTCCAAAAAGCCCTAAAAAGCCATTCCGATTTGTAGTCGCGTAGGCACAAAACGGAAGTACCGCACCATGTGTTGTCTAATGTCCCAAATAACACAGTAAATCTCCACTTAAAACTGTTATTATCTAACTTCCATACTTATCGGAAACAATTCTTGGCGTTCGCGCAATAAAAATAAAATATTTAAATTGTTATCGCATACCGAATCACAATACCGGGTCGTTCGTATAAAATTTTATAGTACATGAATTTAAATGGTAAAAAGTCGGGAGCCAACGTGTATCGTAATGAAATGTGGATTAAGTTTAGCATGTACGAGTGGAACTTCGCACTGCGCAAGACTATGATACAAGTACGAAGCGATATAGAATTGGGCGGCATTCTCACTGCCTTTATCCGTGCCATTTCACTTCGCCAACCACCTCAACCTCCCAACTTGACGTCCGCAGCCAAACATTAATTTTCTTTAATGTGTCTGAGCACTTTTACCGAGTTCCACCAACTGCAGTGCGGTGTTTCGTTTCATTCATTCGGGATTCTTCAGTTTGCATTAAGAATGGATAAGCGGTTCTAGTTCAACTTATTTTTTGTTGGCACTTTAATCAGAAAAGTTTTTCCGTTCGCTCGCAGATACACTATGTAAATAGTGTTGCTGAGTTGAATAACTAAATAATTTATTCAGGGCCTTTTTAGTTTTCTTTCAATTTGTATGGATTTTTATGAGGGAGTTTTTTTTTATAGTGGAGTTGTCACAAAAAATTGTTTGAGCACTGATAAACGATAAATATTCATTACTTATTGGCCTTTTCCGTAGACGGAAAAACTTACGTTTTTCCGCGCAAAAACTTATACCAGTTGATAGATTTTTTGACTTGGCATTACTGCTACCTTCTTCTTGGTAAAAGTCATGTTCCCGATGAAAGTTTTCACGGGCGAATATTATAAACTGGCATATGAACTTTAATTTCATATTTAACGCTTAAAGGTCTTGAGTTCATTCAGGATTTCCTTAGAACTCACCCTCGTCTAAAAACAACTCATGTGCTTAAAGTCTTTGGTGCCCGTCGGTGAAATGATTGTAGGTAATCGCAGTCACTGCTGTTTCTTACTATTTCTCCATAATCTACCAGATTTTCTAACCAACCATTTCTTCAACAGCTGGACATGAGCGACAAGAAGTCCCGACTCGGACTCTTCTGTCGCGAAGAATCTCCCCGACTTTGTGACCACGCGCTCCTTTCAAACGCGACTCGAGCGACGCGACCGTGCGCACCCTCTGAAAGTTACATCACTACTGGGAACGCGCTAACAATACTGCAAGTAAGTAAATAAGTAGCAACTTAGTAGATAAATAATTAGGACTGATTTGTACGTGATACTTAGTGGCATGAATGCACGCTATCTTTTTCAACTGGCTTATAGCTTCGCAGGAGTTGGTTAACTGAAAACGCGTTTGGTTATTGCGCTTTCTGACTATAATAACACATTTTGCCAGTTATGTTTAAGTCCATTCATACGTGACTCCGTGGCTGCTACTGAGAAATGCCTGATGGAAAAACCCAATAACACTTTGCCTGACCTGGGAATCGAACCCAGGACCTTATGCTCAGTAGTCACGCTTGGGACCACTACTAAACCAATGAGGCAGTCATTTGATTATTTTATAATAATATGAATCTACAGAATGTGTTAATTTTTATCCTTAAAAAAAAACAATAACTTTGATGTAAAGCACAATGGCTCAGAAACGAGCTTATAATCATGATAATGCTCTTTTAATAATAATAATTATGTGCGTCCCAATCTTTTGATGAAAATATCAAAGGTGAAAATTTAAGGTCAAAAGGTGACTGAATTGTTCGCGGTCTAATGGTGATTAATGAAATGTCAAAGGCTTTAACAAAGACCCTATTTTTGTGCATAAAGTGGATCTTTAGAAGACAATAGACACCACCAAAAAGCATTATCGAAAATCTTCAGTCACATTTTATTCGAATAAAATAAAATTTGATTCGACTTTACAAAGGGTTAAAGCTTGGTATTTTTATTTTTTGGTTAAAAAATCAAATCATATTGTTTGAGTCCAATAAATTACAATCATGACCTCAGCTATAACGCTCTAACCAATTCAATTGATTTACAAATCACTCTCGCAAAACCCCAAAATCCAATTTGCGAAACAGAAATATAATTCTCGTTTTTTAAAAGCTCGTCACTAAAACCTGATTCTACACCAATATGGGACGAATCACAAAATAATTTCGCACGCTATTAAAGCAACAAACAGCCAACAAACAAGTAGCTGCCAAAGCTCACATAATTACCGCTGCAAATATTTATCTACCCATTTTGGTAGGTACTCCCGTATGCAAGAGCAGTGTGACAGGCAGCGAGCAATTTTTAGCCAAAAATATAACAGAAGCATATTGCATAGAAGTGACTTGGAACGGTCATGAATTTAGAAGTAGTCGGCTAAAACACGTCACGTGCATTGCGAGATAATAGTGCGAGTGCTTCTTTCGCAATTTATATGTCTTTCTCGCATATTCTTGGCTGAATTACTAAGGATATGGCTTCTGGAATATGTATAGGAGATTGTAATGGAAGGGAAGACTGTGGTGTGTTTATTCGTGTAGATTTTAAATGAGATTGTAACCTTGGGGAGAAAAAAATGTCTCAATACTCTCGTGTAATAATTTTTGTAAACTTAGATATTTTAACCTAGATTATTATTATTGTATTTTGTGCATAGATAATAAAATAAATCAGTAACAAAAACACAAATATTTTGTTACCGTCTTATTTTTCCATAATCTGGCGACGAGTTAATAATGGTTAAGGAAAAGTCTTGGGCATAATGAACAACTCAAGGTTCCTAAAAATGTCTACTACAAATTATCTTGTAGATAAGACATGATCTTATTTTTTTGTTGACATGACCTTAATGACTAAAACGATTAAAAGTCAAAGTCCTGTAACATATTTCTTTGTTGAAAATGATACAGTATTAATTATACGCTTATTTTTTGTTGTAAATGTTACGGAAATAAGATATAAGTCAATGTTAAAAAGAATACTTTATAACACATTTGCTCGTAAAGGGTCTCTTATTTCACCCATTTCAATATCGTAATGTATCTCATTACGGACTTGTGCAGTAATGTAATGTACAACGCACCGTTTATCAAGATGTTCCGTCAAAAAGGAACGGTACTTTTTTAATCTTAGCAAAGAGTTTTTTTGTCAGAAAAGTGGTCAACATTTTATGAATAAAATTAACTTTGGGAGATGAAATATAATAAATAAACATTTAATTCTTTAATTTAATTCATTTTGACAAAAAAAAAAAACAAACATTTATTTATCTGTAACAAAAACACAAAAATATTAATTTACTTTAATAATAATACTGGCTGTTTTTTGTCTTTGCCTTAAAAAAAAGCGCTGATGCGCGCGCATCGCTAATTTGTGAACAAGTAAAAGATTAATTCGTTTAAGAAAGTCCGAGTTTTATTTATTTCCTCGCAAATATGTTATAAAACGTCGAATGACATACGTGCGCTTTGATAATTACAGCCTCTGCTTTCTTGTAGCCCTCGCCTACGGCTCGGGCTAGCAATATCGCTTCCGCTGTAATTTTCAACTTACCGCACTTATATCATAATGTACTATTATGTACTTGGCTGACGTACATAGATTATTACTTAATATTATCATGAGCAAACAAAAAAGAGAATAAAAAAATACCCAAATTACGATATTCCTTTTCATAAACCACCCTCTCAACAAATCAGAGGATAATAATATAAATCTCATAAACATGATTTCTCCATTATATCAGCCCGCATATATCAGTTCGCTTATATTTATTCTGATATCGATCCAATATTCTGACATTCAAAGCAGCAATCCACGCGGGGATTACGGCAGTGACTACCCATTGTTTCCTTTTCTCCCTCGCCACTGCCCTTTCAGCTGTATTCCCTCAGCTAGATGTAACTTTTCTGGCATTTGAAACATTCATAGCGGCCAGGATAGATAAGTCACGTGCTACTCCTACTCCCGCTGCATTTGCCATAGTGAATAATGCAAGGAGGACGTGCTAGTTCGCAACTCTTACAGTGATAGAATGGCTTAGTGTTGTCACGTTATTTGAAGTGTTAGGAGTGTCACAGGATGAGACACGTACCAAAGTGTTTGTAAAACTCGGATTTATTGTGACTCATCAGTTGTTATGGCTGTTTTATTTTCTTGCGGTGTTTTGCATAAACTCTAAGATGAAGCGTTGTGAGGTTTCATTTGGGTACCTATTGCAGCTGACGTAGTTACACATCACATGCATATTTTCCCCACGCTAAGAATTTCTTCAGTTTTGTGGGTGCCTTTACAAACATTTAATTTCACATACACAAACAGACAGCCCCGTTGTTCCGGGTCTGTGTACCTGTAGGTAGGTCATACAAATATTAGTTCCGTGCAGGGATCGAACCCGCGCCATGCAGCACAGCAGCCAATCGCTCAGCTACTGCGCCAACCGTGCCAACTTGTCAACCAAATTAATTGGTTTAATGTCAATTTAGTGTGTGCATTGATAGGTATCTGATTTTCATAGTAGGTATTCCACGATTCACCGAAATTGTGTGCTGCATTCCATTGGTTCCGAGGCACTTAAATTCGTAATTTGTCAAAGTTGATTCCAGTTTCCAATTTGCGAATAAACTCCTCTCTCAATTCGCATTTGAGTTTAGTTACCTAAAACAGTATTACCTGGATATGGCATGCCTACATACACAGCAGGTACCCAAAGGCCTACACTGCACACTTCAAATAATAGTCCTACTTCCTACTAATCCTACTAATATTGTAAATGCCAAACTTTGTGAGGATGGATGGATGGATGGATGGATGGATGGATGGATGGATGGATGGATGGATGGATGAATGAATGTTTTTTACTCTTTTACGCAAAAAAAAACTACTGGTCGGATTTGGATGAAATTGGCACACAGATAGTTTATAACCTGAATTAACAAATAGGATACTTTTTAACCCGGTAGTGTGATCCCGTGGGTAAATTATCGAATAATTCACGCGGGCGAAGCCGCGGGCATAAGCTAGTAATTTATAAAACCGATAAATCACGTCTTCTAACAACTGAAAAAACCAGTTAACGCGTAAAACAACTACAAAAAACTTAAACTTTGCCATTGGTATTCCATACAGCTGCTGCTTAGCAACCCGAAGACGCCCTAGGTAATATAGGAAACCTGGTTTTAAGCAAGTTGTTAAAGTCACTAGTTGAGAACTGCTTTATTATTCAATATTAAATTCTACAGAGGAAGGACTGAAGCAAGTTTCTAACTAAATATTTGAAGTTTTACTACACCACGCGGTCTCGGCACCGTTGAGTTGACCTTGGCGATACACTGCTTATAAAGAAGAAATAAGTTTCAACGTTTATAGAAAACTGGAAATTGATGGGGATAGATCATTAGGATTGATTAATGTCTGTACTAGTTAGAATTTTACTAATGCTAGCGTCTATTCTACTAATAGCATGAAGTTTGACATGGCCATTAAGAAGTACACTTTAGATTGTAATTTGGATGATAACATAATTATTTTTTTTGTAAACACGTTAGTACTTGAATCGATACTTAACTGTTTATTTGTTCACAGGAACTACGTCAAGGTTCAGCACTCTATCCAGTCTCATTTTTACTCCGCTACGAGTTTGTTGACGTGAGTGAGCAAGGACAACCATTGGTAGACTCACAATCAGCTTGCGACCGAGTCTTCAAATCTGCTCAAACTTATTCTGGTAGATTTCAAGCTCCTCGAGCAATCTTCTACTACGGAAGAGGTGGCGCACAAAACCTAACTTGCATACTAAGGTAAAAACTATTTCTAAGAATCTCGTAAAAACCTTGAGACTACATTAGATAATCTTATTGAAATTATGATAATGCTTGCAGATTCGAAGCCAAACAAGGAGAAAGAATACAATTGACCTTCACGAGCACTTACTTTGGAAATAAATATTGTAATACGCACAAAGACTCCCGAACGAGTCGCTGGAAATGCGATAGGCCTGCGAAAAGAACCATTGGGGGCGAAGGACTCGCCCAAATTATTATAACAGAATATCCTTGGGAAGGCGTTCCTATACAAAGAGACTGCATTTGTACGAATAGATCTGAGCCATTAAATGTACATACATTAACCGCCCCCGTTGTAGAAATCAACTTTACTGTGACTATGATGAATATTACTGAAGATTATGATGATTTTGCTTTTGAAGGTGAATACAAGTTTGTTCCAACTGGACCGGGAGACGAAACTGTGTGTTCTACAGGATGGGGTAAAAGACGGCTAAGAGGAAGCAGTGGAGAAATCAGACTGTTTGACAAAAGACAATTACCAGTAGCACCAGAAGTAGTTGGTGACAGACATGTCATATCAGAAAGTGTAAGAGCCGAAGTTGCATGTGTCCATAGACCTTGGCTGATTGAACCTGGTGGTGATGAAGTAACTCCTGTACAAGGAAGGTATCTGTACGTCAAATTTCCTGGTTATGAGCTGACAGCGTCATCGCCTTTCTGTAGCACACCAAACCGACTGTACATTTACGAAGCCCATGACACTTCAAAGTTAAGAGAAGTGTGTCCAGATGGTACTAATGTCATAGAGTTGTATTCACCAGGATGGAAATCTGCCCAAACAACTTTAGAGACATCGTTGAAACCTCACGCCCGAAGTTATGTTATCGATTTTCTTCAACATGAACAGGCTGACTACTCAATCAAATGGATTGAGCTCATGAAGAAACCGTCTTTTGAAAATGATCCTGAGTCTAACACTATTCCTCCACCAGTGTCCCTGGAATGTCGTTACAGGTAAGGTTTGACGTTCCATTTTCGTTTTTTTACTTTGATATGAATGTTTTAATTCTAACATTGTTCTCCTTTTCTTGTATTTAGTTGTCCGGAGTTGAACGCCTGTATTCCCATCGCACTGTGGTGCGACGGTAGTGCCCACTGCCCTTCAGGGTACGACGAAGATGATTCGAATTGCTCCTTCAGGATATCTTTACCTCCGCCTTACGTAGCCGCAGCTGCTGGAGTTGGTCTTCTTCTATGCGCTATCGCCGTTGCTCTGTGCGCATGTAAAAGACGACGAAGAAAAGACAAGGAATTCAAAGCGAGGCTGGATGGTGCGTTACCGCCTGAAGAAAGACCGTTTGATCGCGCTAAAACAAACGGTGTACCAGAAGCTGCTCGCCAATATGCTACTGTGCAAAAGTATGCGACGATAGATAAGTACAGCTTAAGTCAGAAATACAGTGCAGGGTTGAACGATGCTCGTTACTACGACGAGGTAGCACAAAGGGATAAGCTCGCGGATACAAGGTACGCTAGTTTAGGTCGAGCAGGTCGAGGCATGCGAGTCGAGAACTCAAGAGGTAACGGCACCGGTTCAAGAAGAGCCATGCCGGATTTGGGTTATCCGGACTTAAAAGACGGTTTTTGTTGACCCTCCCCGGATATCATAGAAACAACAGTTTAGCGTTTAGGACGTTAACATTTAACAGATTTTCTTTTGTGTAAACATTAGATTGAAGACTGAATTTGGCGAAAGTGCCTCCCCTAACATTTGATCAATAGTTATCCAGACTCGACATTGTGCTGCAGACATCGGCTTCTATTGTTAGGTAATTTGTTTTATACCGAGACGAAGACTACTTTGACTTTGTAGTATATATTGTGTAAATAAATTAACTATTTAAATAAGTTTGGATAGCAGGCGTGTCAGATACTTAACCCGTATGCTCCCGGCCGTGCCTCCAGAGGCACGGTGCATTGTTATTTTAATTGTGTCTGTAATTGCGGGTATTGAAGTGTTAATATTCTTTGCATCAAATCTCACAGTAATTTTATTCTCATCAAATAACATATCTAAATGTACATAAAACGCTTGACAATACGATTTTAAGATACAAAATAAAATCATTTTAAAATGTTAGTAGTATGAGTGGTTAGTGACTGACTCTGAACAATAGATTAATTGTCGGACTTAAGTGTAAACTGAATTATGTTATGTATAAGTAATTACTTCGTATGGGTATTTTCCTGCATCAATCCTATTTTAATATGGGTTGAAATTGACAAATGTTTGCCGTGACCTACTTTCAGTCATTGAAAACGTTAAACTCCAATGTTTCTGTTTAAAGATTTTTGTTGTTTTTTTTTCGAAAAGGTTACCCAGCTTTGTTTCAGTGTGTTTTTATGTAACTCATTTGTTTTTTTAAGGCAAACAGTTGTTTTTCACCTCGACTCTACATTTTAATGACACTAGACATAAAAAATGAAAATGTGATATAGGTTGTAAAAATGTAGGTATCTAAGCGTTCACAGAATGTATAACTTGAATTAGTAATTTTCCTTTGTGTATAAAAGTAATTAAGGTTGTAACTAACTAGTTATTGGTTGTAAATAAATTATAGATTAAGATTTTTAAAGTCTGTAATTATTTCCAGGTAAAAAGGAAGATTAAAGTCATTTCTAAAAATCGATTCCATGTTTTTTTTTTCAACAATCCTTTTCATTACTTTTCTAATTCAATTAAAAAGTTAGTTTCCAATCAAGTCAATCTAGTTATAGCTTATAGTTTTCTTAATTGAAAACAGTGAAAGAAAGTTTTCTAGATTGATCGTTCAATAAACATACATAGGTTCAATAACATTTTGCAAAGGAACGTCATTACGAATAATTGTCGTGAAAATAATATTCTTTCTTTCAAAGAAAGACTCCTGAACATCAAAAATATAATTCAAAGCAAGTAATTTTTTGCAAGAAAACAAAGAAAAACATGATGATATACCGCCATACTGTTCTTCCTTGTACACCTGTAAAAATCTCAGAACGGCTTAAAAAGTATACCAAGTTAATGAATAGAACGCCTGTCTCACAACAAAGAAACAACGCAAATATACCTACAAAGACAGTTTTACGACAATGAAATATTTTTATTTAGTACACAAAAAATGAGACACATTTCGCTTCATTGGGGCCGTGATATAAAGGTGGGACTCCCTACGTTCTTATATTTCTGTCTTGATATAATTCTTTTGTAAATTATAGCTTTGTATTAAATTACTTTATGCGACGCCGTCACGGAATAATGCGAACATTATGTCAGAAATTCTTTTGAATGGTAAAAAGCATGAGTATTTGTTAGCAAGTTTCTATTAAGACGATTGTCGTTACATTCAACGCATTGACTATATAGGTATAAGTAAGGTTTTTGAATAAACATCACTGAAAAACATCATAAAAATTGTAACGATTATTCAGGAAACGCTTTTAAATAAATAGAAACGGCTTCCGTAATTTTCTCGGTGAGATGCTCTTTGTTTTATCAACCTGAACTCTTAAACGAAGCGCTACATTCGAAAATAGAACACGCGGAGGCATGACAATGACAAAATAACTCGTGCAGTCACATAATAAATTGCTCTGACACTCGAAAAAGCAATTTAAATCACGAAAACCAAGCAAATTCAAAAATAGGACTCTTAAAAAAATACAAATATAACAATACGAGATTGTTATCTTGAAATAGATACTAACATAGTACTATCTCATTCCCATAAACTAGGCGGCCATCTTCCAAAATGGCGGCCATGCTCGTAAAATCAAATAATTTAATAGCAAGCTCGTCCAAGCAGGTACGCAACGTCACTAATTTGTATTTGTCTCGTCAAATAATTAGGTTATAGGCTCAAGCTGCATTAGCCTGTCCACTTCGCTGGCGTAACGAGCGACTCGCAAACTAAATTATCTGATTAACTAATTAGTATAGAAACAGTACTTGTGTAACAACAAGTGAATTCCCTGGGAAGTCAGCGATGTCGAGTTGGAAACAACGCTTTGGATTTGTATTGTTGATCGTTTGTTAAACTTTGGCTGAGCTGAGATTGACTGGCAGTTTGTTGATTTTGCTGTACAATGGAGGAGACGATGCTGATATGGTAAAGTATAATCCTGAAAGCAGTTTAAATACCTAATAATGTTAATAATGTTAATACCTTTAGTAGACACAAAATTAATAAATGCTATTAATAACACAATTTAAGCTATAAATAAAAGCTATAAGCTATAAATTTAAGCTATAAGCTATTTATGCTATTAATAATACAATTTTCCATGAATTTATATTCCATGAGATTTTTAAGGTTACCTAGTCGAGTTATTTATCGGAATGTTAACATTAAAAATGTGGAAGTTTGTGAGGAATTGAGGATATATTGACGTTTGTTCCTGTTTCAGGTAAAAACGGTTGAACGGATTTGAGTAAAATTTGGTACACATATACTTTATATCCTGAGTTATCTTATAGGATAATTCTTATCCCGGTAGTACGATTCCGTGGGATAATTACCGAACTCCGGGCACAAGCTAGTTGAAATGTAAACCAATCTCATTGCTGAACCTTTTCGTTTCGCAAATGTAGCAACCTACTTACTAACACAGCCTATTTTTATATTCCAACAATACAATTTTTTTAGTTTTGGAATACTGATAAGCCTCAAAGTCTGTATCTAAGTAGGTAATACATTCCTCCGTTGTTTTATTTTCTCATAATTCTAAATGAAGATAAAACCTAACCAATTTATTCATATTCTATCTTCAATACCGAGCGGATCTCATATTTTTATACTTCCACATTTTTGCTTACAGACACTAACTTAGTAAACTAAGATAAATGAAAATACTTGGCGTAAGTTTCAGGGCGGGTTTCACTGTCCAGTTATCCATCTAAACCAGTTATCCTTGGAATTTGAAATTTAAGGAATGTTTCGAATTTACGTTGTAGGCACGATGTTTTGGAAATTCAAACCAAAGGGGCAACCGCAGCTAGGGTGGTGCAACTACATAGTAATAGAAGTACGTAGACGCGTAAAGATGTCACGTATTTATGGGCAAGCGACTAAGTTTAAATTAAATTAATACCTGAAATTATGGACGCCTGTCGGAGGAAATCACCGTCGAGGTAGACCGCGGTGCAGGTGGTGTGACGATTTGATCTCGTTTGCGGGGCGAACATGTCCAGATTATTGCACAGGATAGAAAGAAGGTTTGGAAGAAAAAAGGGGAGGCCTTTCTAGACATTCAAATGTGCAAACAAAAAAAGTGAAATTATGGACGAATTTTAAGAGATGTCGGTGTCTGTATTCATCATTATAATGCTTTGCATTGAGAGTACTTGAATGCGTTTAGGATGTGCTGATCGCGTTCATTGGTGTAATTTACCCATAGTTAAATAGCCAGACGAACTTTTCTAAAATCTCGGTGGACAAGATAAGAAAATCAATGAACAGCTTGAAAATGTTACACGTGTCATGCGACAGAGCAAGAGCCTTGTAACAACCACTTTGATAATGTTAAATAATTAACTTTGTGAATAGTTAAGCAGAGTTTAGGAAAGGAAATAAGTTATCTTTATTTAACATTGAAATAATTTCATGAAATTATACTATGTTACAACCCGCAGCTCTGGGCTCACGTGGTAGAATATAGCCCATTCCTTCTAATAGAGTTCTCGTTAATTATTTTGAATCTTGAAAAAATATGTTTTGATATACGAGACAAAAGCTTTTAAGCATGGAATAATATATACAAACTTGATTAAAGAAAGATCTGTTCAGTGAGGTCTGGTCAATAACGGCGAAGGGAAACAATGACAGCATATTTACAAGAAGTTGGCAGATTCGTCTCATAATTAAGTTGTTAAAAGTAGTTTTTCTTGTTTATCTCTCTTAACTTTAAATTTTGTTATATTATGTATGTATATATGTATTTATTCTTATATGTTTTAGTTATCAATATTTTCTGTTATTGCACTTACTGTGTATTGTCTCTGCATCACCCTAAGGTAGACTGGTAGAAAATGCCCAAGGCATTAAGTCCGCCTTTGTACAGTTCTTACTTGTGCTAAAAGTTTTAATAAACAAATAAATGAGGAAACCAGCATGTCCTAGAACAAAATAAAAACACCCAATTGCGAGTCGGACTCACACACAAAGGGTTCCGTACTTCCGTAGCACCAAGCAATATAATCACAATATTTTAAACTCTGAACTCTATATGGTGCCAACAGTCTTGGAGTAAAATGGTTATGGCATAAGGACGGATGGACAGATAAAAAACGGATGGACAGAAATAAAGGTTCCGTTATTGCCATTTGGCAACGGGACCTTAAAAATCGAATACAAGTGACATCTACCAACCCGCACTGAGCCAGCGTGGTGGATTACAGTCCACTCCCTATTATAGAGACCTGTGTCCCAGCAGTGGGAACATTAAGGCTGATTAATGATTATGCTGTTCAATGAGTATTTGATCGATAATTATCACCTGCCTTGAATTCTATAGTCGAATTACTATCGCCTGTAATTGTGAGCATAATATGCTGATAGACAAAGGATACATAGGTTCATTGAACATCTTCAGTAAGAAGGTAATTGAGCAAAACGGACCAGCAATGTGCATAATAGTCATATGTATAGATATGTATATAGCTATTGTCTCAGTGCAGGTATTATAGGTACGGTAATGTAATAATTGCTTATTATGTGCATCAAGATTAGTATGCTAAATAGATTGCTTCACCTTGTTCTGAGTACCGTATATAATTATTAATGTAATGATTCTATAAATTGTACTAATTAATATTTTACGTTGGTAATTCACACACATTCACATATACTACATCAAATGGCTTATCATGATCCTCCGTTACGCCTAAAATACTGCAGCATTTATTTTGAAATAAATATATGGTAAAGTTGAGGATTAATGCTAAGTACTATGTGTGACGAAAACACGATTCCATAAACTTTTTTCGATAGAAAAAAAAAAACAAAGTTACCTCCAAATCGAACAATAAACCGCTGGTATTCAAAAAGTACTTTAAATTAGATCATTAAACTTTGCATACTAACTGAAATAACATTAGGCAGGTCTTATGTGTTTTATGTTTTTAGTCCAATCAATAGATTTTTTGTAAATCGTAAAAAAACCACTCATTTCGCACTATTCGGCCGCAGTGACTGACGTAACAACCACTTTGTAGTGCAAGCTGATTAGAACTTTATTCTAACAGGGTTTCAAACGAAGTTAGTTAGTTGGTACCACAAATAGAGTTGCTAATTTAGCTCCTGTAGTCACCTTAACACAGCATCTTCATTCTCTTGCCCTTATCCCAATTCATTCGGTAGGCGCAGATGGTCTATGTCATGCAAGTTTTTAACAAAACATTGTTGTAAAAATAAGAGTGAAAAAAAAAACATGGAAGTTTCTTTTTCGCCATTTTGTATGGTCCATATTCACCATCGACAAGCTGTCAATGTCTGTTAAAAAACGAAGTTCTCAACACGTTTGCTCGATTTTTAACAATGATGTACCTACGAGTTAACAAAAATATGCGAGACGTGTAAAAACACACTAATTTATTGGTAAAACTGTATCTGGGTTTAAATAAACAAAACAAACAATAGTACAATTTGTTACATGTGGGAAAACTTTGTAATTGCAGCCGAGGCGGAATTAACAGGGTGTTATGTAGCCGAGAACTGCATTGACAAATGCCCTCGTGTATAAAACGAAGTTTTTCAATACACTTACGAAGAAATCAAAGTATTTTTGTCATTGCTGCGGGACTGGTCGAAAGAGACACTGCAGCCCTGGTACACAAAGGGCTAAGAAGGAACATGGATGGGTTTTAGTCAGTAAAAGTCTGACACTCCCTTCCGCTGTTTTTTCCGATTCCCCCATTCAAAAAAAGGTTTTATTGTAACAGAGGAAACTATTATTTAATTTTGTTTTTTTTTTCCGAAATTATATAACACCAATCTGCTGAAAATAAAGTTAGAAAATGGAATCTCATGATTTTAACCCTTAATCAATAAAATGATTTGTTCCTGAAAATTGAAACAAACAAAACACCTATTATAATAACTGAAGGTTGCGTGATTAGTAGGCGTTCTAAAATAAATAAAAGTAAACATAATCCTTGAGCCAATTCTACGACATGGTTTACTTATGTAATAAACTGGAAACAACTACTCATTATGTAGGTTATTTCTGATTCTTAATAACTAAAGTTTCTGAAGGGTTGATGAAAAGCCTAGAACTTCGTTCTCATTAGAAAAATTCTTAACAAAACCATACACACACAGTTATCCTTCAACATGAAAATATCCAAATACAGCCAAAGAAACCCTAACCAAAGATATATTGATAATATATACAAATAAACGTAGCAAGCAGCTCGACGGTTACGTCGTAAGGCAGTCCTAAACTAGCTCTTCTGGCGACAGACGGTCCCTTCGAGTTGCACACTACTTACTGTTAATTGAGTGGTTTTAATCTAAAGCCTAAAAGTACAAGTGATCCTCGTGAACACAGATACGTACGCCCCCCGCGAACGCAGTATGGCAGGAAAAATATACATTACGAAGGTGTTCAACTTTATAACAATCTACCGGCAGATATCAGGAGCACATCTTATTCCAACTTATTTTAAGCTGCTCAAGCAGTACCTACGTCACAAAAAACACAAAACTGTTAAATTAACGACTTTTAAACGTCTTTCACCCAAAAGTAAATGTCGACCTACCTACATTAAGAAAACAAAACTGTTAACTACTGGACTACACTTTACTCTAGTTATGTATTTATTCGTTATGTGAATAATGTTACTATGTTCTTTTAGAATAAACAAAGAATCTTTAAACCCAAAAAAAAAATGAACCCAATTTGTTGTTTCAGGAATATAAAAGCTAAGAAGATCCTTTATTATTAGATTGTCTCTTGTTTCAACTAATATTGACAAGACCTCTTCACGTATCCGTAAATCTAATATGACCATGGGATCCATTTTGAATTTGGGCTCAAGGACTTTCAAAAATGGAACTGATTTAATAGCCATTGCTATAACCACCGAAGGGTAAGGCAGAGGTGTACCTTATAGTACACCCACATTTCGCTAGTTATGTTTAAGTCCCATGTAGTAGGGGGCGAGCCTATTGCCATCAATCGGGCACAAATCAAGATTCCGTGGCTGCTACTTAGAAATTCCTGATGGTAAAACCCAATAACACTTTGCCCGACCTAGGAATCGAACCCAACGAGGACCAAAATGGCAGTCGGGGCGGGGTGTAATCATGAAAACATATTAAGGCACAGTCTGCTCTTAACGCGTGCTTGTCTCAATTTCTGTATCCGTCTATATCTACTTCACGCTACATTATAAAATTCATAGTAAAGTTGCGAGACCAAACAAACTCCTACACAATTTCATGAAACTTCTGATTAATAACTTTGAATAGCAAGAATTGAGTCTGCTATGTACTTAGTAATAAACTATAACCTAGTAAATAAGACAAACTCCAGTTCAACAGCTCAAGCAAAATCCGTGCGCAACACACCGCTATCTGACACATCACACATCACAATCACAATCTTTTGCCAAGAGAAATAACATAAGGTGAGAGAGCGTATCGCTTCAAGAAACAGAACCACTTACTGGTAATGGCCGCGATAGGAGTTACGTGACACAAGTGTGAACATGCTTTGCCGGCCACGCATTCCAATTCAAACAAACATAAACAATCCATATTCTCAGCACACAGGTGCACTTTTCAAATGGAATGTGGGAACAAAATTGATTGTATAGGGCCGTTTTCCATTTAGATATGGAAATTCCGACAGTGTGTATGACACCGCAGCGAGGCTCGTTACTAAAAAATATTCCACCGGCAATGTGTTCGCACGTGAATTTTTGCTTTTAACGGGAATGTATTATGGCTGAAATAATAGTGGGTGTTTTATGCGCATTTAAAGTAATGAGATGCCTGTTTATTGCATGCTGATGCCCAAAATGGAGTCCATTTGTTATTGTTATGTTGGCAGACAAATTGTGATAAATTGGCGGCTAATTGAAGAAGTTTATTAAGGGATGATTTGCAAGGATCAAAATATGGTGATTTAGAGTGAGATGAATTGAGTGATTTATATTAATTTTATTTTAATGGAGGTCTTTAATGGGTCTTCAGGCTCATTCTAATTTAGCTATCATTTTGAAACAGGTGATCTCACAAAATTTATAAAAAATCCCGAAACCTAGCCATTAATTAAAACTTTTAATTGCAATAATCCGTTTATGTGCTTTGACTTAATTAGATAATAGAAGAAAGGTGCTTAATTATTCACGAAAGGTCGAAAAACTGATAAAAACCAAATTAGGCCCAGAACATTGAGTTACGTACAAAATTGGATCTAAACTTTCGAGAAAATTACCATTGTTGACTTCTGCGATAAGCGATTACTTGAACAATGTGTTTACAATATTATAAGTCGATTGGTGCTTCAGAAATAGAACGGTATAGCAATCAACTGAGTGCTTTTTGTCATTTAGTTATTTATGGATTTATAAAACCCGATAAAAGAGGAAACCGATGACCGTTAGAAATGTAAGCATTATTTTCTCAAACAAATTGGTTTCATAGAAGTTTTTAACTCTATTAGATTCTGCAAAATATTGGTTCTAACTTTTTGATATCGCTGAAAATGGAAAAGAGAGTTGTTGTGATAGATACGTTGTCCGAGTTCCTGATAGAAAACAGAAGAAGTCGTAATTTTTTAAAATCCTTAGAGATTTGTTGAAGTGTGAGCTTTTTTTGCATTAGCTTTTGTCCTCGTTTACAAATGGAACTCCCTGCCACATGAGTAAGAAAACGGAACAGAGTATAAGCTTCATACAACCGCGCGAATTGGTTGCACTACTACAAGCACGCGGGGCATGTGTGCGTTACCACTGGCCGCTTGTCGCGTACGCAGCCAGTTGAGAATCTCAGGGTTGTCAGGGCAACACACGTTGTTTGTTTTGTGACAAGTTTGAATATTTTAATATAAAAACGTGGTATTTATTAATAATGGTTGTTTATTGTACTGTGTGTATGAATGATACTAGAAAAAATAAAAATATATTATCATACTTTTAACTATCCCAAAGAGTACAATAGGTATGTAAATATTTGATTATTACTTTTTCAAGAAAGGATCTTTATTTTATTGTATAAATCTTTTTTTTAACAAGAAGAGGGAACTACACGGTGTGTTTTTAGCTTTTTATTATTATTACAAGCTTTTACTAAACATTACAAGGTCTGTGGGCAGGTTGGTATCTAATAGGTATTAGGTTTATTAATGTAACACACATAGTGTTACATTCAAATATTGAAAGTAAGATTTGAACATTTGAACCAATCCGATGTCTGATTGAGCTGAAAGGAAACGAAACATTTTTGTATGGGACTCCGACCATAACCTGTACCCTATAGGAAAGCTGGGAAACTAACCCCTAAATATAATAAATTAATATTTTTTCTTTATTTATAGTATTTTTATGAACACAAAAAAAAATGTTTGACGTTTATCGTGACAGTTATGACATGTTGTAGATATGACGCTTACCTAATCTAGAAATTGTCAAACCCACAAAATGTCATTTTGAATTATTCGTTCAGAAGTACATTTCAGAAATTTAAAATAAATACGTTTTTTTAGCATTAATACTTACATCGTTCTTATTTATTGCTACTCGGTCGGTCTGTCTTTAAATTAATTTCACAAATGTTTTGTTTAATATGTCTTCACATAATGTGACAACCCTACCAAAATAGGTAACAATTTTGCACGTTCTTAAGAAGCTTATACTCTGTTCCGTTTTTTTACTCATGTGTCCCTGCTGTAGGTATTTCTTTCTGTTTAAATATTTGAGTGGTAGAAAACAAATGCAATCTTTTTAGAAGGCATAAACCAGCCAGGATTAACAAAATGATGAATTGATTTCCCAAATTCTGAGTTGGCTAAAATGCCGAGGTACCTACCTACTTGAATCATCAAATATGTTCTAAGTAACCGTGAATAACCGAGATTTGGTTTGTACTCTACTGTCACTTGTGTTGTATTAAGCGCAGGCCACATCGCCAGCTAGAGAGCGAGCGAGCGAGCTAGGCGAGGCATCGTGTCACCTCTTTTCATACTTTGGTTCATACCGCGAACTACTGAAAGAGCCGGACGAAGTATGAGAATAGCCTCGCCCGGCTCGCTTGCTCGCTCGCTAGCAGCGGTGTAGCCTGCACTTTGAGCAAGCACCACAACTCCACGTCCAAGGTTTTTGTTAATACATTTTGAAGCTCAAGTTCAACATCTGGATTATTTAATGGGCTGGTTTAAAATATCTAGTGTTCCACATCTAACCAAGCTATTATAATAACTTCATCCCGAAACAACCATACATCATTTTTTAGGGGACTAACACACCACACATTTACAGTAACAATTGATATTTTTATGGCGGTCGGGACAAACTACATAAAAACTTTATTGTCCCCGGCCAGTTTCAAGAGTTGAGGGAGGAAAACGGTTTGCTATGATGTTTTTTGGCAATGGAACAGCCATCTGCCGTTAGTTATTCATTGGGAAAACGTTTTTACTGAACTTGTTTTCAGTTTTGTGTGGTTTTGAGGTCACGTTGAATAAAGAGTCCCTATGAATCTTTTTCATAGAACAAGATGGTTAAGGCCGAACAGCAAAATCACTAAACTCCTTTAACGCTCTGTTCCTCTGTTAGTCTGACAAGCAGTCTTCCCAAGGGGTATCGTTTTACCCAGTGCTAACTGGGTCATCGAGTTCGGATAGGCAATCGCTCCACATAAAAAAACACAAAAAAACTAAATGCATTAGATTTGCTCTACCAAATGTCAAAAGTAGTGATTGTGACGTAATATTGAATCAAGAGAAACTAGAATTTGTCGATAAAACGGTTTTCTTGGGAATCACGCTCGACTCAAGGTTACAGTGGGGTCCTCATCTAACATCTCTTGCAGGACGGCTAAGCTCAGCAGCATATGCTGTTAGAAAAATCCGTCAATTTACTGATGTTGATACCGCGAGGCTGGTCTATTTTAGTTATTTTCATAGTATTATGTCATACGGTATTTTACTATGGGGACGGGCTGCAGACATCGAGTCTATATTTATTCTGCAGAAAAGAGCCATCAGAGCCATTTATGAATTACGTAGACGCGATTCTCTAAGAGAACTGTTTAAGGAAATTAATATCATGACAGTACCTTGTCAATACATCCATGAAAACATCATGTACGTTAGAAAAAATCGGCATTTATTCAGTAAGAGAAGGGACAGACACCACTATAACACTAGAAATAGGGACCAACTAGTTCAGCCAGGTTTCAGGCTTGCTAAAGTGGATTCATCTTTCATGGGGTACTGTTTGAAATGTTACAATAAAATACCTCCCCACATTCTTCAACTGAATGAGACGAAATTTAAATCTTGTATAAAACGCACACTATGTAGGCAAGCATATTATAAGTTGGGGGATTACATTGATGATAAAAATGCTTGGCTAAATGCTGGTCCTGCTCCACAACCATAGGTGGGGGGGGGAAACTAATTGTTTGTACTGGTCGGGCATTATTTGAGTCCATCGTCACGTAAGAAGAAGATGAAGAATTGATTCCCATGTTAATGTATTGTGGAAGCTGCAGAAGATTGTAAAAATATACTTGCATTGTATAGATTCCAGTTCTTAGTATTATATAATTGCATAGCACATGTGTGAGTACTTTGTACTGTTCAGCCACCATTTACATTTATTTATCTTTCATTGACTTGAATATGCCTTGGTAGCTGAGAGAATGTCATGCTCACTTAGATGTCTCGCTGATGGTGGCGGGTGTGTCGGGTCATTTAGTTCCCTTCAATATGGTTGAGTTGAATGGCGCCGGTACATGCGTCATGTCTGTGAACGGGCGCTGTCAGTTGGGACTGGTCATCTCTTAGCTGCCAAGGTTAATTTTAATTACTTTATTCATAAATTTTTGATCTAATCTTTTAGTCTGGATGCTCTTAGTGTGCACGTCTTTTTACATCGGTCTCACATACATGTATAATCTCAAAATTAATGATGTAACCAAGATTTTGTAACAATATTTTGATTTTAAAAGAGTGTCCATGGAGTTTCTTGCCCGTTCTTCTCCATAGAGATCTACGCTAGGGAATGGGCAACTACAGTACTTTCTCAAGTTATTATGCCTTGTGACTGGGACTGTAGCTTTGATTTTCTTTTTTGTATTTTTGACTTTCAAAAGTACCTTAATGGTCTAATTGAAATAAATGCTTTGAGTTTTTTTATAAAATACTGGTATTCAGCTGCATCTGGTTAGACTGAAAACGGACCCCAAAACATGCCTAGTTGGGGAAAAACTAATATCTACAGTTGATAAACGGATTATTTAATGCAGATAGTATACCATCATTACTTCCTATGATATGGATTGTAGGCTTTGTCATCAAAGGCTTAGGCTATGTTATGTTATCATCCTGTTGTCAAACTGCAGGCTAAATCTATATTCATATCTCTTACGGGCCAAAGTATGCCCTATTTTGCACAATAGAAAGGGCATCGAGTTGCCTGAACCCGTATTTAAAATATATTCGTTATTAAGCCATAGACGTTTACAAGCGGATAAAAATCTTTCAACAAAGACTTAATATTCTTCCATAATAAAAAGTAAAAATACTTTTCTTTTGAGAACAGAAGCCCAATTTCTATTAATTTGTTTTGGCCTTCAACTTGTCAAAATTTAATAAAAATCTGAGACTACAACAGATTTTCCTTAACAGAGAGAGTGTTTTGTGAATAACAATTAGGGAAGCAAGATGTAACATTTTTGTTTCTGTTTACAACAATTTTCAGGGCTGGTTGCCATGGTACTTATTGAGCTCTAATATTATGCAAGTTACCGAAAACAACTGTTTTTCAAGACGACTTCCCACACCGTCATAGGAATGAGTTTGATTACTGTCATACCTGAGTCCTGAAAAGCAACCGACCAACCGCTTTTAAGAGGTCAAAATGGCCTATTGACCGTCTTGGCTTTACATGCCGTCACGAAATATCTCTCAGGCATGCTGGTTTCTTTACGATATTTTTTTTTCACCGAAGCAAGTGATAATTTATTATACGCTCATGAATCTGAAAATTCAAAAATGCATGTCTTGGGCTCGAACTTGACACCTATCACTTGGCAGTCACACCACTTGGCTATCACTGCTTTTTTGGGCTTTACGGGGAAAAAAAGCGATATAGGGTTACATATCGGGAAATAGTACATTTAGATACAAGTGGAGAAAGTTTGTTATTGCATCCGAGGCCGAATTAACTCCAAAGCCGTAGGCGAGGGTGTTTTTGCCAAGAACTGCAATAACAAATGTCTACGTGTGTCAAACGTCGTTTTTCATTACACTTGAAGAAATAAAATAATAGAACGAAAAATATTTTTGCCATGAATTTTCAGGAAATTATGATTTAAATTTTCTTTTATTTCGCGCTTTGCTTTCGCCAGGTTGAAGGAGAAGCAAAGGTATGAAGCCGCTAAATAACCTAATTTTTTTATTTTTTTTTTATATTTTTTAATTTAGAACACAAATAAAATTTGTTTATAAAAGTAAATATTAGTTTAAAATAATCATGTTTATCTATGATATTCTATTTATAAACACAATTTGAATATTAAATAAAAATAAGACGCACTGTTGCTTTGCCGAAATTTAAAAAAAAAACCCACCTTCGACTACAGGCATTGAACCAATTTGGACTAAGTACTACCTATAGGTATAGTTATCTGTGGCAATTTTCATTCCCGCACACGTGTTGGAAAATGCAAAAAATCGCACGCGTGTGAAACACATTGCAAGTTGAACCTAATCGTAGTGCGATAAGAACCAGTTTTCGAGGAAGTGTATTGAAATAGTACATTTTGATACAAGTGGAGAAAGTTTGTTATTGTAATCGAGGCGGAATTATAACACCCGAGCCGTAGGCGAGGATGTTTTTGAGCCGAGAATTGCAATAACAAATGTCCACGTGTATCAAACGACGTTTTTCAATACACTTTTGAAGAAATAAAATAAAATAACGAATAATATTATTGTCACGAACTATGAAACTATGATTTAAATTTTCTTTTTTTTTCTCGCTTTAGTCTCGCCAGGTTGAAATAGTGGCAATGGTATGAAGCCGTTAAACAGCCTAATATAAAAAAATAGATTTATTTTATATTTTTGAATTCAGAACACAAATAAATGTTAATTTGTGTATAAAAGTAACTATTAGTTTTAAATAATCATGTTTATAAATATGATATTCTATTTATAAAAACAATTTGAATATTCAAAAAATATTTATGCCGTAAAGACGCGTAGTGCTTTGCAAAAATTAAAAAAAAAACATTCACCTCAGACTATAGGCATTGAACCAATTTGGACTAAGTATAGGTATAGTTATCTGTGGCAATTTTCATTCCCGCACACGTGCGGGAAAGTGGTAAAAATCACGCGTGTGAAATACATTGCATGTTCACAATATATAAATGGACAGTAGGGAAACTGCCTACATTACGCTCGATACCGCACACTCACACAAACATGAGCATCGACGGGGCCTCCGAGCGGACGTCGCGGTGCTGTCAGTAGCGCGTGCCGCGCCGTGACGACTGGTCATGTTTCCCAATCTTTTTCAAAATGGCACGAACGTATTGCGCGGTATACGGCTGTTTGAATTTTTAACACAATAAATTCAATAATATAGAATTTCGAACGTGTCGTAACAGAAGAAAGTATTTTTCTGTAAATAATTTGTAATAACGAAGATATTTTTTTAAGTAATAAAGGTATTTTTTCATGTTATAGTTTTTTAATTCCTAGGTATCACATGCATTTTCGGGTTGAAACGCGGTACGGTTCGCATAAACTGTTTTCCGTGTTTAAACTATCATATTTTTTTTATATTAACCGACGCCATAACTACGCCATAAATACTATTTAAATTGTATTTGTAAGTTAATGACATATTTCAATTACTTAGATCGATTGATCACAACAGAATATAAATGTTTTAATAAAAAATAAAAAAAACAATATCAACAACATTAAAAAGGACAACCCTATGGCTTCAATGGAGCGTAGGTAATTATTGCATCAACTAGGCT